>CP149046.1:6292500-7542500 GCA_038024825.1 Polylopha cassiicola
TTAGTTAAATAAATCTATTTGACCTTGACACTGACCGAGGCAAAATACCTTTCTAAATTTTATAATTATACAAGCTTGTGTTCGTAAGGGAACGTCAAGCGCAAAGTTATCTCTATGTAGAAAGTTTTAAGGTTGTAATTTGCGTACGTGAGATTAGTTTAGTTTTGGTGCGGAATTGACCTGACTTGTGCGCTGGAACAGTTTGTGAAACTGCCATAGAGTTTAATTAGAATTTGTGTAAATTTTCGTGTGCTCGTAAGTTGAAAGTTTACTAACTTGTATTCAATGTGCTTACAAACTGTTAAAATGACGATTGCATTTTTTTTTCATTAAATAATAAGCATACGTATTTACGTAGAGACATATAGGTAAGTTAGTATCTAGGTGGTAGTTCTTATTTATAATTATATTCAGAAATTAACATTAGACATTATCTTATCGACTATGATTGGTTTATCTGAAGTGTCTGTTTAAATGACTATTATAATACTTATGACTAATCTATAAATAAAATATTCATTCGACGAAGTACATCTTGTAAATTTCCATACTCAAGACAGGTATATCTTACCCTTACAATATCAATAAATGGATATTTTAAAAGTATGTCTTAAATCTGTTTTATATCAAGCAAAAGTAACAATAATCTTAAAAATACCTAATTAGCACTGTACTTAAAAAAATTAGTTCATGATAGACAGGTACTATTAAATATCACTACTATTCCTTTTCGGATGTCGTCGCGTAAAGGAGACGATCACGCACGTTACAAAAACTGTATGAAACAATCAAAACGATTCTTTCACTTACCTACTTGACCCACTTTCTTCAAAAAATTGCAAATTATCTCCCATTCTATCAGAGAAATGTAGCGTTTATCTAATTACCTGGTACATGCAAATGTAGAACCTATGTGGGTGTTTCTCTGCTATTTGGAAACTCGTCCATACAAGAGCTGTCCTGAGCAAATTTTATTAAATGTTGAGAATGTCTCTTAATACAAAGAAAGGCAATAGTATATCAAATATATATATTAAAGAAGCCCACGCATTTTCCTCTGGGTTTTTGAGTTATTGACGGTTTTGTGGAAAATTGTGACAGGGGACAGTTTTTGTGAACAAAAACTAGTATTTTTGTTTGTATAAATAATTAAAACTTTATTTTTATTAGCACTTACAATGTGTAATTATTACATAAGTAATCGATGAGATCGTAACGAAGTACACTTATAAAAAAAAAGACATTTTTATAACATTTGTGACAAACTGACTAAAATCAACTTCTTACTAAACAGTCCTTCTAAAATACTGATTGTATGACTTAAATCAGCTTTTAGAATGTTATTAATTAAAAATAATCAAAAAAAAAAACATTACCTTTGCTACCTAATTATCACAATAAACATATTGGATTACAACTTTAACAAAATCTGTACTTTGCAAGGATCTAACAGTAATTATTATCAATGTTACAGCATAGAGATAAAGAACAGTCCCCAGTGTGCAATGAAATGACAGGGGACTGTTGACCAGGGGACTGGTTTTCTTACTTAAAAACGAAATAACACAAAATCATTAAAACATATCACATTTGTAAAACAGATGTGAAGACATACTCGTAAGTAAACTATTTTAAACAAATTATATGATTTAAAACTTTTGAAATGGGGAAGATATACTCACCCAGGGGACTGTTCCTTCTAACGTTCGAGACGCGTGTTTCACTACTAAACACAGTGACGTTACTTAAAAAAAGGCTGCTGTCTGTATACCTATATAACCGAACAAACTTCACACCAAATGCTTTCCATTTCACGGTCATAATGTTTTAAAACAATGCTTAAATTGAATATCGTGCCGTTTTCAAATTTTACCAGGGGACTGTTTTCAAATTTTAAGGACAGCCTTCGTACATATTTTTTAAAGTAAATTTCTATCATAGACATATCATTTGTAATATTAAAAGATGCTTACAGTCTTTCTTAATCTATATATGATTATTATTCAGTTATGAATGGCAAGGTATTCAATATATAGGTATCAATGCTTGTAATTCTGGAAAAAGGACATACCAGGGGACTGTGTTTTGAGGTGTTTAACATTGTTTTTCTCGGAAACAATTATATTTATTTACTTAATAAGCAATTGCGAACCAAGAGTACCAAATTTATGCCCATATTAATCCAATAAATAATAGATATGATAGAGTTTATTATACAAATTTTGCTTGGGACAGCGATTTTCCATTTAGTAGAGAAATGCCCATGTAGTGTAACATTGTACGGACATGCGTACCGCCGGGGCTTCCGCCGTTTAGTGCGCGTGCGTTCGTCCGAGACGCGCGGACAAAACGATTCGTCTGTATTGTATCGTACATCATCTGATTGTGAAGACTGGGAGTCTGAAGTTTAACGGTGTGCACGTCTACTATACTACCCATTTAAAAAACTGCCAAAATGCAGACCAGTTCAATTTAAGAATTGCTATCTATATATATAAAAGCAAGTCGTGTTAGTTACACCGTTTATAACTCGAGAACGGCTGAACCGATTTGGCTGAAAATTGCTGGGGATGTAGCTCAAAGCCAGGAGAAGGACATAGGATACTTTTTATCACGTTCCAGTGAAAAAAAAAAGAAAAAATATTAAGCTGATTTGTTAAAAATAGTATAACAAAACGCAACAATGACAACTGTCAAATCGACAATGCCGGGCGGGACGAAGTCTGCCGGGACCACTAGTTTGCTATAAATTTGTATCTGTTTAAAGGACTTGGACGACTATCAACTATAACTTTGATAAAGTAAGGAATCATTATTAGGTTCTGTTCAAAATCTGAAGTTATTACACATAATCCAGGAATAATTACATCCGGCTTGAACATAACTTGCACAGCACACATAGACTACAGTAGAAAAGTTTGATGATCACGAAATTTTGTATGTATTTAATTAAAACAAATTGAAGACTCGTTATAACATTATTAATCTTCTCTTTTATCTGCAACAAAAATATTCAAAGGACAGATGATGTTGAAAAGAGTGACCTATATCAGTATTTTTTATTGTTACGAAAATGATCGCTAAAAATATACTCAGATAAATTCAACACAAGAGCATTGACCGTTTTTATTGAATGATTGCGGTCACGCTGGCGACTGCTGACGGTGAGCTGTGACTGTCTGTGCGCCTGTTCCGTTTCGTTTGCTATGAAAGTGCAATGATTGCATGTGTTGGCTGTGTAACGCTTGTCATTAGCATGATGATTTTAATAATGAAATTATCTAGCCGAATAAGAAATACTAACTAATAATATGAGGTATTTTATTAGCTAAATCAAAAACAATATCCAACTTTATTATATTTAACATATCTGTAGGGTAGGTACGTAAAGCCAAGATTTATATGTTACAGCTGATTTTACACAACAATCTTAGTTAATATCTTGATGCATTGTATTACAAGCACAACGTCTCATTCATAAAATTGAGCCATGCCGTTTTGTAACCCATTCGAAGTTTCCAAAATTTATTATAAATATTTCATTGTGCCAGAATCCGACTCATTTATGCACATAATAGACACGCTGTCAATTTATATTGCACAATAACTTTAATAAAACGTTGAAAAAAATGCTTGTGAAAGTTTTGTCAAGGTGTGGTTAGCAAATAAACGCTTATTAACTCTTTATATGGCAGGTTTATGTAAGGGCCGATAATATATTGTTAAAATGTAGACGTGTAGGCGATGTCGTACTTCATGTTCAGATTGACATAATAGTCCAATCATTAAGGATTTACTTTGTGGACACACTATATTATATCGTAGTCCTACTACCTAAACAGGAAATGTAAGAGAAGTTACAATTCGCACTACAGGGTGTAGTAGTAGGCAGATTACAAGCAATAAGCTTCCAGTATTGTGCAAAAAAACACTGAATAGGCAGGCACTGACCTATATTCTGCACGGAGGGACGAAAACCTTGTGCTATGGTTCATTTTCCGTTTAGGTTTGTAACAAAAGCTAAATCGTTAGAAAATACCACATAATAAGATAGTTACATATATAATGAATACATGTGTCATGAAATATGTTTAATATTTCATGACAGAGCCGAATGCTCGTATTTATCATATATTACTTATAGTTGGATTGCTGGTGACAGGAGAAAAACTATAGCGGATTGCTATCGAGTGGAGTAATTAAATTCATACTAGAATTTGCCGGAGGTGGCCATTCATATAACGACTTATGTATTTCGAGTTTTGATTTAAAGCTTTAAGTAGATACTACGGAATGAACGGGTATTTTGTAGGCTAATACACAACGAAAGCACTGTTCGACAAGCCATGTCGGTAGGCATACCTTGAGGCCTTCATTTTAAATTCTCGGCTCATGATTTATGAAATATTAAGTAGTATCAGTCAGTGCATTTTCCTATAGTGGCCTTTCAAAATTTTAAAACACAATTTAGGAAAATTTAATTTTTATTTAGTTAAATAGGAAATGATATAGTCTTTGTGCGTAACAAAATAAAAAAAGTAAGAAGCTCAAGGTTGCCAGCACACAATACGAGATTTTGTCAAAAAAAACCAATGTCGGGTAAAGAATACGCGAAGTGGTAAGAATTAGTATGCCCTTGGCCACGCGACGATCTGTGACGCAAAACAATAGAAAATTAAACAATACCGTTGACAAATTGTCGAATAAACAGCTAAAAAGCGTATTGTGTGGAATATTGGCGCGTATAATTTTGAATACACAATAATTTGACTAATTAATTATAACTCTTTCTTAATATTTCCACAGAATACATAATAGTCTACGTATTTCGTGAGTTACAAGGCTTACATCCATCGTCTTTACAAATAAGATGCTTACACACCTTACATGTTGCATTACCTATTTTTAGAAGACAGTTTTTTATAGTTAAAATTCACTATCCTTCTGAATAAAATCTACATTAATATAAGTAACATAGTGGGCTTAATACTGTGTAAACACAGCTTCGTAAATATCCCATTTAGATTCACCTTAGTTGACAAACTTTTTCAATTCGTGTTAAGCCGTAGTTCTCATCTCAGCCACAACATGTACCTTGCCTGTCATATTTACATATAAATTGATTCCAAGCTCCACATCATACACTAGACAGATATAGTTTTTTACATGTATCATTGAATATGTACGGTTAACGACGGTATTTGATAAGTGACAATTTAGGTTGCCTTTTAGACATTTCAATTAACGTAACCAGAGTTGTTTGTGATTAAATCTGGAACAATCCTCGATTAAATTGAGATTAAGGTTACCGGTTATCGCTCTGTGGACCTAGTTCTGTGTGAACTTCCGTGTTAAAAATATTAGATCGTTTGACAGGGCAAGCAAGAGGACAAGCATTTAGCAAATTAAGTCGAAATTATAATGACTTGACTTTGTAAGGCTATGCCAATAACGGTTCCAATGTATAATATTTTTTTCTATATAATATGCTTAATGTATATAAAAAACTGTGTACCTACTGGAGAAATAAGGATGAGTCCTACATTGTAATAGTTTTTTAATTGGTTAACATGATGAAAAATATTAACCGCAACGTATAATTTCCAATATGATAATTAATATCTTCATTCTATAGTATGCTGACCTGTTAATTCAACGACTATTCACTATATTTTAATTGCCGAATCATTTTAACCGCCGACGGTAAGTTTTATTACATACATGTGCTGTCAGTCAATTAAGGTATAATTATATATAGATATATCGTTATTAAATAATTAAAAGCATGTGATATTAGCACGAGCCAATAGTTTTTTACATTGCAACGCAGTTCTATAACAGATCAAAATGTAAAAAAAAAAAACGGGATTTATGAAGACAACACTTTTAGTGTTATTTGATGAATGGGTGGATCTTCGAGCGTTTGAGACGCCGTCATTGTCTCTACATCTATTTTTAAGAACAGAGTCAATAAGTAACAAAAGTTTGAGTGATATTATCCCCCGGTACTGTTACAAATACTATTTCAATCGATACTTAATAATATTATTTGCAAATATTATAGTTATGGATGTAGAGGACAATGACGGCGTCTCAAACGCTCGAAGATCCACCCGAATATACAAATTAATAGATTCTGCAGTCAGAACAGGTCAATAAGGAGTCCCTCACACATTAATATAAGAAGCGACACAGTAACTAAGCAATTTATAACCACAGTTAAAATATTATTATATCAAAGTGTGTCGTATTTACCGCTTCGGAACATAACGAGAAAGCTCGATTCGAAATGTGTTAATGATTCCTGTTGGTAAAGCCAACCTTGGCGAAAGTAAATCTCGTTAGTAAAAGGTAATTCTTTTAGCGGGTTCGAAGCGGCCCTTGTTAAGTGGGCCGTGGTTTAAACTATGTGATATGAGCGGGAAGTTTATTGGTGAATCATATATTATATTACATCGCATGTTAGCCGGAACAACGTGACAATCGAAATATTTTGTAACTCAATTTAAGACTAAGTCGATTCTGTAATGATCGTTTGGAGTCTTAGACTTGTCACGATACAGGTAGGAAGTTAAGGTTCAAGGTCCATAAGTTGCAAGTTTTCAAACAAAATGTAGTTTAACTATCTACCTACACCTAATTAAATTTTCAAACTTCTCTTTGGAAATTATGGAAACTTTTCTATTAACTAAAGGTTTTACACTAGTCTAGGTTCGAACATCGAATGGGATGGAATGGTTTCTAATTCGTTTACATAATAGATTTCTATTTACTTTTTCATTGTCCAATTTTCTGTTCTGTTATTTTTTATATAATCTTTCTCTACAAGTAGCTAGTACCTATAATAAGATGTATAACTGATAAATAGATAGTATAACTTTTTTGAGACATTGGCAGATTACACATGGTATAACTGCTTGCCGCTTTATTCCCAAACTTGCCCCATACAATAATTACATTGCAAACAATAGGCGTAACATTGCGCACGCGTCTAGTCGTCGTCGACCGCAATTCAAAGTACCTATACTTTTATTACATCCCATTTCACACCGTTAAAGGCATTAGCAAATTATTATGATAAGTATTGTTTTTGGAAAACATAAAATTAAGATTAACTATGTCTAAATAAGTTTCGAATAAGCTATCAGCGACTTTTCTAAAAGATAAACGCGTTTTTTAAGCTCGAAATACTTTGATATGAAACCATATAAATTGACAACAATATTAAATAGGTAATAGAAATGTTACTTGGTTCCATACAGAAGTTATTATAAAATTGACGTAAATTATATATTTTTTTGTATTTTAATTGCTACATTGTTAACGGGATTTCGCATCTTGACTGCTTCCATTTTCCATTCAACTTTGTTAATTTGACATTGATGTTTATTAAACAAATTGCCTGAACATCCGATACGACGGTAATATTTACCTTGAATATCAAAAGCTAAGTTTCTAAAATTGGTTACAAAGTAAATAATCAAAATTAGCTGCGCCCAAAATTACACAATTGGCATTGAATTAAGAATTTTTATGCATGCTTTACACTCGGAATTTATTTGCATAGAAATTGTTAAATTATTATGACGTAATCAATTTTACAATAAACAATGCTAATACCAGGCAACACTAGCTAAATTAGGCAAATACACCAGTAAATGATTTGAGATTCATTACAAAGTACTATTTAAAATGTGAAGATTATTTTTATGTTACTATTGGAAATAAGTCGGTGTTATATTTTACCGTTAGTAAGCACTTCATTATTACAGCAATAACAAAATTTACTAAACGTATAATTATTTCCAATAAAAAATATATTCCCACGATTATTACGCATTCCGCGGAAGATAAATGATGACTTTAAAAATACTCAGAAACTGTTAGTGAATTAATTATAAATATTAATAATACTTTTGATAGAATTCCCAAGTATAAAGCTCCACAAAGTTCAACTATACCGCAGTTCTGTGTAACGGCTTTCGCCGGGCTAATGAAATATTTCTAATTAATTTTCTTTTAATCGTAAATTACTTTGTGTTGTTTTTGCTTGTATTGCGAAATAAGAAATTTTATGCTGTTTTCAATTAGAAAAATAGCTATATCTTAAGTAGGCTGTAGGATATTATGAAATTATGTATCTTTGAATGATATTTCGTTAAAAACACCCGGACGAAGTTTTTTTTAAATCAGGTCTTAATTAAGTATGGTTCGAGCATTACATATGCTTATAATGCTCTACTTTTCAAATTAAATGAACACATTTTCTTTTTGACTGTTATAATAGAAGTTAATATGTATGAATTATGTTGATAATATTATTTTATCTACCTTGTTATCGCGAAGGGTTTGGTTACATTACACCGGCGTCGTCCTTTCATTCAGTTGAGGCAGGTCCGACTGGACACTTCTAGCCGCATAGATGAGAGATGGCAGACTGGATCAATGTTATAATGGTACCTTAATACCTTTACGTAGGTACCTACATTACATTATAACGGGAGTTAGGAGTTATTAATATAGAGAGTGGCTTAGCAATACCGAGGGTTAAATATTTTTTGCATAATATAGAAAACTTGATGAATGAAGTAAGTCGGAAAAACAGAACTTCTCACGCGTAATTAAGTAAAAAATGCATGATTTTTTTCCACCTCTGATACCAGCTGGGTTTATATATATGTATATCTATAGGGATTCCTTAAAACTATACAGTTTTAATATCATATCGAGTACCTGGGGCCCTAGACAAGTGCCCAACGTTCAACGTTAACGTTAAACGTTAGGACCAAAATGTATGGGATTTGACATCCGCGAACGATTGTCACGTACGTCACAAATGTCAAATCCCATACATTTTGGTCCTAACGTTTAACGTTAACGTTGAACGTTGGGCACTTGTCTAGCCCCCCGGGTAATAGTAACACTAGATGTACTAAGTTATGTAATACGATACAGTATCCAGGTAGGTATATTAGTATCCAGGTTGGTTTTCCATTTTCACCATTCCACAAAAAAAAAAACGTTAATAACTCAGCAGGTCCCGGGCGACCTTTATCCACAAACAACATTCCGCGACCTCCGACTTTCCATAGCAACCTATTTTCATTTTTCACGACCAAAGACGGCTGCGGAGCTTTGAGATGTCTTTCGGTGACCCGGTTTCGAAAACCTTGATGGTTCCATTATGTACCTTTGATATAGGAATGTTTGAATTTTGAAAATAATGAATTCGCGGAGTTATTTGAAAACAGCTTCTTTTGATATTTGCAAACTTTAGCAATTCTGAAAGATTAATTTGTATTTAAGAATAATTAGTGACTGATTTGTAAAAGAAACTAAAGAAAGCCGTTTCGCTTGGCTTCACCAGATATGTAAACGGGTACCCGCCAATTTTAAACTTCGCGCTTGCAATTCAAACCTAATTAACCATAACTGATTAATCGAATTACGTTCAGAGAGTTCATAAACAGTTGCATAAACACATAATATAACTGGTACTAATTAAGTTCGTTCGACTGCACGGTCGTGTCGTGATGATGTCAAACTAGTTCTGTCATTCTTAATTAATTCGCTGGCTGAGTCATCAGATTTTAACCGAGTAGCTTCAACTATAGGAACGCAAAATTACACAAATATTACTTACCTTATGCATCATAAAGTATATGCATAAGTAACTCAAAATGTTTTAATCACCATTAGAAAATATTTATAAATACTGGAATATATCTATGTAGAAAATACGTAATAATAATATATATCCTTAAAATTCACACCAATTTATCTAGTCCGAATTTAAACAAATTTGTACTTACTACGGGTTCTAGAAAACTGATACATATATAAATACATATCGACATGCATATATATTAGATAATAGATATAGCTACACTTAAGTCTAAATAGTCGTGTCATAACACTGACACCTGCACCTAGTAGGATTCGCACTCGCAACCTCCGGTTTCGTAGTCACCAACATGCCACTAGACCAGTCCGTCACAGATATGCTAAATTATTTTATTTAATAGATATGTTGATATTTTTCATAACTCAAACATCCAAGGCTGCTGCATAAATCTCACCGCCCGTCCTTGCCACTGTACCGGTTCTGCAATTTAAATGAACTATATAATAATATACCTATTATATATCGCGTCTACAACCACAAACCGCATTCCGACGCCTGTAATGAACTTAGATCGAACTGGTCATAACATATTAAACTTTAGTATGATAAGTATGAATAAAACATATACTTAATAACTTACACATATTTTTAATACAAATCTTTTCTAAATATTGCTTCTTAAAATAATAACTATGTTATAGCCATAATACATGCAGTATGCCACGACTACTGTCGAATTTTGAATTAACAAAAGATATGACAATAAGTTATAAGTATATTGATAAAATTGTTAATCAATTGTTTCGTATGGCGAACCGATTTCATCCCGTAAATCGGGTTTCTGGATAAGTTGGTACTAACCCGTACGTAATCTTAGGAACTTCGCTCTATTGGAAACATTGTTGTTATGTATATTAGTCTATAATTAGCAACAAGTACGGCACACGTAGTTCCGTAGACGTTTCCTCGAGGAAATCGCATGCGCGCGCGCACAACCGGAACGGTTCCGATCTCTACTCCAGCGCACCATTGAACTCCGGCCTTTTCAATTCATTGTTTACCTTTTTGTGACGATGACTTAATGAATGACCAATCAGCAAATATAAACGTGATTTTTTTTTTCGACAGTCGATTTTTAGAATATATTATTCTTATTTAGCTATATAAAATGATGATCAAGTGGCCATTACAACAAAATAATCCTATGAGAATAAAATATACGTGTATACACTGAAACCATCATTCAAATCAGTGTTTACGAAGAATTATTACAGATTCTTTTTTCCATGTTTAAATATCTGACTACATACAATAGTTTATCATTTCCTCTTCACTGAATACGTGCATAGGTGTCATTAAATTTAACCGATCCAGTTGCTATGGTACGGTACGGTTTAGTACCAAAAATACAGATGCAGTAGGCAAGGAAATGCACTAAAGTTGTCGAAAGCGTGCGTTTAATGAGAGGGCAAAGGAACCATAAGAGCAGCTCTGGTGCATCGCCGGTGCATTTCGGCTCGTTTCCAGTAAGCGTGCATATTTATTATGAACTAGAATTACATATAGCAATGTATCTGCAGGAATGCAAAATATATAGTAGGTCATTGAACTTCACTGTGTTAGTAGGTGTTTTTTGTTATATATTTAGACGCGATAGATCTCCTAAACAAGTGCTAATCGATAATAGCAAACGAACAAAACTAATTCAAATTGTATGCAGTTGACATATGCGAAAGAAACGTCACGTGGTCAGTGTTCATTCGGGTGTGTCAACTCCATACAGTTTAATATTCGTTTCGTCTATCCATCTTTATAAAATACCCAATCAGGTTTGCTCAATTTATGATACGTTTGTATTACTAACATATTACTTACAAACTAATCACAAGCAATCACAAACGGGAACGGCGTTCGATAGAAAATGATTCATTGATTACGCTTCGTTATCAGCGTGTATCGGAGTGTATTACAGTAATGACATAATGTGATAAACGCCAGCCGGACAGAGCAAAAATAACCATTTGACTCATCAGAACTCATAAAAGGAATATACACGTTTTATTCCATCATTTTTTTAAGGCCTCAGAAACGATACTTTTCCCCCGTTTTTGAAACATTTTCGGTTACTGCTCCGCAACTATAAGACCTAGCGTGATATTATATAGCCTATGTTACTCGGGGATAATGTAGCTTTCCAAAGGTGAAAGAATTTTTGAAATCGGTCCAGTAGTTTCGGAGCCTATTCATTACAAACATACAAAAATACAAATCTTTCCGCTTTATAATATTAGTATAAGTATAAATAAATTTATATTTTTTGTGAATGCAAACATCTCTAAATTCATATTGAATGTCAATATAACTGTCGATATAAGACATGATGGCATGCGGTAAATAGATGAAACCCCATGTTGACTGACTTTGCTTACTCTGTAACTGACACCACGAGCCAGCGGGATGTTTAGTTGATAAGTGCTCTTCTTTTTAAATCATTAAGTATATAATATTGTTACTTTTTTCTAGCACCATGTGCTCTGTCACGTGCTCTAGGTAATTTTTATACACATTCGTTTCTTTTGTACTGACAAATCATTAATTTCGTGGTTAAACTTAGAATTGTCCGCTTATCTTATATTTAATGATTAGAATTTGATCGGTACTATGGGTCACTCACATTCTACTAATATTATGACCACTCACGAGGTGAGAATCGAAATATGGTAGTTCGACGTATCTTAAAATAAATCCAGTATTTTAATAATAAAATAATAATTTTTATTTTAATGATATCGTACTTACAGTAAATAATGCTATCCCTAGGGCCCTGTCATACACCAGCGAGCCTATTATGAACTGTCGACAACATATTGTCGACAAGCAAAAGGTTCGTCGTTACGATATTATTTTGTTATCGACATATAGAAAAAAGAGACGACATCCACATGACAAGAATTGTCGTTGTCGACAACGTTGATTTTTGAGAGATCATCGCGAGAATAAGACGATATCGACATGACGAGATGTCGACTCGACAATTCATCATAGCCTCGCAGGGTTAGCTTTGCTTTATTTGGTAACTGATATGTTATCGACATGGCTGTGCTTGACATTGGGCACCCCCCTTCAGAATCGGTTTCGCCCTGTTCTGATGTGTACACACAAGTGTTTTAATTAATAAAAAGACTGTAAGTTATTTTATTTAGTTTTTGAGATAAAATAATATGTAAAGTATACTTATAATGACGAGAACCAGAACCCACTCATGATTTAATGTTGTTATAGTTTTCTTATTTTTTAATTTCTCTAAAAAATCCGATGGCATACATCTCCTCCGAATCTATTTTCGAGTGTTAATTTGTCGTATTTAATAGAGGTCTGGTCATGTCGTTAATTCTCGTGAGAATAAGTTTTTATAGTTTTAACACATGTTTTGGTACCTATATACTTAACTGTAGGTACTATTGATTTCATTGACTAGCCCTTTTCACTTCGACATAAAGACCTCATTCCTTTGACTCCGGGTGTTACTGTAGTGTCAGTATACGTTTGCAGCTGTGTAAACTAGTATGTATTAAATAATGTATGTCTTGATTATTTCATAAGTAAGGCAGGGGAAACGTCTGCGTTTATTGATCGAGTTCTTTTGTTGTTTAGCTTTTCATAGTTACTCTTTAAACAATTTTCAAGGTTTTTGCTCTTGTCGGATTAGCTGGTCTCGCTCCAGTTTTTCTTGGAGAATTTTAATTATCTTTGCTATGAAGAAAGATCTGCTTTGTATCGTGCTTGTTTATAATTTTGTGTCTACATTGAACGGAAAAAGTTTAAACATATTATTATAACATCAAAAATAGAAGTAGGTATTTCGTGTCCTATTATTGAGATCCATCCTTTCCCATAAAAACAAAGTAGTAGGCTTTCTTCCCGGATAATTTGTTATTTGCCTAAGTGTATTTACACACAAAATAAAGTCTCATTGTAGGCTTTAAGAGTCTTCCATGGAAACAATAACCGTGCTCATTCATACGTATTGAAATTCATAATTAGGTAATACAATAGCGTCCGTGCGAAACACTATGTATATGTATGAACCGTGAATCAACCACAGCACTCAAGGTCGTTTTCCACAAATTTGTAAAAAATTACGACTGACAAATTCCAAATGACTTAGAGGCGAGATTTATTTTCCACGACCGCAATGATATTTGTGCGCTTTAGGTATTCCAGTCAGTCAGTAATCAGTCTCAGTATCACGTTACTCGCGAACAGTGTCGATGAAACTAAGAGTGTCTGTGAATTGTAATAGTCGAAACGTGACCGAACCCATGTTTTTGTTGTTTATTTTTGAGGATAGACGAGGGGTCAATCTCTGTGACCTCACCTGATTCCCGATCGGCGACGGTTATCTTTGTTTTGTGAACTGTATTCAGATTCGTCCGTCCACTACGTGATTGATGCGAATTATCTCTCGGTTGCGGTTAGTAATTTTTGGAAAGGAATTAGTATGTCTCTGATTTTCGAAATCTCAGGTATGTCTAAATAGATAGATATGGTTCGTTTAGACATGGACTTTGAACGTTACTGTCTTTTTAAGAATAATATATTTAATTATAAGGAAAATTATAATTGGGTTCTTATATACTACTTTGTTGAAAAAATTACGCATTAATATCGTTATGATAATAGTAATTATATTCGTGCTATAACTTTTATCTATTTTGCTAATTTTAAATATTGCTTCTCCCGAATAGCGTTGCCGTCTTGTTTTTTTTTTAAAGTCTTATGTCACGGCTTTCAAAGGTGAAATAAAAGTTATACGTAAAGAATTCTCGTGATACTGGAGTGGTGACTAGTAAGTTCTTTAATAATTACTCATTATTGCGCTTATGAATGCTGTCACAAGACCGCATTTACTATTTGCATTCAATGGGTAATATTTAATAAAATATACGACGTCGATTCCTTAAGCAATGTCCTGTTTCTACATTATTTTAGTATAATAATGGTATTCCACCTACTACAAAACTGGGTAGTACTGTACTAGGTACCATACCACTTTATATTTCTACAACTATTACTAATTCTTTTACTCAGCAACGCTTTTACCGCGGCGTAAGATATTAGATTCCAAATGTACTTTTATCTTATTTGATAATAACATGCATTATGGTTTTGATATTGGTTTCTATTTATGAGTATTTCCGTTAGCTTCTTCACATTTATTAGAAATGTTTCATGAACAAGGTTTGTAGTTTCATCTACTTGTGCATTTTATGAATCGAACACAGTTATGTTCTTTGTGTCGTATAAGTAACCTTTTGGAACCTAGATAGGTATGTGTTGATTGAACTATTTTAATGAAATTTTACTGCTTGAAATCTCGCGCCACTCATGCTGTAAAATTAACTAGGCTGTGTTTGTTTACACTTGTAATCTTGATCGCTGCTGCACACATGAAAAACATCTGCTAATTAGTGTTATCTTGTTCTACAGTTAAATCTCATCTTAATAATGTTACGTCACTTGTATTGTAGTCGTCCTTAACACTGACATCACCTCTCCTGCTAGAGTACGAATAGGTCGCGTTCTCTGTTTATACGTGTTCATTATCACAGCGAGTGAATCTTACAATCTTGACGACGGCGGTCGCCCAGACACCCACACGCGATCCATCAGTGCCGCGATTTAGTTGAATCTCGGACGTTCTATTACAGTTAGCAACACCGCAAATTGGTTAGCTGGATAATATCGGAAGTTAGTGCTTGGCGTGTTATTGTTACAGTTTATGTTAGAGTGAATTCGCTATTTGTTTGGTTTTAAAGTGTTTGTGGTAACTTGTCATATTATTATATTAAGCTTCGTTAAGCTATATTTCTCGTTGCAACACGATTTGTCATAGACCCTCTTGTTTATTTAATAATATTTTTTTTATCAACCGTTATCTTAGTACTGTTATTATTTACTTGAGATAAATGTTCTTTAATTATTGTTGTAGAATTTCTCACCACTCTAGTCAGTTTAAAAGTTACTTCAATGTAATTCATATAAAGTTCTTTTTGCAATAAAATTGTTTAACAAAGACATCTAAACCTGAGTTATTTTTTAAATTACTTCGAGTAATGACGCTTGTGGGACGCGGTAGGGGAAGGTGCAACGGCAAAATGCATCACATGGCCCAGTATTTTAGGTAAATATGTAATGAATATTGTTATAATAATAACGTGTTTCTTACCTCTTATGTAACTATTTTGTATCTTCCTGTTTGTCAACTTACGTCATTTTTGTATTAAGAAAAAAAGTAACTGGTTTAGATGATTTTACACACTACTCAAGCATTTTTTGTACTATCAAAGGTTAATGTACGTTTTTTAAATATAATCCATAAGTTTAACATAATATTTTGAATGGATCTCCTTATTAGACATCCCCTCTAAGATCACAAAGTGCCGCCAAAAAGATCCTACAATAAAACATGTCTGGGTACTAGAAACACCTTGAGTAGATTTCAAAGGCACTGAACCGGTTTTACTAGACCTTTAAAGTTACAAGTCTCGGCCCACCCTACGATATAGAAATAAAGTTAGTGAACATAAACTAAAGAAAAAATATATAAATGTTTAAAAACTTGACGAACCTACTTCAAATTGTAAAGGACTAAGAGAGACCGGAATTCAGTTTTATTGCAAACCGGATTGTTACATTACAAATTTAAATAACTAAATCTGGTTTTAGTCAACTCACGCATCTTCATAGATTTTTAATACAAAGTTTTAAACTAAACTTTTGTATTTGTATTACTCACTGCTACTATGAATGTTGTAAACGTCTTTATTACAACTCGATACGAGATGTCCAGATTCTACAGAAAAGGCTAGAGCCGGTTTGACTCCTACGTTGGTCGTGTATGTTTTTCTGCGTCCTTTAAGGTCGCTGCCTTGAACCTCACCTCGCGAGGACACGAGGAAGGTGTATTGTGACGTCATTATTCATATAAATATGTAACCTAACGATTCTCGGCATTTGGTTTAGTACCAAACATGCATGACAACCTAGATTAAAGTACAAATGTTGGCCCTTAAAACTCGCAACCTCCCCCTCTGTAGTCAAGACTACAAGGTCAGTAGACTGTCAGTTATTTAGCTTCCAGTATTTGTTGGTTGGTTTTCTTGTGGCCCAATTCATTAATCAGTTTATTACATTAAAATCCTTACATTTTAAGTTATTGTCTTCAGCTACCCTATTAGTATATAATATTTAGGTAATTATTTATAAATAAAGTCTATACTGTTAAATAAAAAAATAATGATAAGTTTAAACTCACATCGTCCTTTTGCGGTCGTGCCCTTGAACTTGACAGTAATCGGAATTGAACCCATGACCTTATTGTGACTTTATGACAACGCCCATATACGTCTAAGAATGCTGTCCTGTGTATTAATAAATGATTCATAACATTCTTTGAACTAATTTGGCGAAGTAAATACATTTAGTTATCTTAAACTATCTTGTTTTTCATGTTTCTAAGCAGTTTTGTAATTACTTGGCATGAATCAGTTGACTTTAGAATGTTATAATTTACAAGTAAATTATTTAACTTATTTGACTCTTACCTCCCATATAAAACTGTATTTTCTAAATAATTATCTATCTTAAATGCTTACGAACGGCAATTCAATAGCCTCAGGCAAAATATTTACAAAGACATCTACAAAGGTACCGTCAGACGGAAAGACAGGCTAAAGCAATTATGAAGAAATAAAAACAACTTTATTAACGCACGAGTACAAACGACGCTTTATCCAGAAAACTTTTTATAATTTATTTTATTTTTTACACTAAGAGATGATAATGTTATTTACTCACGTTTCTGCGACAGTAGACTTTTCAACTATAGGTAAATAAATAAATAATAAATATCTTTGGACAATTCACACCAATTATCTAGTCCCATTTTAAGCAAAGCTTGTGTTATGGGTACTAGACAACGGATAAATATACATAAATACATATAAGACATCCAAGACTCGGGTACAGATGCCAGTGCTCATCACATTGACATCTGCCCCTAGCGGGATTCGAACCCGCAACCTCCGGTTTCGTAGTCAGGGCCTCTGACCACTAGACCAACAGGCCGTCATTTTCATACATGTAGTTTAGTTTTTTTGTGCCTAGGTTATTCGCTAATAATATCAAGATATAATGATGTCATTAGACAAGAATATACAACTAACATAAGTAATATATATTAGATAACAGTATAATTAGTCACGGTATCTTGTTATGAATAAATGATAATTACAGTAATTTATAGGAAAGATCAAGGTTACTCGACTCATTTTTATCTTTTATGTCATTGTTGTTAATCTTTTATGTGTTTAAAATATCTAAGTGTCCACTTCTTTCTTTGATTAATGTTTTCTATAAAAATTTAAATGATTTTTCTTAACGAACACTCGTCAATCTGAAATGCATTATCTATTAAGCTTTTCGAGATTTCTGCAATCTACATAGTAAAAATATAATTGACTCATTAAAATATGGATGCCGATACTTTGATCACCTAATCGCTATAATCGCTGACACTCTTATATACAAATATAAGTTAATGTTTGTCGTTTTGTTAGGGGCCGTTTAAGTATCACGTAAGCAGAATTATTACAATTATTTACCCCACCCCCTTGTCAGCAAGAGTAAGTAAAGTAAAGACACCCCCGCCCCATATAGTGCTTACGTAATACTTGAATGGCCCCTTACTTTACGTCGAAACAACTAAATCTATTTATGTGAAATATCTCATTAAGACAGTAAATACTAGGGAGGGAGAACACAAAGAAACCTTTCGTTATATATCTGCTAAAGTTATTTTTCGTTTGTCAACAGAGGGGCGGTGTGTGATTGCCGCACCGCCATGTCGCACCATAGCGACGAGCAGTCCCTCCTCACGGTCACGTCGGACTCCTTCTGGGAGCCCGGCAACTACAAGCGGACCACCAGGAGGATCGACGACGGCCACCGGCTCTGCAGCGAGCTCCAGGCCCTTGTTCAGGAGCGAGCGGATATAGAGAAAACTTACGCGAAGAGTTTAAGAGGATGGGCCAAGAAATGGAACGACCTTATAGAGAAAGGTGAGACGAAGTTATCACTTGGAATTAGAAATAAGTTACAGTACTTTGTCGAAATTTCAAATGAAAGATGCCTACCATGAAATGTAATTTTTTAATCTCAAACTTACCCAAACTTTAAATCATATAAAATGTCATATTTTATAGTATTGGGGTGGATCTTCGATCGTTTGAAACGCCGTCATTGTCGTTTCAAACTATATTTAAGAACAGAAGCAATACGTAAAAAAAAATAGGGTGAACCTATCTCCCGGTACTGATACAGATACCGTTTCTATTCATCCTTTATAATATTATTTGCAACCATTATAGATATCGTCTCCAACGCTCGAAGGTAGGTTGTATCAGCGAAGATACCGCTTTAGTAATGGATACCTTAAATGACCAGACAATTAGACACGGATACTATATTGCGTTACTGATCAGTGCATGTTGCGCATTTCAACGTTTGACCCCTCGACCTCAGATCAAAAATTTTGATTAATACTAGATAGACGTTACGTAGGATATCTGCTGACTCCAGATGATCTGAGTGTTGTGCAAGATTGCGTATAAATCTCTTAATAGACTTCCGAGGAATATGAAACTGTTGTCTAAATATGCAGATCACAATCTGGATACCGAAAATATAAGGAATAAAATTTTCTCAAGGTTATTTTTTACCTATTGGATCTGGTAGTTTTTATATAAATTTTCAAACAAAAATAATCAAGTCTAAATTGATATTCTGATACAAAATAAGTGGGCTGCTCTAAGTAATAAGTTCTATATTGGTTAATGGTTTATTTATCCTTTCTTGCAGGAGCTTATTTGTATTCGTTAACATTTCACTGTCGTAATTATACAGTTGCGATATATAAAGCAGTTCTATTCAAGTAGGCACGTTCATCTGCTTATTCATAATCACATCAATCTTCCATTGATTTAGAATCAAGGGCCCCGGCTATCATCTTGAATGACATCGTCATTGGCGGCAATCAAAGGGACGCAAAGAAACCTTACTATATTATTATGTAATTCAAAATGACTACTACAAAAGGGCACAAGTCTTTGTTTATCTATATTGATGGTATGCTTCTTTATGTCTGAAGCGTATGTATGTTATTTGATACTGCCCGCATTTGTTTAATTTAAACGACTATATTGAGCAGCGTTTCTTTAATGGCATATATTTATTGAATAGTCGAGATATATTTGAGTTAATTAGTTAGGTATTTTTGTATTCCACCAATTACCAGCTTTAAAGTGCATGCTTAAAGGAAGATAAAAAAAATCAAGACTGCTCCCACTGATTTGTCAATACCAATACTTGTTCAATACGAGGAAGTGCTCCGAGTGTATTTACTCTTTCGCTCCGTTCTAGCGTAGCGAAGGAATTTGTACAGCAATGGGATAGTGGAATTTCTGTTAAGCTTGTAGTTAGAGCGTAGCTATATTGATCTCGTTTTAACTGGCTCTAAGGAAACTGATGAGATATATAATCTTCCTGTGTTCGTCAGTTGGTTTTTTGTATATATGTTCAACGATATTTTTATCGTGTTCCGATCGATTGACCGAATGAAGTAGGTAGTACATTATGCATAGTATTTACGAAGTATATAATATCAAACTTTAAATTACTAAGTTCAGACAAAAGTTGTAAACTATATATCGTATATATCGTAATAGTATAATTTACGTGTATTTATACGTATAATTTTATTGCTACGAAATCTATCAAAATTAATTGGCTATTTTTAATGCCCACGGCTAGTAACTTAAACAGAATAGTCAATACGAGATATCTTCTATTAGAAATTCTATTGGTATCGTATCGTTCGCAAGAGGCGTGTAAAGCACGTTAAGAAACCGTACACATAAAATGCAGTCTGTGACATAACTGCCGCCCGACGAGGTGTCTACACGTTTTAGGCTAAGAGCTGACAGGAAATTGGGAAAAAATCTTTGGAGGAGTAGTTTAATTCGAATATCATGTATCATGTGTGTGATTTAATATTTGTTACCATAATTACTGATGCTCTCGCGGTTATCACACATGGTCAGTATTAGTCATCCTACGAATATGGGAAATGTAAAGTTTTCAAAGCATTAGCATATAAAATAAAATGCGCGAATTGAATCCTTTATCAATTATAATAATACATTATACTTGTATTTACAAAATTACGAATGTTCATTCATTGACTGCGGCATGCAACCAGAAGTCTGTTAAAGAAAGTTATGCCACAAGCAATATTTTATATATTATAAAAAGTAGTTATGTTTTCATTGAGATGTGACGTTGTGTGTAATGATTATTTTTATTAGGTGGCAGGTAGTTATATTAATAATTATTTACAAAAAAAATATAAAAAATGCCTAGTTTCAGCAATCAAGTTCTATTATTGGCTATTTGTTTATATTATTTTGAGGTGTCATAATTTAATACGAAACCAGTTACGGCGCTAATAAATATTGATTAATTATTTAATTCAGTATAAAGTGTTATTTAATAAACTTCTACATTTTTTATTAACTACCTCCCCAAACCGTGTAGCTAGCTCTTAGGCTATTTACTTACGACCGGTTAGACAAAGCTGACGTAAAGCTTGTAACGCGAGTTGCGAATGTATTACGATACGGAAGTTCGCGGAAAGCTCTGAATGTCTGATGTTTGAAGATGTAAATGGTTGCATGACTGCGAATTCCTGTGAAGTTGCGAGCTGTGACTGCAAGTGAATACGCGGCGGTGTTGTTAGCTTTAATGAACTTCATTTTATTTGATATATACCTTCGGAAAGTCTTGATTCAGTATGCGTTGCTTACCATCTATTGTAGACTTCGTTGCCAGTTTGAGTACTTTTAAAATATCACTTTGCATTTTATTTATACTGAAAAGCAAACGCAAATAATTGTGTTTTTATAATTGATGTCCTTAATAAAAATATAATTATGACACGAATTATATCAGGTCAAATGAACACAAGCGCCTATCAATTTAATAACGCCACTTAAATCAATAACAATTTAACTAAACGGGTCTTTAACATAGTTACGACGCCTGTCAATTAATAATTATCTAGAAATGTTGTTACTTCCACAATGTCTCAAGGCATTCAGGCCCTTTTTCAAAAACACTGATTTTATCTACAGTCTGATTACAACTTAACATCGAAACTTTGCAATTACAAGTAATTATAAAAGGAAATCATTACAGGTAAGCTTACCTAATCTTAGCTGTTATTGATTGATCTCGTGAGGTTGATCATTATTTATCGTAATATTTGAATATTGCAATAATATCTACCTAGTTATTACTTCACGGAGAGTCGTTTCTGTCATTCAAATTAAAGTCATTGCGCACTAAAAAACAATAACACGTATTGTATCGTATCGTAACCGAATCGATTATACACTTTAACCGATTGGCTAATTGAACTCGCACTGGGTCCAGATCGAAAGTAAACACTTTTTATTCAGCTTGTTTTCACCTGCGTTTTTCACTGTTACGCAACCCGAATGCAACGAGAATAAAACATGTGCAACGAAATGGAAAGTTTTCAAGGTATTGCGAGGATCGGACCGTTACGATATCCCAATTTGTTATTCAGAACGCGACAACGAATTCGACGGTCCGGACAGGAATGGACTCCCGTCGCGTTGCACGCATATTATTGGGCGATTGGAAAACCGAAAGTGTCGCCATTCGTGCGTCTGAATTTTGATCGGCGATTAGGGTCGGTCGTCGGGTGACTCCAGTGCAAGCTTACATCATCTGTTGCAAGTGTGTGTTATGAAACGTTTTGCGAAAATGCCTTCAGCTATTTGCCTGATGCGACTGGTTTTAATTTATTGCCTGTCGCCTGAGGCGCAATCTCGAGTCCATTATGCACGCACTCGCCTCTCGGATTTAACCGCGAATATAATTATTGCTACCTGTTCATTATATATTTATATGCAATTTGACTTTTGTTTATGTCCGAAACAATTTCATTTTTATTTTACGGTGTAGGTATAAGAACACTTTAAAGCTTTAATTTATCATGCTCTTTGTTTGTTCTAACTATAGATGTTTTATACAGCTTTTGAACGAAAGGATTATATTTTGATTACTTTAGCAAGTAGGTACTTAATGTGCATATACATTTAAAATAATAAGAACCTGATAAGTATCTGCATAAATTGTTACTAGGTAATATGAAAAATAAAAATTGTTACGAGCTACATCGATGCAGTTTATGGCTAAAGCTTAATATAATAAAATTAAAGTAAGTAATAGTTAACTATTTCTTTAACGAATACTATATAAGCGTCGAAGGACGTACTCGGGCTTTTATTTTTGAGAAATTATCAATTATCATATTATATTTGGTGAAGTTGGGTCGTGTCTTTATTTTCCACTGTTTGGGCATATACCATTGTAAGAGTAGCCTAATATAAATAAATTGCTAATATTGTTTATTAATTTAAATAGCTTCCTAGCTAAAGATCATGTGTTCTGTTTAACAGTCTATGTCACCAAATACGATACTAATCCAATCTCAACACTCATCCTTTCAGAAAAAACCTGAACGTTCTAACCTGGCAACATTGCACTTAATCCTCATATCAATCCGTATTTACTGCAATTAAGGCAAATTGCTCCTCCGGCGAGGTTTACCCTCACTCAAAATAATTACCTGCTTCCACCTGCTTTCCAAACCAAAAGGAACCATATACGCAGAGCTATAGAATTTATTTCACATTAAAAATAAGCGTAATGAGTGATTTAAATCACTGCTATAAACATAAATTGCGGTTATGCAAATGGTGGCGAGTTATCGCTGAAGTTACGATGTAAAGGAAAAGGGTTGAGCTATCTTTCGTGTCTAATAAATCTGGAGATCTCATTATGTACTAGTGTCACTGACTATACTGAACATGACGTGTGTCACAAGCCATTTCTGCTGGTACGATGGCATATACATATTTTATCATGGAAGGATAAGTCTTGGAGGTGGCTAAGAGCATTTGTTATAACGCGACTTATCTGTGACGATTGTGATATTATACAGGATCTTTTCTATTCCAGGACCTGAATACGGTACAATGGAGGCTGCGTGGAAAGGTGGCATGGTGGAAGCGGAACGCCTCTCAGACCTCCACCTCAGCGTCAAAGACCGACTCGTCAATGACGTCATAGCACAGATAAAAAATTGGCAGAAAGACACATATCACAAGGTTAGTTCATTTGTTTTTCACCCGGCTTATATGGTTCATTCCATCCGTTGGAACATTGATAGCTTTCGGGTTCATTGTGGCTAACCATTCGAAAGATATCGAGTTCTTCTCGCCATTGAAAAGTTGTTAAAATCTCAAACGCCTGCTGTTTTAAAGTATAAAGTGCAAAAGAATCAAGTATGATCTATCTAGCGTATGAGTAGACACGATAAGAAAGTGTTCTTTTTTATATGCGGCTCTAAATCTCGGGGCTTAGGTCGTCTACTCGCAGAATAAGTGCTTTAATTAATGTATACTCGTAATCAAAGCTTTTACTACTCTCTAGGGTTTTATTCACGAATGGCTTTAGTTTTCCCGAAGGTTCCACACAGTATACTTCTCTTCAAATTGCGCACGGTATTGTCCTTGGAAACATTCGATTTAATTTTGCTGATAGCAAAAAATATCTGCTTTAATGCGGGCGTGTGTAAATTATCAAATATCGATGTCGGACGCCATTCGAAGCTGACATGTGATACTTGAATGTTTGGCGCCTCGCCAGATCTGGTCCTGACAAACCTATGCATTATGATGTCTGAGTACCGGCTGAGCACACTGGCTGTATTTATTATCCCAGTTTTTAGTATTTAAATAAAAAAAGTTTTTTTATGATAAGAAGAGATAAAAGCGATTTATTTATTTCTAAAACGTTTAAAAAATAAAACAATATTACAAGCGATACAGACTTTATATATAGAATGAAAGTCACCAGTCACTTAAAACACACAACAAAGTAATTACAAATAAATTACTTTCCGATCTTTTCTATTTAAATACAGCGTTCGTTCTCTAAAATACATAAACATAAGCTCTCTTGATTGAATACAGTTTTCTTCTCAGGAAAGAGTTTCTGAATCCGTTGTTTTGTAATAAGGTTAATCCATTGACAATACCACACTGAACTTTTAAATAATAAAGGATAAAATAAGTAAACGAATATGGGAACAGCGAAGTTCTCGAAACGTCAGTGTAAAATTAATATAAAACGCGATTTTTTATAATTGCAATGAAAATGAGATATAACATAAATCGTACAAATTTGGCATTTTCGCAAATAATGTAAAAGAAGATAATTCTTCTATGTTATTGTATAGCTTCATTTATTTAATATACAAAAGTTATCTATAAATATTTCTCTATGATAATATTAATAGTACGCTTCTACTTATCATATAATTAATCGGCATTAAAATCAGCCTTCACCTGGACTAGTAATTAGTAACTAATCACTTTAACGAAGATGTCACGGTAGACAACCGCTTGACCTCACCGATTAGATAAAAGGTCGTTGATCCCAATGATTTTCGAACTTAACTGATATAATTGTTTTGTAAACATTCGTGCTCGTGATTGTAGATACGTATTGTAAATAAAATCATCATGGCTATACAAATGTTATATTGATGATTTAGCTAAGGAATTTACTGAATTTACGTAGTATAAAACAAAGTTGCTCTCCGCTGTCTGTCTGTCCCTATGTATGCTTAGATCTTCTCTTAGATCGAAAGTAATGGATTTGGATATGAGTTTTTTAATAGATAGACGGATTCAGACATATTTAGTACCAGCATTGCTCCCGGGCGGGTTGCTATTTAGTTTAATTAAGTGCATACTTGTACTAAAGTGAAAATAAGACTTGGGGACAATACAGGAATTTATACATGGATAGTAATTCCTTCCAAATTTCTGTTTACTAATATTACAAATTCAATATTACGCGTTCAGGTAAACATTAGTTACGTGTTTATAATTTGTTATTGAATTGGGTGCGTGTTGGCGACGTGACGTGACGTGACTCTCATAACCGTTGCACCGTTAACGCAGTACTTATACTCTATGATATCGCACACCTAGATCTAAAGGGATCTAACTCAAAAACCGAAAGATTTGAGTTATGCACATCATCGGATTCCAGCAAAACCCACCTACACTAAAACAGATTTCAGCTAATATAACTCTGCTAGCTCTATTATAAAAAGTATACATTTATACAGAAAACTCATGCGTGCATATGGACATATTAATCAGTTTCTCGCCTCTCCTGAAAAAGTACCTTTTTTGAGTTAGCTCTCTTTAGATCCAGGTGTGCGATATCATGGTTATGAGGTATTTTACTGACTTGCATAGCTAGAATGATTTGCAATGATTGCATCTTCTATCATTCTATACCATGCCAATATTGCTATGCCTTTATTTTGAAAGCCTATAACGTGACGAGCATATATTCCAATAGTCATGAATAACACAAAACGAGCGGTCGTCCTTTGAAGGAGCCCGTGTACCCTTGACAAACGGACAGAAGGCTCCACGTACAATGAGTATATTGAAGCGCCTTTATTTGTGAAGAGGGCTAAGTTGTTAGAGGGTGGACGCAAACCACAGAATGTCGATTGAACCCTGGGAAGTGGAACTTACATTCAATCTTTCATGCCGTTTTTTGTACAGCTCGGTGAGGTTTAAAAATATTATGAACGTACTGGTGATATAATTGCGTAGAAGTTCCCAAAAATAATCCTTGTTGTCATGTGATTGACGGTTTTTGTAAGCAATAAAGTTCCTAAGCAAAATCGTTTTCTAATGAACAAGGAGTATTTGTAAATGAGGTATTCATAAAAGACTTTAAAGATTTTGATGATATTGAGGATTATATTATCAGATGCCAGGAATCGATAGAACAAGACTCCCAAGTATAAGTTACTGTGTTAAAATACGATGAAGCTCGGTTGCTTAAGTACTGAAACTAAAACAATAATGAATTCATGACAGAATACTATTAAGTTTATAACAATGAGCAATAAGATACGCCACTTTTTTATTATGGTCAGATAATTTATACCTACTGTATCAAGTTAGATGTCAATGGCGATGGTGGACGCTATATTGAACAGGTGCATTCTGCATTCAATGTTAAATTTAATTTAGAATGGAATATTGCTAGGTTTAATAATCAATAAAAGATGAGCTTCTCGTGACTTTGTACCTACGTAATACTTGTAAATGATCAGTGCATTGTGGTGACCAGTAATTTTGTTTCCGTCTAGAGGGTTCTAATGCCACTAAAGTATCTATACTAATATTATAAAGCTGAAGAGTTTGTTTGTTTGTTTGAACGCGCTATTCTCAGGAACTACTGGTTCGAATTCAAAAAATCTTATTTTTTGTTGGATAGACCATTTATCGAGGAAGGCTTTAGGCTATATAACATCGCGCTGCGACCAATAGGAGCGAAGAAACAGTGGAAAATGTGTAAAAAACGGGGAAAATATGAAGCCTTATGAAGAAGTGACAGAAGACTTTGACAGATCTTTGACGAAACAATCAGACGGGCAGGACGACGTCTGCTGGGTCCGCTAGTTTATAATAAACCAGCAGTTTCAGTAGACATCGTCCTACCCGTACGATTGTTTCGTCAATCTGTCACATAATGTCAATCATTTTTTGTATTCAATCAATAATATAATTCCGATCAAATCTATATATTTTTTAAAAACTTTTTTATATATAAACCGACCTAACAAGAACACATAAAAAAAATGATCAAATTTGGCGCAGTCGTTCGGAAGTTATGCGCGTAAATACATTTCGGCGATTCATTTATATTGTACAGATTTACGATTCTAAATTAGTTCTTCACTCTTTTTAGTTTATGATGACTGCATTTAAAAAAAATCTTTTCCATCAACGAGTATGCCTACTCTGACGCAACGTTTTTTTTTCAATAATTTTACGCAGCGGATAAGTATATTTTTCTATAAATATACGATAAAGTCAGTCATAAAGTAGAATGCAATTAATAAATACAGTCCAAGCGGTACGATTCCTAACCGCAATAATGATTCGCGGACGTCCATTGTTCTTCTGACAATTGCTCGCTACTTGCCCATCAATAATAAGAATTCTCTTCGCGTAATGTATTGGACTTCCATCTTTATGAAGTTTATGAAATGCAGTGACCTAAATGTGCATCGTTTGTGACAAGTACTTGTGTCTCTTATTTCTATAATTTTTAATGTACTCTATGTACACAATCGAAGTGTCCTAAAAAAGCGACTTCCTACTGAGTTTCTTGCGGCGTTTTTTCTCAGTTGATGGTCTTTCCGAAGCGCTAGTAACGCCCCCTATTAGGTTTTAATTGTAATGTATAATAGTAAAATATTTTGCGTAAAATGTAACATTAATATTTCATAATTTAAAAAAGGGTAGTTTTTCAAAATTTGTAATTTTAATATAAGGTAGTTTGCATACCTAACTGTATAAATCACTTTAGCGTTAGACTATTGTCAGCTCAGTCGTGCTACGATTATGGAAACTGTAAAGAATCCGAAACGTCAGCTAATAAAATAAAATAAAAATACGCGAGTTAAATCCGTTAATAGTTGTTTCATTCCAATTAATAAATGTTGCAGGTTGACAACATCTTTAAAAACGGAACGGTGCCTCTATTACCTTGCAATAGCGTTTTAAAAAAATGCGATGTTATGATAAATTTAGTACAAATCAATAAAAAAGAGTATTTCGTTAATGGAAACCATAAAAACGAAAAGCAAAAGTGGGTGTTAGATAAAGGTTGAGTAGGAAGGCTGTGGGTGTGAAGGTTTAATTAATCCTAATATTTTTACTTTCCCCGTTTCTTTTACCGAAAAAGGCTATTTCTGCGTTAATGGACTTAGTGGATAAAGGTATAATTGTAATACTGCATGTAAAGGACTTCTATCCTTTTTATTGTATTAAATACGTAACAATTATTCGCGTATCTCTCGGTAATACCTAATTTAAGGTACTGAAAAAAGAATTATTTTACCTTTTTTAAACGACACGTGGAAGAGGATTTGCTCTTGTAGTTAAATCTTTCTTGATATTCAAATGCTTTATAGTCAAACTAGCTTCTGCCCGCGACTTCGTCCGCGTGGTACTCCTCCTTTTTTGCAGTCGGTTAAAAAGTAGCCTATGTGCTTTCTCAGGCTCCTGACTTTCTTTGTACCAAATTTCATTTAAATCGGTCCAGTAGTTTTAGCGTGAAAGCGTAACAGACAGACAGACAGAGTTACTTTCGCATTTATAATATTAGTAGGGATTGACACTTTAAACGTTTATTTAAGAGTCACTTATTATTTAAAAAGGAAACTTTTTAAGTACTTATTTTTGCTGATTCCGACCTTGGACTTTATAAACTACTTAGTATTCTTAGTGTGGAATCATTTAAAATGTACAAATTATGTTATCTGAAAAGTGAAACGTGACTTGTATTACTCGTATATCTACGATAAATTGATGCTATATTTTAAATCGGATATACAATATCTTTATTACGGTATATTAGTTGAATTAAGTTTTTACCGTATTAACCATATCTATTACTTGTTCTTAGCTACTTACAATGCACCAAACATAAATTTACCATACTTTTCCCGTAATAATAATAATTTTCAATGAGAAAATTCTACAGATTTCCACTTGAATTCAGAGTGTATTAAACTTAACAAGATTGTCACCATCTTCAGACGCTTTCCAATCTTACTCCTTCCCCGTACTTGAAAGGTGGTTTTTGTCCAAAATCTTTTTGTCGTAGCCACTTACTTCTGAATTCTTCACTTATAAATAGCATTCACTTTAATATTATTTTAGGTAATATAGATTTTTTTAACTGTTTCGATTATATTGCTAAAAGCTGTTGATGAAACAGTTTAAAAATGATAGGGGGCGTTCTAATAATTAAATGCGATAACCTAGTGCAAAAAAATTGCACTTACATAATCTTTCTTGTGGTTTATAAACGTCTCTATAGGTACATATACCTATCTATACTAATATTATAAAGCTGAAGAGTTTGTTTGTTTTTTTGTTTGTTTGTTTGAACGCGCTAATCTCAGGAACTACTGGTTCGAATTCAAAAATTCTTTTTTTGTTGGATAGACCATTTATCGAGGAAGGCTTTAGGCTATATAACATCACGCTGCGCCCAATAGGAGCGAAGAAACAGTGGAAAATGTGTAAAAAACGGGGAAAATATGAAGCCTTATGAAGAAGTGACAGTTAGAAGACTTTGACGAAACAATCGGACGGGCAGGACGACGTCTGCCGGGGCCGCTAGTATATTATAAAAGCCACCATCAAAATTCGTTATTTTTTTTACAAGGAGTATTCATAATATTCTAACTGACTACCAAAAATTGTGCACTTGTTAATTTTATAAGTTAATTTTGTTTGAGTATTAATAGAATTTTCAAGTGCAAACACTAACGTAATAGGGAAACAGGTTAAAAACGTACATTTGGTTAAATACGGACATATTCTCTAGATGTGGTCGAGGGAAATATCGAATTTAAGAGGAAAAAAATAAGTTAGTATAGAAATACAAATAATGTACCGGTGAGGTCACCGTTAGGAGAGAAACACTAGTATATTTAAAATACAGAACATTTTTACACGCAAAATTGTCCTTTGAATTTCCCCAAGGATATTCAGTCTGTAAATTCTTCTACACAAGAATGTAGTAAAGTTATTTAGTATTCTCTAGTGAACATCACTCGTATATTCCCACCACGGTGAGGTTCTTGTACTCCTGTACGTTTACTTCACTACTTGGATATAGTAGTATACATGCTTAATATATATATAAACTAACTAGGAAGACATACTCTACTCGGCTTTTCTATACTTACTAGCGGCCCGCCCCGGCTTCGCACGGATCCCTATCCTAATCATTATTTTTTTTTAAATTTACTAAGCTACACTATTCCCGAGTGACATACACTCGGAAATAGTGTAGCGCCCAGTCGTTTTAGAGCCTGTTCAATACAAACAAACAAACATACAAATCTTTCCTCTTTATTATATAAGCGTTGATTTATAAATATCTTACGGGGAAAAAACGTTTCTTTCTCGTTACATAGCGAAGACTCAATGATCTTAAATCAGTTTAAAATTACTATGACAATTTAAATCTTAATTTCTGATGCCTTAAATCTTTCTTGAACGATTACATCAAAATCAGGGATCCTTTAAAATAATATCCGCTGTTTTATAAATCGACGGTTCCCACTGACACATTTATTTTATCAGACATGAAAAGAAAAATGCATGATATTTATAAAATGTTTTTTCATTTAGCGTATGGTCGTTAAATATTGAAACCGTATGTTGTTAACTGGGATAGTGTCGTTAGCTTACAATTAGTGAGTGCTAGCTATTCTTCAAGTATTTCGAAATAACTGTTAAAATGTACTTTTCAACGTTAGCATGTCAAATGGCCTAGTAGACACAATATACTCTAACCTAGCAGGCTTGTAAAAAAACAATGGCAAATAATATCAATAGATATGTTAATTTATTAAAGTAAGTAAATAGTTCATACTCTATATTTCTTATTATACATTTCTTAGCCAAAAAACAATGAAAAAAAAGTGAAAGGTTCTAACAATCTGCTACTACTTTTTCCAAGTCCCCTGAAACTTGTTATAGGTAAACACCTCTAAGGTAAAAATTTGTAAAATAGTTGTGGCATGTATTAGTAGATAAATGCTAGACTCCATTTAAATTAACCTTATTCAACATTTTTTTTACTTTCCTCATGTGCTAATAATGAAAACGAATTCATTATAGTATATATTTCAACGTGAAGTGAGTGTAACTAACTTCTTAAGTTGTTATCTATTTACGTAATTATATGTAATAACTTTTGTTATATTATTATCCTACACGTGTTTATTTACCATGAAGGCACCACAGTGTCGTGCGAGAAATGTAAATTCGTGGACAATTTATAACAAATTATACATGTCAGTAATAAGCGGCTATACATTGAAAAAATATACTGCAATATTGTGCATTGAAACGGTTATATTCGAAAATAACTTGAACGTGTTAGTGATACGAAGAAAACCTCACGAGAGACCTACACATAAGAGATAAAAAATACAGAACCTTTTCTTGAAATCTAGTAGTGCCACAGGCGCCGTTTGAAAGCATAAATCTTTTACAAAACAGTCTCGTAATCGTATATTTTTTATGACAGTCGTGTAGTCCTCGAAGACTCTCGTTTGACTTGAGCAAAATAAATTTTTTGCTTAGGATTCGTAATATCATGTGAGATAGAGTTGTTTTCGTGCTTATACAGAGTATTTTCGTTTATCGTGTCTGTTCGAATATTTTTATCACATATAATTTTATATACATCTTAAATATATATTTAAACTATTAAATATTATCTTCTAATGTTGACAAAGCGTCATCGCCGCGAATGTCTTATCAACACTTATAAATGTTGCTCTTAATGACACACAGACAAGCGTAATGGCGCTTTCTGTCCTGGAAGACAGCCAACGTGTCTACACAATACTCGTTCATAAATATGTTTTTTATACAATTCCCTTAGATAATTCCTAACCTTTTCATTATAATTATGATTGAAACGTAATTCAGTCTTCAAATAGTAACTAAATATATAAATTCCAAATAAATCATCCCTGTTTAACTTGTACACTATTAAGCAAGTTCTAAAAAGTGTATTTTTTGTAGAAGTAACTGAAGAGTTTAAATACCTAATTATAACTGTTGACGCTTCACATTCCAATGTTTATTGTGATAATGAAGGAAATGTCATTATCATAATCCATTCCACCGGTATTCAAGATAAAACTTACGTAATTCTGAATTCATTTCTATTTTTAACCTATCTTTTGTTCAATTATTACCTACTTACTTAATTAATATGAAAGCATATATAATATGTGAACCGTAACAGACGAACAATAATTATAATAATGTGTAAGTTTGTTTACGTTACTCGTAAAATATCCGTTCTTACTCGTGCCAAAACCAAAACTGTAAATAGGTGCTTTACCAGGAAATAGTCGTTTCCTACATTTTTTACACTACAGAGACGTGTATAATAATTACACTGACACATTTATAATAATTACTAATAGGGATGTCAAATAAATGCAATGTTTAGAAGTTTCACTAATTCCATTTTAATAAATGTAACCATCTTTGTAGGTTGCGTCTAAACATATCAGTAACATAAGGGAGACACGAAACGCTGGCATGCTTTCAGTTTGTTGTAAAGAGAAAATAGTATCTTGCTGTAAGAAACAATGTAAGACGATTTCCCATGTTTGATTAAAATATACTTGGTGCCTATGCGATTTGATATCGAAAAGGACTGTTATAGTAGAAGGAAAACCCAGGGCTTCACATTACATTAGTTAAAGATAGTGATTTTGTATCGCTTTTGATGCTTGCAATAACAACATCATCAAAACATCTTTATCTGTATGTTGAAAACACCAGATAATAAAATAACTCCTCAGCTATTTAGAAACATGACCCCATTTACATATAGATTTTGCGAATCTAAAATTGCGAACGATTGATAAGTCGGCTTCGCTACTGTGCTTGGAATAAATCATCGTTAGCATATATTAGTGCTTCCAGCACGCACGCATGATAGCGAATGGCACGCGGAAACACATTAGCTCAGCAAACATCGCTAATCTATCTAATGATAAAAACGTGCTGTAGGATTATGACTCTTAATGGATAGACGAATGTCATCTTTTGATGATCTTTTTTCATCTTTATCTCATAGAATTGCGTAATGTTTGAATTGTTATGCATTTTCATATGAAGATATCTGTTTAGGTATACAATTTTGAAGTGCTGATTAACAGTGACATGGCCAAACATATCTGGGTAGATCTACTACCGTTTCAACCACTCTCATTTTCCTGGTCAAATTATTTATTATAATTTGAAATTATAGGCAAATGCTTAATTTTCCAACCAGGAAAATAAGAGTGGTAGAAACGCTAGTGAAACGCACCTAAATCATCTAAGTACATCATACTATGACTAGATAAAATAAACTAGAATAATAAATTAGTGATCTATCATGAATCAAGCCTAATCAGTTAGTCCATCTGTTAACGCTTTCCTTGTTAATTAATTTATGGCGACACCATATGGAATTTTAAACTATAAATTCAAATTATCGCTTTTAGTTATGGTGTCATTAAAAATATTTATGAAGGTGAAGTAATAACTGATGATGGCATTCATAAGAGTGATGCTAATTATGATGCAATTACGATGATATCAGCTAAATACCTGTTTCTATGTATTTAGCTGTCAGGCTAAGTCTGGAGTTTTCATATAAAAATAATAATAATTTATAATTAACAAACTTATAATTATCTATTAAGAAACGGCGGTTAATTTCCACAGATAATTAATAGACATTCTTTCATTTGTGTTTCAAAATATTGATTCATAAGACGAAAGTGATGTTGAATATAACCGCAACCTTCCGTAGTTAATTGTTTTTTACTAATAGCGATGAGCATAAAATTTGTAAACAAAAACACTGTTAGATTCTTTTATTGATTTACAATTATTCAAATATTTTAATGTTTAATCAATATTATATTTGTGCACTTACTTGCACAAATATAATATTGATTAAACATTATGTTATAAAATAAGTTGATATAATTTAATTAGTATTTTCTGGACTGGTCATATATGATACACTACTCGTCCTTGAAGATAATTCAATGTATCTACCTACCTACCTACCTACTTCATAGGTATACATATTATTATGTACATAAATATATATATATATATATATATTCAGACCCGGTAAATATGTAACCGAAAAAGTCCTAGCGTTTCTGATAAGCACAATTGTGAATACATCACGAAGCGCCCGTCAGGTTTCCGAAGATTTTATCTCCCGATATCTTGAATTGTCGATATCTCGGCTATGTCGCTTTATCTGTCACGCGTGCGTCTCTGCATATCTAGATATTAAACATTCTGGCACATTCTTTAGATGCTCCAATTCTACTTTTTTATCGATATTATGCGCATTAATAATAACTTCGAATGATACCAAATGTAGGTATTACTTTAGCTAAACGCGCTTTTCTTTTCTTTTTTAAAGTGAGCATTTATCACGGTATTTTCTATAAACGTAATCTAAGCGAGTTCGCTAATTATAACACAGTAATAGGCTACATTTTTACTCTTTAATATGAACTTCTTTCAAATAAATTATATTGATGCACGAAATAATACAACAATCGTTACGTATTTCACGATGAAATGAGAAATACGAGTCTACATGCAAGGCTGAATGTAACAGAGCAGCATGGATGGATATTCATGACAGGTTTATTCATATATCCTACAATGGACGCGAGTTTCCTGTCACTCTATCTTACCGTTTCCATTCAGTGGTAAATATACAAAAACAACACGTATCGTGGACTTCGATCGACGTATATGCTACTAACTCTATCCCGCAGTATTACAATTTAAATGCACTCGTTTTGAATGTACTTACTTCCATGTCAATTCAAATTAAACGCTAAAAGTTATTGGAAATCTTATTTTACCACTAATACCTGTCAAACTCTCTTGAAGTTCCAGGTTTTATCTTTATACGTTTTTAGTTGCGAGAAAATGCAATTGTAAAAGATATCCATTTTATTTTATGCATGATTATTTAACATTTGTGTATAAGTTTGGTTTAGATTCTAAGAACTTTTCACATTTTCTTTCATCCAAACAAGTGTCAATAATCCCTAACCAATAATCAGTGGCAACATACCCCAGATCGCACGCGATAGTTGCGTGATGGATGCATTATGCAATTATGCGTAATACTGCATCGAACATGCAGTGGGCGTGACGTGGAATACGTTATGGTGTTTACACCATACGAATTGTAATCGAAAGGTGAAGGAACTTTGTATCAAATATAGTTTAGTAGAGTATATATACATACATAGGGGTATTGAATATGTTGTTATGTTGTAATAGATTGATTTGATGATATCAAATTTGAATCATCGTTGATAATAATAACAATATTTTACCCTTAATTGTACTTACAACAAATGTTGTTTTAGGTAGGTATTAATCATTTATAAAATTTATCTACGTCTGTCGTTGATTAATGGCACTGCAGTATTAGTTCTTAATTTGTTCCCGCTAAACTTATGTCATTTATCAAAGCTTAGCTAAAACGTTTAAAAACTAGTCTCGAGACTATTACAAATAGTCCTAGGGAGACAATTGTTAGTTAAATTTGTTTTTTTTTAAAAACAGTGTTTAATTCAATAACCGAATTCTGAATGCCTGAGATAAGATTAGTTTTTTTATTTCTTTGCAACTTTGGAAATTAAGAAATTATATGGAATAGAATGTCTAATGGTGAACATTGTTGCTGAATATGCAGTCGTTTAATGTTTGTTAGGCTGTCATTATATTTAATTAGATCCGCTTTGGTCAAAGGATGCGTCATGCATTTCTTCTTCGAGGCCTGTGTCATCTGCAGTAGGTATATAAAACAATTGCAATTTGTCTCCGCAACATCTCTAAATAACAAAGAAGTGCGAAATTTTTATAACTATTAATTGACCCTGAAATAAGCAATGATTAATAATATATCGCACCTTCGGTGGCACAAGGGCACAATTGACACATTTTGACAATTGTGCCCTTGTGCCACCGAAGGTGCGATATGTTAAATATAGGAAGTAAAAATGTTAGCCTTCATTGTGAGCGACGGCGACGTAAGTATATCACTTGATCTGTGCAAATATGATAATGTTGATACTAACTACTTCAGTTGAATCATTTTCTGTGTCCGATAGCTGAAAGTAATGTATAGGTAACGTATTTCGTCACTTTGCTTCTTAAGTTTACACTAACATTTCCGTGTATATCGTAAAATGTTTGCTAAGAATTGAAACGTAACCAAGTAATGTACAAGTAAATGATTAAAAACTATTAAATTAATTTGTACAACATAGACCATATTATAAAAGTATATATACTACGTTGTATACGAATGCCGACGCTTTTCATTAAAACTATATGCATTAAAACTTTGCCCACGTTTGCATTAGTACTCTGTTATTAATAGGTATACGCAGGTATAAGTTCAACTCAGGATATTATGCTGCTATTAAAGTACTAAAACTGTTCTTGACAAATTAAACGACGTACTTACTTAAAACATACTATATTTTACATATTTAGATAAAACATTTCATGTATATTAATAACGCATAAAGCCCACTTTGACTCGAGAATTTCAATCCTGAATCGAATCGACCTAGGTAAACACGAAAAGAGGGTGAATAACTGGTTTCTAATAGAATTCCTTTCACAATCACGTCCCACACAAGAACATGCAAATTTAGTTTAACAAATACTAACTCCTCTACATCGCCAACGTGCGAAATATCACAACATATACATACACTCTTGTGTAAATTCACAAAGTGTCTTCTGCAATCCTGGCGCACTTTAAATACTACAGGAGTGGTTATTTTTCAACATATTTTTATCATGTTATTTATTCTCTCTACTTATTGTCTGTTTTAAGCAATTAATGTACTTATTTGTTTTTTTTTGTCCAACCAATGCTTTATCCACTGCGGCTAGTAGAATACTCGTAGCACTCTAAACATAACTAGTGCATAGATCTAAACCTCATTAAAAGAGTAACCTTGCCTCTTGAATGCTGGTAGCAAATATTTGCTTTAGACTTCGTGTCTGGTCTAAGCTAACAAGGACCCTGAAAGTCTTAAAGTTAATCTTGTGCACACACGAAAATCGAGGGGTTATGCTGAAGCACGCCTAGTCGCTTTACATAATGTAATAGACAATCTTGTTGGAACTTAATGATATAGGTACCTCAGTGTTTAAGGTAAACGATGAAGTTAGTTATGAGTAGTTATGGAAGATTTGGCGTAATGTACGGACTGGGGAGTTTATCATTCGTTTATTTTTAAGAATATAGCGCAATTTCATGATATATTATCTGTATGTGTAGATCTTACGTCACTACAGCAACGTTGTATTTTTTTTAATATTTAACCTAACCGAACTCTTTCCGTTGTTCACAGTCAATGATCCAGCTAAAAGAACGGAAAGAAATGGACGAAGCATTCAAGAAGGCGCAAAAACCGTGGGCGAAGTTTCTCCAGAAGGTTGAACGCACTAGGCTGGAATACCATACCGCCTGCAAGCAGGAACGGACTGCGCAGAACCAGGAGAGGAACGCCGGCGGAGACAGCTCGCTTAGTCCAGACCAGGTATGAATTATGGAGTATTTGGTTTTAATATGTTGTATGTACTTGATTCTCAAACTTACGCGACCGATACAATGTTGAGATTTTATTAGAGAAATACATTAAAACGTTAGCATAACATATGTTTATGAGTAAAACAACCTTATCTTATATATACCATAAGAAGTTTGAGCCTAAAATATTATCATCATAAGATTAATATGAAAATTACGAGTTTGATATCTAATGTACACCTACCCACTACCTACTTAAAATATTGTAAAACCCATTTCCCATTTAAATAAGATAACACTTCAATCCACAATGGCAATCTTTACGATATGTTAATATTATAATACGTAAATTCCATAAATATATGTATTAGAAACTATCCAATAAAGGTGAGAAAGTTAAAAATATTTTTGTGATAAAAAATATATTATTATTAAGTTTCTTGTAATTGATAAAAGATGTTATTTTGAATTACATAAGCAATAAAACTTCAACTTTAAGCCAGCAGAGTTGTTACAATGTTGGAATGTTAATTTTTTAATGGTTTCGCATTTCTGATATCGCTCGATTCGGTTCCGTGTATCGCTTTCGATTTATATGATTCACGTTTTCCACGTGAATCTCTTCTGAATCAGAGAAATCCGGATTCCGAGTATTTTTGGGAAAAGTTGCTGACTTCGGATGTAATGTGGCGTCATCCACTGAATAACTTAAAATGTTTCTAAAGTGTGACTGGTAGTTCGAAATAATCCTTTGATGTGGTAATGGAAAAGTCATCTGTGAATTGAAGAAATTAGCGAAGGGTATTCATAATAATCATAATAACCGTTTTATATTGGTTGTGAAATACACTTTGGAATTTATCGAAATAGAACACAATTTCTCATAGTAAATACATTTATTTGTACGTTTTTAAAAGTTATATGGAAACTGGGACGTTGGACCAGTTTTCCTTTTATGAGCGCGCCATAATTCTTTCAGCGGATGACATGAAATAAAATCTATTTGCCAACCTTCAAATTAAATAATGTAACATTATTTTATAAAGAAATAGTATCTTCTTCTTAACATTATAAATATCGTTTATATAAATCGCTTTTAGATAACTTTATGACAGTGCTTACAAGTTACTAATAACTAAGAGTACCTACCTAGTCTATTATAAAAATATGATACACTGATTTTATGATTTAAATTCACAATGCTAGTCTAATACGTGTTATCTGTTAATAACACGCTTTCATACTCGTTTATACACACAATGAAATTTAAGTTGTGGTAAAGTGCCGTGTTATTGAACGATGTTAAATTACCTGCTTAAACGATGATGTCGTAGTGAGTTTTTCGCGACAATTTATTCTTCAATTTATATAAAATAGTATATATATTTCCTATGGCCACTGTTCTCCAGGCGTTCTAGTATAAAACAACCTAATAAATTAAACCAGTTTATAATGCGACTTCTGAAAGTGTTCACAGGCGTAGTTACAATCTAAGTCTTCAAGTCATCAACCTCGATCTATTTTCCACACGTAATGCCTCTAAACCTGTCATTTGCGACTTTTATATTGAGCCACATCGATCGAAAGTTCTTTGACCACTCGCTCCATTTAGAGCGATCGAAATTTTATCGAACGCCGATGAATTATTTACATTGTTAGCTTGAAATACTAGCCCGCTGTGAAATGATTGCTGGGCACGGTTATTTGTTCTGCATTGTTGAGTGTAGGCAATAAAATATTTACACCTGATGCAGGGCGCTTATTTTAAAATTAAACGCTGGTCTAGATGTCTTAGAAGTTAGCCTTTACGTGAAAACAACTCTAGTTAAGTTCTTTAAGTAAGAAGTAACTTATCATGTTGTTAATGTTTATGATTGTTTAATTAAGAGTAGTTTTGATCACTGAAATTCGGCACTCATCGTACTGCAAATGTATATTATAGAGTAGCTTCAACGTTGTCGTGATCTCAGTTCCTCAGATTTGGTCCCTTCATAAAATACTCAGTGTACTTCTCGATGTTTGTGTAATACTCCAAATAATTACCTTTTCATAATAATTTCTGATGCCTTCGCGGTTATTACACATGGGAATGAAACAACTATTAACGGATTTAACTCGCGTATTTTTATTTTATCTACTTACCTTTTTATGTTACTGTTAACCTATGACCTTAGTAACAAAAGCAAACTAAGTGATGCATCGCGCAAGCAATGTCAACCTTGTCCTTTGTCGAAGTAATCACTGCATTGCTACGGATTCCTAGAACACTGTGTTTCTCTAACTTAGTTTTGTTTATGTATTTGCAATTTCAAATAAAGATGAAACATCTTGAAATGTTTGTTTATGCAATATTAAAAATATCTACTGGACCTCAAATTCTACATTGTATATATTAGTCACCTCATAAATTGCTTACAAAGTTAATAATTCTAAAGCGATAACCATACAGTATAAAATACAGGCAATTAAGTTTAATCTTCACGTTATAAAGAACCCTACGCTATGTAATTACTACAATGATGAAAAATACGCGGAACAATATTTACTTTTCCTCAGCTTGGTTTTTCTTCATTTCATTTACTTTTCCCAAGGGTTTTGTGATACCTACAATGTTGTCGTTATAAGAATTTAAAAATATCTAAGGTACTTGCGTCATCGACGTATCTTGCTGATAACCGGTTTTACGTTATCATGTGATAAAACTCTTAAGAGATACGAATCTTTACCGCGAATTCTACTTGTCTGCATTCTATACCTCTATACCTAACGGAAAAGTTTTAAGTATTAACCACAGACTAATAACTAAGCTAACTTCAAGAATTCAATAATGTTATAACCTATAGTCATAACTATAAAAGGTAATATAATTTATATACTGTTGTAATTATTTTCCGAGCGGAGAGTAGATAATAATTCTTAAATTGAGTCGTATTAGAGATTTCTTTAGGAAAACATTTTCATATCTTTAAGCATTTTTGCGTAAAAATATACTACACCAATTGTTATTATTCTGACGGTTTAGTTTCTTGTAAATATCGTTTTCATCGATGTAGCATTAGACGTGTAAATAAAGTTCTCGCGCGTCTGGTGAAGTCCCGAAATAAAATACCTCTCAACAATATGACGTCACTCAAAGTATTTATATACCTACGAGCTTGAACGAAAAAACTTTTCCTACACATCGATTAATGGCCATTTATCGTAATCTGGTTAATACGTTTTTAGTTGATGATTTTATGGAAGATATATTCCATTTCAACAGCAACACTAAAAGTATGTATATGACACGCTTTAGTTTTTTTAAGTTTGACTACATACTACATGCTTCGCACGGATCCCTTTATTTTATAGCCTATGTCACTCGGGAATAGTGTAGCCACCCAACAGTGATTTTTTCAAATCGGCCTAGTCGTTTTGGAGCCTATTCAATCCAAACAAACAAACAAACAAACCTTTCCTCTTTATTATATTAGCATAGATTATCTCTAAAGTACCTACTATTAGAACCATGAATCATTTCATACAGTTTGTTATATAAGACAATAATATGTTGATTGGTTTGTTTATTAAATCATATAATAATTTCCAAGGCCTTCCCGGTACACTAACTTTAACTTTAACTCGTGTATTTTTATTTTATTTTATTTGCTGACGTTTCGGATTCTTTACAGTTTCCATAATCGTAGCACGACTGAGCTGTCAACAGTCTAACGCTAAAAGTAGCAGTTAAATCCGTTTGATCGTTGTTTCATTCCAATATTAAATCATATGTTAATGTTTTTCTAATCGTGTGGAATAACACTTCCAATTCAACCGTTTATATAGGTACCACATTTTAATAGTCGAGTAATTTTAAAGTCGTGAGGATATTCAATTCCATCGCACCGTCTTCAAGTAGGTACGTGACAGCACAAAACAGTCCTTTACAGTCATTAAAATCAATTATCATTCATAGTTGTTCAATAGTCACGAGGCTAGTTTATTCACTATTTATACTTAAGTGCAAATGCTTGGACTTGTTTGACAACTGCGACGTTTATTTAGAATTATTACTAAATAAATGAATGATCCAATGTTATTGAGTTTCGTACATGTTAAAGAATCATAATTTTGATTTAAATTAAGTATATTAGTTGGATACTAATTCGTGAAAAATTAAAAGTTCGTAATCTATGTTTACATGCAATATAGAATCAAGAATCGTTGCGGTTTGGTAAATGTTTATGCCTTTAGGTTTATTTTATATCTATGATCTATCTATGGAATCTTTTAAATATAAGGTCAAGGCTTCTAATTCCGGCATATTTTTGAGCTAGATCAACTTTGGTTAAAAATTTGATACGTTTATTTTTAACTATTTACCCATGTCATTTACCCACGTAAGTATAGTCCCATTTTATCACTGTTTATATGAAAATAACTTATAATATATTTTCTATACAGTAGTAGCAACAGTAAGTATGTCAGTAAAAACAATAATCGTCATAAACAACCACGCAAGGATGCACAAGGCCCTGACATAGTGTTGATGATCTAAGACGTCATTACAACCTGCAGAGGGCGTCCTTTCAATGTCATTACATCAGTCTTCACAAATTTATAATGATATGTCCATAGAAGTAATTACTTGTTATAGACTCGACACATTCCTGCCGGTAATGTATGAGAAATAATAATAGGGATGCTCGAATATAAGCTATAAGTATAGTGATTAAAATTTTCACGGTTTTAACACATTATAATTTACTAAAACGGGTCTAAATCAGGTATATAAATGTTAATAAATTACCTCCGACGTTTCGGGTGCGAAGTTGCAACCGTAGCCGCGGAAAACGACTATTTAAGTAGCTTATTGTATGAATAATTATTAAAATAAAGTCTCACTGTATGTAGATAATTAGTAAATAGTGAAAATTGTTTAAATTTACCAGCCGATGTCTACTTCGTGACAGAATGAAGCAACTGGAGTGAATCCCAAGTTGTACCCAAGCTTTAAATCTTCATAAAATCTTAACGTTTATTCAGAGTGTACGTAATCGTAATCGTATTTTCTGAAACAATTATGTAGGTACTTGTCTTTAAAATAAACCTAATTTAAACTGTCTACAATAATTTACTATTTTTTACAAAGTTGATTATTCTACCGGGCCAAGTAGAAGGACATATAGATCCCCAAACGTGCTATGCACATACGCCCTTTAGGTTTATCACTGCAGCATTGTGCTCATGTTATCGCCGCTATTGTATCTTGGACATTGTCTCATTCGCCATAGAACCTTCGGCTTGTTTAAAATGCTAATTCTTATTTACTCAACAATCTGTTGTCTGGTTAATTGTAGCCTTTACTTTTACAATGTTGTTAAATGTTCACGTCCTGAACGAGTGAAATAACAATGAAATAAAACTGTCGCAACAGATCGGAATTTTTCAAATCAACTATCTAACATGATGAAAAAATATATTTTACTTGTAATTTTATTATTACCCTATTGAATTTGAATAGAATGTCAAATCAAACAGTGATAACGAAAACTAATTACGAAATCTAAAATATGGATTGATTAGTTAAAAATATTGTTTTAGCAGGTTAAAAACCAACTTACCGTTTTATTAACTAGTGAATGGTCATTCAACACGCGATTAAAAAAAAGGCGGCAGTCTATTATTCACCGATGAAATATATGACTATCGCGAAAATGTTTGAATAAGCATGACTGTCATTATGTCACGATCGTATGTCATGTCAAATTAAATTTGCGTTAAGTTGTAACTGATACACTAAAAGTTTACGACTAGCGAGTCAAAATAAAAAGTAAATTATTTGTGTCTATGAAATCGTTATTTTACTCGTTTAATAAAGGCGCGAACACATAATGTTGTTCAATTAGTACCGTATGCACATTGTTCAAGTAGCTAAGAAATAATTAACCAGAGGTAATAATATGTTTGTGTTGTGATTAGCGTCTTAGTGTCATCAAACCCTGACATACAAATATAAATACTTAATTAAAAATTGTTAAGTCGGTAACCAATAAATAGGTTCAAGTGGAACCTCTCTAGAGCTAATAATTAAATACAACCAGTTAGATATTTAATGACACTGAAATGCGTTATGTTCATCTTTAATTTAAATCGAAGTATTTTATAAGTCTGATAATTTATTTTTATCATTATCTTTGCTTAGTTGACAATTCAATTAAGAAATTTGACTACACCTACACAAAAATAATCTAGTGAACTAAAATCGACAGAAGTTTAACAAAAAACCCGACTACGAACAAGATGAACTCTGAACTTTCCTTTGAAAACGTTCAGTTCTTTTGAAAAGCAAAGCGTGAAGCTTCGACGGTACAAATTTGTACACTCGGACACATATTTTATTGCACACAATTGTATGGGTACCTACCTATTTCGTTTTGTGTCAAGTTAAAATTAATAGTGTTTATAATTTATTGTTAGTTGGTAATTAAATCTGCACTTTTTTTAAGTGTAATTTTAAGAATCGTTTTCAATGATATACTTATGATTGTATTTACCATCGTCAAATTCCGTTCCGTTCGGAAAATATTTCACTTTTCTAAAGCATGTTATTCTGCTTCGCAGCTTTTCAATACTTGTGTCATCCTTTTGTTGTTGGCGTATCGTTGTCAATAGCAGTACGAGTGAGAATGAAGGAACGTTTTTTTATACCTTCAACTTTAGAGTCGCACGTGTCGCTTTGTGCAGGAAAAACACCGTTTCGTAAACTGGGTTGATTTACAACTATTTCCAAAATTCGAAATATAATATATAATTAAAACTACTCTTTTATTGCCGTGGAGTGTTCCATTACTGGAAGTCCGGCCTAAACATTTTTGTCTAAATAGCGTTATTAGCGAGTATAAAAGTAACGGATTCGAAAACCGGGTACATTCATTTAAATACCATTAAGAACAAGTCAAACCACTCTCAGTTTTACTCATCGCACTGTGTATCTTCTTTCTTTCCCTCGATCGTTACAAATAACTGCGATCTCGTTTCGGACCGATATGCATACGATTCTGCTTGTCTATGGACAAATTCCTCTGTTCTAAATTCCTAATTTGAATTTTACTTCATCAGATGTGTTATCAAATCACTCACACACTGTGACCGACAAGTGCATCGATTTTGACGACTGGCCACTTGCGTGCGCATTTTGTGATAGGAATTTGTTTTTAATGAGTGTTCTAATTTCGAATTCTTCCCGTGCTGTAGTTTCTAATTAAGTATAATCATTGTTATAACTATCAATACTTTACGAACTTTTTCAAAATCCTATTAATATTATAAACGCGAAAGTTTGTAAGAATGGTATAACTATGTCTGTTGTTCTTTCTCGCAAAACTACCTAATGCGTTTTGATTAAATTTTACAATAATATAGCTTATACATCAGAGTAACATATAATTAAAGGCTATTTATTCATAACGATGTTGTGTAAAGTACTCATTGTGCGCAGACGAAGTACTCAAATATTGGCTAAGGTGAGTTGTTTAAGTGCACATATTTAAATACTTACTATCAGTGGTATCAGTCGATAAGTTGTAACGGAATATTATTTGATAAAGCGTCGCTGTCACCGTTCGTAAGTCGTAATATTCTTATCGGTAGCTCTCAATTTCTTGCATGGAATTTTTATGGTTAAAGAATTAAAATAAATCAACTGCGATTAGGTCCTACATTTTTTAATCGTTATCCGCTGCGGATATACCTACAAGATATATCTTGCTAATTGTACTACAAATTAGGTATGTGTTGACAGTTATAATATATTACATTAAATTTTAATTAAAAAGTTACGTGCAGGGTAATCCACAACACAGATTTCGTCAACTGAGGACCTAACTGTGTGTTGATTAGGTTCCAATTTTTTTGATCGATTTTTTCAACGCTTTATATTGGCAAATAAAATATGTGGGTGAATGTAATTATTCTCCGAACCCAAACAAGTGTCTCTAGTTTAATCGAGCGAGTATTAACTATTTTACCCGTCTAGGTTCATAAAGATACAGATAGGCGAATATTATTAGTGATATAGACAAAATTAACCAAGTTTAATGGAATAAATAACAAGAATCGCCATGACACAGACACGAACAAACGCCGCAGCTCACAAGTCCTCTTAATTGAATTACTGTCATACACCACATACCAGCCTCGACCGCGACAAAACTATGTCGCGTTATGTAACCAGTTACCTGTAACTGGGACGAATAAACACCTGCGAAATTAAATACTTTATTATCAGAGTCGTAATTCATAAGCTCATGAACTATTCGAATACATATTTGATGTAAAAAATTAATGGTCTTTGCTGGACCGAATATTTAAAAACTAGGTCAGGTATATGAAAAACTTTTAACAGAAATCAGTAATTTACGATATATATTGACTTGTCGCTGTTATTACAGAGAATTATTTCATTATTTTCGCTAAGAATATTTACATAATAATGTCTGAAGCCTTCGCGGTTATTATACATTGGAATGAAACAACTTTAAACGGATTTAACTCGCGTATTTTATTTTATTGGCTGATGTTTCGGAGCCTTTACAGATTCCATAATCGTAGCACGACTGAGCTGACAATGGTCTTATGCTAAAGTGATATTTACATAATTTGGGATTATAATGCAAATGAGCTTATAAGATTTTTAATCATATGATTATGATTAATACATACGCTAAGTGCAATCATACCTGTTTGTTTTGTTTCCACATCAAATTCGCTAATAACTAGGCTAATGCGATAAGCAGGGCTTATCGGGACCTTAACCCAGTGATATAGTTAGGCAATCAACTCATAATTGTCCATATTAATTAGAATTTTCTCATTGGAAATAGAAAAAATATGAAAGACTTTAACTCTATTATATTCCCTACTGCTACTTTATGGTTTTGTTTAAATGTGTAATCGTCAATAATAAATGTGTAAAGCGTCAGAATTATTGAAACTTCGTATTTTCATGGAATAAACTGATTTGGAAGTGTCTCATTTTAAAGTTCTAAGACATACCTAAGTAGGTACATTATTTCAATACAATTTTCTTATTTCGTTCAAGATTGTTTTAAATGTTGTTTAAGCGTTACTTGATTTAAAAATACTACCTGGATGTTTAGTAGGTACATTTACATAAATAGGGTTTTATTTAGACTTTGATTAGGGTCAGTCTAAATTTGCAATGCAATAGAATGGAATGAAAGCTGTGTGGAAATTACATAAGATCACGACAGTTCAGGTGGTAAACTTTGAAACAAAAAAGGTTATTTCTCCATTCCTCTTTCGAATATCACCTTTAATGAAGGTAATTGTTATATAGCTGTTTACTTATTTATTATTCTAACATCATGTATAAATTTCTGCACATTCCACCTTACGCACCGGATCATCTCTGATCCAATATTATCTGCACTCGCAATCATAGTCGACGGAATGGCAAGAATGTAACTTCTTGTTTGTTTTCGTTTTGCCACGTTCCCATGGTTCTGTGCCCGTAGCACAGTTCCTCGAGCGGCTTTCTACCCGCCACACTCAATTGCCAGGTCTGTGTGCGGTTTGGTAGTTTACCATACTATTGAACATTGTATCTGACTTGATAGGAATGAATCTTACATTATTATCGTATATACCGACTTGCAATCTAAATATAACTGTCACTGTGAATTATCAATGTAGGTATCTGAATTGTTTCTAGAAAAATAGAGATACATTTGAAACAAAGCTATTATAATTATGGTTTAGCATCCACTCGATTTAATAAGAGTTATATAAAGTTTATAATCCCGATTAGCACAGAAACGACAGTAATTTAATTGTATATTTGTCTATAAATGGTTTTGTAAATGAAGAGAGCAATATTGCAATATTAGATAATATTGAGTTTTCATTTTTGTAGTTTATTTAATCGTGATTCTGAGATCAAATAAGTATCTTCGGGAATTTTAACCAACTTTTAACATTTTGTGCATTGAAACATAATCCACTTACAAAATTTAATTTTGATTATAGATTCATCAAGACTCACAAAAGGTACGTAACGGCGAAAGCGGACGTGAAAACGGGTATCTTGTTTTGAACATTCGCATGTAAAATTTTTGTGCTCAAATAAATACGCAGCAAAGTTGCCATGAAACTTTGACAGTGGTTCCAGTTTTCAGTATGAAATTGAAAAGTTAAAAAAAAAACTGATTTCTGTGAACAAGCTTGCCGATGCTTTGTGATAATATTTTGTACCTTGAGCCCTTTTGTTTTGGGCAATTGACTAACTTTACTGCTTTATAAGTGTTTTTTTTTTAAGTTTACCTATTCAAATATTGCTAATAGAATGCTTTTCCATTCTGTTTTTGAATAGCATCAGACTGTAAGTATCATTAAGTACATTCCTCTATTTTGCGTGATAATTACAAATTTTTTTTTCGTGTCCCACAATTTAATTTGTAACGTTTTTACCTAATTGCTAATATTTAATTAATTTTATATTTTTCGTTAAGTCTATAAAACTGATAAACGTACTTACTACCGTTCTCATTTATCACAAATAACTTGTTTCATACAAGCCGGTGCGTAAATGATGTGATGTATAAAAATGACGGAGAGCTGGGTGACGTTTTTCAATTTATTTGCAGCCATCGATAACAGTAAATAATGTAAACGTGCCACTGTTGCTTTCCACTTGTATTATATTTATATACGTTTTTATTATATATATACGTGTCCTATGTTATACCAGAAAAGGTAGTGATAATTTACGAAAAGCAAAAAGGGATTGAGGTTTGAAATCATGAATAATTTTATTCGCACCCATAGTTCATTCGGGATTACGGTGCTCTTAGTATCAAGTTATTACATATTCATGAAATCACTTACAACAAAAATACTAAATTAGAAATAAAATAATTTATATTATGTTTTTTGCGGTGGTCTCCTAGTTTTAACTAACTGTCTTCTCCGTTTTTTAAGTTAGAAATCGTTGTATTTACTAGACATATGAAAATTTTGTTTTTATCTCGTTTTAGTGGGTTTTAAAATCTTTATTTACGTACACTTGCCTTATAGAGGTATTCGGGAGGTCTATGCTTATTATCGACACATCGGTAATCGTTCGCCCATTCATTTGATGTCAATATCTTATCGCAGTGTCGTTGTGTCAGTGTTCATTGTAATTTGTAGACCTTCTGATGAGGTTTATTAATCGCAGGGCAATCAGTCGGGTCGTCGATGTATCTAGTAAAATATCTTTGCAGTAATGATTACATATATTCACAAATAAACTTGCAAATATATTGAAGACAACCGACTGTTGACTAGAATTCAGGTCGGTTAATAAGCAAAATCTCCCTTACAAATTAAATTCTAAAAGGTAAATAAAGTTAATCTATTTTCATTTTCGTCTATTTTAACATGAACTTTACCCGCATTCCTGGGCACAGGTATCTAAATGAGTCCACGATAAGTATTCGATCTGATAATCCAATAAAATGTAGTGACACCGAATGTGTAATCGATAAACGTGACGTGATGATTACTGGTGATTAAGCACCTGATTAACAGCCTGATACCAAGACGGATAAAAAGCATTACAAATTGCCACCATAATCTTACTTAAGATTACCGGAACCGGACCTTTTTTAAGAGTGAGAACACGGCTTTTTTTTGTTAACAATGATCATCTAGCACTCCTCAACTTTTAAAATTGATGTATTGTTGTATCTACACGGCGATGAAATTAATCACTACATAGTATAAAGCAAAGTCGCTTTTTCTGACTCTATATTCCTATGTACGCTTAAATCTTCAAAACTACGCAACGGATTTTGATGCTGTTTTTTTAATAGATAGAGTAGATTCAATAGGAAGGTTTATAGCACCCGTGCGAAGTCGGGGCGGGTCGCTAGTATTATATAATAAATCATCGGGTAAAAAAAAATGTAAGGGTCAATGATTTTTGTATACTTATAAAACATACATAAATATCCCCCTTTTCTTCTCCACTTCGCGTGTTAATAAGGCAAATGTCGTTGGTCAGTTAATTTAATAGGTGTCACTTAGGGAATGCAAATCTCGCGAGATTAGGCTCAAGCGAGATCTCGCGAGTTTATGAAAATCAATCTCGCGAGATCTCGGCAATTTCGAGATCTCGCGAGATTAATGTTTTGTGTTTGTTTTTTCAAGAAATAACAATATTTGAATAAACGAGGAAAATAATAATAATAACTTTAAGTATGTAAATATTATAAAAACATTTAGTTTCACGATTTGTTTCAAGATTTTTTTATGCATTCAACATAGATTGACGTAACTATTCAATTTTTTAAAATTAACTTTTAAGTAGGTAGTATACTTTTACGCTTTTACGTATTTATCTATCAAATCACTAGGTATATAATAAATTATATCAAACAAAACTTCAGTTGACTATTAAACTGAGATATTATTATTAACGATGAAATAACAAAATATATCTACTCAGTACAGTAGAACATCGAGAATTACAGATTAATAATTAGCAAAAGATACCAATCAAATTAAATATTTGTTCTATTCAAATCACAAGTCACTATAATAATATTACGATTTAAGAATTACTGTCGCGCTTCGAATAAGACGTTTTTATACTCCAGTACAATCTCGTTTATCTCGCGAGATCTCGCCCATTTTTGGACCGAGATCAATCTCGCTTAAAAACGCCGAGATCTCGCGAAAACGAGATCTCGCGAGAACGAGATTGCATTCCCTAGTGTCACTTGTACAAGAGTATATCAAGTTTTTGCTTCAAGGTTGTAGTTTTAACACAGCCCTTAAATAGAATCTGGGTCAATGGTGAAGCGTTTATCAAACTTTGGCGGCGTCACCGAGATTGACAGATAAATTCTTATTGTTTGTAAATTTCTCTTCGTACAGTGGTAAATCGTGTTACAAAGCAATACACGTTGAAATTAAAGAATATAGGGGAATTCTTGATTATTTCTTATTCCTTTTTTGAATGACATTGATATAAATAGTACCCGTAGATTCATTCGCATTGACCTAGAAATGCGCACGCCACCGACAGCGGCGGGAAGTAGGAAATTGAACGTCGTCACCTGTCCACCGCGGACGCGGGTCCGCAGACCGCTGCGCAGTTTGGTTTGCATTGCATAACATCGACTATACACTTGGTATTGGTATTGGTGGTGGGCTCTTTTTCCGCACTTGATCCGCAGGTCGGGCCTTTGTGCGTCGAGATGCCGGCTAGTCCGTCAGCCAGCCTAGCTCCGTCCAGAAGCGCAGGATCTTCCTGGTGTCTCCGCAGGCTTCCCGGAGCGACCTCGGGGTTCCGAGGATTTCTGCCCGTTGAGCGGCTACACCCGTGCATTCCAGGACTACGTGGGTAGCTGTTTCGTCAGCCGACAGACATCCTCTACATAGAGGGCTATCGGTTGTACCTAGAACATATAAGTGTTTGTTAAGTGGACAGTGACCGGTTAAGATCCCTACGATAATGCGTAGTGATTGCCTGTCTAGGTTCAGCAGTTTCCTTGACAACCTCGCATCGAGGTGCAAGAGATTGTCGCGGGATTGTCTGCAGGTGCCTAGGTGTGTCCATTGATTGTTGTGTTGTGCTTGTGTTCTTGACGTAGCCAGGATCTGAGTTGGTTGTAGGGGAGTGGTAGGCAAGGTGCAGGACCTATCGGCACTGTGTGGGAACCCCTGTTCGCCAACTGATCGGCAGTGTCGTTGCCGAGAGAGTTGCTGTGCCCTTTATCCATTGGAGTTTGATCTTATTCCGTGCTGGTTTGGAGATCAACTCCAGTGTCTTGTGGCATTCGTGTATGAGTCCTGAGGTCGTGGTGTTGCTACTCAGTGCTTGTAAAACGGCGGCGCTGTCAGAAATTATCTTTATGTTGGAGTCTGTGATGTTTCTGTTTGCCACCGCTGTTGCAGCCTTGGTGATAGCTATGCATTCACTTTGGAAGATTGAGCTATGTTCACCTAGTGGTATGGATATGTTGATGTTTAGTTCGGGTGAGTAGACTCCGGCTCCTGTTCCCGATTGTGTTTTTGATCCGTCAGTGTATATGCGTAGTTCGCTGATGCCTGATCGGTCGGAGTTTTCTTCGATAAGGTCTATCTCATAGGATCTGTCGAAGATGTGTGTTTTATGGATCCGGTCCACTGGGGCTTCCATGAGTGGCTGGTCTGCGACCGCCTTTTGGAGTGCCATTGTGTGCGGTCCATTGCAAATCCCCCATAGGTTTAGTGTCTTTAGCCTAGTTGCGGCAGACGCAGCTTCTTGTTGTATAAACAAGTCTAGTGGTGGTATTCCTAGAATTACCTCTAGAGCTGCTGAGGGTGTTGTTTTCATGCAACTGGTGGCTGCCAGACAGGCAAGCCGTTGTGTTTGTTGCAGTTTGTTTTTGGCTGTCTGTAGTTTGGTTCTGGGCCACCATACTACAGCGCCATAGCTTATTATTGGTCTTATGACAGCAGTGTAGAGCCACAGGAGTGTTTTGGGGCTTATGCCCCAAGAGCGCCCCACTAGTCTCTTACATTGCCAGAAGATCATGCATGATTTTTTTGCCTTTTCTTCTAGGTGTTTGTTCCAGAGGAGCTTGTCGTCTAGGATGACACCCAGGTATTTCACTTCCTTTGAGAGGGATAGTGTGGTTCCTCGGAGTTTTGGTAAGCGGTGAATGTTCAACACTCGCTTTTTGGTGAAGCAAATAAGTTCTGTTTTTGATGGGTTTACCGTAAGTTCGTGTTCGGTGCACCATCTCTCCACGATCCGTAGGGCACCTTGCATGAGGTCACAGAGGACCCCTTCAAAGCTCCCGTTTATGAGGATCGCGATGTCGTCTGCATAGCCTACAGTGTAGAACCCTTCGTCGTTTAGCTTCCGGATGAGTTCGTCTACTACGAAATTCCACAGCAGGGGGGATAGTACACCTCCCTGGGGGCATCCTTTGCTACCACGGCTCTTGTCGTTCTATTGACTTTTATTTGCACTGCTCTATTGCCCAGCATGTTGCCGATCCACTCGCATAGGAGTTTATCGACACCATATCTTTGCAGGGCGTGGCTTATGCTGGTGAACTGTGTTTTATCAAAGGCTCCTTCTATGTCTATGAAAGCTCCTAGTGTTGATGCTTTGTTGGTAAGGGCACTTTCAATCTTGGATACAACATTGTGTAGTGCCGATTCTGTTGATTTGCCTGAGTTGTAGGCATGTTGTTGTCGGTGGAGAGGTTTGTTTGCCAGGGTCATGTTCCTAATGTACCAATCGCATATCCTCTCCAGAGTTTTTAGGAGGAAGGATGTAAGGCTGATTGGACGAAAGGACTTCGCCTGTGTATAGTCGCTTTTTCCCGGCTTGGGGATGAAGACGACTTTTACTTCTCCATCCTTTAGGTATATAGCCGTATAGGAGGCATGCCCGAAATATGCTCATGAGGTGTGGAGAGATTGTGGTGATACTCCATATCAGTAGTCCGGGAAATATGCCGTCCATGCCTGGCGCCTTGTGGGGTGAGAAGCTTTTGATTGCCCACTGTATTGTGTCAGGGTGACTATACTGTTGGCTGTTGAGAGGTCCACGTCAGTTGGTGGTTGTAGTTCGATGTTGGTGGGTTCATTCCATGTTTGCTCATTGTTTAAGGTGCAATCCGGGAAATGTGTGTTTAATAGTAGCGCACATAATTCTCCATCGGTTGTGGTGAAGGTGCCATCTGGTTTCTTCAGGGAGCCTAGGTTGCGATTCGGTTCAGCCGCCAGAATCGATTTTACTCTTGCTGCCTGAGTGTTGGACTCAATGTTGCTACAGAAGCGTCTCCAGGATTCACGTTTGCGTTTTCGTACCTGTTTTTTATATTTTGATTGCAGGACTTTATACGCAGTCCAATCCTGTGCGTCTCTTGTGTTTTTAGCTCTGTTGAACAGTCTGCGTAGCCTTTCCCTTGTCCTTTCCAGCGCAGGCCCCCACCAGTGATTGCGTGTGAAGGTTTTGTTTGAGGGGCTGGAGATTGGACAGGTTTGTTCGAAGCACTTCGTTAGTGTGTTTGTTAGTATTGTGACGTGTGTGTTTATGTCTTCCAATGTCCGATACTCGGTAGGTACCGTATATAGCGTCGGGTCATTGGAGATGAGGTTTTTGAATTTGTTGATGTCCGTCTTGCGTGGATTGCGCCACGGTTCAGGGGGTGTTGTTTCCATGTGTAGTTGGTATTTAATCCACCTGTGGTCCGAGCAGGACAGATCGCTGGACACATGCCAGTCTGAGATGTGTTCAGCGACCTGCTCCGTCGTGAGTGTGAGATCGATTATTGTTTGGTACCTGGAGGAGACAAATGTGGGCTCCGTTCCTCTGTTGATGATCTTTAGGTTGGTAGTGATAAGGAAGTCGACTAGGTCCTCACCTCTTGTTCGTGGTCGCACTGCCCCAAAGGGAGTGGTGTGCGTTAGCGTCTGTTGATATGATCAGCTCCAGCTGGTTGTGCTCGCAGTGTTTGATGAGGCTCACCAGCTCGTCCGTTGGTATGTCCGCGTCGCCCGGGAGATAGGCTGACGCTAGGATAACTTCGGGAAAGCTAGTGTTAGTGCTCTGGAGTCTGATTGTGGTCAGGTCTCTGGAACAGAACTCATTCATTAAAACTGCGTTGATTTGTCTTGGTATGAATATACAAGTGCGTGGGTTGGAGGTAGTAGTGTCTAAGAAAACCTTACCTCCTATGTTGTTTAGTCCGCAGATCCTGTCCTTCCTTATCCACGGCTCCTGGATAAGGGCTACGGTCTTGTGATTTACCTCCAGCAGCCTGCGTAGGGTAGCCGTCGCTGTCTGGCTATGCTGGAGGTTGGTCTGCACCAGGTGCAGGCTACTCGGGAGTCGAGGCGTGAACGCGAAGTTCATCCTCCTCCTCCGTCAGCATCGGGCTGTCTGGGCTCGCCAGCGCTTCGTCCTCATCGGCTCCTCCGAAATCGGATTCGCTGTCCGAGGACTCCAGCGATCGTGGCGACTCACCTGCACCGCTTCGCTTTTCAGCGTCGCAGTGCTGGCTGACCCTTGACGTTGGCGCTGCTATCCCCGGTTCGCCTCCGACAGGGTTACTGTCGGGTCCGGCTTCACCTGGGACCGCGGCGGCCTCCGGAAGCGTCTGGAGGTTTGTCCTCGAGCTTGCCTGCCCTGTTGAAGAAACCGGACGTAGGTGCTTCCCAGCCTGAAGCAGAGCCGCCGGTCTTGCGCGAGGATCGTCGGGATCTCGTCCTCGGGTATACCGAACACCAGGAACATACCATTACCCTCCTGATGTTCGGCATGGTATAGTGACCATCTGGCGACCTGGTACCGCTTATTCTGGCCGATTAGGAGTTTCTGTATTAGCTCCAATCGGTCAGAACAGTTTGGCAGCAGGACGCCAGACTTTACCCTCCGAGGGATCTCCGCTTGACGCCTCACGACCAGCGTCGCGTCCGGTGCGGGTGACTGCATCATGGCCACGATGTCTCGCAGCCACTCTACGTCCTTGGCTTCCTCGCACTGTAAAGCTTCAGCACACCGTCGCTGGGGAAGGGTTTTCCACGGAAGGTGGGCCAGTACGGGGTGTTGGTGGAGGAGCTTTCGGCTTCAGCGATGGCGTCCAGACTGGCGTTAATCGCCGCCGCGACGCCCTCTGCTTGAGCGGCAGTCAGGTCCTTGTAACGGCTCCAGCATGACGGCCACGAAGGTGTCGCTCGCCAGGATGTCGGCATACGCGATCGTGCTCCGAACCATGCTGGTGCTGGCCTTCGTGCGCTTGCCAGGTTGCTGGACAGGGATGTGGTGTCATCCGGGCGGGTTCGCTTGTTCGGCCTGTCCTGTTCTGCGGCTAGCTTGATCCTCGTCAGGTTCCCGGATCGCTTTCCTCTTGGCTTGGCGCGAGGGGCCTTGGCCGGAGCCTTAGCACCCTTGCCCGCAGCGGTTACCTTTCCGCGTCTAGGTTCGTACCTTTGGGGTTTCCCTTTAGGCTCGACCCTTGGTCGCGTACTACGGCAGCGGGGACCGGGGTCGGTCCTTCAGCCGCTTCCAGCTTCGCACTTGCGTGCGCACTTGCGTGTTCAGCTTTCAGCAGCTTCCTTTCCGCGCGAGCTTGCTGCCGACCTAGAGCGCGCTTTTCAGCGCGGCGCTGCTTCCGGCCTGCTGTTTTCTTCACCACTACTTGCCAGTTCTGCGTTCCTGCTGGGGCAGTAGGCATCGTGGTAGCCGTGGTGATGTGTGGCGCTGAAGCTGCCGAAGGGTTGGGCGCTGCCAAAGCGGCTGCCGTTGGTTGTTGTTCTGGCGCTTCCGAAGACGCAGCCGGTTGTTTGTTCGTGGATTGGGGTACTCTTTGATCCATGTTGTTTATTGTCTAACTTCATTCCCAGTGGCGTCTCACCCTCCATGGAGCCCGCAGTAGGGGATGCTCTCTCGAGCACCAAGACCTACCACCAGGAGTATAGGACCCGAGGTCAGTTATGCACGAGTCTGCGCAGTGCGAAGGATTCTGCGGTTGCCCGGAGCGAGTTTTTGCCCGAGCTCGCCGCAGGTCCCGCGCTCCACCGACTGCACACCCCATGACCCCGCAACCCTCGCCTGCCGTCGGTTTAGGACCGGACGGCTTGCCGTATAGCTTAGAGGTGGCTAGTCCCTATGCCTACCGTTTAGGATGGAATGCCGGGCCAAAGAGGGCGTGTTGCCCTTGCGGATACCACAACCTGATCCACAAAAGGCTCAACCCTCCAGAACACCATTATCCCCCCGTACGGCGATCAACTACGCACGGCACAATACGTAGGTGAGCTCATTCTCCCCTCTAGTGGGGGGGGAGCCGGCCAGACACACTCACAGGTCACGGCCTACCAGTCATTTTAGCAAAGTGTTTTGGCAAGGTCGCTGGTGTAGCCTCATCTGTTGAGCCCAGGTTGGCTGGTTAGGCTTTTCGCCATCGGTCAGGGAGAGTCAACCTCTGAGGGGTGTCAGTTCCTGACCGATGCCCAGAGTTCACCGGTAAGAGTGGTTGTCGTTCCATTTGGACTGGTCCTCATGGACTGGCAACCGCTGTTACACGCGGGGAGGTATCCTAACAAGAACTCCGACTATACACTTATATCAACGTATAATAAATGCCGTACCGTCAGTATCAAAAACGGTCAAGATGCTCAAATATGTAACACGTTCATATTATGAAGAGCGACAGTGCCTCGATACATTTGACGCTGGCTGCACCAATGCATAGTAATGCTTGTTTTGTATCTTGAGATACTTTAAGGATCTTTCGCGAAAACGAATAATGTACTTTCCGTTTTATTGTATTGATGCAAATTAAAATATGTTTTAAATTCACTTGGTATGACACGATGCAAGCTACTCGTATACGTGTTTTGTGTATACCCCATTCTGAATGTATTATTATTATGTATCTTGCCGAGATAAGAATGATAAGGCGTGCTTACTCGTTCAGTTCCCGAAATTCCTTTCTTCCCTGTTTATTGTATTTTCTTATAATAAAGTTATAAGAGGTCCCCGTGTGATCCGCCCAAAGGTATGAAGTAAGGCGCCTTTTTGTTGGTTGATTAAATTTGAACGGCTATCAGACAAAGTGCCTTATATACTTCCTCTATACTATAGGGCTGTCCATATTTACATGATATCAGAGGAGAGATTTTTATCTTCTGAAGACTTTACATAAATATATATCTCTTTGGATTTCTTGCCGACCGTCCTTAATAACTCGGCTGCGATCTTCTTGATGCTTGTAACCCTAAATCTAAACTTTTTTTTTATTACCAAAGTCACGAAAGGGTTCTTTTCGCATAATTTTGTGTTATTATTTCAAGTAAATTTTATGCTTTTACTGAAATGGTGTAAGTACCTAACAAAATTCAATGTTTAAATTTAAAACGCTAATATAGGTACTATAATATATTGAGAATATTATTCTCAATCGAGTTATTCAAAATGACCTTAAATTTAGATTTTTATATAATCTCATTAAAAAGGTAAATGTAACTTTTACGCGAGTGACACCCCTAACGCTGCTGAGTCGACAGTCCGTGATGGATGAGGCTTCAGCCGCTCTGACGGCGGGGCGCACAAAGACAGACCACTGTACATTTCACGTTATATATTCACTCACTATATATTCATAAATTGTACATATCCCAACTTAAGCTTACTCGAAAACTACACCGGTGTAATTCTATAATCTAAAGCGTGTGTAGTTTTTTAATGGAATTAAAACAAATATTATGTTAGGTTGTAATTCGCACCATTTAACTTTAAATTAATATAGATTTATAATAACCCTGTACCTACGCCAAAAACTACATATACAGGTTCCTAGATCTATAAACCCATTAGCATAGTAAAATAAGTAGGTATTAAGAGAAAATGAAATGTCGGTTCATATAGAAAACCAACAAGTTCCGCACACAAAGAACTCTTTGCCAATGTACAATATTTAGTTCAACAAAAATTATTAACTATTGTAATTACACCCTTCTTATAACTATCATACTCTGCAATTTTTTAATGACGAACAAAGTGATACTATTAATAGGGTCCTTATGATACTCTGCTTTTTCAGAAGTTTACAAGGTAACGACAGCAGGTATATTAGAATACCAATTATTTAGATACAATCGAAAACTAGTTGGGTAACTCGCAAGTTGACCACCTCTATATTCCTAATACTATGTTATGCGTTTGAAGTGTTTACGACCCTTTGTCTATGTGTACGAATTAACTGCCACAGAACAATGGCATTTCGTTTAAGGAACGTTGACATGTGTTGATTATTGTGTTGAAGGTTATATATGTACAACTTTATGGAGACTGTTAATGTGCCTATTGCAATTGAACATACATAATAATATTTTCTATAATATTATTATGATATATGTATTTTTTAATATATCACATTATGAAGGAAATAAATGCGCCTGACTCTTTAACTGAAATATGACGGTATTTTAAATGTTACCATGGCATAAAATAACGTTACTCGTCAGAATCATATTATTTCCATCATATATTTAATTCATCTAATTTACATAGAAATTCGGATGATTTCTGTGAACCGCAGTAAATATACTTTCTAACCATGAGTCTTAAATGATGTATTTTTTTCCGCATCAGAGAGTGTTGTTGGTAAGCGTGTGGTTTTGTGACGTCAATGATTTGATTTGTTAGAGGCTAGACAAGTTGTTTGCTCTCTGCTACTATTTGCCGAAAATGTTTGATTATGTATCACGGATTCACCGAAAATGTGAATGTTTCTATTTTATATCTGTGACTATTTGCTTATGTTAAAAGTCTACCTTATATTGGTGATTCCATTAGCTTTTCAACCGCCGCTAGTCTCTAATTCTTAATTTATTTTGGAGTAATGAGCTACACCAAGATTACGTATATGACGCGCGTTTGAAACGCCAGAGAAATCAGCCATGTTTCAATCATATATTCAAATCACATTTTGTATTGAAAACCATATGCTTGAGGTATAAATTCTAGATAAAGTAAGAGTATGTACGTATCTGTATCGTAATCAACCAATTACTTTACAGTGTTAAGTAAGCAATTATGCTTTTAATATCATCGCAAAGTAAACCTCATTTGTGCTAATTACAATTACTCGCGCAATATCATCTAATTAAAGGCAGCGCTGCCTTCAAGCGGTTGAAGTGGCACTTGTAAGAATATGAAACGCTCAGTATGGAGAATAACCGTAATATAGAGTAATGTATCAAAGACAACCTACCGTCTACTTTCTCAGCTTGTATTAATTCTGTAGACAGTAAATACAGACGGTGAGTCTGTCACCTGAAGCGAGTGCCGCCGGTTGTAACACAATTTGCGCGACTTCCCTCTTATTACGCGGAATCAGGGACTATTAGCGTTCCGTGACAGTTGTATAAAAACCGGTGACAGTTGACTCTGTTTTTTTTTTTCACTTTAAATGCTTATTTGTCTACATGCGATTAAAGTAAGTAATTCCACTGACAGTGAGAGGCGACCTGTAACATATAGTGTGTATTTAAAATACATATATTGAGAAGAATACTAGTAACCCTAAAAATATCCGATTTTTATAAAAATATTTCGTTACGATCGTAAAAAACTATTTTGTAAGTTTTCATTTCGTATCCAATGTAAATTTATTGTTCGATTCACACTTCACCGGTGTTTTATTACATTTTATCCTCATCAAACCGCTATGTAGATTAAGCTATCTAGAGTTGTAGGCTCCGTAAGACCTATTTCCTGTCCCAGATATTGCTCTTATCTTCAAACTCTGTATTGATTGTACAGAAATCGCATTGGAATTGGATGAAGTCCAGTTGGCATAGTTTTGAATATATTTATTTCTGTGTTTTTACAATAATGTATTGTGCTATTTTTTATGAAGCTTTATATAAATCATGTTTGTAGTTTATCCCTATAATTATAAGCTTTTATTTACCTTGCAATGTACGAGTGAAATCTTGTAACACAATTTTGAAGGAGATAACTTTAACCAATTGAGCAGAAATTTTGTATACACGCTCAGTTGCATATGACGTCATCCCGAAATCAAATTAAGGTGGTAAAAGGGGGGATGGACAACCAAAAGTTTACAAATATGCCCGAATGAGGTATCAAACGAAATTCGATCACATATGTACATTGCAAATTTATAAAAGCTTGTTTTTTTTAAATCTTTTACTTAACCTTTTACCACTCGTTAAATTTCAGGTAAAGAAAATGGCGGAACGCGTGGCGAAGTGTCGTGAAGAGGTTTCGAAGAGTCGGGAGAAGTACCAAGCGGCGCTAGCTGAGATCACGGCTTACAACCCGCGGTACATCGAGGACATGAGCGGCGTGTTCGACCGGTGCCAGCAGATGGAGGCTCAGAGACTGACCTTCTTCAAAGACGTACTCTTCAGTTTCCACAAGTGTCTCAACATCAGTCAGGAGCCTTCGTAAGTGTCTCAACATCAATCAAGCTTTATATTAAGATAAATAATTTGTAATGCATTCGTTGTTATCACATATTGGAATGAGACATATGTAGGTAACGGATTTAACTTGCTTATTTAATTTATATGCTCACGTTGACGTTGGGAATAAAATCCGTTACAGATGTTTCATTCGAATATATTGAGATTGCTTAGGTATTTCAATGTAACTTACTTTTTGGGATATACGTATTACCAATAATTTATTTAAATATAAATGAAACCACAAAAAAAAATATCGATTGTTAGAATTAGACTACCTGGCATTTGAATTAAGTGTGTTAGTTAATAACTAATTTAAATCTTTTAATTAACTTGTGTGGTATATATATCTTTTAAAATATTAATTTTCGTATCAAAAGTTTGACACTGCTTACGAAATGCACCTACATTGTTGTACTTTAACTGCGCTCATTAATATTTCCAGACTACCGCAAATATACGAAGAATTCAACCACACGATAAACAATGCGGATCATCAGAAAGACCTAAAGTGGTGGGCAAACAACCACGGGGTGAACATGGCCATGGCGTGGCCGCAGTTTGAGGTACCGACACACACACACACACACACACACACACACACACACACACACACACACACACACACACACACACCGCGCTTTACAGAGTAACGAGTTCTATTGTGCTATCACCAACTCGTAATGTCTTAAGCAAAGACTGCCGTTGATTATGAAGTGCACAATGCATTCCTTATTCAGTACTAGATATTATTATCTGCCTTTCTTATTTCGTTTGCTACTATACTTGACTAGGAGTCCATTCTCCGTTCGTATTTCTATGAGCACTTACCTTATTAGACTTGTCTTGAATATTCCTACCACCCATAATAAGGTTTTGTTTAGTTCAGACATAGATTGAATGAATAACTGCACATTTTGAACCAGTCCGGTATTATTTATAAATTCTCAAATGACCTAAAATCTACACGAAGTTGAAAATATACCTACTTTTTGAGTAACTACGTATTTGAAGTATAACTGTTTACTTAACCAGTTAAAATGGCATGTTTTGGTGATAGCATTAGAACTATGAAGACAAATGCATAACAGTCCAAGCTACCCAATAATATATGCATCGTATTAACTGAATGCTTAACGATATACCTAGATCTAGAGATAAAAGTAAAATAGGCTTTTAGCATCTGATCAGCATGACTAGGCGTCCTTGTCTCAAATTTAAATTTTACATTATTTTTTCCCAGTAGATGTTCTAACAATTTGCTTGAACGTAGTTAGTTACCACCCAATGTCATTAGCCGAGTTAATATTGACAAAGTATACGTACTACTGAGATAGCCGCGAATTGAACAAACCGCCGTGACCCTGACATTCTTGTTCTATCTTATGGTATTAATGGTAATTATTTTTTATCACATTAGTGTAGATGTGATAAAATTCACGTTAAAGTCATGAAGCTTAACTGGATTATAGATAGAATTTGCGCTGTTCATACGCCAAAATTTACATTTATGTTTTGTAGCTTTTCGTTTTGATAATATATTCAAAGGGTAAATGGATTCGGTAACCCTTCTTGATTAAGATCCAAGTAATCTACGAAGAGAATACCCCAAATTAATTAAACGACCAAATATTTATTCAGCGTTATAATAATTATACCTACCACATAAATTGTTCTTTTTTTTTGTAAATTAGTTATCGTTTCAATTCGTCTAAATAGTGCCTTCTTAATTGCCATGGTACATTTTTACAAAAATGGTCTCTCATTTAGAATCCATCCATAACATCGAATGTAGCAATGTAATTCAAGTCTTAAACCGGCGATGATATATCGTGGCATGAATTGTAAAGAGTCCCAATTACTGAACGTCCAAGTTTAAAGGACGAACCGTCGAGCACGCCACGGTTTACGTACCTACCGCCCGCGGCGTCCGCGGTGCTGACGCGTGTTATCGCCACGGCGTCCACCGGGCGACTGTGGGCCCGGCGCGTGCGCCGCTCGCTCCCCACCTTCTACTGCTTTGGAGGGGATGAGAGGTCCAGCCGAGTGGCGCCTTCAGCCAGTAGCTACTACGGGAGCGGTTGCTATGGCAACCCCATGATGGTACGCTGTCACGGTGTAGGCTCTGTGGTCTAGGCGGTTGGCGAAGTTCTGCGTTTCGTTTATCTTAGCTTGTTGAATAAATTGGCTGAAAGTGAATTATGTGAGGTAATGTAATCTGATCACAAATTTGCACTACAGACGAAAAAAGCACTATCACTAATGGATGATGGGTGTGATATCTCGAAACATTAAAACAAAAACATAATATATGTTGATTATCACGTGAAGATTTTCAATATGAAAATTATATCTAATATAACATTATGTTCGTTCTAGTTAATAGCTAACCGCCGCCTAGATTTTTCAGCACCTGGTAACAGTATACGAAAATTTAAAACATGATTGAAATTACACCAAAAAATAATTACATGAACCCCACGAATTGGTTTTGGTGACACAAGATAATACACCGTGATGGTTGCAAAACGATTTGAATACATAGCGAGCAAGTCGAGCGAGGAACTAAAACGACGTATCGAATATCAATAAAGTTGTTTGATGCGACGTTTGGGTTCTGTGCATCGACGTGTCACTGCGCACCTCACTCTCATCCTCTCACGTCGTGGTTAGGGAATGGCCAAGGCACGTTACAGTTTAACTGACAGACAGACCGACCAACCGTATTCACTAGTGAACACAGGCGGACAGATCCATTCGTGACACTAGAGATCATTGTCACCAGCTTAGGCCTTCGACGAGAATCCAATATGGTTGAAAATCGATATGCTTCGATGTTTAAATAAGGGGTGCTTTTGAACCATACACGAAATAATATAATTAGTGGTAGCTTGATTTGTGAACACGGCATTTATTGGTATTACATATATTTTTTGCACTGAATAATAGATATGTCCAATGTAAGTCTACAACTACAATGTTATTTGGCAAGATATTTTCAGTACCCTTCACTTTATTTGTGTCATGATTAAATTATCTCTTTTCATATATCCTCAATGTGATATGAAATGTAGGCACGATTGTAATTTTCTTCCTTTTAATTTTCCCATAATTCGCATGGTTTTTAGTACCCTCTAAAATCTTTTGCTTGCGCCGATATTACACGGCTTTGAGTGAAAATGTTGATGTTGTATTAATTTATTTCATTTTTAGTTGTGTTTTTTATTATTTGGCATCATCGCGAGACGGAGGGATGGTTATGATTAAAAAAAAAAGAAATTTGACATAATAATTATTGGAACCGTGATTATTAACAAACAAATAATTTATTCAATTATTTACTGCTCAGTTAAAACGAGCAACTTTCTAAACAGAATCGTCATAGTTTAAAAAAAGACCGTAAATGATTCCAAAACTTAACTCAAGATATTTCATAACGATATCGTAACCGCAACGTATCCGTCCCACCGCCTCCGTTGTACGGTGACGTGAGTCCGCGTCCCTCGCTGACGCCACGTGCCCCCCGCGCCCTGCAGGAGTACACGGAGGAGTTCCGCGAGATAGCGAAGGGCAAGAAGGAGAGCCTCCCCACCGGGCCCATCACGCTGCTCAACCAGAGGCCCGTCAGCGAAGACGTACGTGCCCCATATTGATACACCCACACCGCATACCATTTACGTACATTATAACTTATGAATGCCTAGTAGGTACAATACAGAACGCCAAAGCTGTCAATTTCTCTTGTATGACTTATATGTACTTATCGAAACACGTTTATATAGTCAAAGGCACTCTTGACTGCTAACTTACAAGCTGGCCGTACTAAGAGTTCTTTTTTAAAATTCAACAACTACGTGCCTATTATTAGCTGAGTAAAATGATTTATTAGAAATATTATGAAATATTAGAACTGTAACACAGACGATTGTATCTCGTTAATCAAATAAAAAAATATATATACCTACATATGTTATAAAGGTGATATTGTATAGTTTGATCATGAGGTAGTTCATTAATTGTAATGTACGTACCGGTAACTGGGTGTATGTACGGGTTTACTCGACCATACTATCGTAATAATAAATTATATACGCTTCAAATAATGATTGATTCAATCTCCGATTTACAAAATAAAATATATTTCGAGTAAACCCCAATTTTCAGGTTAAAAAACACTATATTTCAGCGGGCCTAAACAAGTTTGTTTATAATAAGGGACTTTTTATTTTTTAAATTTCTTATTTTCAGCATTTTGCAGTTTAAAACGACAGGCGTGAGTGGGCCCTTATGGGATTCAAATGAGAATGAATGTTTATCTTATTAGCAATTAATTTTTATTTTATGTTCAGTAGTATTCGCATGTAATAAATAGATAATAGCCGTAGTTGCCTGGGTTTGGGCAGTAAGGTCATTCTCATTTCAATCTTGCTGAATAAATAAATGTGCTTATTTATTTTTATTTAATATTTTTTCATTATTTTTATTTGTCTCTCGATGTCGCATGATGGATGTCGCTTCAATCTTTATTGCATATTGGCATGATCATTAATCATTAACAATTATAGATATTTTTATTATATGTACCTAAGTATATAAATATTTATAGAAGTTAATTATAATTATCCCCTATTATATATTAATATTTGTAATATTTAATAAACTAGTCTCAAATATATTAAATTAAACTGGATGGTTAGAAAGCGTTTGTAATATAGTAACTTTATAGAATTATTTACAATTATTTCTAATAATTGTTATTGAGAATAAAAGTATATTTTGAAACGTATCGCTCAATCTACCGGAATTAAACTTCACAATATTCTAAGAGCACTATTTAACAATCCAGTTCCATTCCACCCAACAACTACAACAACACATTTATATAACGAATTAAAAAACAACAGGAACTGCCCCCGATCACGAACAACAAGGCGAACAACAAAGCTGCCAACCACTCGGAGCCGGCGCCGCAGCCGCCAGCCAACAACACCGCCGCCAACAACACCGCTGCCAACAACACGACCAACAACGCCATAGACAAGAAGACCATTAGCGCACCCATTGCAGTCACGTTAGTATTTCTTATTTTATATTCACTTTCCAATATCATTGTCATTCTTATACGAACCGTATTTCTACAAAAGCTACTCACACATTGCATCCGTTATTTACGAAGAAACATAGCATTCTAAAGTCGATGAGTATATAGGTCGCATAATGACAAAGTCATTATCAAAAAAGTTGTGTTCAATAGGTTTGCACGTGTTATGACACCTGAGCTGTCATTCAAAATGTCTCCCCTACAGGTTCTGAAGTTTTCATTTTACTGTTTTATTTTTATAGTCGCCGCTTTTATAGGATACAATTTATACATTACTTATTATAGCTCCAATTCAAAGAAGGAAGCCGATAAACAATTGGCAAAAGTTCCTAAACTAAAATAATCTAAGTTATTTCGTTAAACTTTCATAATCATATCTGCGAGTTTTGAAATTAAATGATGCATGTAAATAGTTCTGAATTTTGGAATTTATTACATTTGCATGTGTTAGTTTACTTGATATTCGAATGTTAGAAAATTAACGAAAATAAGAAGAGATTTTCGAGTTGGAATTGAAACCGTATTCACTTGAGTCTAGTATAAAATAAAGGACCAGCCTTATGATGTCATCTAATAACCTCACGCTATCCCGACTAGTATCGAAAGGCTGGAGATATTCGCGTGCTCGTCATGCGCGGCGCCACGCGACGGCCACGTGTTCCGACTGGCGATGCGACAGGCCGACGACCGGTTCACGATCACCGACATGACCGACCAGATATATTATGCGTTAGTACTGTACAGGAGAGCATAGTGCAAAAATATTATCATGGTATTTAGGTACGTTATTATTAAGCTCTATGCAAGGTGCATAAAGTTTAGTTGTTAGATAGATAGCCAAGAGGAAGTACAGTCCCAGTATATTGTCCTTTAGTTAGGTGTAAAATGTGATTACTAGATATTGGTAGTTCGGGCACGCAACACTATATATAGGTACTTAATATTAATTATACCTACTACTACCTATCTACTACCTCTTACAGTAGTAGTACGTAGGTATTTAGAACAGTTGTATTAGATATCATAATATAGGGTTGCCATCTCTAAAACTTCAACATGAACTAGGGTCGATAGTTTTTAAAACAGCAGCATTTTCAAAACCAGATGCCAATGAAAGTCCGGTCCGGGCTAACCTCTAAACTAGGACAAATCTAGGGAAACCCGGACGGATGGCAACCCTATCATAATATATTTTCCACACATGGCTTATTGTAGTCTAATACGATACAACTCATCTAGGAACGGCACGGCCCCGGCGCCGAAGTCGAACAAGACGTCGCCGGCGAAGGAGGCGCCGAAGCAGGAGAACCCGTTCGAGGAGGACGAGTGGGACGAGGAGTCGGGCGGCGCGCTCACCGACACCGGCGAGCCCGGCGTGCCCGTGCGCGCGCTCTACGACTACACCGGCGCGGAGAGCGACGAGCTCAGCTTCAGACAAGGTACGTGGAGTGACTTGCAAACCAGTTGGGGGAACGAGGTACTGACAAGATACAGGATTGGCCTATCGACCAGATGGCGGATGAGTTACTGACAATGTTGGGAGAACTGAGCTACTGACAAGGTTAGGGGACCTACTTACCAATCAGTTAAGGGAATCCTACTGACAATGATAAGGAAACTGACCTACTAACTACTAAACCTACCAACAAGTTGTAAGAATGAGTTACTGAATGTGTTGCGGGAACTGAGCTACTGACTAGTTTTGAATGATGAAAGGGACAGACCTACTGACTAAGTAGGGAACTAAGTTACTTGTTCGAGCTTTAGAGTATAAATAAATAAAAAGAACGTAGTCATATTGTCAGCGGTTACTGTACAAATGCTGTTTTGCCGAGGGCGGACAATGAGCATCTGAAACTCGGAGAAACACCCAATCAGTGTTCCTATCTCATTTATTAATATTTGCGACAGAAACACCCAGTTTTCCCAGTTTTCCTATCTCATATATTAATAATTGCAACGTGTATGTTTCAGGTGACTTATTCGAGAAGCTGGAAGACGAGGACGAGCAGGGGTGGTGCAAGGGGCGCAAGGACGGCCGCGTCGGCCTCTACCCCGCCAACTACGTCGAGCCCGTCGGACACTAGCGCCGCGCACACGCGCACACGGCGGCACGGCGGCACGGCGGCGCGGCGGCGCGGGCGGGACGCACGCGACACTGCAAACTGTTATACCTGGAAATATTCACACATCACTATCGCGATGCCAAGTGGTTTACCTTATTCTGACCCAAAAAATACTGTCCTAATTTCGTGTGTTAATCTAATAGCGAGAGAAAGCGTGCCATTACGACCGTTTCAAACTTCTGTCAAAAGTGTAAATGTTTCCAGTTGTAACAAAACTATGACAATTGTAACAAAGTACCTTATGATTAACGGGTTAAGGTTTGTTATACAGCATTAGGCTCTAAATGATTATTTAAAAGTTCATATTCTATTTTAATTTGTGTATTCCCCGATTAGACTAAAGTTTGTTTCTGACGTCATAGTTTAGTTGGCGTTCAACTAGTAAGCAAAATGTGGTCATATTACGGGCAGAACTCAGAATTATACTCTCAACAGAAATTATGTAATGTGTATATGAGAGAAGATATTCTGTCCACATTTGCTTATATTTGAGGCCACTATGTCCCGCTCTGAGGCCCGCTGACTTCGGTTGTATCGAATGTTGAAAATCTGTTTGCAGTTGTGACTGTGTGTAATAAAATATTTTGGAAACAGTAGTTCGTTTCGTGTTTAGGTGATAAAATTAAATCCGAAATAACGCGACCAATTCCTGGAGAAATATTATTTCCCATTTCGCGTGATAGTCATTATTAAATAGACAGGTGATGTTTTAAGAACATTTTAATTAGTAGATATTATGTTATATCGTACCAATAACGAAATAGAACTGCATCGATCTGGGAAGTTTTCTGTCGGTCGTAAGCTTTAAACTGTCTTATGATCATCCGATTTCAAGAAACTTTTCGACAATCGTTAGTAAAATAATGTTTTTGATATATTTTACCTCGACTCGCAGCAAGACTTCTTTTCTGATGCGTTTGGACCCAAATTTTTGTAAGTTTCTAAATTTTTGGATCGTAACTCGGCCCGCAGCATCCCGCAAGTAGGGTTAAGCGAAGTTTGTATATGGATGGCATTAGTACGAGATATTTTTGGATGAAGTTGTTTGTACAATGTGGAAACCAAAAATGATAATTTAAACTTAGTGGCATTTAGTGGTGTATGGACATTATAATCTCGCCCGCATCGGTAGTGTTGCCGAGCGTGAGCGTTGTAAGCGAGCCGTTCGGCATTTGAATATATATTTTGTGATATTGTGGGTGGCGCTCGGTGCGGTTATATGAACATACACGATTATATATGTTGTCGTGCATATAGAGTATTTATTTCCCATTGTATATAATGTATAATGTGAACGGGGCGGGCTCGACTCCTCGACTGAACTGTGGCCTACGAGTCGTTTGCTTCCGCGATGAGACGCCGGGAGGTGCTATCTTCGATACTTGAGCGCCGTCTCGTTGTTTAGTTATATGGTAGTAATAATAATTAATATATAAAAACTACATGCAAAAGGGTATGTAATTTCCTTTTTTACCTGTTTTACAGTCGCGGGGTCCGGCAGCGGTCCCGCGGCGCTCGTCGTAGTTCAGTAGTCGTAGCTCTTGTTTTCTTTGTTATGGGTTCAGATACCTCTTGTGCAAATTCTTTGTATTATATTATTATCAGAGTCGGGTGGCTTTGGACCACGTATGTTAATATATTATTAATATTGGTAAAATAAAATTGTTACATATGAATTAGTGAGTTTTATTCTTCAACCATTTTACACCTTTTTGACTACTTGAAGGGTTCTTGAAATCCGAATCAAAATGATACAAGTGTGTGGATTTTAAAATCTCTTTATTTGATGGTTCGCAGTGCTGGTTACATTGCGCACGCGCCGCGGAACTGAACATCGTATAAGTCACGGCGCAACATACAAACTTATTGCACAACTCACGACACGAACAAGATCGTCGGATACACTAAGCGAAGCTAAGTACCGGGAATAAAACCGCCACATTCATAAAATCTTAACTAGCCTTCAGTACCTGTGAGCAGCGGTGTCTTCGTTAAAGCAGACATATTTCAAGATTTTATGAATTTGCGTATTAATTATCAAACGTCAAGGCAAATTATATTGCTTTTCTGTTATCACATTCGTGAAGCGGAGTAGCCGCTGCGTCGCGGTTCAAGCATACCATATAAAAGATGCACATAAGACGTTTTTGGCACGAATAATCTCTACAGCGACTATGACATAAAACACTAAGGCCCGCTCGCAACAAAATCCAGGTTTCTAATTATTTTCAAAATCTCCACAATAAAAAATAAATTTTAACTTGAATGATTTACTCATTACGTAAAAGCTAAACAGTGTATTATTCAAATTAGCCAACGTCTCCTCGTCAGAATGAAAGATGAATAAACATCAGTCTATTTGATCGTAATAATTTAAAATTCCTCATAATATTTTCTAATTTTAGGTGATATAACTCTCCAGTTATGTCACGGGAGCAGCAAAGCTCTCAAAACCTAAATATAAATTCAATAAACTCGAATTAGTCACGTTTTATGACAACGTGGTAATTATTTAGAAACCTAGATATTTGTTGGTGCGATGGAAGATAAATGCACAACGCTTAGATCGATTATGCTGAGGTTATCGAGTATATTTGCGGCCGCTCTGGCAGCCTTGTCACGGAGTGGTATCCTCAGCACAAATGCTCTAAACTACAACAATACGACATCCATACCTCGCGCCCGACGCGCGCTGATCGCGTCCCGCTGACATACAATTTATTTATATTTACAATGAACGCAAGCAGAACGGAACGCGCGACGGGCTGATATGTCCACTTATTTACAAAACGTACATAATCAATGAGTATATAACAATAAACGGTAGCCCATTGAAATAAACGAGATTCCCGATTAAAAAATAATATTCTTTCATTAAGTAATATAATTTATTTATAACTAAAACTGGCGATCGGCACGCTAGCAGAGCGGATAGCGCGCGATGCGATGGAATCTTGCATTGTCGATACAAGTTATATAATAACTTGGAAAATATAAAAGTACATATGTAAAGGACAAAACTAGAAGAACGTAATTCTTTACACAACAATAATTAATATAAAATATGTACAAATTCAACGTAACAATGTTATATATTTGTTGACGATTATCCTAGTAGGTATATTCGCACTAACGACTACAGCAAGTAAATATAATATCATCCACTTTAATACGAGATCCGAACATGAGGATGTTACTAACGAGACCTAAATATTCATAAAATAATCGGGGACTAGGATGCAGCCCCCGGGCCGCCGCTCGTGTATAAAGAATCGTGTCAAATATGGCAGAGTTCACTGACGCGGCCACCCGAGCACTGCACAACAATGAGTCGGGTTTGTAGCAATTATAGCTGTTACTTTTCGAAAATACATTGACTCGGAATTGTAAAATTTTACTACAACAAAACACGAAATAATATAAATTTCTTTTATTAAATATAAATAAAATGAAAGCTATAATTTTAACTACAACCTTACCCGTCCCCGTATTGCGGAGCAAGCATGGACATAAATACGGACATCCATGCGTCCGGACACACTAATATTTGTGACAATAGTCTAACTTAGTACAGTCAGGGTCAATACACGCCAACGCGAGGCGTTCATAATCTTCTATATATAATATTATAGACGCTGAACGAGCAAATGGTTCGAGAACGCAGTGCGTTCAGATTTTATTTAAAGTAAACTATCAATTGCAGGGACATCGTATGCTTGTCGAAAACTAGACTCCCTGCTTACGACGGTCGCGTACAAAGCATTTTAGAAATATAACATTAGGATGACTGTTTTACCGCGTCACGAGCTAATTGTACTTAGCATTTCGACACTGACCATATTCGTATAAATAGTATATTAATTAAGTAGTCAGTTTATTGTAGACAGGCTTGCAACTTCTCGATCCACTCCTGAGCGGCGTTGGCGTCGCTCGCACAGAAGTTGTACGTTCGCCGACTCGTACGCAGCTGGAAAAATGTTTAAAATCAGTATGGTCTAACATAATGCTAATAAAATAAAAGAATGTCAAATAAAATAAATCTGTCAAATTAATGAAATGCTCACATCGAAAAAGGATCTGTCGTCGCACTTTTTGGGCGGACCGGGCGCGGGCGGCGACTGCGACACCGTGATCACTTCAGCTAAGTCTGAAAACAAGGACAAACCAGTAAATATCAGCTATTACATTTAAATGAATAATTACAGGATTTTTATTGTAGCGGTCACACAATAAGATTACAAAAAATAACAAGTATAACAACTTACCAATAAAACCTTTGCAGTGTGAATCCTCCATCGCGTCGTAGTAACGCAACTGGTGCTTGATCGAGTCCAGCACAAACCATCTAAAAAAGTTAATATTTTAACAAAATGTCCGTGTAAGCGATCCAATCTTATATTGAATTGTATTTTCTCAAATATGCAATGAAATATCGTCCTTACGTGCGTCAAAACACGCCAGGAAATATATCATTCCTGGCCTAGGCCGGGAAGTAATTTCTTTTTAATTTGAATATCAACATGGCGTTGATCTTCATAAACAGTTTAAGCAACCGTTTTTTTTTAATAAGTTAGAACTTTATTGTACCAAAAATATTCGCGTTAATGCCTATATTATACACGAACTGAGAATAAAAAAAGAATCTGTTATTAGATTAATTTCAATTTTATACTTGTCATGATTTTTAAAAAGTATTGTTATTTGTTTAGTTTTACTGGTATATTTAAGTTACGAATGGCAACATTCGCGCTGATCTATGATTGGCTATTGTATATTTTGACCAATGACGGACGAGCGAGCGTGGCCAATCAGCGGCGAGCAGCAATCAGAGCTGTCATGGTAGAAGACGCGGGAACGAAAAAGGAGATGGCTATCTTTGGACAAATATTGTAAAATGAATTCGCAATGTTTAGAGGTTGGAGGTTAACGGCCTGTTGAAGACTTATACGCTAATACGATTGATAACTAGAAGTTGTTAAGTAAAGGGATTTACTGGTACATGTTAGAAGTTGTGATTCTCAAGAACGGAATAAAGTAATCAAGTTGTATTTGGTGTAAAAAAATAAAAAATCCTGTTATTCAAGTGTAATTTATTTTATTTGAATGTTGTATTTATTTATTTCATTGCATTACTTTGAGAAAAGCACTATACATGCCTAGCCGGGAAGGGGCTTGCAAGCCTCGTAACAATATCCGGCCTCCCTTCGGTCGGCCGTCTATACTGTATACTCGGCTCGCAAGCCGTCACTTCCCTGCGCCGTCTGTAATGTACTATTACAATATGTCGTGTGTGTGTGTGTGTGTGTGTGTGTGTGTGTGTGTGTGTGTGTCTGTGTGTGTGTGTGTGTCTGTGTGTGTGTGTGTTACCTCTGCTTCCATCCCTTGAGCAGCGCGCCGCGCTTGTAGAGGTGTCCCTCGTGCGTGCGGTCCTCGGCCACGTTGGACGAGAACTGCTCGTAGTACTGCTGCGACGACGACTGAAGCGTCGCAACGCCTGCACACGACAATATTACAATTACATTTTTACATACAATTATAATAGTATATCTGTGGTGTGTACGGCAGTGAGCGGAATTGGAAGTGTATCGCCTCTAAATTAGAATTACATGGACCTAAGTAAGTGACAAAATAAAATATAGCAATTTAAATATATATTTTGTAAACGATTTTTGTACAAACATATCGCTAACGAATCTCGTTACGACAGCCGTGTATCGAAATAGATAGTTTTCTATGACAACCGACAGTCACTTTGTTAATACTTGAGACATGTTTCTTTCATACGTGACTATATATTTATCATCTGTGTAAATGTGTTCTGGGGCTAGTGTCGTGTGTAGCGTGCAGTGTGTACTGGATGTCGGGTACTGACTGTTGGTGACGGAGGCGAGGTGGTCTCGCTCGCGCTCCTGCGGCGGCGGCGCCTTGTACTTGGTGCAGGGCAGCGCGAACACCTCCGCGCAGCGCTCGTGGCACGTCGCGCCGCAGTCCACACACCGCAGACCCGTCTACACGCAAACAAACATATTATATTATACAGTACACACAGAACATAAAAAGAAAACAAGTCGGTACGATAATAATATAATGTGGGTAACGGGTAAGTTATCGGCGGTGTGCGTATTTATTACCTTGACGGGTCCCCAGAGCAGATGGTCGCAGTGGTCGCAGCGCAGCGGCGCGGCGGCGGCGGCGGCGTGCCAGCGGTGCGCGGGCGCCGCGGGGCCGGGAGCCCGCGCCGCGCGCCCCGCCGCCAGCACGCCGCGCAGCGCGCGCACGTGCAGCGCCAGCGACGCGCGCCGCACCACGCCCGGCGACACCGACCACACGCGCTGCACACATACACACACACACAAACACACGCGTTATTGAACACCGTACCGATAGGTGAAACGACCCGCGCTCGAAAACGATTACGCTATCTACTTAGCTGTAACAGCTATAATAAACGCCAGACTAATGATGTTCGATTAAGATTTGCAAAGTATAAAAAAAAAATCTCCGGTGACGGTAGCTTGTGTTCTCCTGAATACCATTTTAAAAATAAGATTATTCATCTGTTATGTAAATATGATTATTACATTTGAAACACTTTTTTATAAAACTGATCCTAGATGAATTAGCAAGTTAAAAGTCGTATAATTTTATTACTTCACTAGCTGTGCCCGCGACTTCGTCCCCGTGGAATAGTAATTCTTCATAAGGCTTCATATTTTCCCCGTTTTTTACACATTTTCGACTGTTTCTTCGCTCCTATTGGTCGCAGCTTGATGTTATATAGCCTAAAGCCTTCCTCGATAAATGGTCTATCCAACAAAAAAAGAATTTTTGAATTCGAACCAGTAGTTCCTGAGATTAGCGCGTTCAAACAAACAAACAAAAAAACAAACAAACTCTTCAGCTTTATAATATTAGTATAGATTCGGTGTATAACAACTCAACTATCTCGCGCAGGTATATAATAAAACAGGTGATATAGTCGTACCTGCAGCTCGAGCGTGTTGGGCAGCTCGAGCTGGTCCCAGCGCACGCGCCACTTCTGCGGCAGGTGGCCCAGCTCCAGCTCCAGCGCGCGCAGCCGCTCCAGCAGCCCGCTGAACGACGACGGCATGCTGCGCGGGATGTTGTCGTACCTGCGCCGTACAACAACAACACACACATACAACCAACTGTTTACTTATCGAGACAAACACATATCGCACCTTCACCAGAAAATGTGACAATTCGAAATATTTTGTTTCTCCATTCAAGACTCGAAGTCTGCGCATTTTGATGTATTTGAATTTAGAGATCTATGTAAAGTGGTCGAGAATAGAATACATCAACATAAAAAACAAAAAACGTCCCATTAATCCATATAAAAGCGGCAAAAAAATTTATCTCAGTCTGGTATGTCTTTAAATATCTATTCTATTCTGTTTTTTAGTATTTGTTATTATAGCGGCTACAGACATTACATGAGATACAGCCTGGTGACAGACAAACGGACAGTGGAGTCTCAGTAATAAGGTACCGATTCATCCTTGACTACAAAACTATAAAAAGAAAAAGCGCGTAACATTTTTGACAAATACACTATAATTTTTCGTTGACATCCCTACTAATATTATAAATGCGAAAGTAACTCTGTCTGTCTGTCTGTCTGTTACGCTTTCACGCTAAAACTACTGGACCGATTTAAATGAAATTTGGTACAAAGAAAGTCTGGAGCCTGAGAAAGGACATAGGCTACTTTTTAACCGACTGCAAAAAAGGAGGAGTTCCACGCGGACGAAGTCGCGGGCAGAAGCTAGTATATTATATGTTGTATAGATACTGACCCGGCGGCGACCTGCCTGCGCGGCGCCTCCTCGTCCTCGGCGGCCGAGAGCACCTCCAGGTCGTACGGCGCGCCGTGCGACAGCTCCTCGCTCGTGTAGTACTCCCACACCTCCAGGTTACATATCGACGACACCGGACGGAGGACCTGCAGACGATATTCGTTATAGAATTGCACTAAACTTTATTAATATCCCTGGTAAAGTAAGCCCCGCTGTGAAAATTTGGATGTCATAACAGACATTTTCGAGTATCGTGTTGTTATTATTTAAAATAGCAAGAAAATAAATAATCAAACTTAAATAATTCAGATTGAGAAGAATTTGATAGGCATATAATATTTATTTTATGAGTTATTAGTCGGTGTGTGATCGCGTTACGACGGGCACACTCTGCCCTGCTAAAGTTAAACGCAGTAAGTATGTATAAAACTTATATGTACTTACTGCGTTTATTGTCCGGCAAAGCAGACTTGTATATCCCTACTAATATTATAAATGCGAAAGTAACTCTGTCTGTCTGTCTGTCTGTTACGATTTCACGCTAAAACTACTGGACCGATTCAAATGAAATTTGGTACAAAGATAGTCTGGAGCCTCAGAAAGGACATAGGCTACTTTTTAACCGACTGCAAAAAAAGAGGAGTTCCACGCGGACGAAGTCGCGGGCAGAAGCTAGTAATATATATTGCCAGTTCCGTATAACAACTAGCTGTGTATTTATTATCGAACTGACCGGGTTGTCGAGGTCAGGCGTGTAGTAGAAGTTGTAGAAGATGGGCGCCTTCTGGTGGTGTTTCTCGATGTAGTCGAACAGCGACTGCCCGTGCGCCGGCGCCCGCGCGCTCGCGCCGAACACGCCCGCCTCCTCCTCCGAGCCCGTCGTCTCCACGCCCTGAAGACCAACGGTTAAGTCTCAAACACAGCTCAAACTCATCATACATTATACACCGAATTCGTTCAGCATTAATGACTACATAATAATCACTACATAATATTCACAAGTGCCTGTAAGAGCCTAGCCTGAATAAATGATTATTTGAGTTTGAGTTTGAATTTGCATAGTATAAAACAAAGTCGCTTTTTCTGTCCCTATATCCCCATGTACGCTTAAATCTTTAAAACTAGGCAACGGATTTAGATGTTTATTTTTAATAGATAGAGTGATTCAAGAGGAAGGTTTATAACCTAAGTGTTATTCTGATACGTAAGGTATATAGGAAAGTTTCATCAAAATACATTCAGTAGTTTTTGTGTTAAAAAGCAACAAACACACATCCAGAAATCTAACCTTACATCCGTATATTCTTACAAACTTTCGCGCTTATAATATTAGTCTATACTAATATAATAAAGAGGAAAGGTTTGTTTGTTTGGATTGAATAGGCTGCAAAACGACTGGAAAACGATTTTAAAATTTCTTTCTATAGAGAAAACACACAACGTACAGTATTCCCGACGGACATACACTACAGAATATTAAAAAAAAATAGGGATCCTTGCGAAACCGGGGCGGACCGCTAGTAGATAGATATAAATCGTTGAAATACCATGCGTCCTATGGTGTCTGCGCGGCGGTCGTCGGCGGCGGCGAGGCCGAGCTCCGCGCGCTGCGCCTCGCTGTCGAACAGGAACGTGCGGAAGCGGCACGACACGCTGTGGTACGCCACGAACCGGAGGTAGTAGTCGTTGAACTCGAACGCCAGCGGGAACTGTTTCTGGAGCTGTGAGAGATAATATGTGTATTAATAAATGTTGTTTTAATAATTTAGTGGTTATAATGAAACAACTATAACGGATTTGACTTGTTTTCGATACGTCAGGAAATAAAATTAAACATGCTAGTTAAATCCGTTATAGTTGTTTAATTCCAAAATTTTATCTTGTTCAAGTGCGAGTTACTAAGTTTGTACTTGCCAAATTTTTAAATTTAATGGCTAATTACTATTTTCTTTTGAGTAGGTAAGTAATAAGAAAAAAAATGTTTCATTGTGTGCAAAACTAAAATTAATTTAAAAAGACGGTATTCTTTACATGTCGATAAGTATTTAAGATTTAATTGATAAGGAGGTGATAAAATTATTCCTTATTATCATTTCTCATTTTCGCAACCGAAAAGTGTATATTACTCGTCCTAATACAATAGTAAAAAAAAAATCAGAATTGTAAACCCAGTATGAGTTAATAAATGAACCGTAAAACGCGTTCATTTCGTTGCAAAAATCCTATCAGTACCTATACAACGAATCCAATTTAATGATAACTACAAAGTTGTGCAGTATTTTCTTTAATCTAATGTAAATATTATAGACTTCTTATCAGCGTCGTACCGAACTCTTTTCACCTTAATCATCATCATACTATCACATAATTCCATTTAATAATAACCTACAGCTAATTAAATAAGAGTGAATGTTTAATCAATATAAGTGGAACAAAATGATAGTGACAATGTGTTGAACGTATATCAAAATTTCGCCGTCGCTCTCATCGGCGCCGTGGCTTAGTTGGTTAAAGCGCCTGTCTAGTAAACAGGAGATCACGAGTTCGAATCTCGTCGGGGCCTAGTGGATAAAATAGCTTTTTGGATTTTTTGTAGCTATTAAAGTTTTTGTACATATTTTCTTAATAATTGATAAATATTTAAACAGTTGTTAACATGTTATAGAAAAGTGGTTATAGTAAATCTATACTAATATTATAAAGAGGAAAGGTTTGCTTGTTTGTTTGGATTGAATAGGCTCCAGGACGGTTGGACCGATTTTCACTATTAGGAACCTACACTATTCCCGAGTGACATAGGCTATAAAAGAAAGATGATCCGTGCCAAGCCAGGGCGGACAGCTAGTAAACTATAAAATACCATCTCGTAACGCCTGACTGAACTGTCCTCCATCATAATTATAATAAAACTATCACTTCTAATATAAATTCTCATGATTCCAGAACAATGTTTAAACCTTACAACAACATTTTATACATCTTGTATATTATTTCATCGAGAATAAATTAAGTCGCGGCGTAGAACTCCTCATGGCGTCAAGTTAGCTCTTTCTACACTTACCTTAGCTAAGTTTAATTCAATGAGAGCATATAAAAATAGAGATCCTACCTGATGCACAGCGTCGAGGAACATGAGGAATGTGGGCGTGAACCCCTGCTGCGGCGTCGGCGCGAGATTCGATCGCTGCTGGAACTTGTGTCCCAGCGCCAGCCACTCCTTCTCGATTAATATACGGAAGCCCTCCAACGTTCTGTAGTAAGGCTCTAGGCAGATCTGGGCGAGGGATGATATCTACAAAGAAATAGTTTAGTTCAATACGATTCTTCCTCCCAACGACGAATTTGCGCGCTAGTCGGCGCTACGATGTGTTGACTTGTCAATTTGAAATTTGGTGTTTGAGACAACTACTTATACCTCCGCGAAATACAAGTTTTACACCCGCGGGGGTATTTACACCCAGGTTAATAACCCAGGCAATAAACACTCTTATACAACGAATAACAATATATCGGATATGTGCAATGGTGTGTACTGTGTACCTGCGCGGTGGCGTCCCAGCCGTCCTCGAGCGCGAGCAGCACGGAGGCGCCCTGCAGGTCCAGCAGGTCCACCGCCGCGCCCGCCAGCTGGAACACCTGCCGCAGCTGCCACAGCCACCCGCTCTCCTCCACCAGTCTATACAACGACGTACATTCAACTCGTTTATTAATTTTACCCTCGTATCGAATGAGCAATATATATAGGTACACTGTATTTGTCTATTAAACAACCTGAAATTGCCAAAATATACATGCTGCTAGAATATATATGCGTATTAATAGACAGATTTCGTTGTATCTCGAATAATCATCTCAAATAAGTTCTTCTTATGACTTGGCAATCACGTTAACTTCTTAGAGTCACCTGCAAACTGTTTATTTATGCACAGTAGTTACGTACCTGTAGAAGCCGGCCTCGGGCTGCGTCTGCGGCTGCGAGGGCGCGGCGGCGCGCAGCAGCTTCTTGAAGGCGTGCTTGGCCTGCCTGGCGTCCGGGTAGTCGGCCGGCACCGCCTCGCAGCCCGCCGGCCCGGCGCCCGGCGCGCCGCCCGCGCCCTTGTCCGTGAACACGTACACCGACGCGCGCCGCGGACCGCCCCCTCCCGCGCCGCCGCCCGCACCCCCGCCGTCGCCCGACACTGCACGCAATAACGACATGACATCTTTTATATGTGATGATAGGTGACGTTTTATGTCGTATGATTGTAATATACTTTGGTAGGTTTGCTTCCTTTTTTAGCTCTTTTAATATCAAGAAGTACTGTTTTAAAGTTTAGATTTCTGAAACAAAAACGGCGAGTGCTAGATGTCAATTGTGAGAAAAAAAGTAGGTAATGATTGTACTTAATTACCGAGTTAATTGGCGTCGATAGCTCGTACACTGAAAACATATATATATGTACCTGAATCGACGTCGGCAGTGGACAGCCTCTGCCTGGGCGCGTACAGTTCGAGCGGCGACTGGCGCCGGTCCTTGAGTGAGCCCCAGCGGCCAAAGTGCTTCGCCGAGCTCGCGGGGACTCCGCCCTTGCCGCCGCTGTTGCGGCCCAGCACCCTGACAAGCAATAAAACCATAATAATTTGCTTGCTTTTACGGTTAATATGGATAAAACTATCCAATCATCCATAAAAGGTGCATAAATGTGATTTTTTTGGAGCCTTTTGGCATAAACATACCCCAGAGTGCCAGCCGCTTTGGTCAAGAGAGGCGTGTGTGTAGGGACGTCATCGCAAGTGAGGAATAAGGAATCCAGACTTAGACTCGAGTCTTCGAGCTCCCCGCGCGACGCCGGCGTGCACGCCACGAGAGTTGCCAGATATCGTTCCTGAAATAAAAGAATATTATAAAATCACACAAATAAACATACCCAAATCTGGTTATACATTTATGACTCGACGAACCCTTAACTGGCCCTATATTAATCAAAGTTACACTTTGTAACTAAAGTTAAATTTACCTGTTCTAAACTCGAAGTGGTTTCGGTGCCGCTCTGTGCCGTGCCCTGATTTTGGTGTCCTTTTAGCATTCCCATCACGCCTTTGTGATGCGACGCCGCAGATCTGGTCAAAATGAAACCATGACAGAAAATTAGGCAATGAACAGAAGAGAGTGTTACCTAGTTTAAAATTAAATTTAACATAAATAGCATCCAAGTTATTTGTATAATTTATTTTCGTCAGTCCCACATTAAGTATAACTGTATAATCGTTAAACAGTTATATTATGTACTAACTTCTGCTCGCGACTTCGTCCGCGTGGAATTCCTCCTTTTTTGCAGTCGGGTAAAAAGTAGCCTTGTCCTTTCTCAGGCTCCAGATTTTCTTTGTACCAAATCTCATTTAAATCGGTCCAGTAGTTTTAGCGTAAAAGACAGACAGACAAAGTTACTTTCGCATTTATAATATTAATAGGGATTACCGTGCGAGCAGCGCGTGCGTGCGCGGGTGGCGCCACGTGATGCAGGGCAGGCGGCCCTGCCGGTAGCCGCGCGCCACGCGCCGCAGCGACTCGTCGCCGATGCTCTCCGGCACCGGGATCACCGCCGGGTAGCTGCACAGATATAACCACGTCACACATCTAAGCGACTAAAGTCCGAGGAACAAACTTTTTTAATAACGGGTTTTAATAATTTAGCAATTTGTGATCCTCTTTCATTTGACACCCCACCCGGGTATATTTGTAAACATTCGGATATATGTGATGATAATTATGATGTTACAAGCTAAACCGGGCAGTATTTGACGGCCTGTTGGTCTAGTGGTCAGAGGCCCTGACTACGAAACCGGAGCTTGCGGTTTCGATTCCCGCTAGGGGCAGATGTCAATGTGATGAGCACTGGCATCTGTACCTGGGTCTTGAATGTCTTATATGTATTTATGTATATTTATCCGTTGTCTAGTACCCATAACACAAGATTTGCTTAAAATGGGACTAGATAATTGGTGTGAATTGTCCAATGATATTTATTTATTTATTTCAGTGTGGATATTACCTCCTGCAGAGGGTGTAGACGGCGTTGGCGTGCGCCAGGCGGAAGGGCGAGGAGGCGAGGCCGAGGCGCGCCCAGTCGCGCGCGTACAGCCGGTCCCGCACGCGCTCCAGCGTGCGCGCCGCCGGCACCTCCGCGCTCTCCGCGCTGCCCAGCTCCAGCTCCTCCACTGCACGCCGTACACGCACCATACATCATAGTATCACATACATTATTATAATAATTCATCTTAGCCCCACCGTCACCGCAAATGTAATTTCGTCAAAAAAAAAAGCAAAAACACACAGACATCGACGAAAACAAATGTTAGTAATTTTTAAGGTCCAATTTGCAAATGTACTAGTCCTATAATAATTAGTGTCTGCGTTACTCGATAACAAAGTTGAAAGCAAATTTGTTGAATTTAAACTGAACTGACTTTAGATGGATTTTCCTTAATAAGATGGGACCATGGGGAAGTTCATTTGATAACGGAAAACAGAAAATATTTCTTGTACACTCACGTGACAGCGTGTCAGCCGAGAGCGACGCCATCAGCGGCGGTGAGGTCAATGACCGTGCGTCCGCCGAAGGAAGCACGTAGGCGCGTCGCTTTGAAGGCTTCGGCTTTAACCCCGCCCGCCGCGCAGTCTTTAGAAGAGTTTTCTTTGCAAAGCCCCTACAAGGCAAGTTGCAATCGATTAGGATTTGGATGTGCGTTTAATTTTCACCAAATTTATTTTTCTTTATATGATCTAAGGATACGTATTTAAGCGCGCTGTCGACCTGGTGAGCCTTTACTGCAACTGTCGAGCCTCCAGATGAGAGGCTTGTAAGTCTATAATTGTTTATGGCGTTTACTTGAGCGTGTGGTGCTTGGGCTGGTGGTCGGGCGGCGGCGGCTGCGCGCGCGTGGCGAGCGCGAAGTGCAGCAGCGGGTGGTGCGGGTGCCGCAGCCGCGCCAGCTGCTTGCGGAACGCCTCCAGCTGCTCGCTCGACACCTCCTCGTCCAGCGCCACCTACACACACATAGACCACATATACATACAGACATATAGCGACGTTTTTTATAATCTTTCATCACGGACACTCACACATATGAGAAGCGGCCTCTTTTATAATTTTTAATTACACACACATGCACACATAAAGTGACCTCTTTTATAATCTTTGACAACTTTACCATTGTTCTACCAGGTGAAAAAATATAATTCATAACTAAACCTAAAGACACATGTGTCTAACTTATTTTATAGATCAATATTTAAAATGAAACATTATGTTTTTCTCATGTTAAAATTTCTATATTGTAATTTTTTAGTTATTAATATATCTTCAATTCAGAGTTTAACGTGTTATATTAAATTACTAACTTTGATCAGTTGGAATGTGGCTGATCGCAGCTGCAGTCCCTCCTGCGGCGTGTGCTCGAGGTGCGGCAAGTAGTGCGTGCGCACGGCCTTCTCGCGCGTCAGCGAACAAATCGGAAACGAGCGCACCACCGTTTGCTCACACGCTAGAACATAATGTCATAAAATATAAGGACTATATTATTATATGATAAATGCTAAAAATGAATTTTACTAGGCTATATTCCTGATGATAGCTAGTTTGCTATATACATGCCTCTGTCTTTATCTAAATTTACAAATAGATACTCGTTAAGACTTATAATCAACGACACTATAGATATATGGTGATAAAAAGTATGCCTATAAATACTTATTAAAAAGTAGATATGTAAATACTAGCGCAATATGAGTTAAAAAAAAATCCAACATACCAAAAATTAAAACATAACTTACTTTTTTATCGCATATTTCTTATGATATTTTATTACAACAAAACTCACTATACCACATTAACATTTAATTTTATTGATATAGACATTCATCTTCATTAATAAAACAAATTAAAACAAATCCGTTTTCAACTTTTCAGTCTAATTTGTATTCTAGTCCTCACCGTAGGGGTCTGCGGGGGCGCCGCGGAAGACGACGCGGTAGTTGGTGAGGAAGAGCGCGCCCTCGGCGGGCAGGAGGGAGGAGCCGCGGCCGTCCGCCGCCAGCCAGCAGCGCAGCGCCGGCGCGGAGACCGCCTCGCCCGGCACCAGCGCCGGACCCACTATGCGCGGCTGCAACAACGACAGTTTTACCTCCGTTAAGAGTCAGTGGAAGCCATTGTCTATAATACTGGCAAATTAGGAACTGAACTTTACAAGCTCTTATGAAGGTCAGAAGACAAGTACCACCGTTTCAGAATACAAGTGAAGCTACCAATTAAAAGCTTACTCGACATATACTTGCACTATTTTAACGAGAAACTGACACTTAAGTTTTTTTTTGTAATATGAAAAATACTAAGTATAAGACAAATAACAATCAGTCAATATCTGGTTTCAAGTTTTTTTTAAATTAAAGTCGTAAATAACTTGTTAAATTCAAACATATGTATTACAATAGATATATCTTAGGGCAATAAATTAGTGAAGCATATTAATTATATAAACAACTTTACAAAATTAGTCAACGTTACCGCAGCCATATAAAAGACCTTACCTTCTGCACAGGCGGTATCCGGCGGCTCTCCCGGGCGACCGCGTCGAGCGTCTCCAGGTGCATGTGCACTATGCCCGGGATCATCTGGTGCAGACACCGCACGTGGTCCGCCGTCACGCCACCCTCCGTACACACCTGTGGGAAATACACTTATTTAATAACTTCTAACACTTTCGCTGTTATTAAACACATAATGACAAAACGCGGTTAATACAACTGGTACTGACTTAACGCGCGTGTACTCGTATTATCCTTGTGCCTTGTGCTGTCGTTTCGAGAGTTTTTAAGTCTACTAAGACGAATAAGTATATAGAACATAGGTTAAGTTTACGATCACATACGTATTTAATAAGCAGTAACGTCTGATTATTCCGGGGTACAACGTTAATTGTTTATTCGTGCCAATATAAGACATGTAATTTTAACAAATTAATGCACTAAAGTCAACATAATATATAAGTACAAAATTACTTAATTTACCAAAAAAAAATTCTTTTTTATTTTACCTTGTCTACAAATCTAGAAACCATCTTGATGACATTGTTTCCCGCCTCGCCCGGGTCCGCCTCTTCGAAACCAGACTCGGCATCGGCGCTGTCCGATTCCGCCACACTAAAACAATTAAACAAGTACATAACTATATAGAACTACGAGTATAATATACCTACTTAGATTATATGTGTATTGGAAACATGTAAGCAACACTATCTATCTCTCTCTCACCTATTAGTAATACTATTGCTAGCTCTGTCGTCGTCCCTCGCGTCAGCACGCCGCCCGGCGCCCTCTAGCGGCAGCAGTAAGTACACCATTCGGTTCGCGTAGTGTATGGCTTGACTGTACAGTGTTGACTCTTCGCTCGCTATTATTTCACGTTGTTTTTCTGGTAAAAATTAAAATATATATATATATATATATTATATACTAAAATAAAGGTACACAATTTTATTGTAGTTTATTTTATAAAACGAGCATTGAGTAAGATAATATTTAAGGGTATATAGTGTAATTTTACCTGGTGGTAAACCCGGCCACATCCTCATCTGCTCAGCAGCAATTTCTAACGCACTTGGCTCTTGAGCTTTTAGTAACGATATATACTCTTCGTCGTCCCTATAACAATAGAAAATCAATTTTAATTTTTAAAGTTCCCTGCATTGTAACAAGGCGATCGTTAATTATTAATGAGTGCACTTCTCAAAATAAAATTGAATTCAATTGAATTTTATTAGTACACAAGTTATAAAATAAACAGTATTTTTATTACCTGGGACTAGGCGCCCGAGGGTGATGAGTAGGACTGGGTAGATACAACGCTTTTATATCCCTTTGAACGTCTTGGTAGAAGGCAGCCTCCCAAAACTGCTGGCTTGTCCAAACTTGGTGTTCCTGAAGACAATAAAATATATGTCAATGTTTGGAATAGTAAACGACGATAACATAGTATAAAACAAAGTCGCTTTCCGCTATCCGTCCCTATGTAGATCTTTAAAAGTACGTAACGACTTTTGATTCGGTTTTTTAACAGATAGAGTGATTTGACAGAAATTATATATATAATATTATAGACAAACACATTAATAAAGGCATAGAAGGTTGCTGGTAACCAATGAATGTGAGAGGCACGTGATCGGTCAATCTGGTCATCGTTGTCCTATGTCTAGCAGTGGACGTCTTTCGGTTGATATGATAATGATGATGATAGGAAGCTGTCATTTTTGAACCTCAAGACGGCTATCGAGCCGCGAGTCTATTCCAAGCCCGTGACCTACCTGAATGCACATGTACGCGTACTGTATAACTCCGGTGCAGAGTTTCCGGCAGTAAGCAGTAGCTAGGGGCAACATGGCCGCCGCTATCGAATGCTCGTCCAGTGCAGATGCAGACTGCAGTGCACAGTTCATTAGCCTGCAACAAAATAATACATTAGACACACACAAATGATACATTACTAATTACACATACAAATTATGTGAGTTTGGATTTAGGTTTAGGTTAGATTAGGTCCGCCTATAGTAGATATACTACTGTAGTTCTGAAAGAATTTTTGCAAGACATAATTCTGTTAGATAACGATAGGAAAATTTTAGGAAATTGGACATCAAATTTTGACGTCGGTAAAAATATCTTATTGTTCTTTGTTTTTGCTTTGACGATCTCAATATGAGTACATGTAATTTGACATAATAATGTTGTATGAATTTTGAAAAATAAATAAATCTAATGTACTTAATCTATGGAGCCATATTAGGTCATAGTCCTAACTAACATGCATAAAAGGTGTACCTTTATGTACGTGAAATTAAATTACACAACTAATTAGACTATATTACTTTTTTATCTTCGTAAATACAATGAGGAACGTGAGTTAACAAAAGTTAAAATAAAAAAATATATAAAATTGAAAACCACCATTTAAATTAAACACGCAATATAATCAAGGAAATGGACTACACGTCCTACGATTAAATCTACACGTACCTCACACACGGCATTGCATTATTATAAAACGTTATTATAAATAAGATTTTTCTCATATCATATCACAGTATATTTTCTATTTGATACACCAACATGTTGAAATTTGTCGTTTGGATCGGGCTTCTAGCAGAATTGTATTGTTTGGGAGAAAAAATGATTGTAAGAAAAATAGTATAAGTTAGCACGTATTTGTATACAAGTTATATTTAAAATTAAATTAATACTTTAATACTATAATTACAGAATTGATATACATATAATCATCATCATTTCCTACAGGGTCCTGGCGACTGGTGTGTAAAAAGCATAAACAAATGCGAGAACGACGACCAATACGAGTACACGTTCGATATATCCCGGCACAAGGTCAACCGCACCCACGACGGATTCGACGCTAAGATGACCCTTAAGGAGACCATCGATAAGGAATTCGGTGTACTCATTGCTATTTAACAATAATTATGCTTAAAAAACATACACTTATATATTAATACTAGCTTCTGCCCGCGACTTCGACAGCTCACGATGAGTAATTTACATAATATCGTTTAAAACATAGCCTACTAGCGGCCCCGGCAGACGTCGTCCTGCCCGTCCGATTGATTCGTCAAAGATCTGTCAAAGTCTTCTGTCACTTACCGTCAATCACTTTGTATATGGGAGTAGGTATAGAAAGAAGTTGATTTTACACTTTATCAAGGTGTTTTTTAAATTTTCTTTACTTACAAACCTTCCCTGGACTTCCACGAATAATTCAAGACCAAAATTAGCCAAATCAGTAAAGGCGTTGTTGAGTCATAAAATTACAACGAAAAGTGGTATTGATTTTTATATATATAGATAGAAGATATTTACATTATACTGATGTACAAGCTATATCATTGTAAAGTTATAAAATCCATTTATTAGTTTTTGCGTGAAAGAATAACAAACATGCACACTAACAAACTTTCTCTTTTATAATAATTAGTAGTCCAATTGTTAAAAATGTAGCGTTACATTTTGATAAAGTTAAATTCATGATCTGCAAAAATAATGGTGGATCACATCTTAATAAAGCTTTTTTTAAATAGATTAACCCAAGACCGCCTAAGATAGTAGCCTAAGATAGGCCGTAGTAATCTACGACCATAATAAAATATCATTAAAACATTTTTTTTTTTTTTCAGGTCTTAATAGAAATATGCAAATACGTGGACGGGGGATGCAAGCAATATCAAGTGATGGCGGACGACTGCTTTGAAAATTTTACGAAGAAATTTGCCGAAAAGAACGTGATATCTTTGTTTGAATTGGCCAAAGTAGATCCACCTGACTTCCCCGTCAGCAGTGTAAGACTTTACGATATTATTATATTTAGAACTTACACTATAAAGGATTTAACTCGCGTAGGTATATTAATTTGTATACTGTTGTGTTCCACTATCGCCAGTGAACTGCTGAAGCACTACGAATATGGAAACTGCAAATTTTCGAAACGTCAGCATTAAAATATATTTTTTTTATGTTGACGACTTACGCGAGTTAAATCCGATATTACATGTTGTCGAAATAACCCCTGGATAAGCTATTTGCCAACTTAATTTCTTTATAATAACTAGCTGCCCCGGCAGACATGGTCCTTCCTGCCCTTTCGAAGTTCAAATTGATTATATATTTTAGTTAGAAAACGTTTGTAAGGAAAAAAGGAAAGGGCTGTTTTTACGGGCTTCCCCGCAATTATTCGAACCGTAGAGAGAACTCGGCCGGCCGTAAAATAAATTTCAACGAACATTTAAAAAAAAGAATTGGTCAAATTGGTCCAGGCGTTGATGAGATATGCGCCAACACATTTTGCGATTAATTATTATATATTTTGATTTAATTGTAGGGTACCTACGAAATTAACAATTACGTGTTTAACTACAAAGAACTACCAGAGGACTGTCCGTATGGTATATACGGAGCCCAAGCGTACCTCATGAAAAATGGAGTGAAGCTGTGCTGTGTTGACCTCAATGTTGAATGCAAAGAGATAGAGGAAGAGGACAAGTGATTTTTGCTAAAGAATTATACATTTTCTTTTCAACCAGCATTTTATGTGCAAATGAATGATTTGAATCTTTCATACAAAAATTAATCCGAAGACAACAGTCATGATTCTTCGTAAACTTATACCTACTTAGTTTATAAAATTTATAAAAGTTTACGGTATATCTCTCAACATATCCCAATAGTGGAATTTTATTTCGAAATAAAAAGCAGTTTTGCTGACTTTTCTTATTGTCTTTCTTACTGTGTTTTACATTTCATCCGTGTTTTCGAATGTATCATTTCCTTAACTGGTTGAATATAATGAAAAAGAGAAGTTTTCTTTTTTTATTATTCATTTGCGTATATATTTTTTTACATAATGTACTTTATACTTTTACTGTTTTGCGTGAAATAAAATATTGACATTGTTTAATAGTTTATTTTAATTGTATCCTCATCGTTGCGCAGGACATAAAAAAAAAATACAAGTGACATTATAATATTTATACCTAAAAGTCCGAAGTAGACATCGTGCAGACAACAAAAATATAGGTAGTAAATATGATTTTAATTAGAATTTCGTATAGAATATTAACTATTGAAACTCAAAGATATAATGCAATGTCGGGAAAGACAAGAACTGTGCAAAATCTCTGCTCAGGCAGACAGAGATATAAACAAAAACAATAGAAGTTCAACTTTTTCGTACTACACTAACGGGAAAGAAGAATATAACAATTCCTGGGCTGAACAGACAAGAATTGAATTTTAGTACCTGTACCAATAAGAATTTATTATCCTATAATTCCTATACATATTAGAAACGGTCGAATCACTCTGAAACGACTCGTTATGACGTAATCACGTTAAAATTTTTAGCAATGAGGGCCACCGCGTGTCAGAAATCCGCTAGATGCGCTAGTGTAGAATGAGGTCCAGCTGTCATGTACCACAAATCACAGGCCAGTAGCTTGTCTCTCATTGGTGGAACATGACAGCTAGACCTCATTATACACTAGCGCATCTAGCGGATTTCTGACACGAGGTGGCCCTCATCGTCAATCAATACTATTAATTGTGGTTTTCTATTATATGATTTACTAACATTGCTATGGAGACTTAATGCAGTTTATAAATATACATCTGCTTAAAAAAATAGGAAACAATAGCATTAGTGAGTTGGACTAGGGCACGAAGGATTCCGTACTACTATCTATAAAAACGGAAAAAGTCACATTAATTCCATGGGAGCCCCCTTAAATATTTGTTTTTTAATATTTGTTGTTATAATGATAACATACCTACCTACGTCATCTGTGATGATTTCAACTGCCTAACTATCACGGTACATGAGATACAACCTGGTGACTGACGAACGAACAGCGTAGTGTCAGTAATTTTCCCCGGGTTCCGGTTTGGGACGGGGACACTAAAAAATAGCTATTACCCCGGGACATCATCCAGGTAGAATTAGAACTTCAGGTAGCTTAGGTATTGTGTCAATTATCGTACTCCACAGTAATTTCCACCCTCGTTCCCCCTTTCAAGGAATGGTTTTCGTAATACAAACTTTTCCATGGCCATCCTTTATACAAAATTAAATCTAAACCAGTTCAATCTTTAGTATGCTTAATCATTATTTGTTTTTGTTAATCAATTTACTAACTTCATCAGAATCCTCCGAGGCTCGAATGTACGAATTTATCATCTTTTAGCACCCGAAATGTTAAATGTGAATAGGATAGAAGCGAATATTACGACAGATTGTTATTATCAAGACTTGGTTCTACTATTATCGGCGGTTAATACTGATGAAAAATCATAAGTTATATAATCAACTAGCGGACCCGACAGACGTTGTCCTGTCCCACTCACAAACATCCTCAAACCCCCTGGAATACACACAAAAAATTTCATCAAAATCGGTCCAGCCGTTTAGGAGGAGTTCAATGAATAACACACGTACAGAAGATGTATATATTATCTTCTTCTTCTTCTCTATTATATAAAAATAAGTCGGGTTTTCCTCCCTGACGCTATAACTCCAGAACGCACGAACCGATTTGGCTAATTTTGGTCTTGAATTATTTGTGGGAGTCCAGTGAAGGTTTGTAAGTAGAGAAAATGAAAAATATCATTTTGAAAAGGTGTAAAATCAACATCTTTCTATACCCCCATATACAAAGTGTTTGACGGTAAGTGACAGTTAGAAGACTTTGACAGATCTTTGACGAAACAATCGGACGGGCAGGACGACATCTGCCGGGGCCGCTAGTTATATATAAATATTTAAAAATCATACATGAAAAGGCTACCATTCTATTCACTTTTACTATCGTCAATCACGAAACCGATCAAATAAAAAAGATAAAAAGGGAAGTTGCGTGTTGAAATATGAATGGGATAAAATCAACATAAAATTATTTTTTCTCTAGATACATTTGTAGATCGCAAACAACACAGATTATCTTTAGTGACAAGTTATAAATACCAATAGCATAATAATTGATGTAGCATTGCCGTGTTTTCCGTTTAGTAAAATGTTGTGGTTATATTTCATTGGAATATTACTATATTTTATATTAGAAGTTACAAGCTGGGGCGAGAAAATTGTGGTATGGACGGTTTAACCAAAATATAAATTATAAAAAAAGCCATATATAGAATTTCAGATGCTCTAAACTACGCAACCGTAAAATATCTGTTATTATATAATTGTGTCGAACCTATTTGTCTATGAACCATGTACCTATATGTACCTACCTAAATTAAATAATATAAAATATCTGTAGGGAAACGGTGACTGGATGGTGACCAATGCAAAACCGTGTCCAGAACAAGAGAAGTATCCCAACTATTTGTCAGTGAAACGGAGTAAATTCAATCGCACTCATGATACATTCAGCGGCAAAATACATTTCGAAAAAGACTTGGACAGTACTTATGCAGTAAGTTGACGACAATATTTAAACCATTGTTTTTCAACGTGTGGCTCGCGACCCTCCTGGGAAGTCCGTAGCCTCTGTAATAGGATCGCAAGAGGTCGAGATTTACCTCATTAAAAATATATGAATGGATCCTCGTACCACTTCCTAGAGACAAGATAACATTCTCGTAAAAAAACGAAAGGTCGCGGGGTTATGGCGATTTTTTTTATCGTACTGTATTAGTCATGTTATGATAATTCAGATCAATTAAAATTATACTACTTTGTAATTTGTTTTCTTAGACTAGGTTTACAGATAACTTCAAAATAATATTTTCTTACGTGAAAAATTTGCATGATACCGATTTATCTTTTTTTTTAAACGGACCTAAGAGCAAATTCAGGTATTGATAATATTATTGACTCATGAAATATAGATATATTATAGATAATTGTCGTCGATCTCTTTACGATATAACTAACATAGCGTTTGTGTTCTCCAGATTAAAATGGTCACGTGTAAGTTCGTAGACGGCGGTTGCAAGCTCTACCAGGTACTGGCTGATGACAGTTTTGAAAAATTTGCCAAAAAGTTCGCCAAAAGCAATGTAGAAATTTTGCTAACCATGGCCAAAGTGGAACCGCCCGACTTTCCAGTACCAGCGGTCTGTACATACATTTTATTTTTAATTGTTTTAGTCTTAGAGCATACGCAATTTTTATCCCTGAGATATACTTACGAAGATTGAAAAATATTAACAAATAGAAAATCATTAAAAATATTATAGAGGAAGATACTTACTTGCAGCAATATCAGACATTTTCTACTAACAGAAGACAATATTATGTTATGTATGTTGTATATTGTTTATATATAATTATATGAAGAACTCCTCCTATATCTCTTTCGTCAAATTTATTCTGTCAGCTATCCCTTCATGTAATTTATTAAATAAGAATGACGCCTGATCAAGTTTCGCAATAAAAAAATCTATATAAAATATATTTGTGTATTATCTAACAAGCCCAGATATTTATTATAGTTCTGAAATACATTTTTTTATTACAGGGTGATTACGAAGTTGAAAACTTTCTGTTCGATTACTCGCAGCTGCCGAAAGAAGGTATTTACGGTGATTTCGACACCGATATCTACCTTATAAAGGACGAAGTAGATGTAGCCTGTATACAAATATCTGCTAGTTTCACAGAGCCTAAAGATTAGGAACTGTCAACCAATATGATATCTTAAACAATTAACATATTTTTGTACTGTCGAGCTACTAATATGTAAATATGTATACTTTATTTTAGTATTATTTAAGATACATTAAACATTGATCATTCTATTGCGCAGTGCGTGCAGTTTCATTTATTTAAAATTAAAAAAGCAACAACACAGAACCTAATAATATGAGATGTCTTCGCAGTTGTTACACATTGTAATGTAAACTGTAATGTATATTTGCTGACATTTCAAAAGCATTAAGACTATAAGTTAAATCCGTTATAATTTGTTCATTCTATTTTAATTCATCAGAAACATCAAAACATAAATATTATTAGGTATGTATATCAATTTATTTACGTATAACATTATACGTATTCGAACGCATTCATTATCGAAACAGCAAACTAAAGCCTAAAATCATTCATACAGATCGTCAGCTCGGTCGGCTACAGAAATACGCGAATCAAATCCGTTATAGTAGTTCTATTCCAACAAAAAGCGTGTCACACACAGTGCATAGTTATACGTATTCGAACGATTCATTATCGAAACAGCAAACTAAAGCCTAAAATCATTCATTCACATCGTCAGCTCGGTCGGCTACAGAAATACGCGAGTCAAATCCGTTATAAATCTACAATCGTACACATACCTGACTATCAGCTCGAACTGGTGGTGGTGCAGCAGGTGCTTGTTGCTGGGCAGGCGCGCGGCCAGGTCGCGCACGAGCGCGGCGCGGGCGGCGCACGCGCGCAGCGCCAGCAGCACCGCCGGGAACGACTTGCGCGCGTCCGCGTACCGGCACTCGAATATAGCTGCTATGCACGCCCGCAACACCTGGATATGGTTTATGATCACTGTTAACTTGGACACAAAATTGACACTTGTGATACGTTTGCAGATGAAGCAATTATAATGGACTTGATTTCTTGAAATATTTACAGTTTGCCTATTCGAAGTTGAATGAGCTGACGTTAGTTTATCAGTATTGTAGAAAAATACAAAATTTAACTACTAGCCATGTTTTAGAATATAAAATATTTGTTTCATTCAACGCATAAATTAATTATCTGAAACATATGGGAACTAAAAAGTTTTGGAAACGTCGGCACATAAAATAAGGTGCGCCAGTTTAATCCGATATATTTGAATTAAATTGTATGCTAAAAAAGCTATCAACTTGTCTAATATACATATGTGGAAACGAATATAAGTATCAAACCTAATTTTAAAGCCAGTATAGTTTATCATTTATGAGAATTCCAAATACATATTATCATTCGGACACATGACAGGTCAATTTACCTCTAATCTTCTAGCGGAGTTGGTAACGAGTACGTCGCCCATTTCAGCCGCGCCGGTGGGCGGGGCCGCGGGCGGCACTATCCTCGGCTGCGGGGCTCGGAGCGCAGATAACCTTAGGAAAATAAACACAATGGTTATTAGAATAAGGTCTATAATATACAAATTATCAGCAAAGCTTCTAAAAGTGCATGCGACCAATTTAGAATTTAATCAATATTTTGATCTGCTTGTAAAAAATAACGGAGATCTATACGTAACACTAACGAGCTTAAAATAAATATAAACAGACTAGCTTCTGTTCGTTATATTATTGCAAAGTTTCATCAAAATCCATTCAGTAGTTTTTGAAAGAGGAACAAAAATACATCCAAACATCCATCATCATCGTACATAAATAAATAAATAAATAAATATCTTTGGACAATTCACACCAATTGATATAGGCCCAATTTAAGCAAAGCTTGTACTATGGGTACTAGACAACGGATAAACATACATAAATACATATAAGATATCCAAGACTCAGGTACAGATGCCAGTGCTCATCACATCGACATCTGCCTCTAGCAGGATTCAAACCCGCAACCTTTGGTTTCGTAGTCAGGGTCTCTGACCACTAGACCAACAGGCCGTCAACATCTATACATTCTTACAAACTATCTGTACATATTACTTACTTAGGATTATGTGCATTCCTGGAGGTGACCTCTTCAATGACCTCTTTAACTTTAACGGGGTCGAGCGTGGGGAGCGGAGGCTGGTGGATGCGGGAGGACGCGCCCTCCGGCGGCCGCAGTATGCGCTGCTGGTATGTCTGCGAATATATTTGCATTCAATTAAAAAACCGGCCAAGTGCGAGTCGTACTCGCGCACGAAGGGTTCCGTACCATTACATATCTATAAACGGAAAAATTGCATGTCTCGGTATTGGCACAAAAGTGCATGTTTAAGGACACATTGTGATAAATAGAACAATTTATTGTTTGATAAATGACATTGTTCACCTGTGGGTTTGGATTCTCGTTAAGTTGTAGTTGCATTGCTAATTCCTGTATGTGCTGTAACTCTAGATCCGGATTTAAAGCTTCTAGTCTCAATTGTTCTGGGAGATTCCTGAAAACAGAAATTAAATTTCTTTAGAAGAATTTGTGTGTTTGCTAGAACGCACTAATGTAAGGAACTACTGTATTGTACCTATTTAAAAAAAAGAACAATATTAGTTAGCCTATTTGTTACACTAAGACCAATAGGAATGGAACTGTAACTATAGTTTCTGGATGGAAGCCTCTTTATTTAAAAATTAATCACCAAAATGTAGGCATGTAAGCGCATAACTTCCGATCGACTGCAGCAATTGGATAATTCTTTTTTCTCGTGTTTGTTATTGTATTGTTGTGTTTTGTATACTCACTTTAAAGATATTATTAAAATCAGTATATTATGTAAGTATTCGTACTCGCCGAGTCAGCTAGTTTTATATAGGTATACACAACACTTAACTGTTCAAAATTGGTACCCTAGTCAAAATCACCGTTAGGATACCTAGTATATTATTATAGTCCACTTACTGGACTAGCTCGTCCCATATGTCGGTGGGGCGCCAGGGCGGACCGCGCTCCGCGACCAGCCCGTTGAAGAACATGGAGTCGAGGAGCCGCACCGCGAACTGGCACTGCGCCAGCCCGCGGCTGCCGAGGAACCCGGCCTTGTGGAATGTCAGCACCGGAGACGGGTGAATCCGGATTATAGTAAGGCAGTGTCTGGAAAATAACAGAAAAGTTGCTGTAGTTTTAAAAGTTAATTCCTCGTAAATTGTATTGAGTTATTCATTGGAATGAAACAACATTTGACTATAGTCAGCTCAGTCGTGCTACGATTTTGGAATCTGTAAAGGCTCCGAAACGTCAACTAATAAAATAAAATACGCGAGTTAAATCCGTCTAAAGTTGTTTCATTCCAACGTATAATAACCGCGAAGCCATCAGAAATTATTGCATTGAGTTAGTTTATCATTAGTATTCCATGATCTTAGACGTCAAAGATCCCGCTAGCTTATTTCCTAACGGAAAGCATTTAAAATATAAATCATTGCTATTAAACATTATCGCATCTCACCTGGATGATTGGAAATAAAATTTTATTTAGGTACTCATTACGTTTAATACAATTAATTTAAATTAACAAACAACCATCCATCCATCCATCCATCCACACTTACAAACTTTCGAGTTTATAATATTCAAGGGCGTGCATTCCATATAGGCAGTGTCACTAATGTATGGAGTGCCTACCCTGGCGCCATACCTACGCTCTCCTCACTGCACGCGCCTGATAATATTTGTAGACCAGTGGTAGTGTTACCTGTATCCCTGCAGCAGCGCAGCTAGCGTCCGCATAAACACTGCCCGCAGCTCCTTGTCGCGCAGCTGCGGCGGGCTGGCGGGCGGCGGCGGCGGCGCGAACGCCGAGTCCGCGGCGCGCAGCTCCGGCTGCACCACCAGCGCCAGCGCCGACACCAGCGACGCGTGCAGCGCACCCGACGGCCGGGGGATGTTCACGCCCGCCGGTATGTGAAGAGAACCCACGTCCAGGTCCGCCACTATCACGTCCAACTACAAAACGGTAATGAGCTCATCTATACTAATATTATGAAGGTTCGTTTGTTTGGATTGAATAGGCTCCAAAACGGCTGGACCGATTTGAAGAATTCTTTCACTGTTGGGAAGCTACCTTCACCCTGAGTAACATAGGCTATTGCATATTTTGAAAAAGAAAAAAGGATCCGTGCGAAGCCGGGGCGAACGGCTAGTTGTTTTAGTTAGAGAGAATAGTCAATTTGTATTTTAAAAGTCCACAAATAATTACCAATTCTGACACCTCCTCCTTCAAACTGGAATGTACTCCTATGAGAAACGGCGTGGGAGTGGCGAGCACCTCGGCCAAGCCAGCAGGTAATAGCGGTATGTACACGTGTGCATATCTGAAAAAATGTATATAGTAAAAGATATCAAACATAATACATATCACAGTAAAGCATATCTTATATAGAGAGCAGAACCTCGTTTCTCTAATCGCGAACATCAAAGCGTGTAACAGGACCGCAAGCAAAATCAAAAACCAAAATGTGCTCGAAATAGACTTATGTCGTCTAACCATCGAATTGAAAATGCTGGCCAGTTATGCGAGTTTCTCCAATAAAGAATAGTCTTGAAGCAAATTACCTAAATGGAAACATTAGGGCTGCCAGCGCTCTGCAGGCGGCTGCGAGCCGCGCCGCCGCCAGCGACACCAGCAGGACCTTGTGCTCAGACATCACTGCGCACCAGAGCGTCACCGCGTTGTGGATACCTGAAAACAACATACAATGATAGAATGTACTTTCGTGGTCAGTAAAGAACTAAAGAGTACAAGAGTACACTCATATTTGCACTGTACTATGTTTCAATCCAAATAAGTAGATAGGTACTTAAGTTTTGATCATATTATACCAGTTAGACCACTGACCTATCTAATAAGGGACCGTTCAAGTATTACGTAAGCACTATAGGGAGGTTTTTGCTTTACTTATTTTTGATGACATGGGGGGTGAGGGTGATTATGTCAGCAATAGTTTTTTACTTTTACACAAAAGGCTACCCACGCATTGTCTATGCCTGATGACTACTTAGTCCCTGAATGCGAACAGTGCGAGATTGGTCTTTAGAATAACAGTAGAAAACCTTTATCCTCTATGGATGAGCAATGGACTTCTTCCGGCTTGAGTTAATAGACTCACCGAGTAGCCTAAGCAGCATGTGTACAGAGGTGTGCGTGACCGGCAGCGGGGGCGCCGCGGGCGGCTGCAGCGCCTGGCGGTCCCCGGCGCCGATGCTGAACCGCACCTGCGGCCCCCCCGCCGGCGGCACCAGCACGCACCCCACCAGGTTACCCACCAGCGTCTCCAGGGGGACGCCCAGGTTTTCCACCCACACCGTGTATATTATGCCTAGGCAGTTCTGGAACAAGTATATTTTATGTTAAGAGGATTGTGAAGCTGTTGATTTTCATACAAAAGGCGATAACGTTTTACACTCAGTAAATATAGTTAGATTTTTATAATTTTTGGATATGTTGTAGATATAATGAGAAACTACGCCTGTACGTTTTGATTTTTAAGAAATATTGCTTACGCTAAAATTTATTAAATTTATTAGATTTATATAGAGATTTTTAAATGCTAATAAATTTTAGCGTAAGCAATATTTCTTAAAAATCAAAACGTACAGGCGTAGTTTCTCATTATATCTACAACATATCCAAAAATTATAAAAATCTAACTATATTTACTGGGTGTAAAACGTTATCGCCTTTTGTATGAAAATCAACAGCTTCACAATCCTCTTAATAAACAAGAAATTATCATAAAATCGGAGACTTGTGTGGGGTGATGATGCGTTGATAATCGATATATCCTTACTAATATTATAAACGCGAAAGTTTGTTAGAATGTATAGATGTAAGGTTGTCATTGAGATGGTACCTACTAAGTTAATATTAATTTAAAGTTTTCTAACATGTTCAAAATTTCCGCGAAACTTTTTTTTTATATATATTAATTTACAAATAGTAAGTACATACCCGAAATGTGTCTATGTAATCCTGTCGCGAGACGATGACGAGGCACTTGGGCGCATACATGATGCTGTGGTGGGTGATGTTTGCGACGGGCCTCGACGACTCCAACGATTCTTCGTCCTGGAACAAAATAAACATGGAATTATATATAGAATTACGTGTGTCAAAGACTTATATTTATATATATAGCTCCTGCACGCGGCTTCATCTGCACATGATAAGCGCCCCCTTTTATTATCAACTAGCTGTGCCCGCGACTTCGTCCCCGTGGGATAGTAATTCTTCGTAAGGCTTCATATTTTCCCCGTTTTTTACACATTTTCCACTGTTTCTTCGCTCCTATTGGTCGCAGCGTGATGCTATACGTATAACCTAAAGCCTTCCTCGATAAATGGTCTATCCAACAAAAAACGAATTTTTGAATTCGAACCAGTAGTTCTTGAGATTAGCGCGTTCAAACAAACAAACTCTTCAGCTTTATAATATTAGTATAGATTATAATATTAGTATAGATTGATTTCATTTAGCGTTATATACCTAAATAAGAATTGTTTTATCTGTAACATATTTTGCTTATTATTTAGGTACCTACTCCTTTTTGAAATTATTTTGTATTTTAGTTTGTGTTGGTAAGTACATAAAAATATGTTAAATTATTTAATACTTAAATTAAACAAAGTATCCAAGTTGAGTATTTCTAGAAGAAATATCACATAAGTTCCGATATAAAACTAACGAGACATTTTTATTTAATTAAACCTCAAGAGACTCCGCCGGAAGCTCGCCTTGGGAAATCAATTAAAATGCGATTACCGAGATACTTGTTTAATTGCTTATTTATTTACTGATAATAATAATGATCGTTATGACCTTATGTATGTCATTGTTTGATAACATATAACTGCGAAGCTAACGAAGCGCAGACTATATTATCATTAATCATGTGCTTATCAATAATATGAGACTGTAGTATATTTTGAAATACATAATATATAATATATAAAGCTTCAAACGAATATAATAATACAATTAAGAGTAGGTCTGCAATGCGATCTGCAATATTTGTAACTATACTTTTTTATTCTTTCCAATAATATAAATTAAATTTTACTTATCTAAGTACATTAGACTCGTAAACTAAATAAATAGGGATGTCACTTGAATTATAATTTATATTAATGTATGTACTTACATTAAAAAAGACGTGAGCATTATTAAGTTGTTGTTATATTGAATATCATTAACTGAATGTTTATATGATCAATCATAACGCGTAAGAATAAAATGCTAAAATATATAAATAAATAAAACTCATCGCGATCGGAAAGGCTGCCAACCTTCAGTTTCTAAAAAATAATAATTACTAAACACGTAAATATAATTACTATAAATTATTGTTCAATGCAACATATTGCGTTCTGAACCGTAAAAAAAACAACACTATTCGTACAAGGAATGATTTGTAATGACTACAAACCCTGTATTGGTCAATATAGAAAACTTTACCGAATAAATGAATCATAATGCAATTCATTATGTGGAAAAGGCATAAATAATTAGGACAAGAATACTGTTATATTAGTTACAAACACTTTATTGAGAAAATATAGCGTTCCCATTGGCATACTTCAAAAAACTATGTCCGGAAATGAACATGACCAAATTAATTAGGTATATGAAATTTACAAATCAATCTTGGATCAGCAAATTTATACCAACTAGCTTCTGCCCGCGACTTCGTCTGCGCACGATGAGTACTTTACACAATATCGTTTTAAATAAGCTATATTATTGTAAAGATTCATCACAATCCATTCAGTAGTTTTTGCGTGAAAGAGTAACAAACATACATCCGTACATTCTTACAAACTTTCACGTTTATAACATTAGTAAGGATTTTAAGAAAAAATAGGTAGGTATATAAAAAATGACAGGGAATAATTATTTTTTACGACACATAGAGATCGGTTCGAAAATATATGCAAATCCTTCCATTGTCGATACCTAACAGCCGTGACTCTTGCGTCACCGTTCGGGTCTAGTTTGCGAAACATATTGTCTAAAATGGTAGTTTTATGAATATACTGTTAATTACAAATTATTACTAAGATAGGTAGGTACCGTCAGCGTCAGAGATATCTGACCCTAAATAATAGCCGTATACTAGATATGCGGTTACTAGGTAGGATCAGATATCTCTGATGCTGACTATACCTACATATAGACAACATGTGATCCGCGTTCCCGAAACAGCTATTTTTTATTAGGATACCTATCTGACGTAATGTTTGTTCCATTTGTTGTCCAAGCCCTAAGATATCCCCTTAGGTCATCAGGGCGTGTCGTAGACAGACAATACGCATAGGTTTAGAACTTTAGTAGTACATATATTAATTTTTGATGCCTTCGTGGTTATTATACATTGAAATAAAACAACTTTAAACGGATTTAACTCGCGTATTTTATTTTATTGGCTGACGTTTCGGAGCCTTTACAGATTTCATAATCGTAGCACGACTGATCTGATAATCATTGTCAGCTCAGTCAACTTTAGTAGAATTTGGCAAAGCTCATCAAAATATATTTTTTTTGTTACACCTAAAACGCTTTCCTAACAATAAACTTTGTCCCGTTATACCTAATTAATGATACTGACGAAACATAGCCTGTTTATATTAGGCTTTTTAATTGCTTATCAATACTCTAATAGAATTCTTTCGAGTTCCATCTGTATCAATTCAATAACTATTCAAATTACTTGAAAATTTCGAAAGTTTAGCATGATAATTTTAACGCTGACACATGTTTGGATTGCCCAATACGGCTCAAAAACCATTGTAATCAAATTAGTTGCATAAACAAACTGTGTTGTTTGTCTGCAGTAATTACAGAGGAGAGTCAATTAATGGAAGCCTGCAATCTGTCAGTGGAGTTTCCGGCGGCGCCGGCGGATCGGACGTGACGTCACGACCCGCTCGGAAAATGAGGCGAGTTATGAAGTTGCACGAACAAAAAGCATCGAGATGGTAAAAGCCGATGCTTTTTTAAAACTACTGCTGGAATTGAGCTAGGTACTTACTTAAGTACTATTTCTTTAATAATAGTTCTGCCCGTTATCGTTCCGGAAAGTTTTTAAATAAGAATCTTCTCCTGATCATAAACAGAATTAGTAAAATCGTTCCAGCCGTTCTAGCGTGATGCCGTGACCGAGGAAATAGGGATTCATTTTGATATTATTACATACTTAATTTAATTAAAAATAAGGTTAACTATACAATACTTTATTTTAGACTTATGACTGCATTTTAGAAACACTCATGTGTTCACAATAAAAGCTCTGTTTGCACACTAATAAAGCAGCTTAATAATTCGACATAACATAGTTCTACTAACTCATTCTGCTTATAACATAAAAAAATATGATCCATTCACCTACAAATATAAATCGGGTTGTAAACATTCGTCAAAAGTAACAACGGCGCCTAAAAGGCGAAGCTCATGTAGCCGTGTAAACAAATACCTGGTTGTTGCTACAGTCGTCAACAAAGTAGTAAAAAGCCCTTACTTTCACAACAATAAGGACTAGTTTTGATCGTCATTAACGGACCCTATATGAGTGACATCTGTTCCTCACCGTACGTATGGAACAAACACATTTCAGTTTGAAAGCAATCTGGTATCACGTTTCATACCGCCTAATAATGAATTACCTATATTATAACGCAACTACATATATTCACAGTAATAGTAGTTAAAAATCAAATGAGTTAAATTCTCAAAAATAATTATATTTATATACTTAGGTACCTAATACTATGTTTTATTGATAATTATAAAGACTTTAAAACAAAAACATTTAAAGATATACAATAGTTATTTATAAAATGCAACCTGCAACGTGCTTAAAAAAACTACCTTTTACGACCTTGTTGATAAAATTACATATGTATTACAAATACTTGATAACACCTCTATTAATTATGTATGCATTTATATACTGCATGCACTCTATGTACCATTTAAATATTAAACAAATCTATCATATCAACCTAACAGAAAACAGCCAAAGGTATATAGGTACTAAGCAAGTAATACCAGGTCTACTGTGTTGAAAAATAAAGCAATGTATGAAAAGTAATGAAAACATTTATCCTCACTTATTATTCACATTAAATGACCACTATAATACCCTAATTGAAAAAAATATACTTAATTTCAATTATTTCACCTTACGATCAAAAACATAATAATTAGAATCGTAAGTAACCATCATACAGAGACATTTCACTTGTTTATAAACAAAAATTGTTACAATTTTTTAACCATATAATTATGGGCAATATGGTTTCCTGGCTATATCCGACGCTTTTCGATCAAAGCTCGACGCTGTAAACACAGTAACCTGCCTGTTTACATTGATGTAAACATACATACGGTACGCGCAAAAAACTGTTATGGGCCGACCGACTTGATCTTAGTAATATAATTTCTAGTAAAGGTGCGACATACTGTCATAAAAATATTTCGAAGGTTTATTTCAGTTAGATACCTATACCTAGGATTGTTCGGGCGTTTCAACCGCTGTTAGTCCCTACTTCTAAATATTGACGAAACGAGCTAGATCAAGCATTTTATTTTGATACAACGACATACTGAGCTCGTACATGTTGACAAAATTAATCGAGTTTAAATCTTATCGCAGCTCATTCCTTCAATAATCAGGGCAAGGACTGAAGGCAGTTGAAGCGCCCGAATAATCACCAATCTACTTTGAACAATGTAAGTAAGTATCTGCCGCAAGAAAGTTACGGTTCCATCTCACCATTAGACCATCTTGAAAGCAAAACTTGTCTAATTTCCTGAACATCTGTCCATTTTCCTTCTTCGCGTGCGAAGCTTTTGTAGGTATTCGTAATGCTCGTATTTGAAAATGACTCCATTTCCATTACGTAACTACATGGCCAAATAAAGTCAAGATTGTGCACGATTGAGTATTGTTTTATTTTCGATGCAGATATGTCATGGTTATGTACTTATCAGGTGTTATTTTATTGTCAACAACCACTGTATAACTACTCTATTGAATGGTATTTGGAACAATTTCCCATAAAAACAAACATATTTTACTGTTAATAAAAAAATAACTGAAGGCTGACAAGCTTTCCTTGCAAATATTTACACAAAGTAACCTCTCAGAATATACCTCCACAAAAATAATTATGTGCTGGTAAAATTCTGAACGTTTATTTATTTAAATAGCGATCGGCACGTGTAACAGGTAAGTAGTGCCAAGGTTGTAAACGCCGTAGAAAAGGGTCAGGTGGCGCAAGTACAACTAGTAACTCTATTACTCAAATAGGTACTCACCTATGCAAAACTTTATAACTAAATATGATTATAAGAAATAGGTTTTATCCATAGGTACTTTAATTATAAATGGGATAGGTAATATATTTTATTTGTTTAATACGTTTTCAAGCCATGCATACTAAATAGTGAAGATATAGATAGTTCCTAAGGCAAAGTGAAATGTTTTATAAAAACAACACAAAAGAATAAATGTGCGAAATAATACCCACTTTGTATAAATACTAGCTTAACTGAAAAGTTATGTAACTAAAAATTCTTGTACCTATTTCGAGCGCTCTTATGCCTTCTTACTCTACGATTCCCCATCTGGATTTCTGTTGTAACAGTGTTTCCGAAAGCTTTAATCTCAGCACCTCATAAACTGTACTGTGCTTATGACCTACATAGACACCTGCGATTGATTTTATGTGACCTATGAGCACTATTATAAGCAAGGGCGTGCATTCCATATAGGCACAACGTCACTAATGTATGGAGTACCTATCCTGGCGCCATACTTACACTTCCCCTACTGCAAGCGCCTGAATTTATAAATCTACCAGATAAAGATCAAATAAGTGAAGAGTCTTATTGTATTCCTTCTTTTAAAAATGTGTCAGTTTTTACTTAGTTTGTGAATACTCTTATAGTCCATAATTTTATAACCGCGTGTTATTACTAGCAGTGTTACGCGGAAATCCGATAGTTACGGATACGTTACGCGATATAATTAAACACCTGAAACATTATCGGCACCGGCATTGCATTGTACACACTGAGTCACAATCGTGAATATGTACCTACCTACTTGATATGTTATTTAAAAACAACATTGAAACAAGGGACACTTGTATTATCGTCTTACTTAAGACATACTTACTTCGGTCGGAATGAGTATTCAATACAACTCTTTACTGGACATCAACATGAAGTAGTCAATTTATACAATGACAAGGCGAAAGTCCTACAGACAACCTCTATAGTTAAAAAGGATCTGAATTATATTCAAAGCACGAACAAACTTTTAAATTTATGTCGCCTAATTGTCCGAAAACATGAAAAATGTAAATTATTAGTAGGTATTAATTTACAATTTATATATTTAATATTTAATTGTTCATTATTGTTATATCTACAGGGTATGTAAGTTTAAAATCATTTACATAGACAAAAGTAAAGAGCAAATTACACATCACTTTTCAATAACTACTTAATAGCCCAATAAACACATAACAATGTCGAAATAGCGTATAACTGCAATAAAACCATAATGCAACCATAAAATGCGTTCAATGTGCCAAATTGGGAATACCTCTAGTAATTCGTATTTCCTTATGAAGGGAGATCGTTAAGTTATCTTCTACTATTTTATAATTTAGTATTTGTTTTGAAATGCAGTGTTAAAACATACACTTTACCTATACACCCACTGTATAGTGTAGGTACCTACTAAATTTTTATTATTTTAAAGTGTTTATAATATATTTCCAAAACAATATACTTACCTACCTATGTTCTACTTTGTCATAACATGTAAATTTAAATATTATCAATTACATACAACTGGAAATTAAACTTTCGATTTCAATTTCCTCAATTCGATATCAATACTACGGTTGACCTTAATCTCTAATTATATCATAATAAATGTGCCTATTTCCATTATTCTTTAAAAGCAACTCAATGCTTATGCAATAAGTTACATTTTATATCGTATTCGAAAAAATCGCGTGACATATTCAGCCCGAGTACAAGCAATAAAGTAAAGCACTGACACATTTATTTTTGCAAATGGGAGCATCCATGGTTACATAACATGCTGTCTAACAAGCGGTTTTGCAAAAAAAATGTACCTAATCTATAAAGTTATCTATCTTAAAACCTAACGTCAGCTCAACCTTTTTAAACAACAAAAACTAATAAATATTAATCAATTATGCTCATGTCGGCGTTAATTTGTTTGAAAGAAACGTCACTAACTTATAGATAACTTTTAGCGTAAAATAACTTCCGTATACCCAAGAGTATCACCCATAAAATAAACAAGGCCTCAGATCGCTTCAATTAATTGTGCGAGCAAAAACTAAGCACGATACGCCTTGTGTACTATGAATTATGACTGACGGAGACAAAAAATACTATAGAAGTTGAAATAAAAAACCTGAGAACCTCTGATGTAAACACGAGGCCGTGAATTCATTTAAACCGAAAATACGCAGGTATATATGGTAAGTACAACTTGAAATAAAATGATGATGTATGCAGTTACCATTCACTAATAACTAGATGGATTGAGATAAGAATGTCCCAAACGTCTTAATCTACTCTCAGTCAATAATTCTAATTGCCATTAGAAAGTCATAATTATTTACAGGTATAATAATTACAGCACAGTAACAAGATAATTTTCAAGAAAGGTGGCTGTGTAAAGACATACAGACAAAAGACATAAGATTAACGAACTAGATTACATTATTTACATTATACATCATCGAACCAAAGTGAACATTTTGAACGTATATAAGGTTAAATATATTCAAAATACAAAATAGTACGGGGCATGTATGTAAAGCAATACTAAACTAGACAGGCACTCATGTAACAGTAACAAATTACTGATCTCGATGAACACAATTGATGCAAAGATAAATGTTCCGTCCCTAACGAAAATACATTAATCTACCTAAATCCATTACCTCTAACACCTACAGAGAAATAGCAATAAAGATTCCTTCACATTATTCATATCGTACAAACTACTCTCGCCATAAACTTATAAAATACATACGTCATAGCTCTTGAGTGGGTGTTCAGGGCAGATATGGAAGTGATCCTAAACAATATGATAATTGTAACATACATACAATAGTCTGTCATAACTGTTTTTTTTTAAATAAATGCACGACCAAAATATAACACTGATAGCTAGCTACCGGTCGGCTACCGTTCTTTCATCCATCTTCGGTATAAACCTCCAGACACCAAGATAACTACAACCAAGGCAAGAATTAATAACTTCTGATGCCTTCGCGGTTATTACACATTGGAATTAATGGACTTTAGCGTTAGACATCATCTCCTCGGTCGTGCTATGAATATGGACACTAAAGTTTTCGAAACGTCAGCAAATCTGTTATAGCTGTTTCATTCTAAACTTTAGAATTATATATTTAGAATCTAAAGGCAAGGGTTAATTACTGAAAAGCATAATAGTACGGGTACGTACCCCGCTATTAAAAGATTTGCATAAAAGTAAGGTGTATGGTTTAATATTATTATTGCATTGTATAATATTATGTTGCGATCAAATTAACCAGATGATACATCAATTTCGCTCCATAGGTAGTTTAATAAAGAGTACTTATTCAAAGACAAAGAGCGAGAGCCAAAGATTCACTTTCACGTATATTAAAGGTTATATGTAAGAATGCGGGCTGCCAATTTGGGTCACAATAAATATCCAGCGTATAACACAAACATTGAGTAGAAGCTTCCATAGTAATAAAGTCATCGAACCCGTCACAACAGCTCAAGCTAGGCGTCGACGTGTTTACGGTTGAACATGTTAATAAATTTGAAATGGGCCACAATTTCAGAACACATCCTCAAACGATTATGAGTTCAAAGAAAAATATTTTATTTTAGCAATATTTTTATGGTTCGGGTGAGATGTGTTTATTGGTAGACTACCATAACAATGATTAAGAACAAGCAAACTCGTTACTTTAATTTAAAAAACACCGTTTCATTTGGTATTGTTAATACTAAATCTTCCTTTATAAGACAGTTAATGTTACTGTTCATATTTTCGTCAAAATCTATTTTCCTTTATTAATACTCAGTCATGCTACGAATATGGGAAGGTTTCCAAAACGTCAGAAAAAAAATGCCCGAGTTAAATCAGTTATAGTTTATTCTAATGTGTAATGACCGCACCAGAAATTAATAATATTAGTATCAATAGCCAACACATTTGCACCAAACACAGTCGGGTGGGCGCCGTGAAACCCATCTCGAACCCACTTCCGCCATTAGACTACACTGACTCTTGTTTGTTTAAACCCGTTAATATAATGTTAATTCTGGAAGCCATACGTTACTCACGAAACATTTATAAATTTACTTTATAAAGACATATCCGGTTGTTTTAAAAATAAATGAAACGGACTCCCGGAAGATTTATAAAGTATTCTCTTTTACAGAAAGGATCTAATTTAATTAAACAATGACTTGTGAGTATATTGTATGTGATAGCAATTTAATTGCAATCGTATGGAACATATTACTTTATATGTAACTAGCTTCTGCCCGCGACTTCGTCCGCGTGGAACTCCTCCTTTTTGCAGTCGGTTAAAAGTAGCCTATATCCTTTCTCAGGCTCCAGACTTTCTTTGTACCAAATTTCATTTAAATCGGTCCAGTAGTTTTAGCGTAAAAGCGTAACAGACAGACAGACAGAGTTACTTTCGCATTTATAATATTAGTAGGGATAAGTATAAGTAAATATTACTTTATATGTAATATATAAAGTAATTTCCGAATATAAATCGGAAAAAAAAGTATTAGTACAGACTATCGGAAAAACATCGATTTTCCAATTCTTACAAAAGACCTGTAAAAGGAGCAGATCTCGCGAAACGAGTCATCCATAAACCTCATTCCTTAAATGAGAAATACCCATACATAGGCTTTACTAACAAAAGGCTTGTTATAAACACTGTTTAGAATTACAAGAGAATAGAAAGTACTAGAGCGCCGTGCTGTCACGGAGTTGACGTGTATAACGGTGATATGAATGAGTGTCACGAAAATTGTAGAAATTTAATTAAATCGGAATTAAAAGTGACGTGATCCCAACGGCACGTCAAATTCCTAAAATAACGTAACATGTAACTGTTGTGTTCACAAACAATATATTTCGTTAGTTCAAGCACGTTCCTTGAAGGTCGCATATAACAAAAACATTTCCGGAAATATTTATTGTATCAATTTAACGGATATTTTTGATTTACAGTCTAAAGAACCACTTGCTATACACATTGCTAGTAACGTATGATTTGCTATCTATATATTTTGCACAAACTTTTCTAATCAGTATCAAAACCCCCCAGAAATGTTTGTTGTGACTCAAACATGCATTGTCAAGAGACAAAGCCAGTGCCAAATCAAAGCTGCAGTTATGAATCAGTCAATGTATAAACACAAGTCTCCCTCGGAGTGATGCATTTTGTGAATTTTCCCCGCGGAAGCCGCTGCACGCGCCGGTAAGCCGGCGAGCAAAGTCTACCCGGCTGCAGTTACACTTGCATAAACAGCTAATGCACCTTATTTACTTTTTTGCATACACACGATGATTACAAAGGTATCATAGTCGATCAAGAGAGAAGAGAGCGAGGAATACAAAAAGTGTAGTAAAAAGATCGTTGTGGAAAACAAAACAAGGTGAAAAAACTGGTCCATCGATAAAAGCACAATATATTAAACCAGACTTCACAGCTCATTAAAATGATAGCGATGTACATCTTTAAATGGAATTGTAAATATAAGGCAAAGAATGCAAAAAATAAAAACTACCTCTGACAACTTCCTTTTGTTCGTCATTAGTTTTGCATAATAATTTTACCCGATTGCGCGAGTAAGCGGGGAGTGCTATGTTTTGTAAAAATACCTTATTTGTATAGGTAACTTTGATTATCATTATGCTAATTGCAAAGGATGTGTTGTTAAAGTGCCTTTTTTTAAATAAATTACCACAACACCTTATGCAAATAAAACCTAATGAAGCATCGTGTATGTACTAAGCTGTGGCCAGACTGTTCAACGGAAGTTGTTAACCGAGGTATAGACAAAATGACTAACAAGAATACATTACAATGTATTTATGTGTTTTCTTTGCTAAACATCCCTTTGTGGTTTCGATGGCAACATTCATCAAGGTCATTGACAATACTTAGAAAATTGCCATAGTTTTACGCGTTTTCAATGTGTTAAACTTTAAGTCATGCCGAATTCTTATATTTTTTCTATAACTATAAAGTCTCTTGCTATTCCCTGTAATTACCTAGCGTAGTTGATTTTACCTCAATTGGTTTCCAAGTGGTTTTTCTGTTAAGGAAAACAAAAGAAATGAAGAAATAATAATATCCTTAAAAAGATTCACGTTCCTAATATTAGAAGCAGAAGGATAGGACAAAGATGACTTTAAAATCGTTATAGAAATAAAAATCTAATATGTATATAAACATACAAAAATGCATTCGTTATCAATTCTTAATACCATTATATCTAATTACTAACGTTATCGTTATCTATTATCAGTGTTTAGATTTGAACTGATTGCTTCAGTTTCAGGTCAGTACTTCAATCAATCAATCATGACATTAATAAACCAGTACTGATAAGATCGATAATATTATACATTTTTGCATTCTTATCACCATATGACTTTCTTCAATGATAAAATTGTTTATATTACATAACGTACCCCATGGCATGATACTAGAGTAATATTTTATCAAATAAATAATTATAATATATGACAACTAAAGTAGATTAATACGATAAAATGGATTTTAAACAATATTATTTTCACGGCTACAAACAAGCAACCAACAAAACGAAATAGTGTCGTTTAACAAAAAATATTTTTGTATTTTTATATAATTTTCATGATAACTATAACCAAACATAGCAAAAGAGAATATTATAAAATGATTTATAATCCATCTAAAAAAAAATTGCAAAATACAGTAACAGCGCGTCAGTCTCTCTGTATTTTTTTAAGGAAATATTTCTGATACAGGTTATACTTCATATATAATTATGTTAATATCTTTTCCCTACTATATATACTTATATAATATTATAAATGCGAAAGTAACTCTGTCTGTCTGTTTGTTACGCTTTCTCGCTTAAACCTCTCAACCGATTTTGATGAAATTTGGTACAGACAATCCTTAGACCCTGAGAAAGGACAGGCTAAAAAATCATAGTCATATGCATATAAGATTAAAATTAAAACATACTTATAAACAGAGTCGAAGGATACGTCATCCTGATAGTGACGTGTAGAGGCGACACGGTCCAGTCTTTTCGATGAATCATCTTTAATTAACGCACAGACCGACAGACATGGGAATATTCACATGTTGAAGTACCTACATAATAGATAATAATACACTTGAAGCAAAAGTTACCTCTTTGATTAAAACCATGCTATGCCTACATCTATACTAATATTATAAAGTGGAAAGGTTTGTTTGGATTGAATAGGCTCCTAAACGACTGGATTTCAAAAAATCTTTCTAAGCTACACTATTCCCGAGTGACATAGGATATAAAAAAAGGGATCCGGGCGAAGCCGGGGCGGGCCGCTAGTCTTTTAAATTCATTGAGCATGTGTTTGTCACGGTTGTGTATTTAAACGAAATAATTATATGATTTGGTGTTAAATAATCTAAATTAAAAAAGAATGAGATCAATTATAAAACGGAGCGTACCAGACCGGTACCCACATGTCTCAATGAAAGTAAACCGAAATAAATTGTTCATAATTGTTACACAATTATAAGACCCTCTTTACACGCACATTAAGAATAATAATATATAAATATTTTTGTATGTTTGTAATGAATAGGCTCAAAAACTACTAGACCGATTTTAATAATTCTTTCACTGTTGGGAAGCTACGTTCACCCTGAGTAACATAGGCTATAGAATAATTTGAAAAAAATTAGGGATCCGTGCGAAGCCGGGGCGAACCGCTAGTTGAGAATAATTTTGATAGGTTTACGTATTCTTTTGAGCATTCGGTTTACACAGTGCTGACCATAATAATATATAGCTAAACATTGCGAGCTAAAAAGAGCTGAAAATTTTACAAAGTATAACCATTTCGGTAATGTGCACACTAGCCTTGGCTGTTTTGTATAGTTACAATTTAATTTGCTACCATCAAAATTATACTTTACTACATATTGTTTCAGATATCTAACCTTCGCAATATATCATAGGCATACGAAAGACAATAGAACAATGTAACCTAGTTAAACTTGCATCTTGCACATGTATATAATATATACATATATGTATATGATCACAAATACCTACCGGGTGCAGGCGCCCTTTGTATTTCCTAGGTGAAACATAAAGTTATCTCTGGAATATAAGTACTTTCTTGAGAAATTACTAATGATAATGTGCAATTTAGTATACGGTGTTTTTATCAAACTAGTTCAATAAAGAACATACGCTTCTGTTTTATTAAGTAATTTTTAAGATTGCATTTATGAATCATCAATTGACTATTCGAATTAATAACGTGTTAATAGTAAATTCTACATTTAACGAGCAGCTCCGTGAGTTTTATATTTGTTTATCTTTATATGAATATTTATAATATTTTTTTACTACTTTCTAAGAATATTAAATCCACGGCAAGCTTACAATAGTTTATCTTGGAATCTAGTCTGTGGTTTAGTAATTGTATTTAATTATAGCAAAATATAATAATATATGTATAATTACATTAAGTACTTATTACATAAGCTGACAACATTTTTTTCTTAGCTAATTTATAACTTCGTTAGCAGCCTTATGGCATTTAGATAAAGACAGAAGATGAAGGTCGTAACTCGCCGCAGGTGTCAAATCGATTGCTCCAATTATTTTAATTAACTACATCAGCGGTAAATAAATACCGACATGTGTTTTTTGTATAACATCTATTTCAAAGGAAAGAGAACTGTATGTCTTTAGACATAGATATTAATTTTAGACTTCGATGTCAGTTTTATGAAAGTTGAATTGTATCTTGTTTAGTTAAACGAACTTAATAGATGTCAATATCAATAATTATTACGTATTATGACTTAAGTATATTTTTTGTAACAGTCTGTACCTGTAATAATTTAATATATCTCGATTATATTGTACTAGCTTCTGACCGCAACATCGTATGCGCACGATGCGTATCTTATACAATAGGGTGCGTCGGGGTAAGGTTGAACGAGATTTCGATGAGATAAACAATGTTTTTTCTAAAGCCTCATATTTTTAATCGTATGAAGCTGACGTATATGAAGTGATGTTTTTAGTAAAGTTAATGAATGGTTCTTCCTATCTTTCCACAAATGGGCCTGATTGAAGGTGTTTTTCATGTATAAAAACGATGGCAAAGTTAAATTTATTGCAAAAAAATCGTGGGGTAAGATGGAATGATGAGGGGGGAAGATCGATATAGTTCTTAAAATCTTTAATATCCATTGTAGGTCCATTTGGATTATATGCACCGAAAGCATATTTTTTTCTCTATTCAAATATATAAATACATTTTGAAAATACCTAGTTTTAATTACCAAAATGAAATTTTGTCAAATATAATATTTCAGTCTTACCCCACTTTGTATTCAGATGATATGCGGTTCTCAACCTTTTCTTTTTATATCCTAATATTTAAATTTTACTACCATGTACACAAAAAATGTAATCATTTCTTTATTTAAATAGACAGGTAGTTAAACTAGCTAAATATATTACAACTTTTATTTAAAATCTTTTTTTTTACACATGTTTTCATGAGTTGTGAATATTACACTACTCATGAACGAATCATACAGTTTGACAACCCCTGACTTTTACTATGGGTTTCATAATCGGGGTAAGTTGGAAAAGAAAATATTGCCGTCTTGCCCCTGGGTTTTACAAGCGGTGTAAGATTGAAAAATATAAAATCTCCAAAAATATAAAAGATATGCAAAATCGGATTTTATGTATCAACTAAAAAAAAATATCAATAACACGTATCAAAAAAACATATTTTTAACTTGCGTGTAGAAAAAACTACGGAACGTGGGGGAAGATTAAAAAACGCATTTATCGCTCAAAAACATACCTTGTCGAAAAATTGCAAAAAAAACATATGCCCTCACACCTGACGATTATCGCTGACTGAGATAAGGAGCGCAATGAAATTACCTACAAAACTCTGTAGTCAGTGTTAAAAAATATGCACGGAATAGGCAGCTATGAGGGGTTTTTCATCTTACTCTGTTTTTCATGTTACCCCGACGCACCCTACCGATATAAAATATAGCCTATATGTTATTCTGATGTATAAGCTGTATTACTGTAAAGCTTCATCAAAATACATTCGGTAGTTTTTGCGTGAAGAGGTAACAAACATACACACTCCAAAGCAAAAACTCCCTCCGTTTTTGCCAAAAGTGATTCGCACGACCCCAGAAGGATAACATAATGTAAGATGAATAGTATACATATAATAATATATATAATTCCGATTCTCCCGTTATCTTAATGTTCCTGTGACCCATACTTTATCGAAAATGGGGTGTCTATGATATTATCAGCAACAGCTATTATTGGTTATCGAGAACGGAAGGTCCCTTTACGTCTTTAGTTTTTGAACAATCCGGATTTTTTATCATTGCATTTAAATAAATTTCTGCTTAGTACATAATCTCATGCGCGTATGTCACGGATTAAATTTATAGAAAAGGAAAACAAAACCAATTGAAAGCACGTGCCATTAATCAGTAATACCTACTCATGAAATAAGTAAGTGAAAATAATAAATAGGGGTCACTTAAATAAAAAACAAAAAGAGTAATTTTAAATTGACTCCAGTCGATGGTGAATTCAAATTATCTAAAGGAAGTATTGTACGAAACATTCAGAAATTTCAGCGCAGAGAACGTTCAAAATTTTTAATAGATACTTCAACATTCCGTTCCTCAGTTAAAACATTGTTGACCTTACAAAATGTTAACAGACTATGGAAATACTTTTTATGGGAAATGAAATGAGTTACAAGTTCGGTAATCGGTAAAGGGTTCAATTTAAATAATGTGGTATTAATTAACAGCAAAATTATAAAAATATTTGAGTAAAAATAAATGCATACAGAAAAAAACTTCTTTTATAATAGGAGCCCCCTTCGGAGTAGTTACCGATGAAACTACCGATATTGAATTTTGGTCTGCAGACAGGATTTGAAGCAGTATAACGTGATTTATAACTTAGGGTAGAACAAGTAAGGGGCTATTCAAGTATTACGTAACGCAATTATTGAAGACTAACTTCGTCCGCGTGGAACTTCTCCTTTTTTGCAGTCGGTTAAAAAGTAGCCTATGTCCTTTCTCAGGCTCCAGACTTTCTTTGTACCAAATTTCATTTAAATCAGTCCAGCAGTTTTAGCGTGAAAGCGTAACAGACAGACAGACAGACAGAGTTACTTTCGCATTTATAATATTAGTAGCGATTTTTAATACTTGAACAACCCTTAACGTCCATATGCAACAATACAGTATACCAACCTAGCAAACAGTCCTGTTAAGGACTCACGTTCGTGTGTCATAATGCCTAATCTATAACATCTAATTGGTCTTGACTTTACAAGTTACTTCTAATTTTCCAAGAAAATGAAAAAAAATGACGGTTATAACATATGAACGGTGCATCAGACAGGCGTCATAGAACGCAGTCTAGTTGCAACAGAGGTGCGCAAGTGTGACGCGAGCTCGGTCGTTGCTTAGAATCGGGTTCTCATTCGAGTAGAGCGGAGAGCGGTTACAAATTATAATTTATCGCGTACTAGAATAGATTAAAAGTTTTATATCAGTACCTCGTCAAAATTAACTTTTTTGACTCGTTTAAAATGAGTCATCGTAATGCAAAGGCTAAATTTCTTTCTTTTATATCACTCAACTCAATTCTCAATTCCAGCAAACAAATTACAAATGGCGATCTGTGAAGATTAGGAGTTATGTTTAGTTCATTTTTAAAAATATGACAATCGCATCGGAATTTTACATTTAGAAATGCCATAAACATGGTGATATTGGATGAAACAACTATAATCGATTATCGATTTGACTCGCGTATTTTATTTATTTCCTGTCGTTTAGAAAAATTTACAATTCCCATATACGTATTGCCTCTTTATCAGTTTATGAGTTTGTATCTTCTTTTGACTGATTCAAACCAAACCTAACTCAAACTCGTTACGAAATTTCGCAATCTGCGCAGAAAACTACGAGTTACGAAACATTAAATGTCCGCTCATCCCGTCACTACAGCCTGTGCCCACCTAGTTCAAATTACCGGTCACGTTCGCGGCGCGCACATAATGCAGTCGACGATGCCCTTTTTTATGCAGCGAAGGGCGGAAGGCGGTGATCAAATCTAACAGGTGCCAGAGCCGTGTAGCTTGGGGTGCTTCAACCAAAGGGAAAAAATATCACAAGACAGAAAACAATCTTTAGACGGACAAGTTAGTCGGTTACTGTGCGCTCCTATAATCTATAAATATAAAGATGAATCACCGAAATTTATGTACCGCGCATAACTTCCGAACGACTGCACTAAATTGGTTGATCCTTTTTTTGTATATGTTCCTTATTGTCAGGGCAAGGTTGATATATAAAAAATATATAGATTTGATCTATGTCATTAGTGATAGACGGGGTATGACAGAAAAGATTAACAGATCTTTGACTGAACCGAACGGGCAGGACGACTTTTGCCGAGACCACTAGTGGACATATAAAATTGGCAGTAGGTACATTTCAAAGATGATTGTTTTAGGTATTAAGTAGTATTATTTTTTTCAGTCCGCGTAGCAACGTACGCATTTTCTAGAGATAATATATTTTCTAAAAATCAAATGAAACACGAATTTTAATTTTCTGTAATAAACAAAAGTACATACGACACTAATTACTGGCTGGTTTTGAATTACTGATCAAACTTAGTAATAACCATGTTGTGGATATGATTATGTTAATTCATGTATTAGAGTTAGTCGGTTGTAAATTACTCTGTTCAAGCTGTACTTACATGAAACATAATTAAAACGTAGAAAGTGAAAATTTACATATTTCATGGTAACAAAATGTAAACTTTAACAAAACTTAATAATATTCACTAAATAAAGGAAAGAGGAGGAAATCATTTGGATGGCTGCCCACCCCAACAAGTTAAATAATAAATAAGTATACGATAGAATTATTTATAATCTATGGAGTGCACTATATCCGGTCAAAAAAGTGTTTTAGGAAGTAAAATGAAATTATACAGCACAAAGACATGGTCCTATGTTTATTTGGTCCGAAATAATGTCGCCATAAGTTAGAAAAACTGTTAATGTTATTTTGATTGAACAACTCATTTTTAATTAAAAAATGTGTGAGGGTGCAGAGATAAAATAATTTTCGATTCTTTCGAGCTTATTACGCATTGTAATAAAACAACTATAACGGATTTAACTGACGTAGGTATATTAATTATTAATTTTTATTTTGACGTTTCGAAACAGCTAGTTTTCATCTCATCATTGAGCTGACGATAGCTGTAATGATGAGATAAAGATAACAACAATAATTACTACTCACATTTCCTAATAAAATTCGAGTTAATACTCTATAGACAGATAGGTACTTTCAATTGCTACACATATACTATGGGTAATCGTTTCCTAACCAAAACCTTAACAATAAGTTTTTATCAAAAACGGCATGTTTCATTATCTTACAACAATACGTTGAAATAAAGATACTGTACATTCGTACAATGGGCCCAACCTACCCTGAACACGAATGGTTGATAAAATTCCGTGACTCTGAATCATGAATTAGGATTCCTATTGATATCGAGGGTACAGCCACAGAACGGTTATAACCCAGTAGAGTGCGGATCCTATACGACTTTATAACCGGGGGTTGCGGGATCGAATATTGCTACGGGCAGATATTTGTGACGAACACGAAGATTCAGATACAAATAGATGAGTCTTGGATGTTATGTACATGTCAGGCGCGTGCAGTGGGGGGAGCGCAGGTATAGCGCCAGGGTAGGCACTCCATACATTAGTGTCACTGTGCCTGTATGGAATGCACGCCCGTGGTACATGTTATGTATTTGTGTATGTTTATCCGTTGTCTACTACTCATAGCATAAGCTTTGTTTAGTTAGGAGCTAGATCTACTAGTGTGAAATGTCCAAGGACATTATTTCTTTATTATATTCATGGATAAACATTCTGGTAAGTAAATATTATGGCACGATAATGGAAATATAAATATCATACAGATTTCTAAACCTATATACGGAGAACTGACTTGCTGTCGTCTTCAGGAACTAAAGCAAGCACACAACTAATTTTTTATAGGTGATCACAACGTTAATATAGTTTGAACTGCAACTTTAATTAAGATATCAGTGTTCGATGTCAGAAATAAATGAAAATCAACTTATTGCGGATTCTAATAAACTTTCAGCTACTGCACTGCTTTTTACCCATATTGTGGTACCTTATACGACCCTTGTATTTTAGATCACAAATTTCGATACAAATTAAGATCATTTGAATGTAAATTCATTTTTAAAGCTTAGCAGTTTTAATATAATTATGCCGGGGGACGTATTTTACTCAACTCTGGAGGTCTATGCTGATCAACGATACAATGCCACTTTTGTTGTGCTAACGATAAACGCAGTAAGTCCACGACTTATGAAGCTAATATTATGTACTTATTGCGTTTAACGTTAGCGGTGTTAGCACGGCAGACTTCGACGTGGTTTATCATTCGCTACACCTCTTAAAACTAAGTGAATTTTTAAATCAAAAGGATTTATTTTATACGTCAACAATTAAAAACCTGCAAAAGGTATTTAAAATAAAAGAATGATTTATAATCCGGTCATTTAAGCTTATATTAGATAAGAATCTCGGAATGCGAGATACCCGGCTGTAATTTTGTAAATAGTTGTATATTGACATCCTTAAAGTTGTCTCAAAACCTACATATGGTAGGGTGTGAGCTACTATTAAATTTCAAGGTCAAAAATTCTCTACAAATTTGTAGAGAATTTTGTATTCTACAATATTGCCAACAAAGACAAAAAGCTAAAACCCATAGGAAATGAGAAATTTACAAAAATAACGATTTTTTGACACTTTGACCTTGAAATTTAATAGTAGCTCACACCCTACCACAGGGTTTCTTAACCTTTTTGCAGTCACGGACCACTTTTACAATTTAAACTATACCACGGACCCCACCCATAAATATTTTTGGAAATAAAAAAAATATATGTTACGATATGTTCTGTACTAATAAATATGCTTAGACTGACTGACCTACTGCGGACCCCTGACATACAAGCTACGGACCCCTAAGGGGTCCATGGACCCCACGTTAAGAAACCCTGCCCTACCATATGTAGGTTTTGAGACAACTTTAAGGATGTCAATATACAACTATTTACAAAATTACAGCCGGGTATCTCGCATTCCGAGGTGAATTCCTAATTTGACCGGTCTATTAGCCTTATTACTTATGCGGCAATCGCGTAAAAACAGCAACTGCATAGCTAGTTATTTTATAATGTGACAGTTGTGTAATGTGACGTCCTTGGCATCATTATCCTTCATTACGTATCGGTAGGATATGACAGCGTTGGCGGCGCGACACAATGTCAGTCGGTCACTATGACAACTATGCCTATCTTATATTATCAAGGGTATGTTTGTAATTGAACTATTTTCGAATGATATCATAATGTAGACCAGCTATAATGTAATTCAAATGGAATTGCACTGATGAAATTCCAAACTTGTCATTACTAAGAGTGTAATAATAATATTTAACGACCTTTGTTCCTAGTCTAGGATTAAACTAGTAGTGCAGTCATTGAAGCGAAAAATACGGCCTTACCTCCGAATTTTTTTACTGTGACCCGATTTGCATGAAATTTTTGGAATTAGGCACATCTTAACCTTAACTTCAAAAGTGAAAATGATCTGAACTCCGCCTATTATTTTTAAGGGGTGTAAACAACCCCTTAATGGAAAAATTGTAACTGATCCATTTTATTGCTAGAAAACATGTCTAATAGTAAGTGGTGAAATGGTAAAGTATTTTCTAACATAATTACCTCATATTAAAATTATTTTCAACCCCTTGAAAATCTTACAACCCTTGCAAACAACCCCCAAATTGAAAAAATCTGAAAAAAATACTTTGGTATTACATAAAAAGATGTAAGTATAGAGTAAGTAATATTTTATATTCTCTATAATAATTATCAAATTTTTAACCCCCTTTCAACCCTTGAATACTACCCCTTGATATTTTTTTTTTGATAATGTGAAAAATATTTAAATATTATTCCCCACTCTCGAAAATGATTATCATATTCTTAAGCTTTTCTACCCTTAAAACTAACCTAACCTAACCTAAAAAAAACCTAACCTAACTTTTTTTTTTTTTTTTTAGTGGGGAAATCCTCATTGATACCTTATGCCCTGGGGAAGGCAAAAGGTTTGCCAGACTCATACTGGCTCGCGGAAACCTAACCTAACCTATGTCTTAAATGTTTTACATTTCCGATTGCGATTTTAGGAATTACATACATTTCCTAGGAATTGTATACAATGACGGATTATATACATTTCCGTTAACATATACACATTACAATAGTTGTGGGTTTATATTATACTGCGTACCTTCACATTGCTCCAATTATTCATACTCCGAAATTTTCAGTTACTAAGTAGAAAAAAATATGATAAGTTTTTGGACCATAACTCCTTCAATTTTCACGCTATCACAATTTATAAAAAACCATTGTAAAGGTAATTAAAAGAGCTACAACATCCTGTATTGCAATATATAGTAAAAAACCTTTTTCTAAAACGGTGAAGGGTTAAAGGGCTTAAGAGAGGCAGTGATTGCGCTGCCACGCGCTCTTTAAACAATCACATTTCCGTCAATTTTTGTTTGTCAGAAAAAACAAAAAAACCAAATTGTTTGTCAGAAAAATAGCTACATTTTTTATTCATACACTTTTATTCTTATCTGTCGTCATTCTTGAAATATTATGAAATAAACGTGGGATTTTTAAAAAATTGAAATTTTGTTATTTTAGTTAATCGTGAGTTTTTTGAAAAATATGTGTCCTGAAGCAGCCTAACTGATACTATCTATCAAACTCTTCATAACGAAGTTAATTCTAGGCGGAATACGATTAATTTTAATTATGGTGGAAATGGCACTCATGAAACCCATTGATTTTAAAGGAAAAACATTAGTTGTTCCCCTTATTTGCAATACAGCTCACTTATTTTACGTGCAAAAGACTTTTAATAGTGCTCATTTTAAAGCTTATTTCAAGCACTACAAAACCCTTTTGTATTAGAATGCATAAAATGTATCTGCTCGCCGCTAGATGGCATTGACCACATCGATTAAATTTCAGGCAACATAAAAAACGGCTTTGATCTTTAATTTATAGCTTAATATTGCACTTAGAATACTGCATAAAAAACCAAATTGTTCATTGTTTTGCCTGCTACAATTTTGTTCTTTATAAAATTTTCGATAAAACGTATATTTTTGGAGATTTTTGCAAAAAACCGATGAAAAAGGTGAAAAAATTGCGAATTTTCAATTGCAAATGACTTGAAAAGTATTGGATTTTTTGAAAAACTTTATAGATGATTTTTTCCTTAAAATTAGGCCTTCTATCGATATCCGAGGTTATTTTGAAAAAAAAATAATTCACCCCCGAGAAGGGGTGGCAATCACCCCCCGGGTGGTAGCGGAGTTCAAATCATTTTCACTTTTGAACTTAAGGGTAAGATGAACCTAATTCCAAAATTGTATGCAATTCTGTTCACAGTAAAAAAATTCGGACCCATAATGCTTCAATGACTCCACTATAGGTACCAATCTCAACTTGACTCATAGTTCTCTAATAGCGGAATTCTATCAACCTTACTGTTAAGCACGCACAAAGTTTTATTGTTATATTCTAAACCATACAGAATTTATCCACTTTATAAAGGCTCGTTTCGTTACCAAATGCCCTCAAATTGCCATGACGCTCTCAAGACGTACCTATACAATATATTATTAATCTATATTGAAATAAAAATACCATACGTAGGTTCATATCAATCCCTTTAACTATAGCCAGCATTTGCATATTGGATTGGCTAAAACGCGTCTCAGCTAAGTGTTGCTTAGGCTTATACCTATTGATAGATCTGGTGGAGAGGATGGGATACATCATATAGTGTCATAAACTATCCTGAAGATGTTACCTCGTCTGCGGGCTTCGTAGGCGTGATGGCGACGGTCTCGTTGAAGCAAAGACACGCGCAATAGTGCCGATTGGCGTCTACGTCTGTAAGGACAGAGACGTAGAACCGAGGCTCTGAGCGTTCGGTGGATAGCGCCCATCCTTGCGGTTGGCAGAACTGTGGGGAAACATGACACTTGTTAGTATGTAGTGTATATTTTGTGGTTTTGACTTACTTATAAGATAAGTCTTATTGTGTGATAAACTGACAAGTTACTAGCTAAAATAACTAAGAACATACTATGTTGTATGTACATATAAAGTTTTAGACCCTCGATCGAAATTAAACTCGTTTGGAGTTTTGGAATACTACCTACATATTATTATCAAAACTCCAAACAAATTTAATTTACAATTTCTAATTCTTGCGCTCAATCCTCATGGTTTCATTAAGGCTGTTAAATTGAATTCCATTTTATATATAATCTTTAGACTCAACAAAGTACCTATCTATGTAGGTATATTATGTGTGATAGGTAAGTAGGTATGATATGTATTATGTACTATTATGTCCACCAGTATTGTGAGCAACACGACCTAGTTTCTATTATATATTTCATTGATAGTCAAATGATCGTTTAAGATACAAAGATTAACTTTTGTATAATAAAAAAAATAGTAGTCCCTACATATATACCAAAAACCATTTATGATCTTGACCCACGAACTTATCTGGTACTAAGTACTATGTTTACTTCGGTATTTCTTTACAGGTATAGCGTAAAACTATAGAAAGTTCTTACCCATTCTATGCCCTCGTGGAAAGGTGTGTCGTCCCAGTTCGCCTCTGGGAATCGTTGGAGGATCACGCCGCTGCTCAGGCCGCCCCCTGAAACAATTTCTTATTAAATAACTTGAAGAATCCTTGTTCATCTGACCTGCAATAAGGTATGCTTGGACAGAGAGAACAGAACAACAGGTATACAAATAAAAAGGTTTAATCCACACAAACTGATTTAGGTCCACGCTGATCAAGGCATATATACTCGTAAATACCTACTATGGGTACGGATTTAAATGTAGGTATAAACGTCTTCCAAGACTCAGGTTATCTTTATTAAACTACTTACTGAGGTCATATTTTAGAATAGTAAGAATAAATGCTATATAAATTTATTATATGACCATCATACTCACATTACTTATATTACACTAAATTGAAGCGAATTATGTTTCAATGTCATAGTATGCAAAATCAATACGAAACCAATAATAAATCTACCTACCTATGAACCAACACGAGTGCAATACGGTTCATAAATAGCGTAACAAAATTACTCCAACATGGGCTTGTAACTCGTGGAAATGTATGCAAATAACGTATTATTAATTCACTATGTGGCCAGATTCCGAGGACGGGCATTACGCTCGCTGGTCACGTCGTTCAACGGACACTTAGTAATTTTACCCCCGGTTTGCCAAACGCTCCTTATTTGTATGAAAAATCGTCTCCCCAAGTAGCCGTCGGGACACACTAAGGCATATTAAAGCCAAGTGCCTCAGAGCTTTTAGCGGTTTATATTCATGGCATGCGGTTAATTCCTGGCAAGGAAGGTAGGTATTTTTCGATTTTCGCTGAGCTTTTAAGCTACAGGCGGTATGTACTATCAACTGTGCTGGCGATGTTACACCTTTAAGGCAATAATCGCTTGAACGACCCTGGTACCTGGCGGCTGTGTGTGAAGCAACAAGTGCAAGCAATTTTTTTCTAAAATGGCATACCCCGAAAGCATGCGATAGTACCTACGTATTCTCACAAAAAGGAAACGTTCACCACTGATTATATAAAAGTTAACTAAACATACAGCATTTTCACGTCATAATGAATTCTATTTCTGCCATACGTTTTTTCTAATTAACAGGGTCCAGTAGCATTCTCCGACCTAATTAGATAGGTCTAAATATAGCCGTGGAGTGAACTGGAGTGTCTCTGTTTAGATAAATGCAGGTTATTGATAAATTAACAACGCCGGTGGTTGAATTCATTAAGACCTGACATAACCTGAATAGGTTAGTATTCTTTTCTATTTACTGACCTATACGAAAACGCAAAAGACCTATGTTTGAGTTACGAGACTTACGATCATTTATAGAAATTACTAGTATTAACATTTGCCAATGTTACTGTGCATGCTCGTTTAAATGCCATCGTTAAGTTGCTGGTCTAAGTATAGAAATATGCTGCGTCTGCGCAGGTAATGGAACCGTTCTTGTTTCTATGTTGCATAACTGGAAGGTGAACAGGTATCGTGTTTGGAGGCCGGCTGGCCGGTTTTGACCACTTGGACTCTTTCTTATCCTACACGCAGAAGGTGAGGTTTGTTTACTTCATGCAAATATAACTACTTACTCTTGCTACTTCCTATAGGTACTTAATTATTTGGCTATTCTTTATTTTAAAAAGAGAACAATTATTGAAGGCATTACTTAGTAGTTTTTATATGTACGAGTAGGTAGGTATATTAGAAGTATACCTACCTAGTTGATTCAAAAAACATACATAAACTTTACCTATATTTTTTCGTAAAAATAATAAAACATTGATTTATTGTTAATGAAACACTACCACAGAAAAAAGCCCCATCATAATCATAATTATTCACTTTTCCTAAGCCCATAGGTACCTTAGTATTTTAGCAATTGCCTAAAATAGGCAATTTAAGAAGCACTTGACCTATTTTGACGCTAATGGCGTCCCAACGGGGACCGGTCACAGTGTTGTGTTACTTGTGTTACAATTAGGAACTTAGGTACGTTACGTTGTTTCCCCGCACGTCTAACTTTTAGTTACTTTGGGAAAATGTTTATTAATTAAAGATAAATACCTACCTAATTCCAAGATAGGTACCTATTTATATACAGGTCTTTAACACGGTCCGATTTCCCGGACCCTAAAAATACGCGCTAGATATACTTAATAGTCTATTTAGACATTTAGAATTAATACGAAATTGGGTTAAGGAAATAAACCCATGAACCTATTAAGGATAAAAAAAAATGTCCTAACGGTTTTGATTTGTATCTAAACTCAAATATGATATTTAGGGAGCCCAGCTTGGGTAGGTAATTTACTAAATCTTTGCTTTTACAGGATCAAAAACATTTTTACTTCCGGAATAGGTAGGTATTATGGGAATTACCTATAACATGACGTCATTAACAGACCAGAAGCAAGCGTGACCAATCACACCACTAAGTACCGCATTTATAACAAAATATATTTGTAAAACAGAATAGGTACTTAATAGTTAGATATATTATTACGAGGAAAAATCTACTAAAGTTCATTGTTGCACTAGACCTCCGTTAGTCGAGGTTTTCTCATTGTGTCTAGTTTCTAGGACATCTCCGCCAACCCGTGATGAATAAGGGACTAAATTATTGTGACAACTTTACTGTACACATAAAGGGTACAATATTTATACCTACTGTAGGCTTCGTGGTGGCTGGTATTTTAAATGAAAGGCCTGCATCTGCATTAAATTTCATATTGGTCGGAACCAGACTGGCAGTGTTGCCATAAATAGGTACCTATATTTGTACCTACAGCAAATGTTCTTACACCATTTAGGTTCTTGCAGTCGATTCATTATGGCTTGAATATTAGGTATGTTTTGGAAATTTTACAAACAATGGATTGGCTTTAATTCAGATTTAGGAGAAGCACAATTTATAGCTTTAATTATCTAATAATTATATCAACTACACTCTTAACAGATTTTTTTGCAATTACTTATTGGATAATTTTGTGAATGATTGACCTTATATTAGGCAATATCTAAAAATAAATCTATTGAGATGAGATCAGAACTAGCAAGTAGGGGCCATTAACATGTATTGTGGTTCTGAAGGTCAAATTAATAAGATGCATCAGTGAGAGATGTATCACAACATTTAAGAATAGGTACTGCATTATGTGATTTAGGAATAGTGGCAGAAGTGTATCATTAAGTACCTTACTAGAAATTGAGACAATTTACAAAAATATTAAAAGTAAGAAGGTACATAATATATTTATTTATGCATAAAATCTATGTTTTAAACCCTTATAAGTTCAGGACCAGATTGTAACACTATTGTCACAATCTGGTAAATAGTTAACTTTTTTGTAGCTAGGTACTTACCTATCCACTAAATTAAAGATTCATATTAACCCGTTTTTATATTTACTTGTATAGAAGGGCCCACAACAATACTGGCTAACAAATATCCATTTTCAGTTCATGAAACTTCCAGATTTGTGTGATAGCTTAAATTTTTATATAAAATATTTACACACTATGACATAGCATAGCATTTATTATGTGCGTCTCAAACTTTTATTTATATTGTTTAAGACTGGTTAAGTAAAAGAAATAAATAATGATGTTTCATTTCAATTTAGCGAGTTTATGCAGTGAGCTTCATGTGCAAATGAATGGTTCCATTTAACACCTTCGATTTAAGCAGTTAGTAGCCTGATGTTAATTTTGTTAAGTAATATTTAACTAGTTCTTAGCATCTGTTTAACTTACTTAAATAGTAGTCTACTTGCTATGTAACTTTACTTTTTACATGTGTGTAAGGACAGGTACGTATACAAAAAGTTAGGTTTAAGAATTTTTACAACAATATTGCCTAATGTAAACCCATGTTATTACCGTGGTCCCTGTTTTTTGAAAAGCATGACCAAATAAGTACCTACTTATCATTTATACAACATCTGGAAAACAATCCTATTGCTTTTACATCATAGCATTCATCAAAACAATTAATAGTCTATGAACTAAATTAAATACAGTTTAGAATGCATGTGTTTGGAATAGTAAACATGTCTTCTATGGGACCTTGTAGTAGACCAAGGTTATTGAACTCCATGAATCAACACTAACTGTTAATTGAGAAGGGTTATGGTGATCCTAATATTGATTAAAAAAAAACTATTCTTAGGACCAACATTATTTTTAAGCAAGAGTATGCATATTACTTACTAAGTGTATAGGTATATAGGTACTTATGCAAAGTAATCTATCTAAAATGTTTATGTTTTTTGTTTTACAGCTCACTTTTTTACTTACAAAAGAACTTTAAAATCATATCCAATGTTTCTCCTACTGTTTTTTGTTACTAAGCTAAGCAAAGCAGTAGTAAAATTGATGGATCCAGATAAGGAATAATACTCTCCTCTTATTATACAATAATACAATGATTTGAACATCACAAAACAATTGCTGATAACGGCATATCGAAACCAGACACGATAACATGATTGTACTCACTTTCTTTCTCGTGGTCGAATCCCACTATAACAAAGTAGTCGACGAGCCTGGACATGGCAATCCTACCGCAACATCCAAGGGCGAACACCACAAAAACACTTAGTAATTAAATTACACTGATTTACACACATTCTGAACAGAAAACCACTTGCTTCCTCATTTTATGTAGTAAACACTGAAGCCGTTATTTTGTATTAGCATTCAAATTGGCAGCCACTTGCACACCATGTACTACACGGAATGTAAACAACACTTTCATTTATCGCGAGCTAAAGAATTTTATTACAATAAGAAAGGCTAATTGCTTATTGAGAGGTTATGCACTAAACACAGTAACAATTTCGAGATTTAATTGTACACTAACGGACTCTAATATTAGAAGAACATTTTACGGATTAAACAAAATCTAATTTGTTCGGTTTACGATTCAAATTCTATTATTTAGATATTATTTTGTCAGAGACCGTCATACATCCGACAATTCCAAAAAACTACTATTAAATTATTATCCTACTGAAACTACCAACAAGGTTACAAATGTTGCTATTTAATATAAAAAGAAACTTCTATTCTTTTTATTTTATTACTTATTGCTTTTCAATACAGATATAGGTAGTTAGTATAACAGCTTTATACTGTTTTGTTTTATGTGTTATTAGAGTGATTTATTTATATTAATTTCAAAATAACATTTTGTGCAACAAGCTGATGCCTGGTTTCTGAACGATAGTGGATTGTCAAACTAGCCTTGTCCATGTTATTTTTTGAACGAAAAGGTTCTTTGTAGTCAAAAATTATCTAATAAGAATAGATCAAATAGATAAAATTAAATTTCATGACATAGTTCTTACATATTTGATGTGGATTGGTTGGTAAATTATACAAATATATTTGTTATTATGCCTGGCATATAACTTGTGATGTTGTATGAACATTTCCTTTATTCCTACCCTATTGATTCCAAATTATAATATTCCATACAAAGTTTTAATGATAAAACACCTGAAAGAACATGCAATACGACTAATTTCATATTATCTCTTGACAATCATTCTATCTCTGTTTTACTCAGGAGAAATACACAAGAACTGTAAACACGGCTTACCTGCAAGAAATGTTTGAAATAAGTTGTGTTATTAATGATAACGTAAATAACGGGGTATCAAAATATTGATATTTCAATTTCATGAATCTTTTTAAATTATAAAATTTATCCTAAAATCATGTCTGATTCATCTAACCAACAAGTACCCGGTCTGAATTTAAAGAAAGTCTTTAAAATTATAGTTCTTGGTGATTCCGGTGTGGGTAAAACATGTTTAACTTATCGCTTCTGTGAGGGTCAGTTTTTGGATAAATCTGAGGCTACAATCGGCGTTGATTTCAGGGAACGCGTTATTCGTATAAACAACGAAGATATAAGGGTAATCAATTATACTCGTATTCATTAAAATTTGTTGTTACCTGTTAAAGGTACTAGTAATTTGAGTAATGCCATATGGCTTGCTATTTCTATTTCATATATCCGTGTATATTAAATATGGGACATGGAGATAATGTATGACATTGTGAACACTAAAATCTGACATTTTTATTGCACAAATAATCTTTTTATGTATTTCAGCTACAATTATGGGACACAGCTGGGCAAGAGAGATTTCGCAAGTCCATGGTTCAGCATTACTACAGGAATGTTCATGCTGTAGTCATTGTTTATGATGTTACCAAACCAGAGACATTTCATGTAAGACTCCTATTAGATTATAAGAAAATAAATAAAGCTGGTTAATGATTAATTACCACATTGAAATATTTTTGAATGATGATTGATTTTAAGTTGCATATTGTATATGTGTTATTCATTAACCAGCTTTATTTATTATCTTATAATCTAATAGAAGTCTTAAAATTTATTTTAGGGCAAACATTTATATTATATTATGTTACTTTAAGGCTTCTTATTAGATTTTTATAGATACAAATTTAATATTAAGATGATTTTAACTTTTATTTTAATTTAATTTCTTATCAAATAAAGTTTAATTAGAAATGAATAATAAAGTTAAATTTAAATGAAAAGTAAGACCTTTTAATTAAGCTAGTAGTAAAAAAATATGCCTACAGCAATAAAAATCTAAACTATAGAGATTAGATGTTTAGCAATACTTTAAGTGCAATAAATTAAAAAAACTAATTTTAAATATTGGCTGTTTTTCCAGTCAATAGCTAGTTGGATGCAAGAGGTGGAGAGTCATGGGCTGATGGCATCTCCTCGGGTGCTGGTCGGGAACAAGTGTGACTGCGGCACTGCGGAGTCTCGTTTGGCCACCACATACGCACAGCGGTTGGCTGACAAATACGGAATGCCTGTAAGTTTACACAGGCTGTATTTTTATTTCACACATAAATACTGCATCAAGCAGATCAAGCTACAATGTTTTTATATAATAAAAACTGTTTTATAAAAAAAATAACACAATATTAATATAATTTCCAGTTGTTCGAGACATCAGCTCTCTTAGACTCAGAGTGTGACAATGTGGAGTCAATATTCATGACATTAGCTCACAAGCTTTACTCCAAACAGCCTCTTCGGGTTGTCAGTGTACAGGTATAGTTAAAGAAAATATATAATTTATTTTAAGAATAAACTTAGACAGTTTTCCACACTTGACTCATCAAGCCTTATAAGCCTATACATAGTAATCTACATGGGAATGAGTTATATGTATTATTATGCACTCTACAAATATTCAATTATCTTAGGGTGAACATGGGCATGGTGTGGTGACATTACCTAGGAAGAAGACAAGAAACACCACGAGCCAGAGTGACAGCTGCCTCTGCAGCTAAACCACAGCCAGGCGCCGTGCAACTCTCCGTCGTCCAAAGACATTTACTTTTATGAATAACAAAAACAAACTTCTCAACTCTAACATTAATCAGACTGTGTCATTGTTATATATGTGAAAGTTGGAAAAAAATAATAGTTGTGAATGAACCCGCGGGGTGCACCTAGTATTTGATAATATTGGAAAAATTGAGACAAGTTACAGAATAATATACCTACTGGAGAATATTGCATGACATTCTGTAATTATATAGTCGTGTCTTTAAGGCCCTACAAGCCAAGTATTTTTAGAGACACGCATGTTTCTAGACTGTGTAAAGAGTTAACAATATGGAAAGAAACTACTTGTGTAGAATTTTACCTAATAATCTTGCCCAAACAAAGGTCACTAGTAGCTAGGACGTTGCAAATACTTAAATATTTATGGAATACTATACTTTTGGCATAGTAGCCACTTACCATCAGGGTAAATAGAGAAAAACAAAGTATAATTATATTAACGGCATATTATTTCCATAAATTTATCAGATTGTGTTCGTTTGGATTGAACATTCTTGGCTTTACATACGAAAGTAATAGCTTTACTATATATAAAAAATTCTGATGCTTTGTTAAAGCTCTAAAGTAATTAAATGTGCAATAATTTTATTGTATGTAATTAAAAAGTTTTGGGTAATTATGAAAGCTACCTATACTAAGTTTTGAACAAACAGTATGTTGTAATGTGCCAAATGATTAATGAATTAGAAGGACCCTTTTATTAAACGTACAGAGTGTGTTTTTATAAGTACAGTATCTCATGGAAAGAAATAAAGTGACATTATCTATTTTTAATAAGTCTAATAAGGTACATTATTTTACTGTACTATAATTATTAAATTAATAAAAAGTATTTATTGTTAATATCTAAAATGTTGAAAATTAAATACAAGTTGTCCTTTCATATAGACAACACATTATTTTGATACCAAAATAGTACTAAATAAATACAAAACCTATAAAATAAGTCTAATAAGCCAGATTGCTACTGACTATAGGAATCATTGTTTTTAGTTATGATGAAGTTATCTAATATCTATTTAAACAAGTTTTAGAAAGATATCTCTCTCTAATAGTATAATTTACCATATATTTTCATTTTTTTTTATATACCTACTGCATTTTACATTGTTTTGTTGAATAAGTAAGTACTATTTATTTTGAGTTACAAAAATGAATTAAATCTGTATCAAAAGATCTTGTTTAACTCAATTGTCCGTGGTTATATTCTATGAATCATAATTTTACTAAATAAATCAGAGGGTACTTAAGTAAGTACCTACGAGATTATATTATTTGATCGATTTTCAGCTCTAGTAAACACGTAAGCGTATATATATTATTGTTAATAGTATAAAAAGGCTCGCGGGAGCTACAAAATAAAAAAAATGCATACCTGATAATGGTCGTATAGGACAACCAAGTTTTTTTTTTATTTTGAGCTGTAATAATACTTACCACGATAATACTGCGCTATCATAACTGATTGCAAATTCAAAATACAGTTATAGAATGTAATATTTGTGCCTGATGTCACCGACTCCGTGGCGCAACGGTAGCGCGTCTGACTCCAGATCAGAAGGTTGCGTGTTCAAATCACGTCGGGGTCAATGTAAACAAACTTTTTGTATATCTTTTTAGTTATGTGTCTTTAATATTTGAATACTGATCGATAATATCAGGTGGAAACACAAATCATCGATTAGTTGAAATTAAATTTTCAGTGACTTAAATATAATATGACAAACAATAGATAAACTATACTATTTACTAAATTGGATGTTTGTAGATAAGTAAGTAGTTAGGTACCTACTGCAGATAAAAAAAAAATAGTTACAACGAGTAAGTAAACAAATAATCGTGCGGATATCCATTTCGATAAAAGTGTCTTACTTACTCTTTAACGAGAGGGTCAACGGTCACTCTATTACAGATACGACACCGCTTCACTGAATAATACACCCGATGCCATTATAACGCGCTCCGTCGCCGCGAGCACTCAATATGAAGTCGCTACTTCTACTTGTTTTCACGAAACTACTACTCGTATCTACTTTAAAACTTGATTACCTGGATCCGACCAAACTACAAACGAAAACCGCGGCCAGCGTCCAACAAGATACTGCTTCGAGAATCATCAGCAAATATTTGAGTAACGTTGTCGTGGAAGTCAATCCTATACTGTTCAAAGATAAGAAAGATGTATTTTCGCTATGGACGAGCCAAGGATCTCTCCACATCAGGGCTAGTACCGGCGTCGCCGCAGTTTGGGGTTTCAATTACTACCTGAAGAAGTATTGTAAAAGTCATATCGGATGGCAAGTCCAACGAGTAAACATACCGAGCCCGCTGCCGGAAGTGGATGAAGTTGTAACTTCCAACGACCGATTTAGGTATTATCAGAATGTGTGCACAGCTTCATACAGCTTCGTATGGTGGCGGCCTGACGACTGGTTGTCGCATGTGGAGTGGATGGCGCTCAATGGAATCAACCTCGCACTCGCTCCCGTCGCGCAAGAAGCTGCCTGGGGCCGCATCTATCGCCGTCTCGGCCTCACCGACGACGAGATCGACGAGCACTTCACCGGCCCGGCCTTCCTCGCCTGGAACCGAATGGGAAACGTGCGAGGCTGGGGCGGCCCACTCACCAAATCCTGGCACGATACCCAACGGGATATCCAGAGTGGAGTTCTAGACTACATGTTTAAACTCGGCATAGTGCCCGTATTACCCGCTTTCAACGGTCATGTACCTCGGGCTTTGGCTCGTTTGTACCCGAACGTAACGATTCATTCCGTCGATACATGGAACAGATTTGAGGACGACTATTGCTGCGGCTCATTCCTCGACCCCGGCGAGCCGCTGTTTAAGAACCTCGGGAAGATGTTTCTCAACGAAATCACCGTCGGCTCTGGAACCAATCACATCTACACAGCGGACCCTTTCAACGAGGTAAAGATTCAATCGTGGTCCACGGCGCTCGTCCAGCAGACGGCCCTTGCGATCTACTCCACACTTACAGAATCTGACGAAAGTGCGGTCTGGTTGCTCCAGAATTGGATGTTTGTACACGATCCGATCTTGTGGCCGAAGAGCCGCGTGAAGACTTTTCTAACGGCCGTGCCACAGGGGCGCATGTTGGTGTTGGACCTGCAATCGGAACAATGGCCGCAATACGACCTCTACGAGCAATATTTTGGGCAGCCGTACATCTGGTGTATGCTGCATAATTTCGGCGGTACGCTCGGAATGTTCGGGAACATGCGAGGGATCAACAACGAAGTGTACGGGGCACGCGCACGGGCCAACAGTTCAATGATCGGCGTCGGCCTCACACCTGAGGGCATCAATCAGAATTATGTGGTTTATGACTTAATGTTGGAAAATGCCTGGAGGCGCGCGCCGGTCCCTGACCTGTCATCTTGGCTCGCGGACTACTCAGAGCGGCGGTACGGCTGCAACGACACCGCGCCCGCTTGGCGGTACCTGCTGAGAAGCGTATATAATTTCGATGGTCTTAATAGAATCCGCGGCAAGTATGCCGTCACGCGCCGACCCAGCTTCAAGATAAAACCGTGGGCGTGGTACAAGAGTCACGATTTGTTTCAGGCATTCAAAAAGTTCGTAGAAATTTCTAATTCTGACTGCTTCACAGATGGTTACTACCATGATTTAGTAGACGTAACGCGGCAGGCCCTGCAGTATCGTGCTGACCAGCTATATCTTAGCCTCAAGAGCGACCGCTACTCAAACAGCTGGGTGTTCAATGCGTCGATTAACCTATTTCTAGATGTGATGACGGATATGGAATCCATTCTAGCATCAAACAAGGACTTCACTATTACAGACTGGTTGACAAAGTCGCAGTGGTTTGCAAGTGGTGCGGATCAAACTCTTCAGTACGACCTGAATGCACGCAACCAAATAACTCTATGGGGGCCCAACGGCGAGATTACCGACTATGCTTGTAAGCAGTGGGCGGAGATGTTCCACTATTACTACATCCCTCGTTGGCGGATGTTTTTAACGGCAGCTTTAACTACTAAACTAAGAGGGGAATATTTCGACGAGAAAAGTACACAGAGGTTAGTAAGAGCGACTGTAGAAAAGCCGTTTTTATCGGTGAATATCGACTCGCTACCGAAGCAAGATACGAAGCCCCTGGCGTTATCTCTTTACCAGAAATGGGCTTTTGTTCCGGGACTTGAAGACTTACCTTTGAATGTGATCAGGCCAGAAATCGGGACACGTACAACGTTGCCCGACACTGCGGATGAAGACGATGACATGCCGGAGCAGCCTACAGTTGTGCTAGTGGGTTCGACTACCCCCGTGTAACTACACGGGGGTAGTCGAACCCACTAGCACAATTACATTATTAAAACTTTTTATAATTAAAACCAATCTTATAAACTTATAAGATTGGTTTTAATTATAAAAAGTTTTAATAATGTAATTAATAAAATATGTAAAAAGTCAATAAAGTTGTTTCTTGCGTTTAAATAAGTAGTTACCTACCTCTTTTTTTTTTTAAATGAGAGCATGATTCTGTTTTTCACTAGTAGGTACTAAGATATACTATATTATCACCCTATGAAATTTATCACCTATCTACTAGCATCAGTATTTTATATAGATATAATAAAAAGTTTTCGGTTGCCTAAACGTATTCAAACGTCAATAATAATTATCTACCTATTACAAAACCTTAAGCTTAGCTTATCTTTAAAGGTTAGAGTTCATTGCCTGGATGTTTATTTATTGGCACATCCGTATCTTATTGTATTAAAAACGGTAACTCCCGACCATAGACATTACACTGTTTGAGTCATCTTAATAACGACTCTTACGAATTATACTATAAATATCTATGGTCAACACTTCACTGCTTTTGGCATGGTATAATATATATGTCGCAGTGATATGATGAAAACAGGGATTTGATCAAATTTCTCAGTGATATGATCAACTCCCGGTAGATGATAAAAATGCCACGCGTTGTGTCATTTTCCTAGCGAAATTTAGTGATTTGATCAAGTCTCCAAGTCATTTTAGGGAAATGAAAGAATCATAAAAATGGCTGCTAGATTTCATCATTTCACGTAGTTATTTGATCAAATGCCTAAGCTGTTTTAGGGACATGATAAAACGAGTAATTAATTCAACTCGGTTTTAACATTTTACTAAACACGTCTAGTGATTTGATCAACTCCCTAAACAGTTTTAGGGAAATGAAAGAATCACAGCAATAACTGGTGGAATTCTTCATTACCCTTAGTAATTTCATCAAATCTCTTAGCAAATTTAGGGAAATGATAAAACTAGTCTCAGAAACAAGATAATACCCTTTAGGAAGTAGGTATTTCTCGGCTAAAAAATAAACAACAAGCTACCTACAGCCCAATATTTTTTGCTCTAACTCTCGGCCGTTATCGCAGTGCAATAATTTCACATGCTCGAACTTCAGTTGCCATAATTTTATATTCTATGCCATAATGGTCATTTGCAATATTTTCATTTGCCATAACTTTTAAGTGTCATAGCTATACGTGTGCCATACATCTCATTTTCCCTATTATTAAATGTGCTTAAATTATACCTATGCCATAGAATTCAATCACCATAATAATTATTTGCCATAACACGGTCAAAGTTTAGTGATTATTATTATTAGTTGACAAAACCTGGTTAGTTTATGTTATGTCGTAAATTATACTATTATTAAAAGTATCAGTTCTGTCGCTTCGCCGGCCGCTGCCGCGGCACGCTCGCTTCGCTCGCTCGGCTCGCGCGCTGCAAGGGCACAGTTCTACCTAACACTCCTCCTCGCTTCGCTCGTCGTCGTACCTAAAGGAGACCTTCAATTGCCAATAAATAAGATGTCCCCTACATTATACCCACTGTGCACAATGAAACAGTCTGGATTTGCTTTTTTCGTAATTAAGGCAAATAATAGTTATGACATAAAATAATAGGGGTTATGAATATTATAGAAAATAAATAGTGTGGAAAGAACTAAAAAAAATGTGACCACCGTGCAAGATAGTTGATGGCAGACCTAGACATCCAGCCAGTCAAGTGACAATTGAACGATCTAACCAGAATATCGAAGGTATGTCACGTGCTTGGCTAATAGACAATGACACAAAAAATTGGGCTCTAATTTATTATTTTGTTAGCCGAGAAAGAAATACCTATTTCCTAAAGGATATAATCATGTTTCTAAGACTTGTTTTATCATTTCACTAAACTAGCTTAGAGATTTGATGAAATCACTATGGGTAATGAAGAATTTTACCAGTTATTGCTGTGATTCTTTTATTTCCCTAAAACTGTTTAGGGAGTTGATCAAATCACTAGACGTGTTTAGTGAAATGTTAAAACTGAGTTGACTTAATTACTCGTTTTATCATGTCCCTAAAACAGCTCAGGCATTTGATCAAATAACTAAGTGAAATGAAGAAATCTAGCAGCCATTTCTATGATTCTTTCATTTCCCTAAAATGACTTGGAGATTTGATCAAATCACTAAATTTTGCTAGGAAAATGACACAACGCGTGGTATTTTTATCATCTACCGGGAGTTGATCATATCACTGAGGGAGTTGATCAAATCCCTGTTTTCATCATATCACTGCGACATATAGACGAATTGAGAATTCACTTAGGTAAAGAGAAGCTTATAAGAGTGTGTACCTAATCATGACAACGAATATCGTGGCCATATGAGGATTTTTTGATATCTTTATTTTTAGGGGATTTATAGTCTTAAATCGAACACGACTTGATTAGCTACAGTAATTAAAAAAGAAATCAATTTGATAATCTTTATTTGATTTATATTAATAAATTTAATGAATACAGTTAGACAGCTTCAAAGCGCTGGTACAACCATTTTGGAAAAACAACATCTCCAACGAAAGACAAATTCCGTGATATTTAGAAACATTTAAACACGCAAATAGTTCTATCCCAATAAACATACTACATACTTAGATCGTGTTATTTCCAATATTTTTTCTCTAAGAGTCGAGCAGATATGCGCTAAAATGCGGCACAGAGCAAACGTTAACTAAGTAAGTATTAGAATAGATCTGTAAACGTATATAAATATTTCTAAATAATCACGTAAACGTTAATAGCTACACAATTTAAACATCAATACAATCGCAGGTACTAAATGTTTGGTTCTCACAAGGGCCTACCAGGATCAGATACAAATTGAATTAAAGGGACGATTACCCTAACATTGTCACCAAAATCCTCCCGTTTTAATACTAAGACAAAATCTATACCTACGTAAGTCTTGAAACAGATTTTTCAATATCTGCCAGATCGTGGATCTTTCGGTGCAGTGAAGTAATATATTATTATCGAATATTGTTATGGAATTCTAAATTCTATTTTTTTTCTCTTTTACACATTCAGGGCCTAATCTACAATAATATTTACAGATTGCATGACTATCTATTGCTATAATAACGCCAAAGTTTCTATTACCGAGATACAAAGCTCGAATTTGCCTGGCGGATAAATAGGTAATTCTCACTGCCTTGCCGTACGAAATAGTACGTCATGCGGCAGTGAAACAATAATATAACACATTGTCATGACTTTTTAAATTAAAAAAATAAATTGTTAATTAATTTTTCATAATTTAATTCATAATATCTGCCGTAATTATATATTTGTAGACCCCATAGATATAAGAAGCTCCTGGAGTATTAATATTTTTTATAGACACAATCGAGGCCGTCGCGTGTCTAAAATTCGCTAGATGTTGTAGATTGAGGTTTAGCTGTCATGTACCACCAATGAGAGAAAAGCTACTGACCTAGATATAGTGGAATATGACAGCTGGACTTCTGTTATTTATGAAATCTGTTACCTGCTACAAAATTTTTGACACATGGCGGCCTCCATCATCTGTATATGAAATATCCAAAGCCACACATAAATCGAAAAGTTTTTAAAATATCCTTGATTATTTCATGCATAGATAGCTAATATTTATAATCTATTATAAACTATGATATGACTAACATAATATTAAAAGAAAAAAAAACTTTCGAGCAAAAATCTTATAACATTGCACAAACATAATATTAAAGATTACAGCGTGATTGCACGTTAATATAAGAAAAATAATTAATATTTGAGTAGTAAACCACAGCCATTTCTCTCGACTGTAGTGCGAGAACCCGCGCGACTGGCAGAAATTTATGTTAAATATATACTTCGAGGAAACAATGATTGCTATGTGTATTTATAGAACTTTCCTATGACAAAATTATCACACACTTTTTGAATTTATGGAGTTTGTGTTACCCTAATTTAGACACAAAACACAATGTGCGAGCCGACAACTGATGTGCGAAAATTGTATCGGTTTGAAGACAACTATTTCACATCTAAATAAAAGAACGTATAAACTATACTATAGAATTATTTATTCACAGGATTAGATTACATAAATTATTATATTTTCGAACGATGGGCGAAATATCATAGTCTTCGTAAACATAAAATAACATTTCCTTCAATACCGAGAATCTCAACTCACAAGTTTCTTGCTTTTAATTTAAAATTACAAATATTAAATAGTTACAGATAAAAAAATCCAAAAAAATATTATATGTTTCAAGAGTTAATAATTTTACAAGTTAGCGTCAAGCGATCGGCTGTAAAACTAAACTATTCAATTACTATAGATATTAAGATTGTTAAGGAGTCCTTACATGTGAAATTCCGCGTGAAAGCATTTCCAAACAAACTTTCGTATTCTTTACCCTGCCAAAATTCAAGTGGCTTTAATAGTCCCTGAGATTTAATAACCAGCGATCAATAATTCGCTATAACATACTTAACAGTACAGCAGCCGGTGCCACCTCAGTACGCTCCAATCCACCAACGGATACGGCAAGCGAAACGGTTAAATTTAGAGAGGCCACGAGCATTCCCAAGTTCGGTGCATGGGTCAGGTTAGCCGGCGACCTCTGTATATATCTCTGAGCTCTCTGGCTTCTTCTATATCAAATTCTGACGGAGAAACAAGGCAACGCGCCGTCTTCACATGTTCTGCCACTGCGTGGTGACGAGCATGTTGGTGTCGAGCGCGCGCGCGATGCGCTCGTGCAGGCCGTGGCTCAGCCACAGCATGCGCAGCTTCTCGTAGCGCTCCGGGCACAGGTGCAGCGGGTTGCCGCGCCGCAGACCCTGGGGACGTCAATATATTATTTGTATAAAAAATATATACATGAATGGAGATGACGGTACCACGGTTTAAAAACAGGTGACTAGCAATTCTGAACAAATTTGTTAAAAGATAGTCAGCTAGTTTGACATGTTAGTCTATGATCTCGACCACTCGCGAGCCACGTACAGAGGCTACGCAACCGCCGGGAGATCGCGGCCTGTCAGTCTAGTGGTCAGAGTCCCGGACTATACCCGTTTGCAGGTCCTATTAGGACGCGAACGTTGTGTCTATATGGATCGCACGCCTCCGCTTACTAATGAGTATAGTGTGAGCGTCGTGTCACCTGGTCGGTCTCGCCGTAGGAGTCGAGGTACGGCGCGGGCAGCATGGTGCCGCGCGCGGGCGCCGCCAGCAGCAGCAGCTCGCAGTCGCGCACGCGCAGGAACAGCCCCGCGCCCGCGCCGCACGCCAGCGCGTGCGCCACCACCGCGCCCACGTGCTCCGTGCCGCCTCCGCCCCCGCCGCCGCCGCCGCGACCCGTCTAAACAACACGACACGATACAATAAATAAAATCAAATTACTAAAGACCTTATAAAAATACTTTTACTCGTAAAACGATATGATAAATGTAATGAGCACTAACCTTCTTTATTTCAGTTTGGCAGCAGTAGCTCTGCGAACACAGAATCTGTCCACATACGAGGCACATCGTGGGATATTTACTATCTTCCCTCTCCGAGTTAGGGCAAGAAAATTCTGAGACGACATTCATGAGTTCCGAGAAATCATCCGGCAGCGGCACTAGTTTCGGAGGCTCGTTCGATTCTATCACCGTGCTGGCCGGTATCTCCCCGGCGAACCAGTCGTTCGAGTACCCCGCCCATTCTTCAGACTTCGCTCTGGACATCGGCGTGTCCATCAAATCTCTAAACGTGCTAGGTAAGTCTAAGTAGCCGCACATCGTCTCCCACGTGTCCCCGTTGTACACCGTCAATTCGGTCGGAGGTGATATGTCGCTCAAAAAGTGGAAGAACAGACAGGACGACCGCAGGAACGTAAGGCATTGACTTTTGATTTTCTCCCAAACGTCGTTGGCGTTTAATTCTTCTATATCTAGATTACCTCTTCTTAACGTTTTCATAATAGATAATAAGTTTTCTAAGTCGGGTTTGGTAGGTTTGAAATCTTCTTGTCCCTCCATGGCTTCATTTTTACAATCGTTTAAGTCTAGCGCGATCATGTTTCTCGTGATGAGCGCCCTGAAGGCCTCTATGGCGAACTGCCGCGCGAGGTGGTTGGGTCTGGCGGGTCCCGCCGTTTTGCTGAACAAGGACGGCGAAGTCAGCACCAGCGCTACTAACGTATCGAACGGGTGGTGACTCAGCGGCGACGTGCGTTCGAGAACGGTCAGAGTTTCTAAAGCATGGTGTGCTAGTTGTTTCGGCGAAGGCCACACGGAGGGGATGACGGCCGCCAGTCTTATTAGAGCTTGCAATGCATCCCTGTGACGCGAGGGCAGGTCGCCTAGTAGGGGACGTTTCTCCGCTTGTAATACGGCATTTGTGCTTAGTATTGTGTACGATGTGGCATTGTACAGGGCCTGTATAGACGACATTGAACTAGACGTGACTTCCGCATCCGCCGGTACGGCTGGTAATATCTATAAACGAAAATGTTCTCAATAACTTTGGGCGGTTGTTTAGTTTATGAAAATAGACTCTATTATTTTTACTTAAGGTCGCAATTTGAATGATTTTATAGTATAAACTTTTATATTTTCCTTATATAATTAAACACCAGTCCTCATTTCACCAAGCATTATTAATGTGGGTGTGTGTGTGTTGGCCCAACACTGTTGGGATATTGAATGGTACTACTTCTCATACTTTAGCTGTACTCACACTAACGAATTCAGTGATGAGCGTGACGAGGTCCTCGCTGTACGTGGGTATCTCGCCCTCGAAGTGCACGAGGAACTCCTGCGGCAGCAGGTCCCGCGACTGCGTGAGCACGTACACCGGCGCCTCGTCCACGCACTCCTCCTCCATGTCCGACGACTGCGCGCCCACGCTGCGCGCACGAGCTGTGAACGAATATACGGTTTAGTTTCAATGTATGAAATATTTAATGAGAAATAAAAAAAATATTAAAAAAAAATAACGGCAGATGGTAAAATAAAAATAGTTTTCTTTTTTTTAATATGAATAACGAGCCCATATATTATATATGTCGTAGCGGTGCGAAGCTGGCGCTGCTGGTGGCAGTTTGACAAACTAATTCTCCTGTCGCTGCGATACTAGTGTCACCATGCGACATTAGATTAAATTAAGTTTTGGTTTATAGAAACTCTCATATAAATAATAAATAAAAATGAGTGACTGAAATGTATGCACGCGTATATCCTATGATGAAATCCATCAAATTATATGTACATTTCTTTTTAGTTTGAAAGTTCTCTTGATTAAAATTAGAATATGGCGGTATGAAGTTCCCCGAGTCAGCTAGATATAGGTAAATATTAAGGAAAAATACATATTATGTCACTCGACTTACCTTGACAGTGCATTTCTTCACAACTCTCCGTACATATATGAACGGCTTCGGAACACACCTGGTGTTTTAAGATTAAGTTAATGGAATCCCTGAAGACTTCCTCCGTAAGGGGAGGGGGGGTGCCGGAGGGGAGCGACGGAGCCGGGAGAAGGGGGAGGGAGGTGTTGCAGAGTCGTTCGCAGAGGGGGCAGAGATATTCCTTCTTTTCCGCGTCGAAAGCCGCCGGTTGTCGGAGGCGATATGGTCTGAAAACAACGTAATAATTCTTCATCACTTTACTCTTATCCTCTAGAAGCATCACTACAATTGAGTAATATGATAAAACAAAAAAAAACCATTCGGCTACGATATACTTGCGCCAAAGTAAAATAATGATGCCATGCTTCACGGTGAAAACGTAAGGAATCGTAGATATGTGTGATCAAATTATTTTTAACATTTCCTTTCAGCGGCTTCAAAAATTATACATGGACACGGAGTACTACAACGTTACGTAACTAGCAGTAAACCTTGGGATTTCTCTCAAGTAGAATTCAATACATATTTGATACTTTCAAATATATCCGTGATCCTTATATTTTCGATGAAAAAATAAAACAAAAATAGCCTATCTACTACTCCAAAATCTCATCTCTATATCAAAATCGGTTCATCCTGTTTGGAGTGAAAGCGAAACAAAAAAATAACAATTTCATAATAACAGTGCCTACCTATTGGCTACGTGCACGATGAAACGCCACCTGGCGACATTAAAAATACGACGTTTATTGCCATTTCCGTTGTATTTTGCGCTGCGAATAATTACATTATCGCGGAAAGCGCTTTGCACGTAGCCAATTGAAATATGCTATGTAATAAAAGCTGCAGCGCCATTTCTGTCAGCGTTAATCTATTTATATAATATGCCAAATATAATGACTGATATCAACGCAAAGGCGAAGCCACTAGTTCCAGAATCATTAGATTTTTCATTCTTACATCGCATACGTGACCGCTAAATTGGCAATGGGGTTGAAATGGGGGGTGAATCATTCTAAACCTAAAGTGAATTTACCTAGGTACTGAAAGAAATGTATGTCTTGATATAGCGTAAAAAGTTTGACAGCTTATGAGATGACAGGTTAATTCCATACGTTTGTTTATTTATAGATAATGGGTACGGAACCTATCTTACGGGAGTCCTATTCACAATTGGCTGTTTTTTTTGTATAGTTAATGTATGTAAATAAACCGTTATTTCCGACAGCAGAGTATCACTATATAGAGAGAAATGACATGTATTGCCAGGGTAAAGACACTCCATATATCATCCTAGTGACCGTACGGAACACACGGCGGTCGCACTAGCCACTCGTACCTCCTGTTCTCGCGCTCCAGCACGCCCTTGACGTAGTTGGTGGCGCATTTCCTGTGCAGCGCGTGCCCGCACACGGACACGTGCGTGTGCGGCGCCGCGCCGGGCCGCAGCACGCGCGAGCCGCACGAGAACGACACCAGCACCAGCGGCTCCGACGACAGGTCCACGCGCGCCTGGTGGAAACACGCTCTCATTACCGATAATAATGTACGCGGAAAATATCTCTCCGATGTTAGCAAATTTCACTTTATAGTTGACATAGACATTTACTACAGAAGTGTGACAACTCGCACACATTTCCAGGCCACATGGATTCAAATTCAAATGTGCAGACTTAAGAGACTTAAATCGAGTAACAAAACATTACACCTTTCTAGTAAAAGTTCTATAAGTATAACGTAGAATTTATAGCCATGTAGGTATATGACAAATCTAAAATTTGATATCAAATTAAGCCTATCTAAATCTATCTGTATCTCTCACATGACCTGTCAGTTGGTCCCTATGGTGTAATGGTTCAGCACGCTGCCGCTAGTAAAGGCATAGGCGTGGGTTCGAATCCCACTGGGGGTCTAAAATTTTTCTACTCTTGTCTTCGTACAAAAAAAATATCATTATAATTCTAACTGTATCATTAAATATATAAATCAATACCCTACCTAACATTTTTTTGTCTTTAATAATAGGTATTTAACGAATACGCAGGCCTGTCTGTGTCCATCCTGAAAAGTGCATCATTATACTGGTTTACTTTTCGTTGATAAGAATCCCGATTATGTAATCTAAATTACTTATTTAGGAAAACTGTGTTTAGCCGTTTCTAAACGAAACTTCTGTTACATAAGTCATATAGATAATACACTCGATTCTTACCTCCTCTTGGCACATGATGCAGACTCGCGGCGCGTCCGCGACGCCGCCGCCCCACACGCCCAGCGCCGCGCCACAGTATAATGGACGAATCTCTTGCTCTTCGGCGGTCACCTAAATTAATTATGAAACAAAATATGTATAATATTTTGTTACCACATTTTTGCATTGTATGCAAATAGTTTCACTCCAAAAATTTAGATACGGATCAAGAAGGCAGATTCTAAATACAGAGCTGGCCTTTTTACAATAATTAAAGAAGCTGCACGCATCAATTGTGTATTAAGTATGATACTAATTTGAAATAGCAATTCAGAGCCTAGTTTACTTATTATAGCTATTTTAGATTTACCAGGACATTGTGAAACAGACAATGAATTAGAAATCGGTCCACAATACTTAATTTTAGCATTACCCGGATATTGTGAAACAGACAATAAGTTACAAACCTATCCACAATACTTTGTAAATTTAATAAAACTTACCTCAGTAGTAGTCTCCTCAAACAGCACGGCGTTATTCGATATGAAGTTGTTCATTTGCGCCTTCATCTGCGCCATCACTTTGGCGCGACGTTCCGCGGCTAACTTCGCGCGGCGAATTTTCTCCTCATCTGTATAAGATGCGAATAATAAATTAATACTTCGAGGTCTACCCCGTAAGTAGTTACTTATTACGTACAATGTATTTTGCAACATTAAACATTTCTTTAAACGTGGGCACTGTGATATTGAAATTTACAAATATATAAATAAATATACCGTTATCGCTAGGAGGCTTCTCTTCCTGGTCAGTTTCCATACGCTCACCGTCGCCTACATGTTCGTCCGTCTGGCCCAGAAGTGACCTGAGTATAAAACGTCCTTTTTAATAACTTGTAAAGTTAAAACGAAATCCATCCATGCTTAGGAACAAAAGATTCAATGATCGAGATTTTTCTTAAGTTAATATGAATCGGAATAAAACAACAGTTTACTAGCCTTAGCGGTTATTACGCATTGGAATGAAGCAACTATAGCGAATTTAACTTGCGTATTTTATTTTCTGGCCTTACGAAAACCATACACTTCCCATATTCGTAGCACAACTGAGCTGTCGATAGTCTGACGGTAAGTTTTCGAAACGTCAGCAAATAAAATAAAAGAGTTAAATCCGTAATAGTTGTTTCATTCCAAGCATCATCTAGTTTCTATGTTTATGGTTATATCATCTATGTTTTGTACACGAAACGTAATAATCAAAATGCATGTAGTGTGTAGTGCGTCCTGTGTAGTGTGTCGTGTGTAGTGTGCAGTGCGTCGTGTGTCGTGCGTCGTGTGTAGTGCGTCGTGTGTAGTTTGTCGTACGTCGTGTGTAGTGCGTCGTGTTTAGTGCGCCGTGTGTAGTGTGTAGTGCGTCGTGTGTGGTGCGTCGTGTGTAGTGTGCAGTGCGTCGTGTGTAGTGTATAGTGCGTCGTGTGTAGTGTGCGGTGTGTCGTGTGTGGTGCGTCGTGTGTCGTGCGTGGTGTGTGGTGTGCGGGCATACTTCATCTTGTGCAGCAGCCACTTGGCGAGCGGGCGGTGCGCGTCGACGCGCGGGCTGGCGGCCAGCGCCTGCAGCAGCGCCAGCAGCCCGGCGCGCTCGGCGCTCTCCGCGAACGCGAGGAACTCGTAGTGCCCGCTCTCCTCGTCGCGCAGCGCGTACCCCATCAGGTGGAGAGCCTGGGAGTTGCGTAACCATTATAATGTTCAGTAGGTGAATTTATACAAAATTATCGCTTTTGTGTAAAATAAAATGAGTGAAGTAATTTTAATGGCTTGAGCCGTAATTTTTCCTTAATGGTGATGTAGGGACTACCCTATTACGTAAAGTAAATTTCATGTTTTACGGGATAGTAGGCTACCTCTTAATAACATTGATGCTAGTTGTACCTCCATTTAATTCATGTGGATGTAACTGTGTTCTTAATAAAATCTTGTGTCGGACGGTGTTTACGATCGCACTCCTTTGAATCAGCTCGACCAATTTTCCTCAAATTTTGTATGTATATTTTATAGGAATGAAAATTGGTGCTCAAGTATATATTATATCGCTAAGTGATTACGGCAGAGGCTAAGTAGGTAATGTTTGCCTTATCAGCAAACAAGTACATATATACTCCCTTAATTACTTAATAAATATTATGAATTTTGATAGTGTACTACTTAGAGCTTCTCCGATTGGTTTGGCGTTATAATTGGATAGTAGAGTGCCCGCATGCATGTATTCAATGTGTAATTAGTTCACCTTGTGCACTTGCGTCTCGGAGAAGGAGCGCGCGCGCAGGTCGAGCGCGCGCTCTAGAACGGTGCGGAGCACGTGCAGCGCCGCGTCGCTCTGCAGCAAGCTCGCCAGCAGACGGAACGGCGGCGACAGCGCCGGCAGCCGCGGCGGCGGGCAGCACTCCGGGAGACCTGGCGGCATCGTACAAAACCAATTCACACATACCCAATATTGAAATAAAATCAAGGGCGTAGCGAGGTACGGGAAGGGCAAGAGCTAGAAGTAGGCTTTGATTCCCTTGCGATTGTCGAAAATTACCTTAGATATATTCTTGTCTACGCCTGCCCTCCCTTAACAAAATCCTAGTCCTTAAATAAAATATAGACATTTCAGATACTTTCGAGGTTAATGAAACAATCATAAACGGAATTAACTCGTGTATTTTATTTGCTGACGTTTTGAAAACTACAGTTCCTATATTCGTAGCAACTGAACTGATGATTGTCTAACACAGACACTACGGATAATGGGTACTTACTGTATACTTTTCGAAACAATGGAGAATATAATAGTTTAACCCGTTATAACGGTTTCATTCCGATATAAAACATAGTTTTAAGACGAACAAGTGGTCCTGGCAGACCTTGTCTGTCCTAGAGAGAGCGGATGGATTAATAGTCCAATGTACTTGTTAGCTTTTCTATTCACTAGTTAAAAGTATAAAACTCACCGGCAGCCTTCCTCCGGCTCCTCTGCTCCTCCTCGCTCCGGGACAGCTCCTCGCGCGTGTAGTGATAGAAGAACGTGTCGTATTCGTCGTAGAGATGCGGTTTCAACTTGTACACGCCGCGGTTGTTCCCGCCGGTCGGCTTGATGAAGTCGGCGACCTCGTGGATGACGGTCTCCAGTCCAGTCTCGTGTAATTGATCCTCTGGCAGGGACCTGGGATATAATATTATGTAATTAACATATCTGTTGTATACACTGTTTATAATACAGAGACATAGTTTCAAAGCCGTAGCCAGGTACAGGTAGGAGGGGCAACTGCAATAGAAGGTCCTTATAGGTTTTGATTCTCTTGCGAGTGTCGAAAATTACCTTAGATATATTCTTATATTCTATTATATAGAGTAAATAAATAAATACATACGCCTAAAGCCGGTAACATACAATATGCTACGCTTTGCGTAATTTTTTTAATGATTTTATTAGCTAAATCAGTATATGCTGACAATCTAATCTACCATGTTTACATTTTTCCGCATCCAAAACTTTTATGAGGCAAATTTATAATAACGTAAATCAATGTAACCGACAATTGTTTTATTCCAGTATCTAATAATCATTTACTTTTCAGTAGTCATTATACAGGTAACAATAACATAACAGCTTAATGTATACATGTACCTGTTCAATTCAGAATGCGGCATTGGTTTGACGCAGAGCATCTGTATGATTTCCTTCTTGGTTCTATCTTCGTTTGTCACTTCCCCCACGCCGGGTACGTAGCGAGACCCCACCACTGAAAAAAATTGCATATACTGTAAATAAATCGGATTTTTTATGTATCGATATGGATAAACACGCGTTTCTAACACTAACTAGACTGAGAGTCTTTTGTTTATCCGTGAAAATTGCGACCTCTAATAATGAGTCAAAATCTTATCCTTGTGATGTTGTAGGTTAGAACATGACGTATACTTACTCAGTTACAAAGTTATATGTGTTAATTTATGTAAAGAAATTAAAATAAGCATGCACATTGGAGTTGACCGAGAAGAAATTTGCAATAAACGTCCAGAAAAAATAATATCACTAAATTAATTAAATTTACAGTATTAATAGTACTTACCAGTGATCAAAAGTCCTAGGAACTCCTCAAGCATACTAACAGTATGCCTCAAGGCGTCGTCTTCGATCCCTTTCGTCTCAAAGTCGGGCTCCGCCCATGCTAATAAGTTGAATTTGTTCAACACGTGGATTATAAATTCGTTACTCTCTATAAGGGACGCGCCGACCTGTAAACAACAAATGAAAACGTTTAGAAAAATAGTACTTTAAGGAGGTCCATACGATAAATATGCATTATTTTCGGTTAAATATTGTATTGGTGGCAGTGGTGGACAAGTTTCTCGCATAGTAGATAGCTGCTGGGGCCTGAAGGTGGGCGCTAAAGCTTTCTTTAAGCAGTTGACGTCTATCAGTATTACCTCCAGTAGTACTACCCCCCGAGTTCGGGCCCTGGATAGCAGTAGATATTCTCTAACTTATTGTTTTAATCAAATTACTATCTTTTGACTAGAATTTGACTATGTGACCCCCTGCCTACAAAACTGGATCTGCTCCCGAGTTGTTGATGATGCTAGTATATTGGTAAAGATATTATAATTACCTGCAGCATAACCACGTCCCTGTCTAACATCTCGGTGCGGCACTTGACGTTGTGGTAGAAGTAGAGCTGGTTGAGCAGCGCGAACCCGTTGCGCCGCCACATGCCGGCGTGCACTTGCGCTATCATCGCCATTGTGCGCAATACTGGCTCTGTCGAAACACAATATAAATATTATAACACTGATTACAATATAATAACGACTGATTCTATATATCGCACACCTAGATCTAACTCAAAAAAGGTACTTTTTTAGGAGAGGCGAGAAACTGATTAATACGCATGAGTTTTCTGTATAAATTTATACTTTTTATAATAAAGCTAGCAGAGTTATATTAGCTGAAACCTGTTTTAGTGTAGGTGGGTTTTGCTGGAATTCGATGGTGTGCATAACTCAAATCTTCCGATTTTTGAGTTAGATCCCTTTAGCTAGATTTAAAGGGATCTAACTCAAAAACCGGAAGTGTGTGCGATATAGGCTTTTAATAACTATAGTCGTGGTCTCTACAAGGTCTCTAGGTCGACCTGATGAAGGTCACTGAAATTCATTGGACGCGAGTAGTGCGGGACGTTGTGGAAAAGCTTGCCTTGTACGTCTTTCAGTTAATAATTAATGTAAAAGATTATCAAAATCTACACAGTAATTAGGATAAAAGAACTATAACGATATCACTCGTTTATATTGATTTTAAGCTGACATTTTGAACTTAACACTTCACATATTCGTAGTGTGCTGAGTTAACGTTTACTGTTCTAGAAACGTCAGCACAAGATTTCAAGTTCTATTACAATGTGTCTATTACTAGAGATGCCACGAATATTCGGCTACTATTCAGTATTCGGCGTATTGCTCGATAGGCATGTATTTTTCGGCGAATATTATGTGACAGAATATTCAGAGCTTCGGCCGACATCGTTACCGAATATTCGTACTCAGCCAAATCACTAATCCTGGACAATGTAGTATATAAGTACCTACCATATTAAACTATTAACGTACCAATAAGTTCAACGGGCTTGGGTCTCGGTCGGTCCTGGGCGTCGAACTCCTTGCTGTGGTAGGAGAGTCCGTGCCGGTGCAGCTGCAGGTGCAGGCCGGCGATGAACCGTGACAGCGGCCGGTGGATCGACACCGGCTCGGAGGACACGTCGTACGGGATCACCAGGGCGGATTGGTTGCCTAGCTCTGGAACAAGATAGTTGTTTTATTACGAGCTAAACATACTAGTACCATATGAGTCTTGTAAATAATTTGGCGGGGGTAGACATTTATGTATTTTTATAAACTTTGTCAGCGAATCTCTTTGTTTGTATAACCGCGAAGGCATCGGAAATTGTTGCTCGTTTGTTTGTTATTGTTTCTTTTTTTAATTATTGTATGATTTTATTTATTTTTACTTTAGTAACCAATAAACATTGAAAGATTTTTTTTATTATGCAAAATAATAGTCGACATTGTAAATATTTTTTTCCGGCATTTCTGAATGGCAAATAAATTTTATATTTAAACCAATTTGTAAATATTCGAATCAATTTATGGACTAAAAGTGTTAAATATACCTCTGAAAGCTGCTATAGAAGACCCAACTTTAGGGCATCGAAAGATTATAACCCACCAAATATGTCTAATATAAACTGAAATCAATGTCGCGTTCCACCAATGAGAGATAAGCTGGACTACAATTGGTGGAAAGAGACTAGTAAATGTAAAAAATCCAAATCATACCTTTGAGTAGTGTCGGTTGGTATGTGCAAGTGTCCGCGTGCCGCCGCAGCGCCATTCGGTAAGCGGAGGCGGCGAGAGAGCGCTCCTGAGCGCACCACTCTAGCGACAACGTGATACTGTGCGCCAACTTCACGTGCAGATTGAATGCGGATTCCCATTCCGGCTCGTATTCCATGTGCTGGCCCACCTGATAACCACGAAATGGTGTTATATTAGAGAAAAATATTATTTAGCATACTTATGCCATACAAAAATAATCCTTAATAGCGTTAATAAATGATTAAGTCACCTCTCTACGTTTCAGATGCGAAGTTACAAACGTGTTCTCGGAAAATGATTGACTAAAGTAATCATCTTCTAGTTTACGCGATAAATTTTCATTTTTTATAGTATAATTTTAAGAGTTTTAATATAGACCCCAATAATAAACACGGTAACACCTACTACAAGGAAGCATTTCTTTTTATATTTTGTATAAGTTTTAGATAAGTAACAAGTCTAACAGTTATTTGTAATGCTATCTAAGGCTAATTATAAAATGTATAACAGTAAGAAATTAAAAGTCCAATAACTAGCTCGAAAGTTTTCGAATCGGGGACGTTTTTAGCGCATCCTCACATGCTGTTACTACAACATACCTGTCTGACAACAGAATCCATTCCCTGCATCATAACAAGCAAGTTCAGCATGAGAGACAGTCCGTGAAGGAAGCCCTTGCGCAGCTCATCGTCGAACGATGTGGGCAGGGACCCGAGCAGGTACTTCACGTCGTACAGTATGAACTGAGCGCGCTTGAACGCCATCGACACGTGGTTGCGATCGAATTCCAAACGACCCTGCACGTAAAATCACTTTTAAAGAACGGTCGGGAATTTTAACATGAATTAATTTTTATAAATGTATCAAATGCATATGTAGTATAGAAAAAGAGAATTTTTAACGACTTTTGTGTCGACATTAGTTTCGTATATAAATGTTTTATGTGCTTCTGTGGTTAATTTAAATTTTAAAAAGAATATCTGTATCTCGTACAATGACGTAAATGAAACTGTACAACAAGAATTAGTATGGATTCTCACATGGCTGTACAATTAGATCAAACTGGGATTAGGTTTTATAAAAACAAAAATAAAAAGTCAATATCGAAATTCACCATAGCTTGGTGCCGAGTCACTAAAAAATATTTATGTGTAATTTTATTAATTTAACAAAAGACTTTAATAATATGTTACTTGGTATAAGTAAGTTTGTCAATAAGGTACAAACTAGAACAATATACTATACACACAAATCTAATGACCGACTTAAATTGTTATTGGCTGACGTCTCGGGGCCTTTACACATTCCATAATCGTAGCACGTAGCATAAGACTATTGTCAGCTCAGTCGTGCTACGATTATGGAATCTGTAACGGCTCCGAAACGTACGCCAATAAAAATAAAATACGAGAGTTAAATCCGTTAAAGTTGTTTCATTCCAAACGGTTCTAATTCCAACTTTAAAAACAAAAAACTATCCCAGCTCGTACCTAATACAAGTTAGACACAACTCACCTTAGCGTTGCAGCGTCGGTTACATTCACTCACAAAAGTATTCATGACAACGAAGAGCGCGTCCTGTTTGGCGATGAGATGTTGCGCGAGAGTCGGCGTCGTGAACAACTGCACCGACAGCGACGATATCGAGAACGAGTGGTCGTGGTCGTCACGGATGAAGTCCTTGAGAATCGAACCTGATGGGAGAGGTTTTCATATATATACTGATGTTATAATTAGGAAATATTTGTATATATTATGTAATCATTATCTTTATATTACTGATGTTGATTTCAAAAATTGTTTTAACCGTTTGAATGCTATATTATTCCAGATTGACATAGGCTATGGATTATTTTGAAAAGGTTAGGGATCCATGCGATACTGGGGTATATATTGTATAAAAGGCTATGTCAATATTCTTTGATTCGCATCATCATCATTAAATGATTACCGAGGAAAATCACTTTCATTCAAGTTCTCATATAAAAATTTGATCTATAGTTTAATTTGAAATCTTTAAAGAATGTGACGGATTTTACTTATGTTTATACTTCATTAAATTAAAAATAATTAATAAAAAAAAATTAGAACGTTTTTACGTTTATCTATGTGTTCGTCTAACTCTATACAACTTTTTAAACTTTACATTTGCAACAAAACAAATTTGACACTTAAAATATCAACCTCAGTATATCTCACCGTAGTTCTTAGTGAACAATATAGCCATGGTCTTCTTGGTGGTGTAGTCCATGAGCGTGGTGGCGATGAGGAGTCTATGCCAGGCGGTGCGGGCCGCCTTCCACATGCGGCAGTCGTTCTGCATGACGCCCACGGCCACGCCGCCGCCGCCGCCCAGCGCCGTGGTGGCGCCCGCAGAGTCCTCGCCGAGCGCCACCTGGCTCACCGCCAGGCGGAGAGACGGCTCTTGGGCTACGAAGTTTTGTAGCCTGGCGGGGAATAGCGCGAAATCAGTTGTAAGTACTAGTCTTATTAGTGAACAATTTATAAATATTGATTTATCAAGAAATTGACGCCTTCAAATGTAGTCTTTAATGAAATCTGGAGATTAATAAAAAATACATGTAAGATTAATTTATGCCAATAAGCTATTAGACTAAAGCTATAAGACATATTATAAATTTTAGTTTTAACTGGTCAAAGAAAATTGTTAAAATAACCCCAAAAAAAAACAATACTTACTAAATAGATATAGTAAAATATTAAAATCTTTATATTTCTTTTTGTTGACAATGACATAATGTTTTTCATAACTGGGTGGATTTAAAACGCCGTCATGGTATCTTAAAACTATGTCAATAAGTAAAAAAAACTTAAGTGAAATTATCACCCAGTATTATCAAAACAAATACTAATTAAATTTATACTTAATAACATAATTCGCAACCATTAGAAACCGCTAAAGACGAAAAAGACGGTGTCTCAAACGCTCAAAGATCCACCCTATCTAGTAAATCAGAATGTTACGACAATCAACTCACCATTGCAGCATCTTCATGGCGAAGGTCTGATGCGCCAACACGTGTGCGTGCATGACGAGGACCTTCAGGCTGGGTCCGTGGCGCGAGGTCAACCTTTCGAACATCGCGGTGCAGCTAGCGTTAACAACCGGGTCACAAACGAGAAGCGATCGCAAGGCACCGCCGGAGAGAATATACGGTCATAGGAGATAACAATGGCTGCTAATATTTAAATTGTAATCACATTAAAGGCCTTTAGTCTCAGCATTAAATAATTGTAAAAAAAAACCGAATCATGTGTAAAATTCGTTTATATAAAAAACATATTGCGATTGGGTTAATAACGCGCAGGTGCGTTATTTTAATTTGTAGAATTCTTTTATATTTTATAAAGTAACGCATATAATCTGTTGCCTTGAAACTGTGAATAAATCATTGAAACTATTTATGTTCACAATTTTATTCGAACACGCATATACGACAGATAATATTAAAAAAGCTAAAGCATAAAATTGATACGAAATTTCAGAGATTTGATAAATAAATCTTATTCATATAGCTCACGACAGTAAATTTTTGACATAAGGGCCTTTATACAACATAGTCAGCCGTTTTGATTTTTAAAGTTAATTTTAGACATCGTATAATTCTCTCCTTCAAGTACATAAGGCAGTAAAATTCAGTAATATATATACAAAAAAAAAATTAAATAATAAAAACAAACATTTATATGTATTTACTGCTTTAGATACGTTGACTGTGCCTTCACCACCACCACTTTTATAATGAGAAAGACCATTTATAGAATATAATAATAAATTAAGATATAATTATATTCCCATTAAGACAAATCACAATATATATTTTATGAATGGCATTTCTAATTATAAATACTGCAGTAAATATTAGAAAGCCTTAAACATAGCTTTAATGAAAAGTTAGAGAAGAAAAAGAGTTATAGAATAAGTACGAAATAATTCCAAATAAATAAACATATCTTTAAAGATTGATTAAATCACTTTCTACGTATATTCCTAATTAATTCTTAAATTGAATGTGCTTTATAATTTTATTTAGATTACATTTAAAACATTTAGTTACGTATAGTAAAAATCAAAGTTCCTCCTTCTGTAAGAACATAGTTTGAAAGTTTTTTTAATTAATAAAGAAAAAGCTAACTTTCAGAAACAGAAGGGAATAAAACGCACAATTCAAAATTACATATTGCATGTTGAGAACTAAAGTGACTCAATTCAAAATATTGTCTAACTTTTCAATTCGAATTCGCATAGTGGCACATTTAGGGTGCGCGGTTCCACTAAGCGCCGGCAACGCTCGTGACACCCTCTGTATCGTTCCACTTAACGCCCGTGGTCGTTGCGAGCGATGGCTCAACGTCATAGATGACGTCACTGTTCGCGCAATTTCAGCGGTCGTGGTCGACGGCGTTGCGAGCGTTAAGTGGAACGTACCCTTAGAGTTAGGTCACTTTCGTTCTCAACATAAGAATTATCACGGCGTGAGATTAGTTTAGGTACTCACATCTCAATGTCGCTCTTCAGTTTGTCGCACACTTGGAACGAGTTGCATTTGACGAGCGCCCGCCCCTCGCGGTCTATCAGGCTCACCAGCTCCACGGAGTCACGATGGTTGCACTTCATCACGCGCGTCAACGTTGAAATCACCTAAGGGGAAACATACTTATGTTTAACAATCTAAAGCTATATTGTGATTTGCAGACTTGCAGTAAAGGCCTGAAGTAAGCGCTTCAAAAAGAAACAAAATAAAAAAATAAGTTAAAAATTATAGCATGTGATATGATGAAATTTACATGTGCAACAACAAACAAAAGCTATATAATATTTTTTGGTGCTAAAAAAACTAAATATATAAAAAGAGAATATAAAAGCTAAAAGTTTAAAAAAAAACTGGTATACCTTCCGGTGCATAAACCGTTAAATACGAGGTACAGAATAATAACGAAATATGGACATATTTTACTATCTTTATTGAGTGTCCGTATCGCTGTGCCGTAAAAAATAAATAAACTATTAAATAAAAATAAAAAAACTCTACTTATAAGAAAACATACTTTACATAATATTATTGATAGCTCGTCATAAAACAAGTTAATAAAACCGAAATGTGGATTCCGATCTCGAAATAATTTTATTTTGGGCATTATAAGTAAAATAAATATACTCATATGCAATTATTTTTTTATTATGCAAACCTGTTCAAACGTATGCGTTTCATCGTTGTAAAGCACTGTGCAGTAGCAATCTGGTTGATCTAAAATCTGCAGCGGATCCCGTTCTCTTTCTGCGTCTTTTAATCTGAAATAAAAAATCCGATATTTACTTATACGAAAACAAAACCAAAGACACCTTTTTACTTTAATAACAAAAAAATATGTTACTTGATCGCATAGCAAACAACATTTGGTAATATCCTTCGTTTATAGACATTTTAACACATACATATGTAGATAATAATTTCTGATGCCTACGCGGTTATTACACATTGGTATGAAACAACTATAAATGGATTTAACTCGCGTATTTTATTTTATTGGCTGACGTTTCGGAAGCTTTACACTTTCCATAGTCATAGCACGACTAAGCTGACGATCAAAAAATCACATATATGTATAGAGATAGTCGTTAAAAGGCGCACTGGTGCTACTGACTAAACTTACATCAAAATATTCACACGTTTTTCTCGTTTACAATATGATATTATGAGAAAGCAAGATATAGGATTACCTCAATTCATTGGGCAAGCCGGGTGCGTGGTCTAAGGTGAGCAGTCTGAAGCAGTAAGACAGACAGACAGACGCCACAAACTTCATGCGCTCAATCACTTCAGGACTGATGTGAGCTTGAGACTGCTCCTCGTCCTCAGGGCCCTGGACAAAAAAAATATAATTAGATACTACTACACTACTACCACACCTACTACATACTACACTTTTACACCCACACTTTGGAACCGAGAGCCTTAGTATGGTCCTAAAACATTTTATTTAATCGGAGAAAAAAGATTGGCAGTATTTACCGAATAGACGATAGTCTAGTTTATAAAATAATCGTGCATTATAATAATCTGCACCAAATTGGAAAAATCTTTTTTTTGTGTTTGTTACTGTCAGGTTAAGGTTCGTATAGATGAAAATAGAAAAAAAATAGAGCGGTCCGAAGTTTGACGGGTCAGCTACTAGTATATAGATTGTAAATAAAATATACTGACAGCGTGTAGTTCGCAGAAGGGGTCTCTCTTCCAGGCCTCCGTGTCGCCGCAGTCGCAGCAGCCGCCGCCGCCCGACTGGCCCATCTTGTACTTGTGGTGTCGGTGGGCGGACACTTTGAAACACTCCACGCATAGCACGCACGTGTTGTCCATACCTGTAAATAGATAACAGACTGACTTTATATTCATGAAGCATACATAGGAACGGGCCGACAACGACAGCGACTTTTGTCTTATACTCTGTAGTGATAATTTGAAAGTTACAGATATATCTACGGATAGCGGCCCGTCCCGGCTTCGCACGGGGGGACTTAAGATTTTTTTAAGGCCTCAGAAACGATACTTTTCCCCCGTTTTTGAAACATTTTCGGTTACTGCTCCGCAACTATAAGACCTAGCGTGATATTATATAGCCTATGTTACTCGGGGATAATGTAGCTTTCCAAAGGTGAAAGAATTTTTGAAATCGGTCCAGTAGTTTCGGAGCCTATTCATTACAAACATACAAAAATACAAAAATACAAATCTTTCCTCTTTATAATATTAGTATAGATAAAACAGATTAAGCAAACTCTTCTAGCTTCATTTCAAAAACCATAAATGTAAACAGAAAACTCAAATCAGTGCACATGGCCATATTAATCAGTTTTTCGCTTCTCCTAAAACAAGACCTTTTTTGATCACTTTTTAAATCTAGATGTGCGATATAATATTACAGAATACGGACTTTTGATTAAGATATGAGGAAATATTTTTTCATTAAAAATTTATCGCAACTTTCACCTGCGTCTATGTCACTCGGGAATAGTGTAATTTCCCCAACAGTGAAAGAATTTTTCAAAACAGTCCAGTCACTATGGAGCCTGTTCGATCCAAACACACTAACAAACGCAAACACACAAATTTTCCTCTTTATTATATTAGTACCTATAGATGTATATATTATACTAACCACACTCCCGACAGCTGTACGCGGGCTCGCCCTGCTTGAAGACGCGTCCGCAGAGCGCGGCGCGGCGCGGCGGCGGCGGCGCGCTCTCCGAGCTGGCGCCCCATATGAACTGCTCCAGCGGCTGGATCAGCAGCTTGGACGCTAGCTCCTCGTCAAATGACCAGTCTAAAAAAATATAACAATCCCATTAATATTATAAACGCGAAAGTTTGTATGAATATCTGGATGTATGTTTTTGCCTCTTCAACGCAAAAATACTGAATGCATTTTGATGAAACTTTACAATAATATATCTGATACATCAGAATAACGCGGACAACAAAGTCGCAAGCAGAAGCTAGTTCATTTATATATTTGGAATAATGTAAATCTGGAAACTGTGTTCATCCAAAACATAATATTGTCGTCCAAATCGTTAGACCCGTTATGAGGACTTATTACATACTTCTTGTGGCTTGCTCTTAAGACATTATGTGACTCGGCAAAGTTAATAATATCAAGTAAAGTTATATTAATTAATCACATCCTCAATAACCAAAGACGGCATACGTAAAGGTCAGTTCCTTCTATGGTAACTCGGAATCACCTTATTTACTTTTGTGGATAATTATGATTTATTCAAGCTTAACTAGATAGGTATGTATTCTGCAGTTTATATATGTTTTCAGTATATTAAAAAAATGCAGAAATTAAGATAATGCTAAGGGGACAACTTAAAATTTGGAGAGGATTGTAATCAGATCAGAATGTATCTATCATGATATCGTATTTAATGTATAAAAATAGTATTACCTCACTGACTAAAAACTTTTTAAAATTTAGACCTTTTCTAACAGTGGTTACAATATTTTGGAACAGAAATAAGGATGAATAGTTCCTGTCTAAAAAAACGTACTAGCCGGAATGCAGCACAGACGTTACAAATAATCCGTATGAAGGTTGTATAAGGGTGTTTGTTCTTATACATTTGTACGTTTTATATAGAACTTGTGTGATACTTTTCTGGAGAATCGAACACGTCACTTACCAAGGCAGTTTCGGTTGGGCTGCGGAGAGTATATCCTGGGGACGGTGACCCTCCAATGGTCCTGAAAGTGCGCTGGCGCCAGTACGCCCTCCGCCATCTTGGTTCGCCATAGCTCCACCACAGCGTCAGCCTTCGCCGGGAGGGTAAACCTGGCGGCGTCACTCATCACTTAATTTTATGGTATATGTGGATTTGGAAGGAGGTAAAGGACAGTATGGCTGACAAGAGCAGTTTTGTTAAATTAGTGAATATTTAGAATTTCTCGGTTATGTTACGCATTTAAGAGAATACTCCCTATTCGAAACTTTAAGGGCCAAAAGATAATAAGTTAGTGCCAAAAATCTCCTTAATTCCAACTGAATTCCAATCACTTGTTATACTCGTTAAGAGTCCGTCATGTCCGTCAAGTATCACAACGAAAAATCCTTGATCTTTGGTACCACAACACTAACTCTCTTGGCCTTTGCGTGTAACAAAAAGACGGATCGACGCGTTCGAAAGTTTTTCGCATCACTATTTTCTTAAACCAGTCGTGTTTGGCGAAGGTAAACAATATACTGACTGAAGTTTGGCATGCCGCCATTCGAGACGAGGTCTAGACGTCTATTAATAAAAAAAAGTACGAATGAGTACTTGATTTGATAGTTTCTAATCAATTTATTAGGACGGTCGTACACCAGATATTAGTTATCAGTAACAGGAAAAAACATTTTATTTTTAATAATTAAAAAGCGTACTAAATTCTGTTCTTTCCTTAATAGATTACGCTTAAAAGTGAAACAAAATAAAGAAGGCCTGAATTGCCTGCTAAGGTTATATTTCACTAAACTCGAATAAACCACCTTATTCTAAGGATTAATTGATATTAACTGTCAAAATTTTATACTTTGGTCAAATCTAGTCTAAACAATAGTTGATGTATAAGCCGATATAAATTGTGTACTTAAAATAAGGTACCTAGCTAAAAATATATGTCATAATAACAACAAAAAAATATATGCTATAGGTATTTAAATTTACCAAGAGGAAATAGATACAATTAATTACATATATAAACAAATGTAAATAACACAACTAGGTATGTTACCGATTTTTTTATATCGATGACTCATTATCTGTTTTCGTATACTTATCCTGTTTTTTTTTTTGGTACGAGTGTTGTGTTATATGGGTGAATATACAAAAGTTGGGCAACTTTTAGTGATATTTTGTTGATGATAGTTTTTAAATAATATCCCTACAAATTTATGTATATAAGATAGCTAATATAATAAATATAATGTGTGTGTTTGGGCCAGTCACTTTTTGAAGTCGTTTCTGAGATATTACGATTTTTCTAAATTTGCCTGCCAGGGGACTATCAAAAAAGACATTTTCATATTAAATGTATGTAATTTATTCATATTTTGAAGAACACTCTTGGAATCTAACATTGACACATATTTTGAGTCTTTATTCACTTAAGTAACAATCGGCTTCTCTTTTCTTTTTTAATAGATGTTCCCTATCCTTAGACATATTTTTTTAGGAGGCCCCATGTTTTAATCTGAAATAAGTAAAAAAAAAACATGCTTACACACGCTAATTATCAGTACTCTGCAGACACGTCAGACCTTTGCCTCAATATTAGACAAAGGACTGACGCCAACGGACTGACGAAAAAGACATGAATTTAAGGTTATCTTTAAAAGCAACGTTAATTATGATATTTTGATAAAGCAATAAGCTACATTTAAAACAATCAGAACTAGCTATGTATAAATTAAAACATAACACAGGTATTACAATATAATAACGACTCACCATAGGACTGAAAATTTGACTGGCCCCGCATGTGTTTCGATGACAAACATAACGCTAGCACTGGCGCATTAAGGGCGGCCGCAAAATGGAGTCGCCTCCAGCTAACTTCACTACCAACGTTGAAATTCAACACTGATTTTAATTTGAGTCGACAATATTTTGCGGGAAATTCGAATTCGAATAGCACCCAGCGGACTGACGAATAAAACTGAACACAAAGTTTGTTATGAATTTTACAGCAACAGTAACAATATTATATTATAAAAGCTGAAATATACATTGTAAACTACTTCATAGATAATAGTGAAACAGTAAGTTTGTTTAAATTAATGGTAGTATTCAATACACAGCCACTTTGTTGCGAGTTTTTGGGATGGTGACATGCCAAAGTACTGATGTTTTGAGACTATATTGTAGAAAATTACAAACTTGTAATTAAAATGAAAAGCTGAAAGTGAGTGACCGAACAAAAGGCATTTAGTTGTTTTGGAATAAAATAAAAAACATATGAAAAATATAGCTATACATCGTTTAATTGTCTGGTGACAACGAGTTGCCCAATTTTTGTATAATCACCCATATATTTTACTCATCTAAGTAGATTAATGTACTTTCTGCATTTGTATTTTTGTATCTAAATATTCCAGCATATTATGTTAATCACAGTAAGTACTAAATTTAAAATTTATAGTAAACGAACACCTTTAACACCTACCTAAGTACTACGTACTTAAAATCCCCGAACATAAAAACCTAACATTACATTACATTCTGATAAACAAATAACTAGATTTTATAAAGAACCTCGTAAAACAAGAGATTGCAATAAAATACTAGTTCAACGACCTATCGTTGAACTGGTATTTTTTTATTGTCAAACTTAGGAGTTGTGTCAAACTCGTAAGTTTGACAATAATTACATACACTCTCATCGGACTATCAACCCTCAAGCAATTAGCATTAAGCACAATATATATTTGTTTATACAAAATCGAAACATTGATTCCTCTATTCGTGCAAGTAGATAGAAAATGGGTGCACATTTTTGTTGCAGCAATTCCAACTCAATTGCTTAATTTTAAGTTTGATTTTGCATTAGGCTGTCTCGGCGGACTGTGGCAGCATGCCATGCTGATGACAAATGGGTCGAGCCGTCGTTACCTGTTCCCCGTGCAAAGACCTTGCGAGCGACTTTGAACCCATTAAGGAAGGTCGCCAGAAATAGGGCAAACATAACTATTTTGCATCTTTACCAGAAAACAAAAAGAAATACTAAGAAACACTTTCATTAAGTTGTTTTGTTCGCCAACTTTTCTCTTGTTACTTATAGTAATTAATTGTTTGCATAGCTGTATTAATCACTTTAGCATAAGACTATTGTCAGCTTAGTCGTGCTATAATTATGGAATCTGTAAAAGCACCAAAACTTCAGCCAAAAAAATAAAATACGCAAGTTAAATCCGTTAAAGTTGTTTCACTCCAAAGTAATTAATTGATTGTACATTAGAGGTGAAAAATTGTGTATATGGTGTGTAAGAATACAGTGAAAATATGTAGTTACTAATACACTTACAGATTTTGTTCCCCTTTCAATTCCACTTATACTTACTTTTTGAAATGATTCAATAAATCAATGTCAATGTATATTTGTTTACACTCTATCGGTTCGTTGCGAGTGCAACACATGTTTCGCAAAAACTCCTTAAATAACACCGCCATAAGGCTCACTATTCCTTAACAAACACACGCAAACGTTGGAATCAATCTATCATTTATCAGATCACAAAACAAAACATTGCAACTGTCAAAACAAAAATATATAAACGCATAACTTCACAACACAGTTTTTAGCAAAGAAGAAAGAAGTAAGGACTTCATATTCAGTCATGTTTATTTGCACAGTGATATTTTTTTCTACCTATATATATATATATGTTAACACGGCGCTCACTTGTATGTCTTAAAACATAACTGAATAATATTATTATTCTGGTAATAATGCGTGATAACATAATACTGTAAACAGGCTTAACATGTTTTTTCTAGAGTGACTCCTAATCTAATCTGTTGACCTAATCAAACAGTGGAGGGGGGTGTCGTTTACTAATGAAATTAAATACATAATACATTTCGTAGATAGTATTGCACGTCTTTCACGTGTTAATTGCAAAAGTGATGAACGCAACTTTTAACATAACCTTAATGTCTTCGAAAATAAGTCCTAAAAGCTTCCATCACAAATGAGAATGGAAAATGAATATGATAGAATTAATATTCCGGCTCAAAAGACAAACCTAATAAATTTAAATTAATTGGCTAAACTCTTTGCTGTTTGTAACACCGTCCAATAGATGGAACATAAGAATAATTAATGCATAAATATAGGTATACATAACATACATATCTAGACATCGGTTTACCTATAGGTACTATCACAACAATGAATTGATTATAAATATAATAAACTGTTGCGCAATATCAATAAAGCAATACTAGATGTTAATGATTTGATTGAATCATCACAGGAATATTCCGAGAGCCAGTAACAATTTTGAAGTTGGTATTATAACTTGTCATATAGATCTTCTATTATACCCCAACACTGAACTGCAGACCTGGCTGGTAAACTAACAGAGATAAAAAAAAATGTGATTTACCTCTAAAATTTTTTTTTTAGTAGGTATGTACCTATATTTGACGCAATGTGCAATTTATATATGTTGCAGTTTAATGATTGAATAATATAAAAAAATGAGCCAGCCGATTGAGCGAGGTATTAGACACTTTTTTAATCAAACACTATATTTTTGTTTGATTTGGCCCTCTACTCACCAGTTAGGTCTGCTGTTCCAAGTTGGGGTATTATTATACTTATACTTATTACTTATATTGAGAGTTATATGAGAAGTTTTCAGCTTGCCTCAAATATCATCAAAATCTGTTAAAAAATCATGTAACCTAATTTCCTAACCTAGACTAATAGGTACGAAAGTCTAATCAAACAATGACATCGACAAGCGATAACGTACGTTTATCTTATTGCATACTAGTTCATTAGGCAATGACTGATAAATCACATAGAATTGCACGGTTCTGTTCTTAATTTCTCAATAATTGTTTTGACGAGGTTTTTAACATTGCATATTTTTCGATAGACATTCTTTATGGAAACTTTTAAAATACCTAACTACTCCGGAGTAAAAATTTCTGGAAATATCGTGATCAATGTTCATAATTTACGCCCATCTTAATATACGACCAATTGAACCTTAAAACGATGTAATAAGGTCTATTTTAAACCGCTCGTGTTAACGATGAGTGGAAAAACCAAAAAGCACACTTTTGCATACAGTTCGACGATTGACGTTTCATAATACGTCAGATTACTGGAATAACACTCGAGGTTTTAATTATATAAACATATTTAAATGTAATACAATGTATAAACTGAGCGTCATAGGTAGGTATATGAGTAATGAATGATTTCATATACCTATACCTACTTACAATACAGATTATTGACACATCTAGATACAAATAGATATGACAATAGCACGTTTAAGTTTTCCTTGATTCTTGTCAGTACCAGTCTCTTAATGGAGCGCTGGCAAAGTGCGTTTTCATTGAGAAAGAGGAGAGAGGAAAGTTTCAGAATTATTAACCATAAAGAGAAGAGATGTGGATTTTAAACAATATGATTATTGTTTAAAATCCACATCTCTTCTCCGCTTATCGTCTATCGACATCGCTGAAGTATAGTTTCAAATAATTAAGGACGCGTATCAATCACGTACCTACCCATAATAATTTCGCACACCTAGATCTAAAGGGAGCTAACTCAAAACCTGAAGGTTTGAAATTTTTAAAGTAAAACCTACCTACCAATAAAACAGATTTAAGCTAACTCTTCTAGCGTCATATACAGGTATAATAAATCTATACAGAAAACTCGTACATTGCACAAGTCCTATTAATCAGTTTTCGCCATTCCGAAAAAAATAACTTATTTAAGTTAGCTGCCGTTAGATCTAGGTGTGCGATTTCTAAAGTATGATCCCACTTGTAAGCCATGAAATATCTAAAAATGTACCTATCAGCGGGGATCATGTCTGCCGAGTCGTCTTCCATAGAGTCATCGGCAACCTCCACCTCCAACTGCACCGGAGGTGGCGAGCTCATCTCAGTGCCTCTCCCGCCTCTGCACCCTGGAAATAAATGGACCTCATTACTAACATATTCATAGAACAGAACGGACCTCATTACTAACATATATATACCTACATAAAGTTAAGAATAAAGTAGAATCAATGCTACTTGGTCCTCAACGCTGTACTTTAAGTCGTAAATATAGCTTACACCATCCTGATCCTACAAAAGGAGGAGGGTAGACCGAAATGTAATATCAAAAACCCAAGAGAAAACTAACTAACTGTAACTATTCTGGCGAAAATTTCAAAGAGACGGAAGTATTCAATTATCGGCTACAGGAGGAGTAGCGCTGTAGTGAAATTGCGAATAAATTGCAAAAAGAAATTACATGGCTTGTTACAATCATGACCACATAGGTCGTGCGTCAAAAAACGTGTCGTTGCGTCAGCGCATTATAGGTAAGTATCGGCGTGATCGATGCATTTCATGCAATCATTGAGTTGATTAATAAGTTAATAAGTTGATAAGTATCTAGATGCTTTATTTCTGTCCAACTCAGTGTTAAAGAAGCGCAATTGTGTGCAGGTTCCACAAGGCCACAAATACCTATACGACCGCAATTGTTTCTGCAATAACACCCAGTCTAAACCTTGTAAAAGGTCAGAGCCTAAGTTTGTCACACAAATTTTTAGGAAAATGTATCTATCAAATAAGTAGCACAAAAGCACATTTAGCACGCGTGCTTGTGCAAAATCGATGTAGCCAGTGAATTGACTATTGAGGCCAGGGTTAAAGTTATTTTTGTTAAGTAGTAATTTTACGACAAATTCCCTTTAACTGGGCATGTATACAGTAAGATATCTTAGGGAGGTTTTATAGTAAGTACATTACGCAACAAGGCCAGTAAAATAAAAAATGTCTCAGATCACATGTAATTGTCGTCCGAGGCGAAGCCGAGGTTGACAAAAATGTGATCTGAGGCTTTTTATTTTACTGGCCGAGGTCAGTATACTATTTTTCTGTTCGACGAAGCCAGAAAGCGGAAATTTCATTTAGCGCAGCGGCCACAAAGTTGGCGCTTTCCGGCCGGAGGACAGAAAAATATCTTTTCTAGGGAACAAATGGCAACTCTACTAGAAAAGTGTGACAACTCGAAATGTGTGGCATAAATTTAAATTAAATATAAAAATACTTCGAGACGTCACACTTTTCTAGTTAAGTTGCGAAAAAACTACGTTTTCTTTTATAAATAGCAGAAGTATAATATACCTATTATCTTCTAATCTAGTTCTTACTAAGTCCCATCTAAGTCAGTTATGATAAATTAAAAAAACTAAACAATGAAACCTTAATTACGTATTATAGAAGGTAACATATTATATAGTACCTATTCTTATTGTCGAAAAAAGTTACAATTACGAACGACCCAGAATAATCCTATAGCTGTACAAAAATAAAACTGATGAGGCACCTAAGTTCCAAAGACACATAAGTATCTAGTATCTATTTAAGTCTAGATCAGAAGTCATTATAGGTATAAAAAAGTATAGTGAAGCCACAAGTCGTTAACCCTGTAACCTTGTATGGCATAAAACCATTCACCCGCCCTGTAAGTAAATAACAATGCAATATCACTTAAACTTGTATTAACTTAAGAACTTTATATCTTCTTTTTTTTGAGGGTGAAATGTTAAGCTACCAAGGTCTGATTAGAGCAGAGTTGAATTAGGTTTGTTGTTGTTACTCATTTTCAGGTCTTGTTCAACACTTTTTTTAAAGAATATCATGCCAGTGCATTAGTTTTCTTATTCTTACTTTAGGTTTCATACCTAGGTACATTATGCAGTATTTAGGATTAGATCTCAAAGTTTAAGTGATTATGGACCACCCTATAGGATTTGTATGGTTTACTTATTGGACTATCTAGCTATACATTTTTAATTTCGCTTAATTGTCTATGTGGAATCTTTATAGTCTATAATGACACCATAGATAAATAAGATCAAATCACTACTCTGAGGTCAATCTGCGGGTGAAATAAATGCTGACAGATTGCAAGTAAGACTATGTCTTGGGATCAAGAGAACAAAATAGTAGGAAAATTCTTGCTATAATTAAATCAGCAATCGCTCGCACTTGCCTTGTGGCTGATAAGCTTTAATGGGTCAAGAAGTCAATGTCCCCCATTTACAACAAAGACACAAATGTAGAATCATTTTGAGAAGTCATTCAACTTTAAAATACCTACTGCCAAAAAAAATGAATGAGCTTTGTTTATTTTTTTTATAATGATTCAATAGTGAAATATATATTTGTTATATTGAGTAAAATGAAGAATACCTACTCAGATAATCCAGCTTTTTCAAAATTCTTTTTCAGAACTATTTATTTACAAGTTATTTACAGACACCTATTATGTACAGCCAACAAAATATTAACTCTGCAACTGGTAGTTACCTATTCATTTTATATCCTATAAAATTCAAAGAATATAAACATGATTAAAAAATTTTTTTCAAAATGCAGTAAATATGAAATGAAATGAGTAAAAATATGTTTACTCCAAAAAAAAACCTTAATTTCATATTTACTGCATTTAATATTGAATTGATTTGAATATAACTCAAAATGCATAATAATATTTGTTATATCTATTATCTTATAACAAAGATAATCCATTATGTAAAAGGAAATGAGTATGTATGCAAAACAAAATAATGATAGGGTAATCTAGACATGTGTAGATTAATTACAGTCAATAATATAAGCCTGCCTTTGAAATCACATATATTATACTTATATAAATACTGGAGTATGATTATATAAGAATAATATTCACAATGATTATATATATAAAACTAGCTGACCCAGCGAACTTCGTATCTTTTTTTTCCAAGTTTTCTCACCTTTTAAACCTTCCCTGAAGTTCTACAAACATTTTAAAACTAAAATCAGCCAAATCGGTTCAGCCGTTCTCGAGTTTTAGCGAGACTAACGAACAGCAATTGATTTTTATATATATAATATATATATATATATAGATTACAAAAAATCAGTGTAATAATGAATTCATGTTTACGACAATGAAGAGCAAGTTCCAAAGTCTTTTTCTTCACTTGAGAGTATTGCAACCAGATAATTTTATTTCCTGGATTTATATATAAAGCATAAAACATGTAATTATTTATCATGATTAATCTATCTTATATATAGATAGATCTCATGAGATAATAGATTTAATTACAGGGAATTTTCTAGATTTCACTGATATACCACAATCTTGTTTAATTCTGTTGTTGTGACTGTTAAAATACCTACTTCAGTTCTATGATATGACTTTGAAATATTTGTAAAATAAAATAGAATTGTTTTTATACAGTTAGATTACTCATTAAGACACTAAAAATAGTATGAGGAGACTATCCTTTGTACTAATAATAACACAAGTGACACATGTCTGATAAATTCTTAAATAGGTATGTAATTAATAATTTCTGATGCCTTCGCAGTTAATAGTTGTTTCATTCCAATAGGTATGTAATTATTTAATGAAATATTCTTTAACAATCAAACATTTAGATAATAGTGTTTTAGGACTTAAGACTTTGTATATAAAATCAAACACAGATATATTATGCACCTCAGATTTTAGTAACAGCAAAATACCCATACCAACTAATATATTTGCTAAATTTCAACCAGCAATATAGTTAAAAATATCATACTAATAGACTAATAGAGCACTGTGTTAAGACTTCAAAAACAATTGAATTATATTACTTCATGCCGCATTCCATTATTGTATCAATTTCATTAGGTCAACACTAAATTGTACCCTTAATTATTTGTCATACTAACCTTAACACAACACAGCATATCTAATAAATCCAATAATATAAATCTAGTTAAATCCAGTATCCAACTAGGAAGTATAAGATATTACTCTTATTTCTCACAGCTCTCGGCGAAAACGAACAAAAGTGAAATCGTTCACTTATCTGATGAAAATAAATAACTGCAGCAGAAGCGATTACACGCGCGACTGCATTATGCAGCTAAAACCACAACAAAAGAAAATGCGCTTTGCTCACCTTCACTTTCTCAAAATTGTACAATCATCCAACTGCAATCTTGTCAGTGGTACCGTCGTACGGATATCCAACGATCCGCTATAAATACTTTACAGTTCACTAATACCATATGTTATGAATAACAAGTTCATCACAGATTTTCAGAAATTACGATTTCTTCGATGATTGGCACGATTCCACAAAAATTTTGACATTTCATTACAATGTGAATTTTCAATGTAGATCGGTTTTATTTTAATGAAATATAAGAAAAATATTTAATTGAAAGGATGACAAAAAATGTCTCGACTACTTAAAATAATCCGAGTGCATTAAATTTGAAAAAATATTTTATTGAGCTATACAACAAAAATATGAGAATCTATAGACAACGGATCCATAGATAGACTGGGAGCAGTAGACAGGTAATAGAGTCGCGAAAATATCGTCGTATTTTACATAAAACCGGTTTTTTGTTTTTGCAATATTAATTGTTTTTTTTCTTGATTTTATAAATAAATTTTATAGAATAGCATTCATGATAGCCAAACTTTAGAGGGAAATTTTCCTATTTATTCCTATGGAAAAATTGTGAAGTAATTGTGGTACTAAAGAGAATGGATTGTGATCTCTTGTACCCCGTTAACAGATTACTTAGTGGGGTAAGGCCGCCAAAAATGTAATATTTAAAAAATACAATTTTCCTAGAATTTAAGACCTCATAAAAAAAACAATATGAAAGTTATCGTAATAAATCTTTTTTTACTGTATTCTTGAACTCAAAGTAGGTTGGAAATGAACTAACAAAATAAATGTAAGAAGTCATACAAAACACATCTTATAATAGAAAACAAGTAACTAGTGAATATTACCCATTGTGTCACATACTGTGTGGGATCCCATTTGGTAGCAGAATAATATTGTTCTGTGTTTTAAGTTTATTTAATTATTGCTCTGTATGTGTATTGTTTGTGTTGCAAAATAAATCCTTTTCTATTTTATTATAAATAAAGCCTTAACGCTGGTATGTTTTATAGTTTTTGTTAAGTTATAAATTTCATTCTTATTCCAATAAAATAATTTCCTATTGTGATAAAGAAAAATTAAACATTGAGATAAGTACTAAATATTTTATTTATTTAAATACAACTACATGTACCTAAGTTATTATGACTTTGGCGTTGAAAATCCCAACGGTGGATATTTTTCTAAGATGGGACCCATTGATGATGGATAAAAAGCCATAAACTTGAATCTTTCACCCATTTTCTTTGGATCAACCAGCATTTCATAGCTCATTTGTAACTTCTCTTTGTCTTCGTCCGATTTTGCATTTTCCAATAACATCTGTAAAATATAGAATAAATATTCAATTACATCGCTATCTTTTTGCTTCATTCCTACACTTTATTTTCAGAATGTATCAATGCTACAATAAATATCGATAATATTTTCAAACATTGAAATTTATACCTACTGCATTATATACATATATGAAATATATATTTTTGTACGCTACTAATAAAAAAAAACATCCAAGCTTACCTTTAGCCTGAACTCGGCTTGCGACCGTTCCAAGAACTCTCTTTGTTTGACAGGGCCCACTACTAAAGCAAAGTTTTCATCGTTTGGTGTCTTGGACGCAGCAATTCGAAGTTGACTAAAGTCCACGTCCGCTGTTAAGTCACTCGTGCCAGGGTTCTCAAGGGGATCCACTAATTTATGTTTATGAAATGCCTGGAATAAACAGAGGCATTAAATAATTAGCATGTTCGAAGTTCATAACGCTTTGAAACAATCCCCAGCTAGTCCTGCTATAATAATAATACTTTACAAATAAACAGAACCTACCCTAAAAGTGTCCTCTTTTTCGCCTTCATGTCCATAATCCGCCACCAGCGCAAGGCCTCCAAACCCGTCCACGCGTTGAGCTAACTGCCTCGCAATACCGAGACCTCGCGCACTTATCTCTAAATGAGTCCGGTCTCCAGTTTCCAAAGGAGGCCTAATTAACATTTTTACGGATGGAGTCTCTTCAGCTGACATCCGATATAACATTTTGTCCTCTTTATCCACATCTAGAAGGACCTCACGCCAACCATTTTCTGTTTTCTACAACAATATATATTTTTTTTAATATCATAAAATCATGTAGTTACCATGCTATACTACATTTGATTGAAATCCCCCTAGATTTGTCGCACTCTGTGTGCAAATCTTTTTTTCATGATTACAATGCAACTTACCTCAAATTTATGAATAGGAAGTACATCAAAGAATTCGTGAGCAATATACCAGGAGAATTTTTCAGGCACCTTCTTTAAGTCATTATACCAATACACCTTTATACCAGTCACGGTTTCACCCTGAAACACGAGTAAATACAATTTATTTTGCTAGTCAAAATCTGGTCTGTGACTTACAGAATATCTGAAAAAATATTAGGTTTTTTTTTTTCTTTGGATAAATTCGGGCAGTGATATACAATACAACTACATATTTAGGTAATCTATACTATTATTATAAAGAGGAAAACTTTGTTTGTTTGGTTGTAATGAATAGGTTAAAAAACTACTGGACCGATTTGAAAAATCTTTCACTGTTGGGAAGCTACGTTCACCCTGAGAGACATAGGCTATATAATATTTTGAAAAAAATTACGCATCCGTGCGAAGCCGGGGCGAACCGCTAATGAAAAATATGTGACCTATAATATTTTTTAGAATCAAAGTATTAAATTGCAGGATGTACATACCTCATAATTGTGGGGCGAGTCTATATCACAAGCCCTGTGAGTTGCACATAGCCTATTCGCCTGCACATTCTGCATTGTTTCGGACATTTCCACTAAGTGAATACTAAGGTCCTCAGATTTATAACCAAAACGATGGAGCACCTAAGGAGATTCATGAATATAAAATATTGTCTTAACAGTATAAAAAAATCTTAATTATTTTTAAAACTTAAAAAAATATATATTTTGGTTATATTAATACGAATACCTATAAGCAGAAAAAGTATAAATAGCTAACAAGTTTTAATTACTTATTGATTTTTTTAAAATAACAACTAACATATTTAAAAATAATTACATATTGTGTAATCTACGATAATAATAATATGTTACTCAATAGTTTCTCCAAGACATAAATAGATTGTGAACTAAAAACTTCTTATTTTTTTTTATTACCCTTAAAATATCCAGCATGAGCGTGCCCTTTCCAGGTCCAAGTTCGACAATCTGCAACGGTTTCCCGGTACCCATTTTCTTCGTTTCCGAGTAGAACCATATCGCAACGATTTCTCCGAATAATTGACTGATTTCAGGAGATGTTATGAAATCCCCGCTCTCCCCTATTACTTCTTTTTTCATGTAATAACCTTCTGTGGGATTTGTAATTACGATATGCATGTACTCTGCCACTGTAATTGGACCATTTAAACGTATTTTCTCCTTTATTATATCCATTAGTTTTGGTGCTGAACCGGCGATAGGCATTTTGAGTGTCTTTGGATCTGGTCGCTTTATAACCTTATATGTACCACTGCACCGGGAAATTATACCAGGACGAAATAATCTATTGCACATAGTAATAATGTTTCGAGAATTCATAGCTAAAAGAAACTCTCGCTTAAGATATTAATAAGTTTTCGAGCGCACAATAGGTATATTAAAATTATGTTTTGACAATCAGCTGTTTTCGGCTGAATGGCAGTGACAGGAACAGGATTATAAGACGCGTTTCAAAATAATTATTATTTTAGTAACCACATTTTCGAAAATGAAGTAATTTGTAATCTCATAACATTTTTTATTTATTTATACAACTGATACTGTGAAATATTGGCTGAATACGCATTCAAAACCAAATTTAGGACAGATAACAATAATTATATATTTTTAAAATACCGTAAAAATCGTAAATGATATTATTCGAACTCTATAAAGTCACTGTATTTGCAACCAATCGTAGGCAAGCTCAACTGTTTTCTATATTCTTATTGGTTCAAAATTTGACAGACCATTAAGAAAAAACGTGTTGAATGAAGTTGTCAAATTTGACAACAGAGTTCAGAAGCAGTAAATTACTTTAAATATTTTTTGAATAAATATATGTAATACAAGTGTACTCTATAATTTTTATACGCGCACTCAATACTTACTAGAAGTAAGATTCCGTTATTGAGTAGAGTTCTCATATTATTTAACTACTTCTGATATAAAGCCTGTAGAGGTTATGTTTTGCTTCACATATACACGTGAATTTTAAGTTTTTCTAAAATGTCCGATGATGAAGGGGGCTCTAATGCCAACACAAAATTCAAGGATGGTGTAAATAGGAATGCCCGGCTAATTATCAGGAACATATCGTTTAAAGCAACGGAAGAATCTTTGAGAGAACATTTTGCGCAGTACGGTACTGTTGAAGAAGTTAAACTGTTAAAGAAACCTGATGGACGGCTAGTAGGATGTGGCTTTGTACATTATACTCATGTGCCTATGGCCAATAAGGCTATTACGGCTACAAATAAAAAACCATACCTAGGTAAGTGTCTATTTCTTATGTCTAAACATTTGGCATCTTTATTGTTTCACTTACGAGAAACAATATATTTAATATTTTACCATGTTACATTCCACAGGTCGTCCAATTTATGTGTCTTGGGCTATTCCGAAACATAAATATGGTGAACAAGAGCAGGGCAATGAGAATGGACCTCAAAAACAATTCAATACCAAGGTTTCCCTGGATGATGTTGTGGAGATAAAAGGTACATTTATTAATGGAATATGATGTTACTTTACTGAGCCTTTTTCGTGAATAATAATTTTATATTTTAAATTGGACCAATACTGAAATTAACTTAAAACAAGAACTATCTATCTATTATCAACCGAAAGAAGTTCAATAGACGACTAAGACTGCATTTGGCAATATAATTGTTTATTTTCGTTTAAATTTTGGATGTTATTGACATTATAGTAAAATATAATGAGTACAAGGTGTATTTAACATGTTTAATATTTAAAAATTTCAGATGAACCTACTGATAATACAAATCCAACCAAACAAAATAAAAATGAACCCAGGATCAACCGTAATGCTCGCCTTATTGTCCGCAATGTGTCCTTCAAAGCTACTGAAGAATCTTTGAAAGAGCATTTCCAACCTTACGGTGATATTCATGAGGTTAAATTGTTGAAGAAACCAGATGGGAAGCTGGTTGGCTGTGCATTTGTACATTTTAAAAATGTGCCCATGGCTAAAAAGGCACTTTTGAACACAAACATGAAGCCATTCTTAGGTAAGATCTGCGTTGTAATACTTTGAATTATAAAACAAGAATAACTACAAGGTATTTTAGTTCACAATTATTTATCACAGTTAAGAATTATATACTAATTTCGCAATTTATTAATTTATATTTCAGGACGACCAGTATCTGTGGATTGGGCAGTGGCCAAAGACAAGTACATGCAATTTGTAGTGAACAAGCAGCTTGAACTACAAGATGATGTCAAAAAGGAGGAATCTGATAGTGATGATGATGAGAAACCTGCACTGAATGGTTCTGGTGAAGAAGTTAAACAGGAGATTAAGAGTGAGTATAAATTGATATTGATGATGTTCTCTGTACTTGCTCTGTAGTCGGTCAGGCCTTTGTGCATTGTGGTGTCAGCTAGTCCATTAGCCAGCCTGGCACCAAGTGAGCCATTAAATATGTACCAGATTTAATATTTTTTTTTTATATTTCTTGTAAAACTAAACAAAATCAATTTTTAAATACATTTGAATTTAATTTAACAGGTGAATCTGATGATTCCAATGAAGATGAATCAGATGGGGATGAAGATAATGAAGGTTCAAGTGATGAAGATGACGATGGCGAAGATTATGATGATGATGAAGATGAAGATAATGATGATGATGAAATGGACAACCAGAGTGAGACTAGTACAATCGCTGAACGAAAACGGTAAATAGTAAATTACTTTGTAAAAAATGTAATTATCTAGACAAAACAGATTGATTAACTGAAACTCTTATTGGTAGATGATGTTTATAGGTCACTCTTCGGTTCAAAGTTCTGAACTCGCAAAAGCCATGTATAATAATTAATAGTTAGCAAGGCTTACACTACTATGCGCGGTTATGATCATAGCCAGTTTATAATTTCATATTGTTTCCTAGGATAAAACTGAATGATGCGGAAGACGGTTGCACTGTGTTCATAACGAACATCCCGTTCAGTATCGACAACGACCAGCTGAAAGCGTTCGCGGAGGTCACCGGTCCCGTCAAATACGCACTCATTTGTATGGACAAGATGACGGAGCACTCTAAGGGATCTGGATTTGTTAAATTTGAGGTAACTGTTGATGGATAGAGTAAAATTCTACGTATTTTTTATCTTTTACTTTTGGTTGGTATAAGTAATTGATTGTAATTAGTTTATAATTGGTACTTTATAATTTATTAATTTTTAAATATTATTTGATGAATATTGTGGCTTGAGGCCAGGTCAACCCTAAAAATATATATGTGAATAATATTATTAGCTCCAAAACATCAAAAAGAGACGTACGTTATTGTCAGTATACAGTTATAAACAATACTTAATTAAGAGATTTATATCGGCCAAATTATTCCTAAATACTGTTAATTGTTTTAGAATGCGGAGGACGCGAGTAGATTCCTCTCTCTCCCCGCCAGCTCATTGAAACTCGAGGGCCAGGAGCTGCAGGCCAAGCCGGCGTTGAAGAGGGAAAACCTGCAGAAAGACAACAACAAACAAGCCAAGGATAATAGGAACCTGTATCTTGTCAAAGAAGGAGGTGGGCGACCATTTCTTTTTAACAAATTTGAACTCTATGCGGAGGGTTATTAGGTGTCTTTCAGATTGTGCACACTTTGTTTTTGTCACTGTTAACTCTGAAGCAATAATGCAACAACTAAGGTCTCTTTATCATCCCATTTATTTGATATTTATGTATTTGTTTTTGTTATATGTCACTTAGATTAGATTCACGATCACTTCTATCAGGTTCCAGGGGCAAGAAATGAGCCTGTTAATTTACTTTTTTTTTTACAGTGGTCGTGGCTGGGACGAAGGCAGCCGTGGGCGTCTCTGCGTCAGATATGGCGAAACGATTAGCGCTTGAGCGAAGCAAGACGCAGATGCTCAAGAATTTGAACAGGTTAACTATTAAGTCTAATACATTACCCTTTAAATGGTGGAAACTTATTGGAATTAAACAACTGTAACGGACTTAACTTGCGTATATTAACAATTAGATTTAAGTATCCTTAGCTCAGTCAGCTACAAATATGGAAACTGTAAAGTTTTCGAAACGTCCGCATAAAAAATAATATACTTACGTTTTTTAATAGTTTTTATTCCAATACCGCGCAAGCATCAGTAATTATAACTTTTTTATACCTGCGTCCCTGACTTCGAAGGGAATATGCGTTATATGTATCATCGATTAAAATTATATAGTTTCTTGTTATTTCTAAAAACTATTTTTTAGATTGGTATCCCGCTACCGCAGCGTAGGTTCCAACTTGGACTTGGACCGGCTAACATGGACAATGAGAACAATAATTATATGAAATAACATAATTTTAATCGATTATATAATCTTAAAATTACTGTTTATTATTAATTAACGTTATTTCTTCAAACTATATTTTTAGATTCGTATCCCGCTACCGTATCGTGGTGTCTAACCTGCCGGCGAACATGGACGACAACAGACTGCGGCGTATCTGCGCGTCGGCGGTGGGCAGCCGCGCGGTGCTCACGGAGGCGCGCGTCATGCGGGACTTGAGGGCGCCCGTCGGGACCAATGGGAAGCACCCGTGAGTATACTGTTTAATTTTGAGAACAATCGCCGTGATTTACACTACTATTATAATGGGGAAAGATTTGTGTGTGGGTGTGTGTGTTTGTCTATACTAATATTATAAAGAGGAAAGGTTTGTTTGTTTGGATTGAAAAGCTCCAAAACGGCTGGACGATTTTAAAAATTCTTTCACTGAATATTATATGAAATATAGCCCTTAAAATCCGTAACAATTGTTTTGTGCAATAAAAAATATAAATTATCGCTTTATTCAACCAATAAAAAAGGTATTGTGAGAGCATTATTTCGCTTTGACACAAGTAGATAAATTGATGATTAGTTATTGACCAGAAAATAATTTTGCTTATTAGCAAACTATAGTTCTCAAGTCACTGATAGAAATAAACAGTCCAAATATTTTGACATTTAATCAAGTTTTTTTTATTTTTATAATTTAATATTGCAGGTCTAAAGGATATGGTTTCGTGATGTTCACTCGCCATGAAGACGCTTTGACGTGTCTTCGGAAGTTGAATAATAATCCAGATATATTTGATAAGAATAACGTAAGTACAGTCTAATTATAATCTAGAGATGAATTCTGTAAACATATTGCCCGATATTAAGCTCCAGGTATTCATTTTAGAAATTCATTGATGTTATTTTGTGATTCCAGAGGCCTATAGTTTCCTTTTCGATCGAAGACAGAACAGCTCTTAACGCGAGAAAGAAGAGATTGGAGAAGTCCATAGCTAACAATCCATTAGCTAAGAGAGACAACCAGAATGTTGAAACTACAAACAACAGAAAGAACAGGAAGAGGAAACACCAAATGCCCGACGAGAGTTATGTCAAAAAGGGAAGATTTGAAAAGAAACCTGGCAAAAATCAAGAGCAAAACAAGGGATTCAACAAAAATAATTCAGAAACTGATGCTGGTAAATTTGTTAAGAAACCGAGAGATGAAGACGAGATCGAATATTCTGGTTTGACATCTAAAGAAGGTACGCAACATAAAATGAGAAGCTTCCATAAACTAAAAGCGCAAGCAGATGTCCATAGACAAAATGTCAAGTTAGAAAAGAAAAAGAGCCAGAGGGCATGGAAGCTAAAAATGGCGGCTAAGGAGAGAATAAAGTTGCCTAAACAGAAAATTAACAAAAATCCTAATAAAAAGAAGAGGAATAGGCATAGAAATAGGGAAGTTTTTTAATTATATAAGTAAATATACTGACTTATGTATGTATCAAATGTGTTTTTTTTATGATTGTTTATAATTAAAACCACACTTTATTTTATATTAACTTTTATTTATCAAATATTTCTAGAGTTCGTACCATCTAAAACTAAAACATAGTAAATATGAGAAAACACTCCTAAACAAAGTGACAATATAACGACAGTCCAGATTTTACATAATACGGAAGTATTCGACCCCTTTTTATAATCTGCTTAATTTTTATGTGAATCTTATGAATAAATCTTGGAACGTTGTTAGAGGTCTCAACTTCTATAATCAATGTATATCATAAATACTCAAACTAATCACAAATCGTGCTAAAAATGTATAAAAAAGTCTAATCACGTGCATGAGCAAGTTTTCACAGCAAAATGCCAATAAATTTCGGTTGCACTGATTATCAATTATTGTAAATACAAGTCTTATATAAAGGCACTATCAAATACATAAAGTCCTTTTGTAGTATCCATGACGTCATGCGCAGTAAAGTGAGTTAATGACGTATGTATTGGGATTTAAAAGATATCCCTCCTCTGGTAGGACGCGAGATTTATCGCGCGAGAAAACGTCACAGTCCTGATTTTGTAATGACTAAAAGAAAATAGTGCCTAATTTAACCTCACACGCTATCCCCTCTGCACCACTCGTGGTCAATTCTACAATACTTACTTAAACCTAGGTTGAATATATTTTTTAACCAAATTCATATTTGTCTTACTATAGAAATATTACAGCTTTTTGAAATAAAAAAAATGGTACAACTCGGATCTTGACATTGATTGCCGTTAGTTTATTATAAACCTTAGAGTATAAACATGTAAAGTGCACATTTAGGCAATTCCTTTACTTTACTATAACTACTTTATTACATAATAAATTTTGTAGGAACAAGAGATATCGAATCGAAATTAAGTTCTAAAATAAAGTTCAATGAAATAAACTTTAGATAGACATTATTAAGCAGATACTTGCGTGTAATTAGAACATATACGTTTCGTATGAAGGAAACGTGTTTCGGTGAACTACTTAAAACTAATTTTATATGACATGTTATCGTGTCACAGTCCTTTTTATTATTAAATTTTTTTAAAATGTTATTTAACCATAGACTCTGAAATCATTATCATTACCCACACCTAAATTTAAAGGGAGCTTACTTAATAAAGTATTTTTTTCAGGAGAGGCGAAAAACTCGATAATATGTCTGTATCTATATAATATGTCTGTATCTATATAATATGTCTGTATCTATATAATATGTCTGTATCTATATAATATGTCTGTATCTATATTTTTATATGAAGCTAATAAAGGACGGTCGCGGAGCACAGAGAAAAATGGACGTTGTCCTTTTTCTATTTGTCTCTGTCTCACGCGCGTAGTAATAGTACTCTCACGCTCGCACAGTAACCTTTAAGGTCTTCGCAACCGTCCTTTAGATAGGTTTTAGTGGTAGGTAGGCTTTGCTGTAATTCGATGTTGTGCATAACTCAAAATTCCAGGTGAATCGAGTTAACTCTCTTTAAATCTAGGTGTGATTAGTTCTTTACATTACATTTCTTTGAATACATTAAAAACGTGCATAGTACTTTTTACAGATCATATTAACCATCGTTGATTAGGCTATATTCTAATGGACTTAAGTGTTCAGGACTGTGACACGTTTAATGGTCCAGTTATAACCTCATGCGCATCTTCTCTGGCTGGGAGACGAGTCCGTACTTGTCGAGGTGCTCGTAGAGGGCCGCCAGGTATTCCTTCGGGTGGTAAGTGTAGTGTTGGACGTGGGGTGACTTGTCCCAGCATTTCCAGGTGCACTACAGAAGAATAAAATAATACTATGATTATAATAATTTACTTAACTTTTACCTTTCCTTAAAGTTCACTATTTTTGTCAGTGCTATTACTTAATAAACGGAAATTAATTTCTAGTCGCTATAAGACGATTAAGTACCATGGAATCGACTGTGGATATTGTTAGCTACCAACAAAACGTTAATATATTTTAGTAGATTCTGCATAATTATTTTTTTAACACATGTAACTTTTTATTACACAACAAAGTCAACAAACAAAATATATGCTTATTACAGTATTTAACCATTGAGCTATTAGAAGATGAAAGTTAGGGAGTAGCTAGGACCAAAAGTATGTAGGGTTCCGTACCAATGCTAAAACGGGTCCCTACTTTAGAGACACTGTTGTCCGTTCATCTGTCACCAGTTGTAATTTGAAATTTTCGCGGAAAATGTATTTTGATACCGCTATAATAACAACGACTTTAAACAAAATTAATATTTAAGCTAACTCCCATACAGCAAACATGATTTGCCATATCTACAGATACAGAACCCTTTGAGCGCGAGTCCGGCTCACACTTGACCTATTTATAATTATTTATCAGCCCACCTTAGTGCCCATGCCGACCCAGCTGTCGTGCACGGCGCGGTTGGAGCTCTCCGCGCCGACGGGGTCGCTCTTGGACAGCAGGAAGAGCGCCGGCGCGCGGCACGGGTTAGTGTGGAACATCTGCGACGAGCGCACGTAGTGACGCGTCGCGACGTCCTGGAAAGCCTTCATGTGGTATCTGTGGATAATTGTACTTCATTTATTGATCTGGCGATTTATAAGATGTAAACACACTATTGAATATTTTATACGCTTTCTCTGTCTTTTCGTATTTATGCTTAGATCTTCACAACTGTGCAACGGATGTACGTATACAAAATAGCATGATCTGATATCACTACAAAGTATCTACCTATAAAGCAATCGCTAATGACATTTTTTTTGTTCATTACGTAACAAACAAAAAAAAAATGTCCTCATGCCTATTGCTAAATGTATGTAAAATATGTATTTAACAAATATTTTTAGTTTTGAGACGTGACGTCACGTCAATTCATATTCATCTCCCCAATTTGATCGCGCTTATATTTGTCATCTTATTATAATTAAGAAATGAAAAAAAAAAACAAGTCGAATATTTTTAAAAATCAAATTGACCGATTAATAATGTCTTTACCCATTTATCATCTCTATTGCACCTTGGAATGAAGCAACTATTAACGGATTTAACTCGCGTATTTTAATAACCGCGAAGGCATCAGAAATTATTCTATTGCACGTGTTGAAAAAATAACCGATAAGATAAATATTACGGCAAATATTCGGAATATTATCTATTACTGACCTGTCTAGACATAACGCTACGTTATCGACGCGACCTTCTTGATACAATGTGTGTACAGGTTAAAATAAACAATGTGGATTTCTGTGATTTATATAAAAATGGTTAATTAGTTATATAATTTATTTAATTTTATTGAAATTCGAACTATAAGCCTGTCTACGTAAATTAATAATTAGCAGTAAAACTAATAGACGATAAAGATTTCTCAATAGGTATCTTTTAACTGGCTTCCAGTATGAATGCTATTCTTGGCAATTTCTTATTAGCTAATTATTTATTTATAGGTAATTATATTCGCAAAATTAATCTTACAAATTTAAATTTCTTTTTTAAAATCTAATTTTGTCCGGTTTTCCAGCTAGAAAATAGGTACCAGTAAAACTTTTAATAGTTTTAAAAAAGGTAATTAAATAGGTTCTATTACCTATTAAATTCAAGAATGCTTTTTTTTAAACGATTTTTAAACGTCTCTCTGTGTGTGTGTGTGTGTGTGTGTGTGTGTGTGTGTGTGTGGCATCATAGCTCCTTAACGCATAAACCGATTATGATTCTGTTTTTTTTTATCTCAGAAAAGTAGCACCAACAATTTCGGAATATAACAACCGCACCAGTTCCAAGGAACCAAATACTCACTCCATGTAAGTCTTGAGGGTTTTCTCCATGATCTTGTTCTTGGGGAACACCGCCTTGGGCACTCCTATGGTGATCTCACTGATGTCCGCCGCCGAGTCCCATACCTGCGCCGTCACGCGGTCCAATACGGGTTGGTAGCTGGAACATGTAAAAACATAAAATGAAAATTTCTGACGCCTTCGCGGTTATTACACATTGGAACGAAACAACTATTAACGGATTTTACTCGCGTATTTTTATTTCATTTTATTTGATGAAGTTTCGGATTGCTTACTGTTTCCATAATCGTAGCACGTCTGAGGTGACTTTAGCGTTAAGACTATTGTCAGCTCATTCGTGCTACGATTAAATTATCGATTGAGCGAACACTATAAATCTAATATAGTCGTTTTATTTCAATGCGTAACAACTGCTGAAGTATAAGAGCTTTTTTTTTAATTAACACTTATTGTAATTTCATTGTTTCAGAGTGTAGTTACAAAATATAGAACTAGGTGTATACAATTAGATGTATGACGTGACATAGTACTATTATTTATTGTTTACGAGTAGGCGTTTCTTGTGACGTACAGACCTATTGTTTACAAACATGACTTTAGGATCATCTTCCTGTTTGGATGCAATAGTTATAATCACTGCGAGCATAAACCTTGAGTCTATTTTGATACTTGTGCCGCCAACGCACAATGCATTTGCATTTAAGTAAAATAGTATAAAATATTTGGTTACTTTGTTAAAAAGGGGTCTTAGTGAAAAAGGGTCTAAGTGTCATAAGGTCCTAGTGGAAAAAAGGTATCTAGATTTTTTGGTATGAAAATAATTTAAGGCACTCAGGATTAGTCAGGATAGTTCTTACCCCGAAAATAATCTCTTAGGGGAGTGAAGAGGTGAGTAGAGTGCGATAATTGATACCACCTAAGAAACCCGAAGTACTAAATATGTACTAGGGTTATCATACGTCCGGGTTTCCTCGGACTTGTCCTAGTTTAGGAAGTCCGGACCGGAATATTATTGCCTTTAATTGTCTAGGTTTGAAAATTGAATTTCGTGTTGTTCTGGTCTCAATATCTATCGACTCTGGTCTCTATTCAGGGTTATGTCCAGGTTATGATGTCCAAAATCCGGGGATTTCACGCGGCTTGTCCGGGCCAAATTTTAGAGATGGCAACCCTGTTAATTAATTTTCGGAGGAAACAATTATTGTCTCACTCTTAAATTCTACAAAGGTACATTTTTTTACGACCTCACCCTAATACAAGCAGACCAAGTCGCGGGCATAAAGCATTATATAACTCACGTGTTAGCATCCTTCAAAGCGTGAACGCATAGCTCCCCCCACACGTATCCAGCGACGGAGAACCCGTGGACTGTCATGGTGTTGAAGCCCTCATTCACCGTTATAAACTTGAGGACGTCATTGGCCACTAGCTGTAAGGAAGAATATGGAATCATTGCGAGTTTGCACGAATAAAAACTATTGTTTAGATATTTAGAGCATGTTTGATAACGCTAAAGAGTCTCGAGTAAGCTAATGCAACTCTTCTAAAAGATAAAAACATGGTTTTCGAGAACTTTACAGTTGCCATATTTAATTATACGCTAGTTAAATCTATATAAATAAAAATTAAATGCTGTTCGTTAGTCTGGCTAAAACTCGAGAACGGCTGAACAGATTTGGCTGATTCAAGTTTTGAAATGTTTGTGGAACTCCAGGGAAAGTTTAAAAGCTGAGAAAACTTGGAAAAAAGAAAAAAAAAAGGAAATCGCGGTACGAAGTTCGCTGGGTCAGCTAGTCAGTTATAATTATTTTATTATATTGTAAATGTAATCAGAAATTATAAGATTATACGCTAATTTATTAAATTATTAGATAATTAAGATACTTGTCGATAGCAAGATTATATTTCGCTGGATTTTATATCCGAATTATTGTTTAATGGGTACAATACAAGAAGCCGTGCCGAAACTTTTTTCAATAATCTATAACTGGCAGTAAGTGTTATTATTTTTCTTGACAAATACTGCAATAAATTATTGATTTATATTGGATTAGATTAGATTAATTTATATGTAAAATTACCAGATTATATTATTGGAATGAAACAACTATAAACGGATTTAACTCGCGTTTTTTATTTAATTGGCTGTCGTTTCGAAAACTTTCCACCTCCCATATTCGCAGCACGACTGAGCTGACGTTAGTAACGCTAAACGATAGTCTTTAGACAATTTTAACAGTAACTGTTTATAGTGGTATGAGGTCACTAGTGAGATGGCGTCGCTTCGCTCTTACTCTTACACGTACAAAAATATGAAATGTATGTCCGTTTTTCAATTTTATTGTAATTGAATGAAGAGGCCTTTAATTGGTGAAATACGACAGCTAGACCTCATTTGTCATTAGAGCATATAGCGGATTTTTGACACGCGATAGTCAATTGCTACTCATAGTCTTATAGAGCTGTTATTTAGTGTTAGGTACCTACATACAAAGTCAGTCAGTTATATTTTAACTGCTTTCATACGAGCATCGGCTAACATTATACGGGCAAATATCAAATACTTTAAGACGAAAAATGATACGATAATCATATTACAGTTGTTTATCTTATTGATTATAATATGTTGTATTATACATAATACGCTTTATCATCACTAATTACTTTGCGCATCACGTGAATAGCTAAAAGTTATTTTAGAGCCAAAGGTCGATGGACCATTGACATTTGACAGTTTATTCAAAATCGGTCTCATATTGTCATTTAATTCAACCAAAGACAATTTACATTAACGTAGTCAATACCGACAAGAATTATCGAACAGCTACTAGGTCGGCAGACCGACCGACAGACTTTTTTGCAAGAGTTATTTATAGATTTTTTGCGTATAATTATCTTGCACGCGAATTTTTTGTTATATTTGGTATCATGACGTAAGATGTAGTTTCTTGAACTTGCGTTGAGACGTGTTAAAGTGTTTAATATTTACATAAATTCATATGTAATATGTCTATAGATAATAATAGGTATAAATAATGAATTGTATGCCATAATCTGATATTAATCGTTCCTTACTGAAAGACAATGAGACTTTTAGGCTTCTGTACCTCTGAACAATAATAGGAAATCTTATATATTTATATATCGAGTATATGTCTGTCTGCCAATTTGCTACAACACTACCGAACTACCGATTCAGTTAAAATTTGGTATAAGTATAGAATGATGTAGGTTAGTCGTTATGGCATAACTATTTAAACACAATTTTAGCTATTTGAAAGCAATATACTTATCTAGTAACTTTACAAGGAATTCATGATTTCGACGACTTTTATACGAATCGTGTCAGCACATTAATTCAAATTTAAACATACCGACTTAGAGTCCTAAATGGAATAACAAAATATTGCGAGACGTCACAATATACTAGTAAAGGTGCAATATGTACCTGGGATCCCTTCATGGGCCACAGCAGCTGCCAAGGAGTACAGGAGACGCTGAGCACGTCGAAGCCTTGCTCCAGATACAGAGTGGCGTATTTCATCACATGCTTCTGACGCGCCAGGAGCCAGTTGATCATCACGCAGAGGGGGCGGTTCGTTTGATTGTTCAGCCTGTAGAGACATTGCAGTTACATGGTGAGACAGTGGGAAATGTAGGCTGATGGTAGAACAAAGTCACTGCTTCTTAAGGTTACATGGATTGTTTTACTTCATACTTTAATGCTCCCCACAATCGAGACCTGCCTATTGCTTACATGTCAACATAGGTAGGTATATGATTGAAAATATTTTTACAGTTATTTTGGAATAAATTAATTAGCTATAACGGTTTTTACTCGCATAATATATTAATTCAATGATAATGTTTCGAAAAAATCTGTGTTAAACTATCATCATAAGTGTGCTAAGAATTTAATAAGGGAACTGTAAAGTTAAAACATGAAATTAAATCCGGTATAGTTATATAGTTTTCATAACAATTAAAATATTGAAAATAAACACGCAAGTATTTCATAATCATTAAAATTTTATCGAGATATCATTGTTTCAATTAAATTCGATGTATTAAAACATTTGATAAAAATCTCCTTTTTTTGCATTAAGGTTATCTCCAGGTAATGCATTCAAGTGCATTGACCTCCTGTTGCAATCGACAGGAATATTGCATCATTACGCACATAGACTTATTACATTATATTTATAGCATATAATTTATACAATAGACTTTTTTATTATTATATATGACCACGTCACAGCCGAATAGTTAGGGACTTGAAACAGGTTCTGATGATCAATTGCACTTAGTTGCAGTAATACCTACTTATTAGATTTTTGTATATAAGTAAAGTTTATCTAAAAAAGTTTATTTAAGTAGTAAAAGGGCCATTATTTTATTATTGGCCTAATTTTCCGTCCCCAATAAAAAGTAAGTGGAGGTTTTTGTAAGGGATAAAGTGTATGTTTGCGAGAAAATAGAAATAAATGGGTAACGCAGTTGTAAAAGTTAGGCTAATAATAAAATAATGGCGCAAAAGCATTTATTAAAAGTGCGTGCATAATCGCTAACATGGATAGACGGCCATTTATAGATATCAGGTGATACAGAAAATAAACGAATATTGATATTGAAGACATTAAATACCTTTGCATTGACGATGGTACCTTAAATACCGACTAAATAGGTATCTTTGCGCTTAGAAATATTTAAGTACCAAATGATAGTACCTAGCTAATTTACTTGTTTTTAATGTATTTTATTTATATTATATTTGGAATCAAATAGCTTTATAATTATAAAAGAAATTAGTCATCACGCGGCACAATTACCGGTACCCTAAACAACTTTGACCTCGTCGTTTATATGTAAAATTAATGAGCAAGAGCGGGACAAATATATGACATTACCTCGCTTTAAAATAAGTTACTCGTCCATGTCATTACAATGAATGTGATATTACATTTCCTGCTGTATTAAATTTTACATAATCAATACAGAAAAAATAACAAGTACCTAACTCGAGGCAACAGAGAGACAAGCTACTGGATTGTGATTGGTTGAACATGACATCTGACCCTTACTCAATATTTGCGCATCTAGCGGATTTTTGGCAAAGCGTAAAAAAGCGAGGAATAAGGTTCAAACTTTAAAAAATCCACTAAAGACAAATAATCCGCACTAAAACAATACTATGACTGAAGTAACTCCTATTAATAGTCAAACATGATAATAACATTCAAAATTCTAAGCATACCGTAAAATCTAAACAAATAAGGAACAATGTAAAAATATTGTACCTACCTCCATTATTGATTATTATGTACAAGACCTACTACAATGATAGAACATGATGTCATGTCAGTGTAATTAATACCTATAAAGTATACTTTCATTGATAACGTTAGGTGTCACTATGTTACGTGGGTTATCATTTCTACCTAGATGCATGTTACAAACATGAAACACATATCTTATATGAATGTTTTGTTTAATGGTTAGTATCGCTAACTACAAAGGTAGAGGCTGCGAGATTGACCCCGTGAGGAAGCTGACTTATAGACTGACATATCAACGCAGAGCCTAAACTATAAGGATTGGAAACTTGAAATTTTGCACAGGGATCCCTTTAAACGTAGGTATGCACTAAGAAACGGTTTGAAAATTCATTCCCTAAGGGTGTAAAACGTTAATTGTCGGCGAATCTTTTTGTATGATTATTATTTTATAATAGTTTATGGTTTTTTATATCGTTTTGTTTTATAGTTATCGTTAGTTATCGTTTTGTAATATACTTCAACTAAAAAAAGACGTTTCATTTTATAATTGCAAATAGGTAGTCGTTAAACTAGTTATGTATATTATCAACTATGATTATCCGTTGTCTAGTACCCAGACTACAAGTTTTGTTTAGTCTAAGATTAGATCAATTAGTGTAATTTGCACGAAGTTATTATTTTTAAGTAATACCTTGCTTATTTTCGCTAAGATGGTACAATAAAGCAAAACTCCAAAGCATTTAGGAAATAGCAAGTGTCTGATGTATTTTGATCTTTAAATATATTATGTTATTTATAACGCGATATAGCACGTCTAATGCCTCACGTTCCTTATCTACGTACCTATACGAAAACAAAATAACTAGGTACTACTACTTTAGAAAGGACAGTTATTTTATTTGGCGGCTAGATGCTCGCAAATACGCCAGTAAGTGGCGAGGGAAGTATGCGTGTGGCCACCGCACTCGTCATAGTAATACAGCTCGTCCTGTTCAACATCCTTCTGGGGGTGGCCACACGCATGCCTTCCGTACTTCCCTTGCATATTCGCGAGTATTTGGCCGGGCAGTTAGACAAGAACATTACGGTATCACTTACTTCATAGTAACAGGGTCAGCGGTAAGTTTGACCTTCTCGTTGCTGATGTACTGGATGTTCTTCGTAATGTCCTGGGAGTGAGCACCGCGGTCCCAGCCCACCATGGCTACCGGCGCGCAAGACAGGAGCGGGCGAAACGGCTGTCAGAGACAATATTTATTAGAAAGTTGGTATTAGAAGCTCTACTCATATTATGATAAGGTGTATATTATGACAGAACAGCTTCTGCATGCGACTTCATCTGCGTGGAATAGTTGCTGCTCCGCTCCTATTGGTCTTAGTGTGATGATATAAAGCCTACTGCCTTCCTCGATAATATAATGCTATAAGAAGCAGCACAATAGCCGGATAAAGTATTTTTACAGCCTTAGATGCGTTATAGCCCAAGAGCCAGCGGCCCCCAGACTTTCGGTAAAGTATAAAAGCTGTAAGTTTGTCAATGTATGCCCCCAACACAAGTAAGAACGAACCCCGTCTATGAAACTTGGGTCGCGGTGGCTTTGGCAGGTATCAGGTAATAAAGGTGGGTAAAATTGTGTGTTAAATTCGTTAAAGTATAAAACTCAGTTTTTACATATTTTACGTATAATAATCCTAGAAGTCACCTTGCCGAAACCCAGACCCTTCGTACGGTTGCAACCCTCTCCCAGACGCCCTTAAAGTTTTATTTAATTGTTACTATACTTACGGTATACGTACCACATAATACAATGACAGCTGATGCGCAGTAAAACGTCGCAATGGACCGAACGCTGTATTTCACACGCACCCACTGACACATACCGTCATTTGGGGTCTTTAGGGACAATTTTGAACTTTGACTAAGAATTTCATGTTGCCAATACATCAAAAGTCTAATGTAGGTGCGAGCGCGAGGGACATATTATGTGTCAGCGGGTGCGAGTGAAATACAGCGTTCGGTCCATTGCGACGTTTTACTGCGCATGATCTATCATTTATTGTATATAGCTTCTACCCGCGACTTCTTCCGCGTGGAAGTCTTTTTTTGCAGTCGGTTAAACAGTAGCCTATGTTCTTTCTCAGGCTCCAGACTTTCTTTGTACCAAATTTCATTTAAATCAGTCCAGTAGTTTTAGCGTGAAAGCGTAACAGACAGACAGACAGAGTTGATTTCGCATTTATAATATTAGTAGGGATAATGAGAACTATTTTCTAGATTTATTATGAAAATTCGTTATGTACAATAACTAAAACAATACAATTAGGGCAATATTTACATTTAGCACTGCCAGATTTATTGTCAACATGAAAATATTGACGCCAATATTGAATACTTGTAGTTCTTTTAGTCGTAGACATTATAAAAAACGGGACTTTTAAAACACTAAAAACTTTTTCACACGAGAAGCTTTCAAATTTGAATTGTTTGAAAAATGAAGTTTCAGCAACGAATAATGAATAACATATCAAACGAATGTCGGTAAAGTAGTACAGTTCATCGTCTAACTCCATCTAGTGAATGTTTTATTAAAAATGAATCAACTAAACTGTTTTACTTTAAAATAATCGATTTTTAATCGATTATTTTTTCACATTCCTACTATTAAGAAAACATCATTTGATAGTTCTCCAAATAACATATATAAATTGAGCTTTTATACTATACCGTAAGTATAGTAACAATTAAATAAAACTTTAAGGGCGTCTGGGAGAGGGTTGCAACCGTACGAAGGGTCTGGGTTTCGGCAAGGTGACTTCTAGGATTATTATACGTAAAATATGTAAAAACTGAGTTTTATACTTTAACGAATTTAACACACAATTTTACACACCTTTATTACCTGATACCTGCCAAAGCCACCGCGACCCAAGTTTCATAGACGGGGTTCGTTCTTACTTGTGTTGGGGGCATACATTGAAAAACTTACAGCTTTTATACTTTACCGAAAGTCTGGGGGCCGCTGGCTCTTGCTCTATTAGTATTTCTTACTAACGCATTTACACATATCTCAGTATTATAGTACTCTATTAAGAGCTCTTTTATCATTTTAAATATTTTTGCTGCTACTAACTAAACGGCTACTGTAGCATGTGACCGTTAAACATGCATATATAATTTTGCTGCTACTGTAAATTTTGAGTAAAATTGTAAAGCTTCTGAACGACTCGCAAACACCTATCAAGCTATACCTATAATGCCTGTATATAAGCAGCTTGCTAGTTGGGTAAGTGCTAAAGGGCTTTTAAATATTTAATTATTAAATTTTGTGTAGGTACCTACCTACATGCCAAATAACACAGTTTGAAATAGACATCGTTCGTTACATTTCTGACGTAATTACACGCTAGAATAAAACAACTGTTCCGGAACAAATATTTAATTTAATTATTATTGATTTAAGGCTGTCGTTTTATGAACAGTTGTTTTATTGATTACTTGCTGTGCCCGCGACTTCGTCCCCGTGGAATAGTAATTCTTCATAAGCCTTCATATTTTCCCCGTTTTTTACACATTTTCCACTATTTCTTCGCTCCTATTGGTCGCAGCGTGATGTTATATAGCCTAAAGCCTTCCTCGATAAATGGTCTATCCAACAAAAAAATAATTTTTGAATTCGAACCAGTAGTTCCTGAGATTAGCGCGTTCAAACAAACAAACAAACTCTTCAGCTTTATAATATTAGTATAGATGGTATTATTGAGAATTATTTAAGCCTACATGGCTAAGGTGTAACGAATAAGATTAGCGGAGAAATAAAGGTGATGTTTATTGACCTATGCCCTCACATTATCAGTTTAGAAGAAATCTAAATACCTACCTACGTTAAGATAAAAAAAAACTTTAACTATTCAACGATAATTCGTCTATGTCTTCGATTGGTTTTATCAATAATGCATCGTACGTTACAGTAGCCGCAGGTAGGTTGTTATTGCCAATTGACATTGCACTAGAATGAACAAACAATTATGCCGTTACGGACTGTTTCTGCAATAGCAACAGTACCTAGGTTACTTCCTAATAGAAAGATGAACATCGTTGCCTACCATCAGTGTCTTATAAATTAAGTAGGAAATTACTAATATATTATTAGAAGCGAGATAAGTATTTAATCTTCTCCTTTTCATTTATTGTTCTCGTCAATAAATATTTAACACTAGTTTATGCCCGTTACTTCGTCTGCGCTCGATGATTATTTTACACAATAATGTTATAAAATCTAGCCAATGTAGGTAAAAGTTATATAATGGTAAAGTTTTATCAAATTTCATTCGGTAGTTTTCATGTGAAAGACGAACAAACATACAACCAGATACCCATACTTTTTTACAAACTTTCGCTTTTATACTATTACATATTCATATTTAACAATAATTAAATATGAATATATAACCTACCTACCTACTTACTTGCAGCTATTTTTAATTGGTTTTAAGTACATTTAATTTTATTGCTGTAACAGGATTAAGGCACATTTCTTTGTAAATATTCGAAACGTAGGTAGGTACCTACTTATCCAAAATTCATGAATACCTAAATAATTATAATTTATAAATAAACTTGACGAATGTTGTACCTACCAACCAGCTAGCGGTACAAAGCACGCACTAAATCGTGGATAGGTATCACGCGTCTCGAACGTGTTAAAAAGTTTCGCTTAAACGGCGAGTTGGTGTGGGTGCCAAATACTAAACGATAGCTTCCTTAAGGGTTGTTTGGGACCCTGTAATCTGTCGGGTACTAACTGTTGAGAAGAAAAGAGGTAGGTAGGTACCTACTTATTGACACTTATACTTACATATACTTACTGTTTTTAAGTATACGACTTATACCTACACTTTTTTATTAGGACCATACATTATCGATATTATCATTAGCATGCAGTTGTTATCAACCGGTACAAGTAATAATGTGAAGTTACGTAAACTAACATAGAGTACCTTTCTACATAGCGCTTATATGTATGTATTAGCAATTTGCGTAGCTCCTTGTCCGTCATTTACTAATTTTCTAAACGTTATGAAGATCACATGAACTATACTCAAGTTATGACCTAACAAACATAGTCAATGCTTAAAAATACTCCTACTCAAGTCCAACCAAAAACTGCAAATATATTTGGTCGATAAGTTAATAAAAACTGTCTATTATGAACTGATAATAACGATTGTCATTTTAATATCACCTAAGTTACTAACATAAGTTACATAATATGTAATAATTTATAATAAGATTTATATAAAAGTATATACTTCTGAACATCTGTACTCACATCCGATTATTAAACAATTATTCTGTAAAAATATAGCATAGAAATATTATTACCTATTCAACCCTTTTATTAACAAGTAGGACACAAGATATTTGTATTTGAAGCCTTAGGTAGGTACATTAAGACAACCATTTTACAACCTGCAATATTATTGATATTGTTCAATCTATCACAGAATAAAAAATAATCTATCTGCAGCTACATTTTGTTCTAGGTCAATGACCCATAATTATGTGGCCCAAAGTAAATGCAATCAGTGTAGGTAAATAATGTTAAAAAGTGCCTCATAGACTCTTAGATATTTAACTAGTGATAAGGATTAAATAACTATCAACTGACATGTATGTGAAATTTTGTGAAGTAATATAAGTTAGGCACCCAACTTATATCCCATCTGCTCTTGTTTCAAATTCATTATTAAACTTATTAACTTACATTTCCTTTACTCCGCATTCCATTGTTAACAGCTAAAGGGACCACTTTCCTCAGCACACCCATTTTCAGTCACCAACTAAAACAAAACAAAAGAGATTTAAATAAGTACCCATTTACACAAATAAATAAACTATTTTAGCATACATTTTACACAATAGGAGGAACACAATTAAAAGGTCAGGACATGAATCTATTTCAATAAAACAATTGAAATAGATGTTACCTGATTTACCTATATTATTGTTTAGAAACTTTTTCTTATACATACCAATGTAAGTTTAAAGCATTAAAGGAAATTGACATTGGTTGACTTCATTAAATAAAAAGTTATGGAAGAAAATATTATCGGATATTATAACATCTGTAAAAATTATAAACGGGCATAGAATATTTAATTAAAATATCCACAATAGATTTTTAGGTTTATCTCCAGAGTAGCATTTTACCTTGGACTTTGCACCACTAATGAATGCAGGCCGGTGCATACTAACTTAGATGCACTTATAGAACACTTTTGTAAACAAATGCAACAATGTCTGGCATAACTATTATGCATATCTTATCCATAAACTTGTTGTGTAACATTAACACTAAATAATATTGTTTATTGTTAGGTAGAATTTATAAAACATCTTATATTAACATGACCAAGGACTAACAATAGGAGCCAATTTAATTATGTGTATCTCATAAAAATAACAAAGTAAGTAGTTAATAATCAAACAAAGAAGATATTTTATTAATTTTTTCATAGGCTTTTCTGACAAATAATTTAACACAACTTCTACAATATTATGCATACAAACACGTCGCACCGAGACCTAGTTCCTATTCCTGTCCGAATAATGCAAGTACTTAGGTACATAATTTAATACATAAATGTATACATGTACCAAATAGAATCTACTTATATTTTAATATGTATATAATCTAGGCAACAAGCAACTTTGTAACTGCGTGTTGACGCCAATTACTCGACAGGAATAGAAACTGCATTTCAAATGCATTTCGCCGAAGATAGGCCCGTATAATTAGGTAAAAAAATCTTTGTAAATTAATAACAAAAAGAAACCTCGTATTTCTATAATACTGAGAAAATATTAGCTATCGTATATTACTTACCGGCACAAATAACGGGACAGTAATTGGAAACGATGCAACACAACACAGCTCGGTTAATAGACTTGCAATTGCATGTGTGTCCGTTTATACTTTATCGAGAATTAGATGATAAATGCCAGTGTCAAAAAAGTTTTAATAAAATTGCAGTCACAGCAACTTTCGTTAGAGTTCTAAGTATGACATTAGCCACTTGACAACACTGCGATATTTAATAAAAGAAACAGTTATTAATCGATTTATAATTCAGTGTTTCGAAAATAAACCGCAGCACGCGCGCGCTGCGTGTTGTAACAACATCTATCTATATTCAGTATATTCTATAGATTAGAATGAATGCATAGTGAAGTGAGTGTGAGTGTAAACAGAATGCAAATTCTCTATTTCGTGATTTGTCAAAACATTACGTTCTTGAATACGATTGGAGTTTCGTCAAGGACTTGTTAAAGATTGGTTGATATAAATGTGTCTATTCGTACGTTTTACACTGAAATGAAAAATAATGTGAATTGGGAACGTACCATATAGATTATGCATAAATAATAGATTCTAGTAAATATTCATATTTATAATAAGCAAAAAATATAATGTAATCTTAAAACATGAGATATGAAATTAAAAAAGTATATATACAAATTTCTTTAGTTCTTTTGCCCGTGTAAATGTTTATTATAAGTTCAAAACGGTTTGAAATAGGTACGTAGAAATAGATTTATCAAATGTCAGTGTCATGTATTTATTCGAATAGGTATCCGACCGAAATGACATCTGTCATTAACATGTGAACAAAACAACGTGTGTGTAGATATTTCTATTTAATTAAATCATAAAAGCATAATGTTCATATCTTATGAAATTTGAACGTAAAAATAAACTTACGAAATGAATGACAACGACGGTAAAGAATTTGTAGAGCTTGGGGTGAAAAAGTGGCTTATTAAACAACTTTTCAGCCTTGGTAAGAATCATTGTTTTAACGTGTAATAAATTACAGTTTTACCGTGTTTTACATACGTAGCAAAATAGTTGTTCAGACACAACTTTTTAGTTTACATTACAAGTATGTTAAGTAGGGTTTAACGCATGAAGTTCAAAGGATTGTTTTTTTGCCATTAGGAATTAAGACCCCAACACCTATCCAAAAAGGATGCATACCACAGATATTGGCTGGTGATGACTGCATTGGCGCCGCAAAGACAGGTTCGGGGAAAACATTCGCCTTTGCATTACCTATACTCCAAAATTTAGCTGAGGACCCTTATGGCATATTTGCATTGGTTCTTACGCCAACTCATGAGCTGGCTTATCAGGTAAAGTATTTATGTTAAATTTATAATATGCTCTTGTATTAATTTTTACATGAAATGTGTTGTTAAAGTTTACTTAATTATTTTATAGATAGCAGACCAATTCAGCATCCTAGGGCAACCACTAAATCTCCGGGTATGTGTTGTCACGGGAGGCTCTGACCAACTAGAGGAGTCTCTAAAGTTAGCAAAGAGGCCCCACATAGTAGTAGCCATGCCGGGTAGACTGTCTGATCATATTTTGGGATGTGACACATTTTCATTGAAAAAAATTAAGTATCTGGTATTGGATGAAGCTGATAGGTATGTAATATTTTTAGAATGTTTTGATGTTTTTTTTATTTTGCGAAACTGTTTTTTGTGACTACTAGAAGGTATTATGTACAGAAAATATATAACACTAGCTTCTGCCCGCGACTTTGTCCGCATGGAACTCCTCCTTTTTTGCAGTCGGTTAAAAAGTAGCCTATGTCGTTTCTCAGGCTCCAGACTTTCTTTGTACCAAATTTCATTTAAATCGGACCAGTAGTTTTAGTGTGAAAGCGTAACAGACAGACAGACAGACAGAGTTACTTTCGCATTTATAATATTAGTAGGGATTAGTAGGGATTGATAAGTAGCATTACTGTGGATATGGTTTATACTGGACTGGGAATTGTCAAAAATCCATGGAATATAATTTACTTAAGCATTCAACTATTGTCAGTTCAGTTGTGCTACAAATATGGGGACTGTAAAGTTTTCTAACTGTCAGCAAATAAAATAAAATATGCGAGTTAAATCTGCTACAGTGTTTCATTCATATGTATAACTTTCAGGTTATTTAGTGAGTCTTTCTCAGATGATCTTGAAACAATATTCAATGCATTACCAGCTAAAAGACAAAATCTGCTATTCTCTGCAACAATATCAGAAGATGTCCGAGATTCCAAAATACTTCCCTTGAATAAAGATGTAAGTAAATCCTTCAAGCAGTATACACCCCATAAGTATAAGTTCATTCAAAAAACATAAGTTTGAGCATAAATAGTGCATGTAATTTGCTATTTACCATTCTAAAAAGTTAAGAAACAGTAATATAATGGATAACATATTTATTAGTAAAGAAATTAATTCTCATTTCCAGCGGCTGTTGATCTGGAAAGAATCGGACACTCAATTAACTGTGGAAACTCTGGACCAGCGCTACGCCGTCTGTCCGCCGTACGCACGCGACGTGTATCTAGTACAAGCACTTAGAAAGTACAGAGAGACCCACCCAGACTCCCATGTTATTGTCTTTACTGATACTAAAAAGTGAGTAATTTGATAATTATGGTTTTCTATTGTAAAGAAATGTGTAATATATATTTTCTTTTTATTTAGAAGCTTCTTTTACAATTTTTTTATCACACTCTTAGATAAGTCTTAGAAGAAATTGTATGAAAGTGGCTTAGTTTGATTTTCTATCTATAATAAAAACAATGTTACATATTTGCAATTTTCTCATTGGCCTTCTATATCAATAGCCAGTTACATGCGTTTAACAATATGGTAATTCGCGGGTATTATACAAATAGAATTAGCGTTAGACTTTCATCATCTCAGTTGGAATCAGGGAATACGATTATGGGAATTGTAGTTTACGAAACAGCAAATAAAATAAAATACGCGAGTTCCGTTATAATTGTTTCATTCCGACATTATATTTACCAGGGAGTGTCAGATCCTCTCCCGTCTCCTCCAGTCGCTCGGCATCGAGTCCGGGTGCCTGCACGGCGCGATGCGTCAGCGGGAGCGCGGCGCGGCGCTGGCGCAGTTTCGCTCGGCGCTCTGCCGCACGCTCATCGCCACCGGCGTCGCGGCGAGGGGGCTCGACATACCGGCCGTTGACCTCGTCGTCAACCATAAACTGCCTTTGGACCCTAGAGAGTATATACACAGGTGACGAACATACTCATGTACTTTTTTTTACTAGCGATAAATGTGTTTATATCTGAACCCAGCTCCAAGACCATGGGCGTACGGGAAGGGGGGGCAGCTGCCTCCCCCTAGAAGAAACCTGTAGGTTTTCATACGCTTGCGAGTGTCGAAAATTACCTATTCATAGTTTGTAAAGGACGGTCGCGGAGCACAGCGAAAAACGGACGTTGCCCTTTGTCTATTTGTCTCTGTCACTCGCGCGTAGTAATAATGCCCTCACGATCGCACAGCAACCTTTGGCGTTTGCTGCTTCGAGCCTTCGACTATCAAACAGCGCTGTTTAACAACTTTTTTAAAGCATAGTTTGATGTAACGTTTTTGCCAAATTTATCGTAAAGTTTTAGAGTAGGTATATATATAAGTACCCAGTACATTATTTTATAATATTATTTACTATTTGCAGAGTGGGACGAACCGCCCGCGCGGGGAGATCTGGTATGGCGATATCCCTAATAACGCCTTACGACTTGCTTCGGCTTGGAGAGATCGAGGATCATATCAACACAAAGCTTACAGAGTTTAAAATTGACGGTATGTATTAACACTGTAGTTAATTTGCTTTAGAATTAACATCTGTTTGTATTATTTTAAGTCTAACCTACTTTTTTTATTTATTTACTTAATTATCAACAGTACCTATCTATTGGAATGAAACGACTATTAACGGATTTAGCTCGCGTATTTTTATTTTATTTTATTTGCTGACGTTTTTTACCGTGACGTGTCGAGTACCTATCTATCATAACAGTTTCCGAACGGCAAATGTAGCAAACTATTGATAATTCTTAATTTTATTGTAAGATGCAAAATAACATAAAACAAACAAAGTACCTACTTCTGATCAACGGAATGTTTCGGTTCAAGTAATAAGTCAGTATGGTATTGCTTTATTTAAACAGTCTGAAATTTGTCTAGTGTAATCTGGACATAGCATAATTAAAAAAAAAATGGTAAGTATACCTAATTATCTGTTATTATATTATAGATAGGTACTATCAACTGTGCTGGCGATGTTACACCTTTAAGGCAATAATCGCTTGAACGACCCTGGTACCTGGCGGCTGTGTGTGAAGCAACAAGTGCAAGCAATTTTTTTCTAAAATGGCGTACCCCGAAAGCATCCGATAGTACCACATAAGTTTCGTGTTTTCGCAGATGACGAAGCTGTGAAGATCTTTACAACGGTGAGCGTCACGCGGCGTGAGGAAGAGGCCCAACTGGACAACGAGGAGTTCGACACTCGGAAGAGGAACTACAATATCAAGCGATGGGTGCAGGCGGGGGTCGACCCGGAACTTATGGAACAAGGGTGGGTATCAACAACTTATTTGTAATTGAAGTATATTTACAGTTGGCCTTCACTAGTAATCTCAACTTTAGCATGTCTTGCTCTTGTATTGTTTATTACGAAATAAACGTCTAATAACACAATATAATTATACATTTATATCGAGATCGTTAAGAGTTATCTTTATACTTAAGGAGTTATAATATTTTTCTGTTACCCTCATGGTTAATGTAATTATAAACAAAATAGTGTAGGTATAAAAGTATCGCATTTTATGTTACGATCTTGTACTAATTTAAGTACTTATTTGCTTCTTTTCATTCCACAGCCTGGAAGAGATGAAACGGAAACGCGTGAAGGCAGCAAAAAAGGCTAAACTAGAGAAAATTAAGCAGATACAAGCCCAAATAAAGGGCGAGGCAGAGGGAGACGAACGTATACAACAGAAAGAAACGGAAGATATCGATGCTAGCATTAAAGATAACTTGAAGAAAGTAAACAAGTCTCTTATGAAGAAAGACGACAGGTTTAAGAATGTTCTCGGTAAAATAAGTAAGATTAAACGAAAGGCAAATAATGCTGCTCAGAAGAGTGAAAAAGAGAGTAGTAAAGTTAAGAAATTTAAAAAGAAGGTAAAACAATAAAGGTTTTTAAATGTAGTCTGTGCTTTCATTGTATTTGGGTTACTCTAGCTAGAATGTACTTATATACATATATAGTAAAATAAAATGACAGGTACCTATATTTGTATGCTCCACCTAAAGGCCACACTTTCGCTGTTTTTGTTACATAATATAGGTATGTATACAGAAAACATAGGAGTGTCGTGACGGCTAATCCCTATTAATATTATAAATTTGAAAGTAACTCTGTCTGTCTGTCTGTTACGCTTTCACACTAAAACTACTGGACCGATTTAAATGAAATTTGGTACAAAAAAAGTCTGGCGCCTGAGAAAGGACATAGGCTACTTTTTAACCGATTGCAAAAAAGGACGAGGAGGAGAAGCTAGTTAAAAATAAAAGACGACTTTAAGTAGTTAATAATTTATTTATACATTGTAAAATTACAAATAAATACAACATTAATAATATATTTCATTAAGCATGATGTTGCACCGATGGCAAATAATTTTGGCACAAAATTTAGCAGAAAGCCTTCGTAATCGGCAAATACTTCATAAATACTTTAAAACTTAATAGTGCCAAATAATATATTACATCGGTTTACAAATGATTCAAAAGTACACCATTACTGAAAAGTACGAAAGTCTATTTTTCTACTGAATTTCATATAACTATCGAATTGTGAACTACAATTTCTATGTGCCGTGTGAATACTTTATTAAAATATAATAAAAAATGTAACATTAATCTGACCACAAAGTTTGTGTAAACATGCAAATAAAAAAATGAGCAAATAAATTTTCGATGATTTAAAATTAAGTAGTTAACACGTTTGTCATAATTCCGCTAATTCAATACATAAAATAAAATTTATGTAACAATTAAGTCATCTACCTATGCTTTTTATTAAAAAAAAAACAGTGACATATTGCAGTGTTACCATATGGTCCGTGTTTAGCATTAGTGTTTCAACCCACACCAAGCTAGTTTTGAGATATCGGCGCTTAAAGTTTTTTGAGAACATTCTTCTTTTTCCGCTTATTTTAAGCAAAAAAATATTGTTATGTGGTATCATTTTTTTTGTTGAAGTGCATAGATTAAGGATATAAATGTATTTATTTCAATAAATTCATAATTAAATAGAAAATGCAGAAAAATGGTTAATGCTTAACGGCTATAAGGATTATTACATTTAGCATTTATGTGCTAAGCCACATAACACTATGCAAAATTATAATTTGTTCTTTTATAATGAATATATTTTACACTATTTTTTTGAAAATGTAAAATAATAAACAACTAACGTATTAAAACTTTAATGTAAGTTCTTATTTATTTAGTTTTTATTGTTATAACATGTTTTAAATAACATTATAAGTTCTGCTAAAGATGAGAAATAGGTACAACAAGTTAACACTTATATTATTTCAATTACTTAAAAATCTTAACCAAATTGATTTATTATTATTTTTTATCATATTGAATTAAACCAATAATATATACTTCCTTCCCAAAAAAGTTAATAAACCACCTAAAAACCATTTATCGAAGAGTTGATAAATTGTGGCGACAATTCGTACACTCTTTAATATTATTATTTATTATGTGTAATATTCTAATAACACACGTTTAAATCTAATGATGTATATTATAAAAAAAATATCGGTTAAGTGCGAGTTAGACTCGCGCACCAAGGGTTCCGTACTATAAAAAACCTGTAGGTAAGTATATATTTTTTTAATGGTGTCATTTAAAATGTATGGTTTTCGTATTTTTTTTTCTTTATCCGTGCTATATGACGTTATCTCGGACCTACTAAATTAATTCAAGATCCTGAGTTCACGAGGAGTACCCTGTAGGTTTTGATTCCCTAGCGAGTGTTGAAAACTTTTGTCAATCGCGGCATAAACGGCGGTTCTTTTGATTGCGTTGGCGATTTTTTTGTGATTATGTTACAATTTCAAGGGACGGTAGTCCTGAGTTTTTGATATTACTATGAATTTTATTTTGATACCTACCTCCACGCGTTACTGAGGTAAAGGATCACACAGACAACAAAGTAAATTCTGTAAGGGTTATTGTTTTTTCCTTTTAAGATACGGAACCCTAAAATATATTATTTAATATGATACAAATAATAATAAGTAATAAAAAAATAAGTTAGTGTTAACTTGTACCTATTTCTCATTTTTAGCAGAACTTATAATGTTATTTGATACATGTTATACAACAATAAAAACTTTAAATAAATAAGTAAGTACTTACATTAAAGTTTTAATGCGTTAGTTGTTTATTTTTTTACATTTTCTAAAAATTAGTGCATAATATGTATAAGTACCTATTCGTTTTATAACAACAAATTAGAATTTTGCATTAATGTGATAGGTATGTGGCTTAACACATTAATGCAGAAATACAAATCTGACATGGGAAATAAGCAATAATGTGTTATCTGTGGCTTAACACATTAATGCAAAAATACAAATCTGACATAGGAAAAAAGCAATAACCGATTTTGTGCTCTAGAATATTCTACGATTTTTAAAAAAAAAAATGGATTTCACTGCTGTATTCCTCATGATCTATTTAATAAAACTGCATTCATAACTCAAAACCCGATTTTTTGTGGGTTGACACACTAATGTTAAACACGGTCCATATAATAGTCTCAAAGACAGTCTATACTCTATGATAAAAACAAATATTGAAATGTATAAGTAAATAAAATAATCATCAGCTAAAATGTGGAATGATTACATTTCGCTTGTGTACATGAGTAGGTATACTTTAGCATCAAAATATTTATTCACTTTCTCGCCAGTAAAACGAAGCCGAGGAATATTTATTACAGCTTGTCGTATAATATTATTATGACTTCTTATTTGATGCTAATTTATTGATAATGAAAATAGTACATCAATAATAATTTCTAACGTTAACAAGCGCCTTGCCAATGAGCTTAAACTTATTATTAAATATTTTAAGGGTTCCGTATATAATCAGTACAATTTGGGGCTTTCCACTTGGTGTCTCTGCTCCATTTACAATATAAAATGGTAGATAAATCGGCAAAAGCTTTTGACTATAAGTAGATAAATAAATAGCGCTTGATACGATTAGAACAGCGAGTCCATATATATACACACTAAAGTTAACACAGTTTGGAAGTATTGATTTTGGAATGACATCAACCTAAATGCTTTTAAAATGACAAAGGTTTTTTAAGTGAAATAAAAACAAAAATTAATTAATAATTCACGGAAAATGCAACTATAATACCAAATTATTTATAGTGATAGATATAGCTATTACGTAAAGTGCAATTGTTTATGTATTCTGCTGTTCTATCTATGTGTCGTCTAGTATATATATATATTCGCTGTATAAAATAATATTTAACACTACTCTGACATCTGCAGTAGGGAGTTGATGGTAGCATCCTTGTTACCATTGTTCGCTTCTAGAACTGATTTTATCACCTCTTTGTCCATACTGGGGAACATCTCTTCTATCTGTAATAAAAATATTATATACTTTAATTTAGAGCGTACAGTTACATTGCTCATGACAAATTATATAAAATATGTCCAATATTTATTTATTAATACTGTATTGCACAACACTTAACAGACGTGTACGAAAAGCGAACCTAATGCCTTGAGGCATTCTCTACTAGTTGACCGTAGAGTCATACGAAAAATAGTTCGAAGGTGCAAACAATTACTATAAACAAAAATAATAAACCATAAGGGCATACTACATACATAGAAATAGAACATACGCAGATACATAAATAGTTATAATGATGAATATTATTTACTCAAATTCATTACCTATAACAAAGACTTGCCCATATTCTTATTGTAACATTTACTCACTTGTTGAATCTGTTCCGGAGTTACAGCTGGTGGTTGTGGTTGCTGCTGGTGAGGGTAAGCCTGTTGTGGGGGGTACCCTTGTTGTGGGGGGTACCCCTGCTGCGGTGGGTAAGCTTGTTGCTGTGGGTACATAGGCATGGCCGCGTAGCCCATGCCAGTGCTCGGCACGACCAAGACTGGAGGGAAAGTGGCGACAGCAGCAGGTCCCACCTTCAAATAAAATAAGACCGTAAAGCTCATTTTGCCCTTTGTTTTGTTCACATAATATCAACAAAGATCCCTACTAATATTATAAATGTGAAAGTAAGTCTGTCTGTCTGTTACACTTTCACGCTAAAACTACTGGATTTAAATTAAATTTGCTACAAAAGTCTGGAGCCTGAGAGGAGGATATAGGCTACTTTTTAACCGACTGCAAAAAAGGAGTTCCACGCGGACGATCGCGATGTCGCGGGCAGAAGCTAGTAATATATATAGGTACTTACAGAGTAGCTCAGCACGAGGTTGATCATGCCTTCCACGCCATCTCCCTGTTTCCCATTTAAAGGATACCAATCTTCATGGGTTTCCCCCTAAAAACAAACGATAATCAATCCTAGGTAATTAAAAGTATGTTTGTGGGGTCCAGTCTATTCAGATATGCAGTCTAGTGCATACCCAAAGCTTAGTATATTGTTATCGCTTGATAACAATAGGTATGCTTTTGCTTTGGGAAAAAACTACGACTTGTGAATACTGGTGATATTATTGTTACACTTTGAAATGTTTGTTAATAAGATTTAATTTCTATATACAGCATTGTGTTTTTTTATACTTGAATTATATAAGATATTATTGCATGTAAGTTTAAATAGTATAATTTACTATAAATAAACGTTTTCTGGTTGGTTTTTAGCAGCGTTTCTTAACAATGACTTTCCTTTCTAGTCTTAAGGTCTATTATACATTGTATTTGCTTACATTCAACACAGCTGGTGGAATAGTGATATGGGTCCATGCGATAAGTTCATCCATGGTAAAGGAACATTCATCGAATATCTCGAGGTATATAGAATTCACGCCAGGAGGGAGGAGGCTGAAAAAATAATTAATTAGGAGTTACCTATATATAGGTATTTTTAAGGCTATATTTATACAAGTAACATCATTCTTACTAAATATTTACTACGATGTATCAATCGAAATTCGATTAACATCTATGGTTCAATACCATTAGTTTTTAATGATAATAATAGTTGTACTAAGTCAAGAGTAGAAAAAATCGAAATCCCAGCGCGTACAGTCAATATCATTATCTCTCTTATTATTTTTGATTGTAATTTGTTATAGGTACCTAATTAAGTGTTAGTTAGACATACCAATGTATCACTTTGTTCCATCTCGGGGTCTTCCCACCGCTGGGGTCCGTGTGTGTCTCGTATATACAGTGGCCGACGCGCAGGCGCACATACGGGTCCATACGGGTCAAACCTATAGCAAATGATCAGGTAGTAGCAGATAGTAGTGAAATAAATCATAGTTACTTATAATCAGTGGCGGGGCAAGAACAAAATTTTATGCGGGCAAGGTATATTCAGCGAGGCCCTCTGGTAGCGTAAGAACCAATGCCATAAATAAAAAAAACATTTGAAAAATAGGTTTTTACTACTTTATTATAATAAAGACAGACATTTTCTTAAAATAACGTTAAAGAAACAAAATTTTTCTGCTTTGTACTCCAAAAGTCGCCAGATAAGTCGCTAAACTATTTTTGTCGTCAAAACTTTTTTTTGGTCGCCTTAAGCAAAAGTCGCAACAAACAATGCTAGACTAAATATTTTGTTTTTGTAGGGGCTTCCCCGTTCTTTTTCCGCGATAGCAACATAAAACCAACAAATTTGGCTAGCCAAAAAAAACATTTCGGTGTATCAATATAATTATTTATCGTTTTATAACGATTAATAATTGTAATTTAATATACCGTGCGATACTTTATTTTTTGAGAATCGGCTGAAGTTTGTGAAGTATCTTCCTTACATAGACAAACTTCAAACAGAAAACGAAATCTCCGAGTTAAACCACTAGGGGGTTGCCTGTGAATAGCAACGCAATGCCAGTAAACATTGCTAGAGTAAATAAAACAATTTTATTTCGGAGGGGCTTCCCCGTTCGTTTCCCGCGATAGCAACACAAAGTAAAAAAATGTGGCTAGCCTAAAAAAATATTTCAGTAAGTACATCAATATATTTATCGTTTTATAACGATTAACGAATAATTTTCACGTTGCGTCCGAGTAACGCGTATCTGAGGCGCGAGGCCCCCGGACCGCGAGGCCGTAGGCGATGGCCCACGTCGCCCACGCCTAGCGCCGCCTCTGCTTATAATAACTATTCAAATAAGTAACTACAATTTTAGCTTAATAAAGAATTTAAATTATTCATTGGAATGAAACAACTATTAACGGATTTAACTCGCGTATTTTTATTTTATTTTATTAGCTGACGTTTCGCGTTAGACTATTGTCAGCTCAGTCGTGCTACGATTATGGAAACTGTAAAGAATCCGAAACGTCAGCTAATAAAATAAAATAAAAATACGCGAGTTAAATCCGTTAATAGTTGTTTCATTCCAATGTGTGATAACCGCGAAGGCATCAGAAATTATTATTTAAATTATTGTTTATTTATAGGTATTTATTTACTCTTTTTGCCCAACAAAACTTAGATGTACAAAAGACGGCATAATGCCATATGGCTCTCTCTACCAAGTCAAGCTTTCAAGTAAACAGAGAGCATGTGTAGGCACAAGTAAATACAACTAAATAAAATTCAATACACAATACAAATGATACCCACTACCCACACAAATTATATTATAGTTACAATATAAAATAAGAGCATGAGTTAAATAGGAGTTAAGTTAGCAACATTAATTTTAGTATTTCAGTAGGTAATATCATAAAGCTATAAGGGGCAACACTAGATTCTCTTTCTCTTCTGATAATTTGATGGTGTAATACTATGGGCGTTTCTCCACAAAATAACTTTTTATTTAAATATGGCCGCTCCTCATAAACCAGCCCTAAAGCATATGGCAGCTGCCTCCACAATAGGTATACCTACTATACATTTAACGAAAAAAATATCAGTAACATATCACAATTCAATTGTGTACTGAACACTCACCATAGTTCTTGACAAGTTTAGCCTGGGCTATTGTGATGCTTAGTCTCGCAGTTAAGGGTGGGCCAGCTGCAGGTACCTATAAATTGTTTATTCATGTTTAATATAAAGTAGGCACATGATAATACATATGTAAATTTGTTGAAAATTGTCTTAAGATTACTACATCACAGGGACATAGCATTTCTAAACACAAAACGAACATAATTGACTTTTAATTACATTCCAAAATTAATCATAAAGTAATTATAAAGTATCCAGCAATTAAGATGCAAGAACTAATTCCCAATCTTGATATAGCCAATAGTTTATGAGTAGCTATTAGGATAGTTATTCACCGTAGCTCCGCAAAGTTGTTGCTGTAGTGCCAGAGCAGCCTGGTAGTCAGCATCCACATTGTCCATGGCTGCATCCCCATCAGCTCGCAAGAAACCCGCAGGCAAAGGACCTAGAAGTACCTGAAATAATCATCAAAATGTAACCATGGTATATACATGACATTATAGTATGAAAATAATTTTACTTGGCAACTTCCAAAAGTCAGTTTTGATGTATTGTGAATAAAAAATAAAAATAGAATACTAATGTATTAAATCATTTTCATTGAAATGCAACTAGTTATTTAGTTCTAGGTTTTATAAGTAACAATTAACAATATATTTTTAACTAGCTTCTGCCCGCGACTTCGTCCACATGGAACTCCTTTTTTGCAGTCGGTTAAAAAGTAGCCTATGTCCTTTCTCAGGCTCCAGACTTTCTTTGTACCAAATTTCATTTAAATCGGTCCAGTAGTTTTAGCGTGAAAGCGTAACAGACAGACAGACAGAGTTACTTTCGCATTTATAATATTAGTAGGGATTAGTAGGGATTACATGTGTCAAGGTACCTATTTGCTTCATTGTTAAAAGCCAAGTAATAGTACACAGCATTCAGTCAATATTTTACTTTTAATTGAATACCTACCCATCCCTAATGCCCTTCTGGTTAAAAACTTTTAAATTATATATTATACCTATATAATCTAAGTAATTGATTTGCATTTAATAATAAAATGTACTTAGTGGATAGCCACCACCTGCAATTTTCACAGAAATATAAGTATTATTATACCTATATCTAGAACATGATATTTCAATAATGTAGATAAAAAACAAATTGCCACTATAATTACATAGGTCAATTAAAAATGAATTATTAACCTTAGTGGCAATTACCTGAAGTACCTACTAGAAAATTAATACAACAATGTCAATTGATTATAGTCAAAACTATTTAATCTGAATTATAGACTGCAAAATATAATTTTATTATTAGGCAAGTGATTGCATGGTATCTTTCTAATATATTTTGGCACCAATATTGTAAAATACCTTAATGTATGATTATTGAACAATGAATTTTACAAGTAGTACACTTACTCAATACTTATAAACTTTCCTTAAACTAAAGAAGGACATGGGTGCATATAAAAATCGAAACAAATATGTTCATAAATTAAACAGAATCTATTAAAATTTCACCTCTACCTAATATTGATATAGTAGGTCCATTGACCTTCCATCCGAATAATTATATTACCATATACACCTGTTTCAAGTACCTGATAGGAGAAATCTCTAGAATGTAACATTTATATTGATATCATTACCTATAGAAACATTTTTTATAGGTATAAACGAAAAAGAAGAATATTCGGCTACCCATTTGGTCCCATTTCAAATATTGTTAACTCAATTCGCTTTTATTTCCTTTATCTACGCAATAAGCAAAAAATAATGTGAATCATACTCGGCACAAACAACCACTCTCCTAGGTATTTCACCATAATAATATTGATGTATAAAATAAAATCTTACCCTCCTGCGACGTTCTTCGTTTCTGTCGCCATCACTTGGCATGGTAGAGGTCATCTTTATTAATTAGGTAGACTTATGATAAATAGAAATATTTTCACAGTTTTCGCGACAAAAGCAAAGTGTATCGTAAGCGATAACGAAAATTGATTTGACAGCGACGGAATATTTATTTGGATTAGGGTTGTCAAGATCTTTACCAGGTACGGATAGTTATCGATAACTCGATGTGTATCGAAATGTATGAGGATTAAAGCATCGCATAATAGTTATTAAATTATTTTGTTTGTTGTGTATTTCCAATCACAAATTTTAAGAACAATTGTGACATATCATTTAAATACTTACTTGGTATATAACTGCATGAATTATATTTCGCAAAAAAAATAATTGAACTGATCGTTTTATTAAATGAAAAACACAAATTAAACACAAAAGATCTCTTAAATAATATAAACAATGCATAACAATAAAAATAGTCATAGTATATTCATTTATAGTCTATATCATAAATACTGGAGTAAAAAAATAATAGTGTATATAAAACAAAATTTCGACAAGTTAATCGCTTTACATAAATTAAAGCAATTTTTAATTTTAAGTCACTATTTAGAAGAAAATATTCAAATATACAATAAACTACTTATAAGATAACATTTTATATAAAGCAGTCTGCATGTTATGACAGAAAAATATCGATATTATCGATGCCTGAAATAGAGACACCAGCAACCCTGCCCAAATTAAATGTCACAATAAAGGAAAGTTCAAGTAGACTACTTTGTAAGCTATAATTACCAATATGAAATTAAAGGTACCTATATTTTATAATATAATAAATATTTTATTAAAATTGAATAGTAAAATTTAGCTTAAACATATTTCTTGTATCAAAACATATATAGTGAACTTTAGTGTAGGTAAGACAGTTTCGTTATTTTAGATTAGCTTTGACAAGAAAACACAATGAAAAATGTACTTTGTGTGTACGGCATAAGCTATATGATTAACAATATAAGTGCTAACATTTACACTGTTCCTATGTTTACTCATATATTTAACTCAACAATCTAAATGTCAAATCTTTCGGTTTGCATGTTTTGTTATATTTCAAGATTAAATAAAAGTTTTATTTAGTTTGAATAATATTTATTGGTATTTATTCCGAGTGTTCAGAGTATTACGTATTGTGTAGATAACCGTGTTCCTTGATGTTTTTGTTATAACTATTTCTAACATATGCTGACTTGAAGTGATTTTGGTTATTATATTGATTTTCAACAACTTTTGCCATGGATATCATCAAAACCCCTAAGGTAAGCGTAATTTTATTATTATTGTAACATTATGTATCTATTTACTGGAATTCTCGGGCATTTAGTGTTATTGATATTTTTGTTCTGAAACATATTTTTTCAATGACTCAAATCCACCCATTATCGTAGTATGCAGTTTGTTGAACCTCTAAAAGATAAAAATAAATATTGACTGTTTTGTGTGATTAAATGACTTCGTGACGTTTTTTTCATATTTGAATATATGTTTGAATACAGTAAAGTTGTAAAAGTAAAAAATAATGTCTAACCATAAACAAAATAAAGAAAGTCAACAAATCTGGTTCAAGTTTTAAGATAGATTAATGTATTAGAAGTGAAATCACTGCTTTGTTTCAATGGTTCCTGATTTGTAAATACTATTACTCTGATTGCTTCATCTTTTTCCATTCTATTCTGTAATATGGTGCTGCGAAATCCTATATTAGTCTCAGTTTTTCTATCTCATCTTTCCATTTAATGACACTATAAACACAATAGTATTTTATCTTTTTTAATGATTTACTTATTAGCATTATAAAATAATTATGTAGATAAAGCAAGATTATAAATTTCCCTACCCTGGCATTAATGTGCATATCACACTGCATTTAACAGTGCTAAAGCCAATCAATAGAAGTTTGTGAAATATCTCAACTTCAGATCTAACTTTTTTCATCCCCTTTATTGTTTTGGTATCAAATGTAAGAAATCTCTGATTTTGTTAAATTTATCAACAATCTATTTATTATAACTTCTGCATGCTAATCACATTAAAAGAGATTTCAATCGCTATCACCCAATAAAATGTATTTATTAGGATTCCATATACTTATCTCATATCTACATCTTAATAATTTAATAGGTACCTATCTCTAAGTTGTTAGGCTCTACATCATAAAAAATAAATTAAAAATTTAACAAACCCCCGACATAAAAACTAAAAGGCCCTCTAAAAAGTATAACAATAATAAAATCTTAATATTAGTTACCTAAGTATTAATATTTCTACAAAGAAAACGTCATGTCGGAGGGACCGCTTTCATTTAGGTACCTAATATTTATAAACTATCTATACCTACGGTCCCCCCGACATGACGTTTTCTTTGTAGAAATATTAATACTTAGGTAACTAATATTAAGATTTTATTATTGTTATACTTTTTAGAGGGCCTTTTAGTTTTTATGTCGGGGGTTTGTTAAATTTTTAATTTATTTTTTTATTTCATACTTTTGTAAGTAGGTACCTACTACATATTATTATTTTGAACTAATTTCCATTTCACATGAAGGAATTTCGTAATGTACCTACATGTTATCCTCTTCCATTTGATACCCCACTCGGGTATATTTGTCGACATTGGGCTTACCATTTACACTATTACTCCCCATAATTTTTGAACTACTTAACCGATTTTGATTATGATTTCAATTTTGTAATGTACACGCGATCCTCTTTCATTTGATACCCCACTCGGGTATATTTGTAGACATTTGTTTTTCCATCCCCACTTTCACTCCCAATATTTTTTGAACGACTCAACCGATTTTCATTATGATTTCAATTTTGTAATGTACTCGTCACCCTCTTTCATTGGATACCCCACTCGAGTATATTTGTAGACATTTATTTTTACATCCCCTCTTTAACCCCCCCTAATTATTAAACTACTGAGACGATTTTTATAAAACATAGCTAAGAACACTCCCGACATATATACCTTTCAAACAAAAAAAACAGAATCAAAATCGGTTCATGCGTTAGGGAGCTATGATGCCACAGACAGACACACACACACACACACACAGACAGACAGACAGACAGACAGACAGACACGTCAAACTTATAACACCCCGTCGTTTTTGCGTCGGGGGTTAATTATAACACCCCGTCGTTTTTGCGTCGGGGGTTAAAAATGAGAAATACCTTCATGTTAAATGTAAAAGTACCTAAAATGTGTATCAGGAATAATGAGGTGGTGCCTTTACACTGTCAGGAAGTATAATGATATGCACAGTTAGATTGAACAGAATGTTTGGATTAAATTACATCTTCTTGTGGTTAAGGTGTTAGTGAGAATTACATAACAACGGCACTGCAGGTACCAAAATACGATAAATCAGACCTAATACCCACGTCTCACATAGTAGAGCTATAATGATGTCTATATTTCAAAGGTCAGGGATTCCTACGTCCATGCCTACTTTTTGACGTTTGCAATTGACGTCACAATAATATCGGGATTGGCTCCCGCTATCTCGCACGTGCCCGAATTAGGAAATTGGAGACGGAAATGGCAAAATGGCGCTATCTCTTTTCGCGCGATGATTTTGCTTTAGATGTCCTGCTTGCTCGCGCATGCTCCTTGTTTTACCGAAATTGGGGGTGAGTTTTAAGCGAAAATGTGATTTACAGTTTAGGGGTATGGTACAATTTAGATTGAAGGGGACTTATTTGATTTTGGAAATAAAATTTTGACGCTTAAACTTTGCGTGACTGTCAGGTTAGACTTCAGTCTGTCTACTCATTCCCGAGGGGTAGACGTGTAGACGTCTCGGAAATTGAGGACTAAAGTCCATCATTATGAATGCGTTACAAAGTTTTAATTGGAAAAGTTTTTCATTTAACTGTCTCAATTCTGACGCTATTTAAAGAGTATATTTCGCGATCATAAAGAAGTTGTGACTTTTTTTATGTAATTAACTGTGATATTTCGTGAATATAAAAACAAAGTTTTAAGTACCCATTTACGTACTAATATTTTTTCTCTTTAAATTATTAAAAGTACACATTCGAAAAATGGCGCTAAGTTCACTAAGCGCATCGAACATGCTCGGCGAGCTCGGCCGGCTAGCAAGTTGGTTCAAAGGTGATTGTTTAACTCCTCAGGAGTATGCTGGACTGTCTGTCACCGAAAAGGTACCCATTATATTATTATTATTTCAGAATCAGTAACATAAAAATTCAAGACGTAATTATTGATCCCCTTATATGTTGATTTCCATGATAAAAATTGTCCTGTTTCCATCCCCTGGACTCAAACTACCTCCATACAAAATCATTCAAAATCAGTTCAGCGGTTTAAGCGTGAAGGGGTAACAGACAGACACAGTCGCTTTCGCATTTATATTAAGTATTTAGTAAGTATGTATATGGATTAAGATGTGACAGACGAAGACTTATATAAAACTAGCTTCTACCCGCGACTTCGTCCGCGTGGAGCTCCTCCTTTTTTGCAGTCGGTTAATAAGTAGCCTATATTCTTTCTCAGGCTCCAGAATTTCTTAGTACCAAATTTCATTTAAATCGGTCCAGTAGTTTTAGCGTGAAAGCGTAACAGACAGACAGACAGACAGACAGACAGAGTTACTTTTGCATTTATAATATTAGTAGGGATTGGTATGCAATATTTTTTTATCCATCCACAGTTTGCTGATCCTTCTCATATGTAAAATAGAATCGCAACGTGCACCCGCATATATCAGCTAAATGCAATAAACCGCGATGCAAATTCAATTATTTCAGCTGCATTTCTGTCTCCATTGTGAAGAGGTACATGTAGTCGTTCATTAGGCCCGCTTTGTCTACATTCAAGGTCATAATCCCGGCTGAATCCATAAACTATTTGGTTTCGAATTGTATTTGTGCCATTGTGAATTTAATTAAATGATCTGCTGTGGCATTGTGAATCCTATTGTTATTGTATTCCATAAATGTAAAATTTAATATTTTTTTGTAATTTACTTCGAGGTATAACACAAATAACATAATTATAATTTCTAATGCCTTCGCATGATTAATAATAACATCATTGCCTTGTAGGTACCATAAGGTATATTTTAAAAAATTAGGCTTATGACCTACCCGCTATGATTACTAGGTTTGTACATTAAATATACCTAGATAATTTTTTCATCGAAACGGCTATTTCAAACTTCCATTAAACTAACTCGAATAGCCCAAAAAATAGTAAAACTCATCTAACTTACCCGTAAAGTTGTTTCTCTTGCGACGTAACTTTATCCTCATGTAACAACGCTATTATCTTAGTTATCTTAACTAATATAATACTTTTTACTAAGTAGGTATTAAATACAAGTAGGTACGGGTGATTCCACGGGCGTTTCAACCGCCGTCAGTCCCTTGCCATAAATATTGAAGAATTAAGCTACAATAACATTTAAAATCTATTAATTTTGACGACAAGTGCGAGCGCAGTATGTCGTCGCATCAAAACGTAATTCTTGTCGTAGCTCATTTCTTCAATATTCAGGACAACGGACTGACGGCGGTTGAAACGCCTGTAGAATCACCCGTACACGTGGATATAGTAAAAAGAACGTATTTGATTTATAGGAAATAATCGCGCTGTAAGTTAGTTCAAGAGTTTGAATCACAACCGTCGAACATGATGTAAGGTTTCGAATTTCCAAGACCTTACTTACTTGTACGGAGTTCAAAGTTCTAAGCGAAACTAGCACGAATCGTGTGCAAAGAAACTTATCAAAGGAAAATCAAAGAGAAATAGAGCAAGTGTTACCGTTCGCAGCTTTGCCCGACCGATTGAGCAGTGTTACGTTATCCCCAAGGAATAGACTGGAGCCTTTGTGCACGAAACAAAGATATATTGTCGCTCCCGCTGCGATCTGTTTTATTTTTTCCTTAAAGTTTATTGGTTTCCGTAATATAATAAAGCGTGGTTTACGGTCCTGTTTGTGACGCTTTTTTTTGGATTTCTTTTGTATACGTCACTCAAAGATTATGACTTTAGTGTGGTTTATGTTGTGACTGCGGCGACAATATTATTCTGTTATATTTTTATGATTATTATACGAGTACCTATATAGTTACCTATTAAGTGTTGCCAATGTCTGAGTGCTTACTGTAGAATCTACATCACTTTAGAATCTACATCATACATATACTTATTTACTCATGTGACCAGTTTTTGCTCTCCTGTGTTAACCTAATATATTCGATTCTATTAAGTTAACTATTGTCAAATGTCACTTGTATAAGCACTAAGCAGGTTAGAAAATAATACGATCCAGATACCCTTCTCTATCACATCCTTCAATCATGCTAAAGTATTTCTTATGAATATCTAATTTCTATCTCCGTTATGGATCTTAATGGAAACATAAGCATTATTGGAATGAAACAACTATTAACGGATTTAACTCGCGTATTTTTATTTTATTTTATTTGCTGACGTTTCGGATTCTTTACAGTTTCCATAATCGTAGCATGACTGAGCTGACAAAAGTCTAACGCTAAAGTAAAAATACGCGAGTTAAATCCGTTAATAGTTGTTTCATTCCAATGTGTAATAACCGCGAAGGCATCAGAAATTATTAACATAAGCATTAGTTAATTAAATACTGAAAATTCGTTGAAAATATTACATAACATTTCGAAATGGTTATCTATTCTGTTAAAGGCTTTGCCAGGTAATTTCAGTTAGATGAGGAGGAAGCTCCAAGCTTTACAGAATATTTCAATTTACTTACGTTCTTATATGTGACTACATTTTGGATCTCATTCATTGATTGGGTTTTATTTCAAACTAGCTTTTGCCCGCGACTTCGTCCGCGTGGAACTCCTCCTTTTTTGCAGTCGGTAAAAAGTAGCCTATGTCCTTTCTCAGTCTCCAGACTTTCTTTGTACCAAATTTCATTTAAATCGGTCCAGTAGTTTAAGCGTGAAAGCGTAACAGACAGACAGACAGACAGACAGAGTTACTTTCACATTTATAATATTAATATAGTAGGGATTTTACCCTTAAAATTTTGTTTTAATGTGTAAATTCTTTCGAGGTAACAAACACACGAAAAAGGTTTTGAGGAACAATTTTATTTTACGACAACGTAATGTTAAAACCGCATCTCACAGTGCTCAAATATAAATATCTGAAGTCATAGTATTGCTTATCTAGTTGAGTTATTACTTCAAATGTTTGAGATTCGTGTTGATATATTTTATGAAAAACCATAGGTAAGGTATATATATATTATGTATACATATTATGTATAGTCTATGTTTATAGGATTAGGAATCTGCTGAAATGGATAATGCAAACAAACAAGAAATGGGTATTTATAGGAGAAGTAAATCTTAATTCAGAGGCTGTGTAAACACTCTACCTACTTATCTCTGCCTCCAGGAGATTGCTAAGGATTATAAGCTAGCAAGGAATAATGTCACGCTTCTTATTTTTATTAAATTAATTTGTTAATTTCGTCTGTACCTAATTCTTCAAGTCACGCTTACTGAGATAAGAGCTAAGATCTAGATCTAAACAACTATAACGGATTTAATAATGGTGAATATTGATTTGTGATATGTATGAAGAAACGCAAGACGTTATTGCAAAGCCTTTATTTTACGACTGAACAAAAGAGTGACATTACCTGTCACACACATCACAATTTGTTGCTGATGTTTCAAGAGAACTTTACAGTTCCCATATTTGGACTGATTGGACGATGGTCTAACACAGAAAAATTTTACATATGCAAAGTAGCTTACATGTTCATTCTATGTGTAGTATGTACCTACATTTATTTTGAAATATTACAATAATCACAAAAGCATTACAAATTATCATACTAAGACTTAGGTTCATCCTTCCCGCAAACTCCGTCATATTATGTAATACTTCCAGCCCGTTGAACTGAATGCACACATACTTATATAATAGCATGCATTATGTGTTTGAACTTCGTGTCTTAAGTTCAGCCATCACATAACTCAAGATCTCATCTGGTTATTGAACCTTGCTATGTAAGTAAGTACTTTTTTTTTGTGCTTTAATAAAACAAAGTACATAGGAGCTACAGCTCGCAACTTCGTGTGTATACTTTTTCTGGCGGCGTAATAGACTTATATGTCAGCCTCAAATATGTTTGAGATCTTAGTGAAGAGTTGAGAGTAAAGATTTGCTGCAGCTGGCACCGTCTTCAAAAATAACAGACGTTACAAAGAAAATAATAATCGTTATAAAAGACAAAATTATTATTTTTTTCTTTTCAGTGCACTATTGTTTTTGTTGCCTTTTAGTTTTTTTTATTAATTAGGTATGGTTTCGATTATAAAAATGATAGTACCTATGTCCTTCACTAGACTTAAACAATCTCCATACCAAATTTCATTTTAATCGAACAGCGTGCAGCGTTACCAGAGCCGTAAGAGTTAACAGACAAGACAGACAAATTGATAGGCAGTTACTATTTTTGTGTTTATAACATTACTAGGGATAGGGATTAGGTACTATTAGATTTCGATCCTGGATCCTTTTTCTAATCCCGGGACTGTGGGTCTACAGGCAATCGCAAGATCCTAGAATAGTCTAAATGAAAAGTAAGAAACACTATATGATAATATTTTTAGGACTTATTACGTATCGCGCATATATACCTACACTCCAATAGATATAGTCTTTTTGGCTTTTTTATTTTAATTATACCGTAAGAATTCGGTGCTGTACTCGAAATTACCATCGTATTTTTTCATAAAGTACAATTGTCTGTTATTAAATAACTTCCTAAGAATAAAATTGCTCACATAAAACATCCCTTCCAAAACGGCAAACCTTGGTTAAGAACGAGTGGCGGCCCCTGATAAAAGGTTCCGTACAAACGATGTAACTAAAGTACTGTCTTGATTTTTTTTATTTAGTTATAATATTTTTTTTGTCTTATTTCAAGTGAAAACATGTAAAGGTTTTACGTTTTACTTAATGTATCATCAGAAACCAAATATATCACCTTTGTGTCTTTGAAGCCCTAAACAAGGATTATTCTGTATTAGACTACAATAAAGTAGAAACTCTTGAAAATATGTCATTGTTCCTTTTTAAGGAGGAACCCTAAAATATAAAACGTAAAGGAAATTACGGTCATTAAATATATAATAAGATGGTCCCAATTCCTCGCGAGCCTTATGGCAGGTGATGGAAATATCGAGAAATGTTTAATTTACAACACAATGACGTCACTAAATTAATTGAATACTTACACAACCGTTGAGCTTTCTAATTTAAACAGTACATTCATTCATGTAAGTCTATTACTTAAGTGTATAAGTAGGTACGTTAATCGCACTGAGATCTCTATGTTCTATCGGAAAAAAAAATACAGAATTTGGCAAAGCCATATATCTATACTAATATTATAAAGAGGAAAAGTTTGTTTATTTGTTTTGATTGAATAGGCTCCTAAACGACTGGACCGATTTGAAAAATTCTTTCACTGTTGGAAAGCTACACTATTTCCGAGTGACATAGGCTATAAAAAAGGGATCCGGGCGATGCCGCCGCGCTAGTGAGTTATAATTTTGGCATACTACACCTACATCGTCATATTATAATACAAGTTCGTCAATTGCGAATAGTGTATTTAAAATAACATTTGCATAAAGGTTGCCTTTGACGGCTGTTCACCAGATAATTCTGTTGGCGAGGTATTCTATGTGGGTTCTTGTCTTGACCTTCTTGGATCGTTTATAAGCGACTTGTGCCAAATGTTTGTGCCATTTTATATGTAACATCCTTTTAACCCTGCTTATAGAGCATCCTTTTAAACATATTTTATACAGTGCTAGCTTCTGCTCGAGACTACATCTGCGCATAATGAGTACTTTACACAATATCGTTATAAAATATAGCCTATATGTTAGGATGTATAGTTGTAAGCTATATTATAATGTATAGGTAGGTAAATAAATTACCTCCTTATCTAGTTAGAAATTTCTCATATAATTGAAATGTAATTTCTTATGAGAATAAATGTCTTTGAATCGATATAATTGTAAAGTTATATCAAAATCCATTTAGTCGTTTTTGCGTGTTAAAGTAATTATTATGTAATTATTTTCCTTTCATAATTTGTTGACAGGGCCGCCACATGTACAGTGGAAAAGTATTCAGTACAGAACCAAAGCGCAATTTCACTAACTACGTCACAGAAGTTACACATAACATACTAGTTTCTTCTTTACTATCAGTATTTACCTTGCTTTGGAACTGTTTGACTTACTGTGCTAATTTCCCCGAGGAATCCCCTTTGTGACATACTTGTATCATTAGCGAGCTAATTGAAATGCAAAAAGGGAAATGCATTCGACTGCATTTAATTTTCTCTCAAATTGAGTTAAGCATAATCACTAGTCACTACTACAAGTAGCTATTCTACCTTTTTTTTTAAATTTAACTTAGTTAATAATAATCAATCGAGCGAAAGCGAGGTTTTTGATTTGATTTGTTTAGGGGGACGGCTAAGCTTTGTATGTTTGTTTGAAGATAATTTGAGTATTGTTGATCCGATCTTCGTTAAATTTGGGAAGATGGCAAATAATTTATCGGGCGAGGTCACCATTCGGGGCAAGCTACTAGAATATAGGTAGGTATACATTCCAGCATCCTAAAAGCCCAGAGCATACCACTTTCAGCCAAGGCAATATACTTACGCTCATAATAGAAATTCATGTATCAGACCTAAAGGTTTGCAATTTTTTTTTGTAATTTTTAGAAGTTATTTAATGTTTGTTCGACATACGCCATCTAAGAGTCGAAATAAAGATATTGAAACACAGATTTTCAACATCAACTTTACCAATAACAGAGAACAATATTCTGCCATTGTAATTTTCAGTCAAGACTTCGTTATTTGTTTCCTCTTGCCAATTAGCAATATGGTTGACGGAGACTATAATGCCTGGAGGTCTTGTTAGCAGGACAAAGCAAATATTTTCTGAAGTAAGATAAGTATCGCGTTTTCATAAACTTGGTGCGTGGGTTGCCAGACTTTACTGTGTTATAAGAATTCATGAATTATCATTCTCGAATGTTCTCGATCCAACCAATCGAAAACGTGATTGTTATTTAAAGACAAAGAAAATTTATATAAAGATAAAAATGCGCGAATTGGAACCCCAGTGGGACTTGACTCATGTTTCTTAATATAACGTTTTTGTCATTTTTACATAAAAACTAGGATCTTTATTTTATCTATGTTTTTACTGTATAATATCGTTGTAGGTACTTTGTTCTTACATAAACATAGAAAGAAGTATAGTGAACATCAAAATCACATACATACCTAAAGGTATATGAGTAGTAGCTTTGTAGTATTGTTCAGATTATTGTTTGTAATTAGTGAATTATTAACTACCTACTAGCTGACTCGGCGAACTTCGTACCGCCCTATAATCAAGTAATATCTGTTACCTTTTTTATCTGAATGATAGATTTTTTTCCTACATAAGAACCTTCTCCTAATAACAACAAATACAACAAAAAAAGAATTAGTGAAATCGGTCCAGCCATTCACGCGTAACGCCGTGACAACGGAAAACGGGTTTCATCCCTACTAATATTATAAATGCGAAAGTAACTCTGTCTGTCTGTCTGTTACGCTTTCACGCCAAAACTACTGGACCAATTTAAATGAAATTTGGTACAAAGAAAGTCTGGAGCCTGAGAAAGGACATAGGCTACTTTTTAACCGACTGCAAAAAAGGAGGAGTTCCACGCGGACGAAGTCGCGGGCAGAAGCTAGTTTTTATATATATAGATATTTAGCTAATACAGTTAATAATTCATACATACGTACCTACCGAAAATCTCCTTTAATTATTAAGTTTATTCGGGGTGTAGGGTTGCTTAAATTTTAAGCTCCGGGTTGTGATTTGTACGTTTCTCATATACAAAGGTAATATTTCGCGAGCCTATACATTTTTAATATGTTCATGAAATTCTGAAATTTCATTCTTCGTTGTTTTTGCACGTCACTGATAAATATGTAACGAGGTAGGTAAAAGAAATGTTCTTTGTTACATGGATAATATAATTTTTGTAACAATACAAATATAGTACATTATGCACCAAGGCCAGTAAAATAAAAAATGTCTCAGATCACATGTAATTGTCGTCCGAGGCGAAGCCGAGGTTGACAAAAATATTTCAATATATTTTTCAGTCCTCCGGCCGGAAAGCGCCAACTTTGTGGCCGCTGCGCTCAATGAAATTTCCGCTTTCTGGCTTCGTCGAACAGAAAAATAGTATACTGACCTCGGCCAGTAAAATAAAAAAGCCTCAGATTACATTTTTGTCAACCTCGGCTTCGCCTCGGACGACAATTACATGTGATCTAAGACATTTTTTATTTTACTGGCCTTGGTGCGTAATGTACTATTTTTTATGTTTTAAGTAAGTAAATTTTACATATTCTGGTTTTTTCGTGATTAGATGTGGTCTCGCTCTCAAAACTGATTAATCACAAAATATTAGTCTCAAAAAAACACTACTTAATATGTACCTACTACTTATTTTATGCGTAGGATGTTAAAATAAAAATAATAATAAGAAGACTAGCCACTACGAAGGTTAAATGGAAGAGAGTTTTTTATGAATAGAAAAGGTTTTTTGTCAATGTATTTTCCTACATTTTAATTCACAACAACATAACAGCCATTAATTTACCATGGATACGGCCAAGAGACTTAATTTCTATGCATATTAAAGGACAGATGTTTCCGGGGTAATGACCACAGAAACTGTGTAATCCTGCTTCGGGGACCATCAAAAGGGATAATTATCTTTCTAAGCCTCAACCAAGGTTTTTACCTACTGTTCCAGTATTATTTTTAGATATATATATGCATATACATTATACATAAATACTTATAAGTATATATATTATGAGAATTTATAATATGGACGGTTTTATAAAAAATAAGTTAGTAAGTAACTGAAAATATAAATCGCTAATACCCAAACCTATACTTACAAAATATTTTGCGAATAAGCTGAAAAATTGTACCACTGTTTGCTACAATTTTTACATTATAATTATTGAATAATTTCGGATGCCTTTGCAGTTATTAAACGTTGGAATTAAAAACGGATTTAACTCTCGAATATGGGAACTGTATAGTTTTCGAAACGCCAGTTAAATCCGTATAATGTTTCATTCCAATTATAATTATTTGTCATTAATAGGCGGAGACAAAAAGATGTAGTAAAAGGTGATAAGACTCTGAAAGACGATACACAGGTAACAAAAATGACAGCCCATAGAGATGAATTGTGAAAGCATAAGACAAAAGGTAAAAGCAAGACAATGTAACAGAAAGAGCATCGAGTTTCTTTAAGGTTAATGTGAATTCGATACTTGCTTTGTTACTCGTGATGACGTCCGTACATTGTTCATTTATAAATTCAGCGGGTGTCGGGATCACACCTTTTAAATTGTATCTTGTATCTGAAAATTTCTTTACACAATTACACCTACACCCTGTGTGCCATTATTGAGTTATGCTCACAGCATGTAATTTTGTTACAGGTAAGGCGACGGAAAATCGGAAATTCTTAGCAACCGCTTTCTTCTGAACGATGTCTCGTAATGGTATTGTGTAACTACTGAGCAAAAATACAAGAACAAAACTATATGTTTCGTCCGTCTAAGTTGCAGACAAACAATCTATAACTTAGCACTACTGATTCAGATGAAATAAGAAATAAACGATATAATTTTAAACATTGTAGGAGCTTGTTCAAAATAAATATTTTTCTCTTCTTCAATATTCACGTAATATTTAACTTTGTGTAAAGTAAAATGTCTTTATTAACTTATCAACTGCTATGATAAAAACAGTTTCTAAAATTACTTTTCTGTTATTAATAATTTCGGAATATAGATGAAACGGTTACGAGTTGAGTTTGTTTGATAATTATTTTCAAATGGATGAGCAGTGAAGTTAATTGTTTGCTAGACTGTAAAACTTAAAATTATGAACTTAAAATTGACTAATTTATTCAGAATAAGAAATTAAAGTATTTGCGCTGATTTATTTGGAGTAGGTCTCATGTCAATTTAATACGCAAGAACCATTCAAGAAAGACGTAACAAAAGTTCATCAAAATATCAATGACGATAATAATATAATATCTATATTCTATATACTTAAATAAAAATCAATTGATGTTCGTTAGTCTGATTAAAACTCGAGAACGGCTGAACCGATTTGGCTGATTTTAGTTTTAAAATGTTTGTGGAACTCCAGGGAAGGTTTGAAAAAACTTGAAAAAAAAAAGAAAAAAACTGTGTACGCGGTACGAAGTTCGCTGGGTCAGCTAGTATATATATATAAATCTTCTGTACGTGTGTTAGTCATTGAACTCCTCCTAAACGGCTGGACCGATTGTGATGTTTTTTTTTTGGGACAGGACAACATCTGTCGGGTCCGCTTGTATAATATATGAATATTTGTTTTCGAAAGTGTCTCCTTTTTCCAGCTAGTTTACCTTAAAATGCGAGGAAAATGTGGGCCAAGCGACTAATGCCCGCTGAGCACTACGCCGTAAGATCCGTTCATTTAAAACGCGGGTTCGACATGCTCTCGGCATACTGATCGCGTTCCACTGGGGAACATTAGGCTATGTACTTGTACTGGATAACACTGAGAAAAAAAAATGGGAAAAAAAAGTTTTTTTTTTTTTAAATTAAGTGTATTGTGAGTGTAATTCGTATTGTTACTTTCTTGATCTATGATTAGATTAGATTAATTGAGTTCTCAAAAGTCAAACAATATATATATATATATATATATCCCTACTTCCCTACTAATCCCTACTAATATTATAAATGCGAAAGTAACTCTGTCTGTCTGTCTGTCTGTCTGTTACGCTTTCACTCTAAAACTACTGAACCGATTTAAATGAAATGTGGTACAAAGAAAGTCTGGAACCTGAGAAAGGACATAGGCTACTTTTAAACCGACTGCAAAAAGGAGGAGTTCCATGCGGACGAAGTCGCGGGTAGAAGCTAGTATATATATAAAGTACATTATTATGTCGAATTAAAGTACATGTATGCACTCATATTGACCTCGACAAAATATGTACTTTTATTACATTAGACTTTAATATTTTTAATTTGTCAGGTGTACTTCACTACTATAGTAATATGGTAAATAGGAAAAAAATATATTAGGTATTGACAAAAAAGACGTAGGCATTCAAATTTCCACGATAGTTAATCACTTACTATATTTAGCGATATTTTGCTATTTTGAATATTGATTTGCCCAACGCAAATACTACTGCAGTAATACAATCAAACTTTTATCTCGGTGAAATAATAACAGTGACAATAAAATTCATGCATATTAAATATGCTATCCGATCAGAATACAGAATCCGTACCTAGTATGTTTTAAATTTGACAGAAACTTTTCAATTGAGTGTCACGTTTACGTTACAAATTGTATTAGGCTATTGGCTAATAAGCAACGCAAACTAAAACGTTCATCAGCCAAACAAAATTTAACGTTTACGTTAAGTCATTAAACTTAATTTATGACTCTTCTAGCGTGAACGCTTCTGTGACAATCCCAGTTTACGAGAGATTTCAACAGCCGCACGTAACAAATGAGAGTCCTTGCCTTTATGGTTACAGGAGTACGGAATAAGAATTAGGTTTCTATTCTGTTACCCATTTGCTGTAAATAAAAGGAACTAGAGTTTAAACTAAAAAAAAGTAGCAAAATCTTGTTACGATTATATTAGTGGGGAGTGTTTTGATCGATTTGGGGGAAAGCGGGTCTAATGTGGGATTTATTTTCCTGTAACACTCTAACTTTAATATTAAAGAATGCGTAAAATATACGGCAACTTTAATACATAGGTACCTATATGTAAAATTTATATTACCTAAACTGATGAATGTTAGAAGTAATTTCATAAGTTTTTATATCACGTTTATATGAAGAAAGTTTGAGAACTTTAACCTATTAACCACTAATTCTAGAACAAAACTTTGGTATTGAAGAATGCGAGAAATATATATACGGCAACTTTAATACATAGGTATATGTTAAATTTCTACTACATAAACTGAATACCTACCCTACTACTACCCAGATAAATTCATTGTTGGCGTAGATAACTTTAAATCTGAAACATTTTATCCACAAAATCTCGCAATGTTGCCAGCAGCGTCCGAAATCGCGAATATAATCCCAGAGATGCATAATTAAAATTTTCGGTCGAAATGAATTTGTGTAATGACGGCTCTGAATACACAGGCTTTGTGACTGAGTTAAAAGGTTATATTTCCCTAGTTTTGAGACTAGCTGATTTTAACTCTGGAACCAGAATGATATATAATATCTCGATCTCGTGTTGTACATAAGTCTTTTATGATCAGAGTAACACATTGATGCGCGTTTTATAAAGCTACAAGTTACAAATTGGCAGGCTGAAATGGCAACATTACTCGAAATTTTGGGTAGTGTTGCCACTTTCGGACTGTAAAATTGTAAGGCGTAGCTTTATTAAATACTGCCCGAATTTCTGCTAAACAAATATTTTACGAATCTTCCTGGCAACTGTGAAAACAATTCCGCTCGTGATTATTTAGAGTTCTCAGAATTTCGCTTTGTGCGTTGTCAAACGCGACATTGCGGTAGCTGTGGTGCTATGGTGCACTGTTTAATTAACGTTAGGTACTATTTTAATTGAGAGAAAATTGGCCTTTGAAGTAGCGTTTAATTGCTGGCTTTAACTATCGGAATAAAACAACTATAAAGGATTTACGACGTTTGGAAAACTTGATGTAGTAACTACTTTGAGGTAATTAGCGTAATAAAAAAATATTTATCTAGTCTACCTATATATTTTTACGTGAAATATGAAACTCCATATTACGCGGCTTAAGAAAAGCTGCAGTGAAGCTTCACAGCAAACAGTTATCTATATAAGCTGGTTTAAGCCTTAAATCTCCTAATATTGGAAATTTATAGACGGTTATAACTCAACGTGATAATAATAGAAGAGAAACCGTAGTATCTATATACAATAATTATGATTGATTTGACATAAAAGTTACATTTTGTAAGAGGAATGGACATTTCAGTTACTCACCGCTAGAGGCGCTGCTAAAATAATCCTTACTATCCTTACTAATATTATAAATGCGAAAGTAACTCTGTCTGTCTGTCTGTCTGTCTGTTACGCTTTCACGCTAAAACTACTGGACCGATTTAAATGAAATTTGGTACAAAGAAAGTCTGGAGCCTGAGAAAGGACATAGGCTACTTTTTAACCGACTGCAAAAAAGGAGGAGATCCACGCGGACGAAGTCGCGGGCAGAAGCTAGTCGTAAATAAATGTTTAAATCAATAGTAACGTTTCTGTCACATAAACTCATACTAAAACCCCAATTTTGCATTGCAAAGAAAAAAAGGAAACTTTGGGGTGGACCACCCTTAAAATTTAGGGGTATGAAATAGATGTAGGACGTTTCTCAGACCTACTCGATATGCTCAAAATTTCATGAAAATCGGTCAAGCCAGAACAAGAGAATTTTATATACATATTAGAAGATATAACCGGTCAATCGGTTCAAGGCGTTACCGCGCCTTAACTTTTCACTGCCTTTCGCAAATATTGACATACAATAAAGACGCAAACATTGACACGGGTCGGATCATTGTTACCGTACACTACAAACAGTGATGGGCAAAATGTAATCGACTAACGATTAACAATTAAGATTAACCTAAAAGTAATCGATTAACGATTAAAAGTGACGATTAATCAATCTTAATCGTAAGATGTTCGATTAACTTAATCACGATTAAGTTAATCGTCGATTAAATACGAGCGATTAAATCTATAATCGATTGATTAATTAGATTAATTTTCTTTCGATTAATATCAGAAAAAAAAATTGTAACTCTAAGTTTCGGGGTACGCTGATATAAGACATAGGCTATTACGGGTCTTTTGATGGACGAGGACTGAGGAGATACCTGTTAAAATGAAATATATATCCATAATAAATAAATTTACCTAACTCATATACTGCCTAACCATTTTTTGCCCTACTCTAGAATTATTTCAAAGAACATATTGAATGATATATGTACAATATATTTTTTTTGTTATGCACTGTGTTTCAAAATTTAATCGAGAAATTTAGTCGATTAAAATGACGATTGACCAATCGTTAATCGAATTCTGCGACGATTAAGTTAATCTTAATTAAATTAATCGCGATTAGTTTTGTGACGATTGATTGTTTAGTCGATTAATTAATTGATTAAAAAAATAATCGATTAATGCCCATCTCTGACTACAAATACATTGATTTATATGGACGAGATAGGCTTCGTCACTTAAAAATCCGAACACAAATACGCTTACTGTATGAGTAGGTAGGTACCTACACAGTGTTATATATATGGCTTCATTTCATATATGGATTCAACAGAACTATTCGGTAGAACTGTAAAAATATTCCGTGCAAAAGATATTTCAACAGAATTTGTTGTAACTTCTTAGAAGTTTGTTGAAACTTCCTTATGATGTTCTTGGAAGCTAAAAGAAAATTCCTATAAGCACACGTACAAACTCAATATTTATTTCATAATCTGATCACGAATTGGATATTTTTACTCGCAAAAAATATATTATGATTAATGATATCTGATGCTTTCGGGATAGAATCCGAAACGTCAGCAAATAAAATTAAATTAAAATACGCGAGTTAAATCCTTTAATAGTTGTTTCATTCCAATGTGTAATAACCGCGAAGGCATCAGAAATTATTAATAATTAAAATTAGTGAGAATAGGGTAACGTACAAAAATAATATATAAAACGAGAATACTTATTTTTTAACGATGCGATGTCTAGATTGCTTGAATAAATAAGCTTGCTTCAATTATTCTTAAATTAGGTCGGAACTTTTAAACTTTGGCCTTGAATTACACTGGAATCTGGATTATGAGAACATTTTTAACAAAAACTCCTGTTTGAACAAAAAGCTTCGATGTTCTTCATTAAAAGTTAGTCTTTGAAACTGTAAAGGAATTGTTTGTACGGCTTCGAGACTTTTGATCTCTGTTATTTTATGATAGTGTTTGAAGATTGTTGTTGAGATTTTATTATGTCACTCATTAGAAACCTATGATGATGATGCGATAACGAATGATGTATAAATGCTACTTATGTATAAATACGAGGCGTTTTTAGTTGCTTAACAAGACATTAATTAGTCGTAGTTGTTTTATTCTGAAATATAGCCGTGAAAGCATTGAAAATTAACAAATATTATCTTTTACGTTTTGCGATGTCAATGTAGTGTTCGTGGCTGTTGCTTAACTTTTAATACTATTGATAGCACAAACAATATTTGACATGGTGAAAAATATTTACCATGTGTGCAAAATGAAATAAAACTTGTAAGTAAATTTTTCTTTTTGCACAATTTTGATGCACGTATACGGACTATGAAAAGTAATTGACAGTCCGGCAAATTGCGTTTGTTTGACGGCTTTATTTTTGACATTTGTTTACATTGCAATTAATTTTTAAATTTCATTTATACATTATGAGTAAATACAAAAACGATGGACTTTGTTATTGTGAGCGCACGACTGAGGTGGAAAAGCAGGTGGCATCGGAAGGGTGTGCCGATGACGACGCCGCCGTTGCCGCTCTGCCCGACAAGTGGGTGCCGCGACGTGGCGGGCCCATCCTAAGTAACTATCTTAAGAAACGAGCGCAGGACCATGAACGAGTTCTTCAAGAACAAAGCGAAGCCGCTGCCCTAGCGAATGCAAAAATTGACGAGAAAATACGAACTCTTGCTCAAGAATTATTAGCTACTGTAAATCAAAATCAAATTGACATAAACTGCGTCGTAGAGCAGAACGAGACCGGTAGAGGTCCTTTAGATGTAGATTCTCGTATAGACGCACTAAAACAAGTGAGTCGTCTGTATAAAAACCGCGTTGAAGACCTAGCACAATTTAAACGTGATGCTCTATCACTAGAAAGGGAACGAGCTGACGGAATTAGGACGATCCTAAGGGACTACTTTCAACGCCTCATTTCCGTTGGTAACCGGACCCCAAAGGAACTTTTGTGCGAGTTTGATGAACGCATGTATGAGGCGAATCAGCAGTTATTGTGTAATACTAGAGCTTACACAGAATTGGAGGCGAAACTACGTGCTCAAGCAGATGAAAGTATTATACGTGCAAAATCTTTACTAAATCAAATGAGTCTCGGGATTGCGGTATCTTATCGTAGACATAGTGCTCGTAGTCATACTACTGAAAAAAGAGCTTCTCAAAAGCGATCCTTAAGCGCCGTTCGCGCAAGAAAACGAAGTATTTCGGACCCGTCTTATAAAGGAATATTAAATGATGTCGAAGAAGTTGAACAATGCGTCGCTCGGTTGGTGGAAGCATATAGGATGGCGGTACTAAAAGTGTATACTGGATTTTCAGGCAAGTTAATAGATTTGCGTGAAGACCTCGATAAGAAAATTTCGGTTTTACATAAATTTACCAATTTTGAATCCTCTGATTTACATCAAATGATAGAACGCACGCTTCTCCGTATTTCCAGTCATGTAAACAATTCAATTCAGTCTGCCAAAAGTGTTCTTGAAATAACTTTAACCAGTACAAGGAATATGCAAAAAAGTTTGTTTAATTTGGGAGATAGGCTTCGAAAAACGTTTTCTATATTACATGACGCCGGTCATCTTTGGGATGCACATATAATGCGCTCTGCTGTCGTGCAAAAATTGACAATGGCAGCCGTCGAAGATCTTCTAACTAGCAACGACACTATTGAACTGTCTAATGAGATTCCCTTTAACATAGCTTTAGAACAAATGCGATGTTCTTCCGAACCAGAAAAGTTACAGCTTCAGTACGACAATTTAATAACCATGTTATCTAGAACCGCTGAAATGTATCTCCAACATAGCGAAATGGAAGTGAGTCGATTGGAAGAGTTTATGGTACTACCTACTACTTTGGCTAATATACTATTGGCAGAATTTGATTGTTTCTTAGAAAAATATCCTCGATCTTTAGCACAGGTAGGCAGTTCTACTGGGGAGACTGGTTTCGGTACACCGTCAGGAGGAGTCTGCAATTTGAATTCACCAATTCCTCGCGCCATCCTGATAACAGAACTTCAGGGTGCAGCATTAATAAATTGGAAAAACGGCTTCCTTGAATCCTTTGAGAGCAATGTGTCTCAAGTGCCCGATGAATTAAAACGACAAGCACGGGCTTGGGTGGATGAGAGAGCAATAGCTCTTAATATGCGATTTTCTTTGAAGATGATGTCTCATAGTATCCGGGTGGAACGGGTGAAAGCTGCTCGGGACGCACGGTTGGCGGAACTACGTTTTCACGATGCTAGACTTCAATCTCATCTAGAAGCTATATACGATATAGTTAATTCTTTACCTGTAGAAGCTTCTGAGTTTATGGCATTGGATGCACCTCAGTTGTATCCATTGTGCGATTGGCTAGACAAAATTCAAACAGATTTTGATGAATTCATGTCTCGTGATCCACTTGACCCAGAAGTGAAAAGGTTAAAAATGTGCAGTTACGGACCGCGTTTGATTAAACATCGTAATCTGTTTGAGGATTCCCTAAATGCAGCTATAGATAAATATAAGACATTCATTGAGCATACTCTCCAAGCGGCTAGGATTTCAAATGTCCGCTTCATTACTTCCTTGAAGTTGTTCGGTGAAGGAGGTCGTTATTCGGCTGCGGAAGTCACAAAAACTTCGGCAGCGTTAATGCGTAGTGCTGATGCTCTTGAAACTTGTAGTAATAGAACCTTTGACGCCTTAAACCATAGGCGAATACAGCTGCTTGCTCTGGCTGATCAACGCATTTCTCCGTTACAACGGTTAGTCGATGACTTTATAAAACCAAGTGGAAAGAATGTGGGTAAAAAACCAGCGCCAGCCCCTAAGAAGAAATGAAGAAATTTTGCGAGATTGATTCTTGAAAGTGTCGTAACAATGAGAATTATTTGCATACAGAATGTACAAAATACTATCTATGTACAAGTAAAAAATTAGATATTAATATGTGCTTCCATTTATGTTGCGAAAATAGCGAAATCGAGTAACCTACATTGGTGTTATATCGTTACGTACCTACTCGTATACGAAATAGGGTAACGTATCGTGGTAAATTTAGAAGGCGATAAATTTTATGTTCCGCCCGAAGGTTTTATTGCACTCGGTATTGAAAGAACTCTGCACATTATTTATAGTTACAAACCTTTCCAAGCGACTTTTGTATTAAATTGCGATTTCTCCTTCTCACTATTAATACAATTTGGATCACTGAATGTATGTAAGTAATTTAATGAAATTTAAAACACCACCGTATTTATTGATGAATTTAATAATAATATCCTCTTGAAAATATAAGTATTATTATTTATTAATGTTGTTTTTATTTTTGAACGTTTGTATATAAAATTCACAATGGGCTTTATTATTTGAAATTTCTAAATTGCACAACAATTGCGTGTTTAATTTGCGTTTATAAGAAAAGTTTTCTTCTTAACCCATAAAGTACCCTCATTGGTATTCTGTAGGCAGAAGCTACCCGAGCCTTGGCCAACCGTCCGATACCAACCTTGTAACGGCTTCATTTCCTTTGCTGCATTTATTAAATACTGAAGTGTTTGTAGACTCTTTAAAAGGTAATTTTTTCGTAAATGGCTTGTGCTAATGTCAGTTAATATCAGTGAAGTAAATGCTTGTACGGAAATGAATATAGTACAGGGATAATACATTTCAAGGGATTTGGAATTTAGGAGAATGTAAACGCACCTAAGAACATAAATTAATACAAGACGTAAGTTAATAAGGGTATGCGCAAATTAATTTCAGCCGACCCGCGTTGCGTTACCGCTTGGAGTAAGATGACAATGGTTAATTCGGTTTTTGCGTAGGTAAGTACATTCTTACGTGCGTAGGTAGGTATTTAAATGATTGACATTTGTGTATCTATAACAACTTATTAAAGACAGTATACTGTACTTACATCTCTTCAAATACGCATGTAGATGTGTGCGTGAGGAAGCGTTCATGACTGAGTGTTATTTTTTAATCTGATAAATACAGTAGGTATATGAAAGTAATATTACTCAGCCATGATATATATACTTCATTCAGTGTGGCAAGATGTATGATGATTTATTTTTACCTCCCATCAATAACGTCGTTCAACTGATACTTGTCGTTTCGTATTTCGCGTGGGTTTAGTAGAAGTAGCTGCATGTCATAAAAGTCATATGTGAAATATAAAATAATGAAATTAAAGTAAGTTTACTGAAAGTAAGTTACAATTATGGTGAATTAAATCATCGTAATTCAGGAATGAGTTTTTTATTATCATTTTGTTTTGCGATATATTTTTTATTCTTGTCTATTTTTATTACGGTTAAAAAACTATAATTATTTAATATTTTGACAATAGGTTGTTTGAAATATACACCTGTTCCCGTTTCCGGACTTCTGTTGGAATTCGGGATTCGTAACAGTTGAGAATTTAAACCTTTTACCTTAATTCCGAGGATTAAATTGTTTACGTTCTGACGAAATTAAAATAAAATATTTATACTTAAATCTTCAAGACTGTAATGAGCGAGTTCGCGATATAAAATAAAAAAATAATTTAAATAAATGTTTTTTTATTCATCTATACTAATATTATAAAGAGGAAAGATTTGTACCTATTTTTGTATGTTTGTAATGAATAGGCTCAAAAACTACTGGACGATTTTAGTAATTCTTTCACTGTTGGGAAGCTACGTTCACCCTGAGTAACATAGGCTATAGAATATTTTGAAAAAAATTAGGGATCCGTGCGAAGCCGGGGCGAACCGCTACTATTATATATTTCTGCGTTTCTACTAATATTATGAATGTAAATGTACCTATCTGTATGTTTCCTCTTTACGCATAAACTGCTGAATCGATAGTCAAATGCTAAAGATTCCTAAATTTAGCTCAATAGTGCTACGAATGAGGGAACTGTAATTTTTTTCGAAACACCACAAAATAAAATGAAATACGCGAGTTAAATCCGTTATAGTTGGTTCATTCCAATATGTAATAACCGCGATCAGAAATAATAGTTGAAAAAATGCCTGCTAGAAAAGTTACAAAAAGCCCGGGGCATATTTGATAAAGACCCGAAGTGATATTTTTCGTTATCTTCGGACACTTAGATAACTTTCTTTCATTTTTATCAGTACTTACCCGTGTCTGTTTGATAGACAGCCAGTGTCAGGTCGGGACCTCGCCAGGGGGTAAATCTTTTAATCTTAACTGACGTCTAGCCTGCTTTCATACACCCTGAAGCTCTCAGTCTTGGTGTGGTCCGGAGTGGTTGGGTACCTAAAAAGATGTCCTGTAGTACCTATTTAAACATAACAACTGTAAAGGAGTACACTCGCGTGTTTTGTTTTTATGATGACGAGTAAGTATCGTCTGCTACAAATATATGAATACTAACTTCTGCCCGCGACTTCGTCCGCGCACACTGAGTACTTTACACAATATCGTTACAAAATATAGCCTATTTGTTATTCTGATGTATAAGCAATGTTATTGTAAAGTTTCATCGGAATCCATATAGTACTTTTTGCGTGAAAGTGGAACAAATATACATCCAGATTAATACATTTTTACAAATTTCTTCGTTCTTCTATAATATTAATAGGGATGGTAATAACAGCGAAAGCATTGAAATTGTTTTTCTCTATTCTTGTACTTTCGGTATGCTTGCTTATTACTTTGAATCATTATATTTTAGTAAACAGAGGTACATAAATTTATAGCAGAATCCTTTGGCAGCAATTTGGAAAATGAAAATTGCGAGCGTTTTATTGTAAATTTACCATTTCAACGGAGATGAAATGAGATATCGTAAATATTCAATGGTAAATAAACGGAAGTGCAAGGAAATACGAATTCTGTTTTAACGAAATGTTTTAACAGGTGCTTTTGGCGTTAAAATGTTTGTATTGACATTGTATACCTTTGTAATGCGTTAAAATTAAAGGGGCTCCAGCTTTTATGCTTTTATAATGAAAAAAAAAAAATAGTTTTTTGATAATTTCGGCTACTGTGCTATGTGTACATAATAATTAAAACATATAAAAACGTACAACTTACCTGCATAAGTATTTCAGTATTCCTTAGTTATTTTCAACTTATAGTATAGCAAATAAAAAGATATCTAATAATTTCTGATGCTTAATCAATTAATTACGAGGAGATTAACTCGCCAATATTTTATTTTATGTTGACGTTTTGGTATCTTAAAACTTTATAGTATGTATGCATATAGCAGACATCCAATATTAGGTTTCACTGAGACACTGTGAGAAATGAGCCTAGGTATCCTAAACTTATCCACCTAATAAAAATACGTAGTGCTTCGATAACTATCGCGTAGCTGCAATGATTACTGCTACGTCCGTAGCGGTGCTACGACCGTAGACGCTCTACGAAATTGTCTAGTCAAAGGTTTTAATAAGAGTATGATTGGTTAATAATTTCTGATGCCTTCGCGGTTACACATGGGAATGAAACAACTATAACGGGTTTTATTTGAATTGTATTTTATTTGTTAATGTTTCAAAAACTTTGTAGTTCCCATATTCGTAGCTCGACTGAGCTGACGATGGAACCGTTATAGTTTTAATTATAATGTGTAATAACCGCGAAGGCATCAGAAATTATTATGATTAGTATTTTTATTTAATTAAATGATGTTTTTATTTAATAGAATCTTTTTTTCGAAATCAGTGTGCATATTATGAGGCAGGTGTTCTGATATCATCTAACATTAACTCGCTAGTGTAATGTAGCGGACTAGGACCGTGTAATCACTTAGAGTACCCTTTAATTGGTCTCGCATCTCAAATTCTCCAGTTATTACCGTAATGGTGTAATAACCGCTCCGTTAATTACTTGTCGGTTTTAATTAATAATGTAATTAAGGCAATGTCTTAATAACTTTGCAGTTTGTTCCTTTGGATGTTTTTATGTTGAGTGTATATATGTATATATCTGAATAATATATCAGTATTGAAACAGCGCATTTGTTGTTTATAAATTAAAAGAGTTGATATTACTGGCAACAAAACCCTATTTTTTAATCTTGATTTAGTGTATTTTAAGAATACTAGTAGTTCGCTCTAAATTAAATCTCCCTTTATATGCGTTTTTATTTACAGTCCTTATATCCACTTACTTTAGCGTTAGACTATAGCTCAGTCGTGCTACAAATATGGGAACTGTAAAGTTGTCAAAACGTTACCGAATCCGTCTATATAGTTATTTCATTCCAATTTTCTTATATCTTTATGTTTGAATTAAAAAATATATAAGGTCTACCTACTTGCTTGCCAAGTTTTATTAAAATTGGGTTAACAGTATCAGGTTATCAGACGTCCTATGTAAGTCAAATCTAAACCTCGCTTTTGCTCGGATGATAATAGGTTCTATAATTAATAACCACTATCTATCCCTACTAATATTATAAATGCGATAGTAACTCTGTCTGTCTGTCTGTCTGTTACGCTTTCACGCTAAAACTACTGGACCGATTTAAATGAAATTTGGTACAAAGAAAGTCTGGAGCCTGAGAAAGGACATAGGCTACTTTTTAACCGCCTGCGAAAAAGAAGTTCCACGCGGACGAAGTCGCGGGCAGAAGCTAGTTCTAATATAAGGTAATAATCCATCCAAATCAGAAATGTCATCGAAATAGCCTTCCCTATAAAATTTGTAACTTCCGACTACAGTTTCAGAAAATTTCAGCCACGTTCTCGTTATTTTATATTTATCGGATAAATTTAAGGTTCCCACGGGACTTAAGGCGAGATGGGATGGAGTGGATTTTGCAACCTCATGACTAATTTGGAGGGTTAGGAGTTTTCGGTCGAATAACCGGATCCCGTAAAAATAAATGATCCAACCGTTTCCCAACACTTCTCAGACCCGATTCTAAAATTAGAGCTAGGTAACATAAATTTTTGGAAGCAAAAAGAGATTTGATGTGGCTGAAGATTTATCTATACTAATATTATAAAGAGGAAAATTTGTTTGTTTGGATTGAATAGACTCCTAAACGGCAGACCGATTTGAAAAATTCTTTCACTGATGGGAAGCTAGACTATTACCGAGTAACATCCATACTAATATTATAATTGCGAAAGTAACTCTGTCTGTCTGTCTGTTACGCTTTCACGCTAAAACTACTGGACCGATTTAAATGAAATTTGGTAAGAAGAAAGTCTGGAGCCTGAGAAAGGACATAGGTTACTTTTTAACCGACTGCAAAAAAGGAGGAGTTCCACGCGGACGAAGTCGCGGGCAGAAGCTAGTAGACTATAAACAAAGGAGATCGGGCGAAGCCGGGGCGGGCCGCTAGTAAATAGTGAATTCAGATTGTACTAACTAATTTTTTTTTTTATATTGGCTTGCAGATACATTATATTATTCAATATAGCTATTAGATTTTAATAAGTAATCTAATTACTCTTTGTTAGTCGACGTTGAGCCTTATTTAATTGATTAGAGCTTCGAAGGCTTGACGTATTGATATTGCGAGTTGACACGCCCTGTAAGTTAGTTTATACGTGATCGACATGTTTTGTATGGAATACATTAAAATTTCAAATTTAGAGTTGGTAAACCTTAAATGTTGTATACAAAATGACACAAAATTCAAGAAAACTTACCGTACTTACATAATGACCATGGGCGTAGCGATTTTGTTAAGGGGGGGGGAGGCATAAACAAATTAAGAATATACTTAAGGTAATTTTCGACACTCGCAAGGGAATCAATGCCTAAAGATAACTTCTGCCCGCACCTCGCTACGCCCTTGCTAATGACGTCACCTCGAGACGCATCTGTATTCGTGTTATCGGTTTAGTATCTGTATTTATTTTGTTGTACAATAGTTTACATACATACATTTCGGGCGTTAAGATTATCTGTGGGCTTATCATTAAGTGTATCCCACAAGAGATCAAAATCTGGGCTTCGCAGCAAGCCTAAAATTTAATGGCGCTACAAACTGGGCACCTAAAAAAAATTGGCAAGTTGCCGTCCCACAGACGCTGGACAGGGATGAGAGGAGGAAAGGCCTATGCCCAGTAGTGGGAGAATATTACGACGATGTTCTTTATAAGAATCGAATTGCCACGTTTTTGTGACATTAAACTTCCATTACGGCCTCCGAGCTACAGCTATATTCCAACAAAGATGCTGTATTTATTTTACTATGCTTCAATTATGAGCGCTTTTTTTTTCTTAAAATGCAAGATGGGAACTCCCAAAAAGGTTGACATTGGCCTAACCTTATAAATTATATTAAATTTCTAATGACTTCGCGGTTATCATACATTGGAATGAAATAAAATAAAATATGCGAGTTAAACCCGTTTAAAGTTGTTTCATTTCAACTTACACACTATCTCAAAATAAAAATAAAAGAGCAACGAATTATCAGCACACTGCTTCCGACCTCGTCCAGTCTCGGTTCGTATTTTATAAATGAGAGTCTATGGAAATTCATAGTAAGTCTGTCATGGACAAAGTTACCTCTGAAACTTTAAGGACTCTCCCGGAAGTTGCTCCGGTGCGTTTAAACCTATTATGTTCGCGTTTGCATCTAGAACGTGCCTAAGAGACCAGCGGTATGACCTAGATCTCGATGATAGATGTGTTTAGAATTCTATATTGAGAACGCAAATGTACCTAATCCTATTATTAACAAGCGTATATTGAAAGGATACTTTGTATTTTGATATTGTGTAGGACGTCGTCTATTTCGAAATTTAGTCATCAATAATTTCACGGTTATTTACACATTATTGTAAAGTTTGAAACGTGAGCAAATAAAATAAAATACGTGAGTTACTTATAGTTGTCTCTTTTTTTCGTTGTCGTAACCTACTTTATTTGCCTCCTCATTATGTAATATTGCAAGAAAAATAAATACTTAAAACGCTAATTGTTTTATTAATGTTTAGAGGGCTCTATTTATTTTCGTTTAGATAATGCATAATGAAAATGAAAGTAGGTACGTATTATTATTTCAGTCTTACAATTTGGATCTTACACTGAAATTACTATGGCAAATATACTAGGTCAGTATTTGCGGATAGCTAGATGAATAGTAAAAAGGTCTGAGTTGAGGCTTGATATATTTCCACTAGTCATTGCCTATTCTCATGCCGATTGCCTCTTCACGGACCTGTGGGCACTGCTAATGTACCAAATGTATTGGATACTGAGGTTTCGGCTACTTTTAGAAGACATGAAAAGAATATTAAATCTATCTGAAATCTTGATGGAAGATAGTGATAATATTTCTGATACTTTCGCGTATATTGCACATTGGAATGAAACAATTATAAGGGATTTATGAGAAAAAATTGGAAATGGACAACCTACTATTTATTTTTTATTGGTGCAACGCGTTGCTTTTATCAATAATGGAATTTATTACATTATCCTTCGAATATGTTTCCAAATGAACGGTTTTGAATGTCGGCTATTATCGTAAAAATCCGAAATCTGAAATGATGACCAATTTTGTTTGTCGTTCCCATAACGATCATAGTCGTAAAGTTTTGCCCTAATCTCCCCGTGTTCTTTCTATTGACAGTTTTCAAGTTGCAGAGAAAAATGGACTTACAAATAACAATTCTAAAGTCCATTATTTCTTGACCTCATGTCAGTTGACATCTTCTAAAAGGACACTTGATATGTCTAGTCCTTTTGGGACGTAAATTGACACTTTTATTGTGATTAACTTTGACAAGTTATAAGGGATAATGATCAGTGTAGGTACACTTTCTTATTCTCAGGTGTAATACAATTATAAGATTATTTTTAGTATTCAATTTAAATACGAATTATTCGCTTACCACTATTTGGTAACCGTAATTTGATGCTAAATTTGGATATCGCATCGTGAAGGAGGGATTAAATCAATATTTACTAATCAAAGATTACATTTCGTTTAACTTGGGGCTATTTGATGAGTTGATAACAAAGTCAACCTATCATTTTTTTTTCCAAGTTTATGTTTTGGTTCAGGATTTAAATGTTTTTAAAGTGATTTAAAGCTTGAGAATTCACGTCATGTCCCTGAACATAATTTTAGGCAATGTTTTTTTTTCATCGTGACATTTTCGGGATGTAAAAATATTTAAGCTCACATGAAAAATAGTTCTTCAGATATGAAGTAGGATTAGTGAAGATAATTATATGTATATAAATAATTAAAATATAATAGATTTTGTTTTGTATTATATATATCTCATTAGCCATATTGTTGTAGGCGGCTACCGCGATATTGTTCTTCCCGTAATAACAACGAAATATACTGAAATAAGAATAAAGTGCTGTTAGTCGCAGGTAAGCAAAAATAGAGTGCCTTATCGCGCATTTCCTTCGTGCCGCGGCCTTGACTTTGTCGCGTGTTACAAACAGGGGAGACAGCGTTTATTTTCATAAAACCACTATTTTTTTATCTACCCAGTTATGGTCATAATAGTGTTTATAAATACTAAATCACAAATGCTGTAGTGTAAATTGCTGCAGTTGCTAAAATGGCCGCCGAAGCGTCATCGTTACTTTTTTAGACATCATCAGTAAGAAATCTCTTGCCTCTAGGCGGCTCTATGTAAGTCTTAATTACCTCTTGCAGTCCTATTATATTATAGTTTTCTTTTGACTGTATTTTTAATTAAATTAGAATAATTTTAAGGTCTTCTTGAACTCGATGAAATTTAAAAAAAATCAACCTTTTTGTGGCATAAACGTGCGTGTATGTGAACAACACATTTGTCTATGTCAAAGACACTCGGCTTTTAGCTCTTATGTCTATGGTAAGATCCCCAATGTTCTGCGTCATAAATTATCTCTGGATTTTCTTTCGCAGACTCGAAATAAATTTATAATACGCGAGCGTAATTCTAAAACACCTGACGACGGTTTGAATAAGTCCTTTTATAATGAAATATGACTTGATTTCTGAATAGCTCGTATTTTATCGTTGTTGTGTTGCGTACTAGCTTTATTGTTTGTGATTTGCTTTGTTTTAAAATACTGCATGTCACAGAGGAAGTATTTTATCTTAAATATTATACTTAGCTTAGTTAAATTCTACCCTCAGATTGTAACAAAAATATTTTTTAGTTTGTGGGTTGTGTTGTGTATGGTAGTGTAACAATTTTTACGCTCACTAGCTTAGTATACTATTACAGATGCGTGTAATTTTTCAAGTAAGTGAATTATTATATTTCTTTTTGAGAAATAAAAATTTTTAAACCGATTTACACTGCATATATAAACGCTTACTGTTGCATTTATTTTTTTTTGAGACGTCGTTTCACAAAACACCTAAGTATATAAATTGTACGTGTATGAGTATCTCAATTTCAATAATGTTAATATCCATTGAATTGTATATTGTTATTGTAAATATAAACATAGAAGCAACCTCGAGAGCGTAAGTAATTGCAATTTGTTGTTATAATACTTACCTGGAACCGCTCTTAAGGCAATATTATTATAGTTATTTCAGCTATATTATTTGTAGGCATTTATTTACGATGATTGCGAAAAATAATATTATTTAAAACATTAGAATTAAACAACTATTAACGGATTTAACTCGCGTATTTTTATTTTATTTTATTTGCTGACGTTTCAGATTCTTTACAGTTTCCATAGTCGTAGCACGACTGAGCTGACAATAGTATAATAGACTTTAGCGATAGTAGCATAGGTTTACTATGTTTAGGACTAGATAAATTGGTGTGCATTGTTAAAAGATATTAGGTTCTATAATTACAACTAATAGGTACCCTTCCAGTTCCGTTGTCAGAATTAAGTATAGGTTAACAAATACATAATATATTATTTCATACGAAACCGAAAGGTCATGCTTCCGAGACCTTTGAGTGTATTTTCGATTGCATGTCAGTAAAGACGTGACTCGAGATCAATAACAATATTTTACATGACTTCGAGTAATATTGTGTCATGCTTCATATTCTTAGTATGTGTAAGCATAGTAAAATCGGAATGGTAGCTTAATATTTTACAATTAGAAATTCCAAAAGCGGCTATCCTTAAGTCTTAATTTCACCTGTCAATGAAAAGTATCCAAAAAACGAAATTGCAATTTTCTTTTAAATTGTATAATAAACTAAACGTTTATTACGATCAGATATTATACTGGTGCTTAAAACCTCTTATTAAGGCAAGTCACGCAAATTGCTACGACTAAGGCAGGGCACACACTTACCGATTATGTTCTCCCAGAATGAAACACAAAAGAACTGAAATTGGAAGGCTTGATGTACGATTCGTCACACACCAACCGACCCGGTTCTACAAGAGTGTCTGGTTAGCCAGGAACCGGATCACATCACCTGTAAGAACGTTGTCACCAATAACTCACAAAATATATTACGTACATACTAGCACCGTACACCGTCACACACAGCTCAGTTGGTGTTGGTTCCAATGCCAGCAGTGTCTATGCTAGCAACTGTTCAACTAAGGCTTACTAAGGCAATAGAAATGAATTCATCATGCATTACGATTGGCCGCGTTGTACTAAAAGTTCTTTCAGCTTTATTGCGACTGACAGAGAATCGAGAAAGACCGACGCCCGGCTATTATGTGATGAGAACCCGTTTCATATTATGTTATTATAGAACAGAATAATTTCAGAACAGAATCGGAAGGTGTGTGCCCGGCCTAAGCACGGCCCCGCGCAGTAATGACAACCACGCGCATATCCTATTTGCACCAATATTTACTAATCTATTTTTACTATGACACAATAAATATAATCATGGCGCAGAATTTAATAAACTGGGTGAAACATGTTCATGAAACTTCATTGAACTAAGTTATTTAATTTGAAGCTAGTTTAAATGGCGCAATTAATTTGTGACCCTCACGCGTTGGGTTAATTAGTTTCCATTCAATCGTGTTATTTTAATTAATGTCTGTAGAGAATAGTAGAGAGTAATTTCTAAGTAAGATGCTTTCTTGATAGCTTCAAGTGGGACTCTGGAGTGTTTGAGAGTTTATACAGGGGTTAGTGAACTCTAGTGGAAAATAGGATGCTTGAGAAACCTACCTGCATTTGTTTGATAACAGTACCTAGTTATAAGGCTTTTTATAACAAAATGTCTTCGCTTACCAACCCTTTTGCATATCGCACACCTAGATCTAAAGGGAGCTAACTCAAAAATCTGAAGATTTTAATTAAACTCACGCTAAAAAAAAGGATCCGATTCCTTACAACAATTTCGCCTCTCCCGAAAAAGTTACTTTTTTTGAGTTAGCTCCCTTTAGATCTAGGGGTGCGATTATGTAAAGCATTTACTTTAAATGCATGACTCATTGTATTCTATTCCTTACTTATCGCATTGCGTATAAATTTACACCACTAAAGAGAAGAATTTCCAAATATTATGTTCAATCACATTGGAATGAAACAACTTTAAACAGATTTAACTCGCGTATTTTATTTTATTGGCTGACGTTTCGGAGCCTTTACAGATTCCGTACCTAATCGTAGCACGACTGAGCTGACAATAGTCTTATGCTAAAGCTTAAGACTATTATTATATTGCTTTGTAATAATATAGAGATGCTTAATAAACTGATACACACTTGTAATATATATATACCGAGCGAAATTAATACGCAAATGTGTGGTGTTATGTAAAGCAAAGTTTCTCCTTATTCAACAATTCAGAGATTCTGAACAGAAACAAACTCTCAAACATTATATTTGTTTTGCATTTCATTAAAGTAGTAACAGCATTCGCTTGCGTAGGATCTGAGCAAATGTAGTGAGAAAACTGTTTTAAAACTTTACCATACTTGTGATCGCTTATTCCAATGTCCATGTAAGTTTTAAATAGCTATATACAACTTAATACTACAGATACAGTTAATTATTATTATTCAGTATCGTTTATCTGGTAATTAGTGGCTGTTATCTGACTTGGATATTGTGTAATTACTCTGGTATAAAAGGATATGTATGCCCCATTAATTAGAATTAAAACAGTTTACTCAAGTTGTAGGCGTCGTGGTCGCTAATATTTTATAAATAAAATGCCTACATTTAAATTGTGGACTGTATTTAAATTAATTATCATGCATATTTGGTCGGCTCAGACTGGCAGTGTTGCCACATACTTTTGTTGGATCGTACACAGTTGATATTTGCTATGGTTTAAAATCATTTATTGCCTACGGATTTTTATTTATGGGTGAACTAGAAGGGAAACCTTTATCTTTACTAATATTATAAAGAGGAAAGCTTTGTTTGTTTGTTCGGATTGAATAGGCTCCAGAACGACTTGAGCGATTCCCAAAATTCTTTCACTGTTGGGAAGCTACACTATTCCCGAGTGACATAGGCTATAAAAAAAGATGATCTGTGCGATGCCGGGATGGACAGCTAGTATTATTATAAAGTGCTGTCAAAAATTATTTTGCTAACGCTTATGACACAATACCGCCTAAAGTTAAACAAAGCTGAAAATTAGCCGCATACTTGTCATATCTCAATCCAAGTTTGCTCTGTAGACAAGATCCCTCTCCTTTATTACATTGTTTTAAAAGCTAACTTTTGATACTTTATCCTTGTTTGTATTTCATTTGAAAGTTTCAAAGTCGGTCGCGTTTGTAAAGCCTCCTGTTACAAACACTTATAATGATTGTGAATGTTGAAGATAAATTTAACGTCGCGCGTCGTAATATCATGTGGCGTGTTATAAGTCAGAACAGGTAGGATCATCAGAAATTATTAGGTAGGATCAGTTTGGTTTATAATTACAAAATAGTAAATACAAATATTTGGAAAATACACACAAATTAATCCCAAACTAAAAAAAAACTGTTACTTTCGGGAAGCTACACTATTCCCGAGTGATATAGGCTATAAAAAAAGGGATCCGTGCAAGCCGGGACGGGCAACTAGTCAAGTATATAAATGTATTCTGAGCTATATTGTAAACTTTATAATGTCAACGTCATAATATAACTGATGAATAATGTATGCCACTTACCTTGGATATAACGTCACGCCGTGCGACAATTTCATTGGCATTGTTTATTATGATTAAAAATAAGCCGAAAATGTCGGGAATGAAAAAAAATACGAAACTGTAATGAAAAAATGCGGAGGTGTTAACGAAAACTGCGGAGGTGTAATGAAATTTGGTTACAAAAGAGTTCCTATTATAGTATTATTTGGAACTAGCTGTGCCCGCGACTTTGTCCCCGTGGAATAGTAATTCTTCATAAGGCTTCATATTTTTCCCGTTTTTTACACATTTTCCACTGTTTCTTCGCTCCTATTGGTCGCAGCGTGATGTTATATAGCCTAAAGCCTTCCTCGATAAATGGTCTATCCAACAAAAACAGATTTTTTTCAATTCGAACCAGTAGTTCCTGAGATTAGCGCGTTCAAACAAACAAACAAACATACAAACAAACTCTTCAGCTTTATAATATTAGTATAGATAAAACTACTGTAGAATAGAATGGAAAACACTGATTCAGATAACATTTCAGAATACAGACAATAGAATATAAAGTAATAAGTAGATTTGAAATAATATCATAACAACATTTGTAACATTAAAACGTGTACTACCTATACGTGTATTGTACGTTTTAAGAACATGATTTCAATTATTTTTCTAATTGATCTTATAATTTTGGATTTTGATTGGAAATTAAGGTTTAGCAACCTTGCCAGTATTTACTTGTCACTTTTTTATAGATAGGTACTTCACCAGCTACGTACATTTTCTTAAGTCTCAAACTGTCGAGAATTGAAAAGCATAGTAATAGATTTATCTTGTTTATTTAGGTCAGGCCTTGCTTGAAGATTTACCTCGTAGCCTTCGAATCTGTATCTATTAAGAATGAATAAATTTAATTACTGCCGCCCTTTTTGACTTTAAAAGATTGAAGTAGTTCCAATTAGTGTTTTCAATTAAAACACACAGATTGTGTTTTGTTTTTTTTTAAGTTTAGAAACAAAAAAATAAAAGTTAATCTTTGTGTGTGTATTATTATAATATCATTATATAATACTACTAGCGGCCCCGGCAGACGTCGTCCTATCAAATCTTCTAACTGTCACTTCTTCATAAGGCTTCATATTTTCCCCGTTTTTTACACATTTTCCACTGTTTCTTCGCTCCTATTGGTCGCAGCGTGATGTTATATAGCCTAAAGCCTTCCTCGATAAATGGTCTATCCAACAAAAAAAGATTTTTTTTTGTTGGACAGACCTTTGATTGAATTTGAACCATTAGTTCCTGAGATTAACGCGTTCAAACAAACAAACAAACTCTTCAGCTTAATAATATTAGTATAGATTATATGAACATTCCCAACTAGTACATAAATTTCATTGTTTAGTTTTTTCACAGTTTCGGACATCCTTCTTAGAAGGGTTGCTACTAATAATAGAAAAAGTTCTAATGCGCATTTTTAACTATATGTATCGTTTCTCAAAGCAGTAATAAGAACTTTGAGACTAATAAAATATTAATGTTTCATATTTTAAAACAGGGTAGTAGTTAAATTTTTGCAATTTGTTAAATAAGGTATTATGCATAATGTAAAATCACTTTAACGTTAGTCTTTCGTCATTTCAGTCGTTCTACGAATATGGGAACTGTACCATAACTTTTGAATGTCAAATAAAATACGCGAGTTAAATCCATTATAATTGTTTCCTTCCAACTGTGAGACTACTAAAAAACTGAATGACAAAGGAACAATATGCAAATTCCCGAAATTTCACGTCTTTATTACGAAACCCTCGTAATGCCGAGAATTCTTTTTAGATAATTTTCCTTGTTTATGACAATGGAATATATGAATAGAATTCTATCGCTTCTATCCCTATTCACATTAGGTACATATTATGACCTATACAATAAAATAATGTTGATTTTATTGTACCTAAATCAGTTTCTTTTTTGTGTTGCTCTTGTTAAAAGAAGATTTCTTATCGTATTTCAAACTCTCAGAGTTTGAAATAAGAAATGAAAAACGTTTGTACATTTTTTGTATAGGTAAGTAAATATATAAAATTATAAATGTTTAAAATGTAAATGTTTTCATTTTTGATGCCTTCCCGGTTATTGTACATTGGAATTCAACACTATACAGTATACTCACTTTAGCTTAAGATTATTGTTAGCTCAGTCGTGCTACGATTATGGAATCTGTAAAGGCTCCGAAACGTCAACCAATAAAATAAAATACGCGAGTTAAATCCGTTAAAGTTGTTTCATTCCAATGTTGGTAAATAAATTTTACGGCAACCGTCTAACGATTTCCAATAAAAGGATTTAAACATAGTATTAACAACATTATAATATATTATTAGTCATATTATCTGTAAATCATCATCATTCATTCATAATGAATAATTAAATGTTGGAATACTTGATGAAATGAAAAACTTCAGATAGGTAATGAAAAATAAATATTAAAGGCGGCTATAAAAACCAGAAATCGGAAACATTTTGTAGAATATTTTCTGTAGGAGTTCTTTTTACAGAAGAATTTATATAGATTTCTCCTAAACACATAGTATTATGTAATGTCCATGAACTTTTAGGGCTTCCGTATATTTTGCTTTTGAAGTCCCTCCTTCGTTAATTTCAAAAGGGAAGGGTTAGGAAAAGGTAAAATACTTGGTCAATGAATGTTGAAAATGTTTTTATATCAGATATTTTTTAAAAGAAAATCTTTTTACCCTTTTCGTATTTTGGGCTTTTATATTCAGTCTCCTCTAAACTTTTTTGTCTGAAATGAAATATAAATATCCTGTTGTACATTTTTAACTTTCATATGTATTTTTTTTAAAACGATTGTCTCGAAATGGTTTTTGAATTAGTACGACAAACAATATCATAATAATTTCTGATGCCTTCGCGGTTATTACACATTGGAATGGAACAACTATTAACGGATTTAACTTGCGTACTTATTTTTATTTTATTTTATTAGCTGACGTTTCGGATTCTTTACAAATAAAATAAAATAAAAATACGCGAGTTATATCCGTTAATAGTTGTTTCAAACAATATCATGTCAAAAATCAAATGGGAGACGAGGTACTGGCCTGTGATTGGTGGAAGGACATCTAAACTCATCAGCGTAATCTAGCACATTTTTACAATTTCGAGATAGCCACCATATAACGATAATCAATAAAGGCGTAATATACACGTTTAATTTTATATATTCTAATTGTTACAGTTGGAAAATGTTCAGCTTATGGACAAGTACAATCTGCGGAACCCATCCAAAGGGACTCTTTACTTCGCCACGACACATCTCATCTTCGTGGATCATGAGATGAAGAAAGAGACATGGGTAGGTTAATGCTTTAGTACACTAAAAAATATAGTAAATTTCAAGAATTTTGTTCTAATCATTATATACCTATTTTTTGTTACAAATACCTATATAATTTACAAGAGATCAAAGGGCTTTAACGTATTGAGCCTTAGCTATAGAATAAAGACGGTATATATTTTTGTATGTTTATTTTTTAATACTTAAAATCGTGATATTATGTTCATTGTAAACTAATTGCAGTTTTTGTAACCGTGAAAAACAGAGTTTAACCCTTAAATGTTTTAGTAAAATTATTCAGATGATATTTAATCAGTTAGCTATGTGACAAGTGACAAATAGTCTATTTGGAAGTGGCCGTAATTCTAAACCTCTCCAGAATTATCCGAATATCAAATACATTTTTCATTAGTGATCTTCCCATCCACAGATACTTCTAATGCACATATCGACAGTGGAGCGTCTCCCAATCACGACGACCGGATCGCCGCTGCTCGTGCGCACAAAAACCTTTCAGTCGGTGTTCTTTGTCATACCGAGGGAGAGAGACTGCCACGAAATGCACCAGACCCTGCTAAGGCTTAGCCAGCCAGGTATGTGGTGAATTCCAACCATTCTGTATAATACGTATAAATTAATTAGGTTAATTTTCTGCCAAACTCCAAGGACTTTTTCTGCGTGATGATGTCTAGACACTTTACTGCAGTAAGTTATGGTACTACTATGTTACCTTCTATTATCTTTACTACTTTGTTCTCATATGTTCACAAGGAGTAATTTAGAATTTAATTGATAATACAGATCACAAGAACATTTTGCTTTCATTATGATCATTAAAAAACGTAGAAATTTACTCCCGTGACGTTATTTTCACGTTTGAATAAGCCTATAAAAGCTTCATAAAGCCAATAGCAAATATCCTGACAAATTACGCAAATAACGATTCAACCGCTAATGTTGGTTTTAGCCGTCACTCCTGACAGTGAAAAGGGCACTTTCCGCACCAAATTACAAGGTCCACTGTTCAAATTTGATTCGTTCTGTTCAGCAATTTTAAGGCTAAATTGAAACGAATTGAATTGATTGGTACAAATTGGAGATCGCTCTGTTCGCGGAAATAAAACGATTGAATGTAAACGGATCGGAAATATCTTATATTTACTGAACAAATGTAGGTTTATGTAGGATTTGAGCTTTGAATACATTAATATTGATTGGCAGATTTGTTCGTGATTGAATACCAAATTGAAATAAAACGATCAACTTTTGCGTATTTTTTTTTTTACTTGATATAGGTACTTTGACGGCCTGTTGGTCTAGTGGTCAGAGGCCCTGACTACGAAACCGGAGGTTGCGGGTTCGAATCCCGCTAGGGGCAGATGTCAATGTGATGAGCACTGGCATCTGTACCTGAGTCTTGGATGTCTTATATGTATTTATGTATATTTATCCGTTATCTAGTACCCATAACACAAGCTTAGCTTAAAATGGGACTAGATAATTGGTGTGAATTGTCCAAAGATATTTATTTATTTTACTTTTACTTATATTAATGTTTAGAATTAAGTAAAATCATCTGAAGCTGTAAGTGTTTTGTGACACATTAAACGATACGATTGTTTTGACGTAATCGTGACGCTTTGTACGTATGGGGAATGACCATTTTAGGTACCTACCGCCAGAGACGCTGCTATCCAATATAATAGGTACAAATTGAAACGTAACGTAAATAATGTGATTTCCTTCCTCGTTTAATGTATAGTATACTCATAGGTTGGTCAAGATTTACCTAGTTCAATGAAGTCTGTGCAACATAATTCATCTAAATAACAATGTGTATAAAATGGAAAAAAATGTATAAACGAAGTAATCGTAAGTTCATACAATAATTTCGGACATAATTATAGAGTAGTATATCCGCGTACGTATCCTAAGATTTATATACCTACCTACACTATAGGCATTTCTACTATGTTATTGTACCCCGACTTTTGAATTATTTTGGTTTCCTACAAAGCTTAATCTTACTGTACCTACCTAACACTCTGTAGGTATATGTGATGGAAATAAAATTTGATATCGCATCTTAATTGCTAATACCTAGAGGTAGGTCAGTCTCGTGTTTTTAAAATCAGCTCCATAATACTATTTGATGGATACCTTGATCTCATTTTGTTTTTTTTTGTTAACAGTACATATAGAAGAGCTGTACTGCTTCCATTACAAATCGACTCCAGAGGATCTCCCCAAGTCGGCTGGATGGAACTTTTTCGATATACAGACGGAGTTCCAGCGGATGAACGTACCCAACGAACATTGGGTTCTGTGTACCGCTAACAAGGATTATGAGGTAAGGTATTTTTTTTCACGTGAAAGGTTAAGATCTTTGAGATATAGATCCACGTATCACTTCAGATGAAATAATGATTTAGTATCGCTATTTTAATCCTTATTAATATTACAAATGCGAAAGTTTGTGAGAATGGAAGGGTGGAAGTATGGATGTATGTTTGTTACTATTCCGTGCAGAAAATACTGATTGGATTTTGATACAATTTTACAATATAGTCTATAGGTACATCAGATTAACATAATAATATATGTTAATTATTAAACACAATATTCCGCAGACGAAGCCGTGGGCAGAAGCTAGTTGCCAATAAAATGATGTGCTAATTAACACTTAAGGTGTTAATTTGCACGGATTTCTAGTCTTAGCTGTCTTAGACCTACCGTTACCTCTTCACGCTTAAACTGATGAACTAATTTCATTCTTCACCTACGCTTCACGAAGTACCTACTAATTAAACATAGAAGAAGGTAGGTAATAACTTGTAAGATATTGTATCTTAACTTAATATAATTCGTACCTATTGTACTATCCATGCACAATTATATGGCAACACAGCTGGTCTGGTTCCAATAAACATGCGATGAGACTACTCATCCCGCTTTTTAACATATAATTATTTAAATACAGTTCACAAATTTAATAAATCATTTATATATTTGTAAGAATACTTATAAAAATGTTAAATAAAGATAATTTATTCTCAATCTACGCAATTTCAGCTCTGCGACACGTACCCCAGTGAGATCTACGTGCCGGCGCGTGCGTCGACCGCCGTGCTCCTCGGCAGCGCCAGCTTCAGGTCTCGCGGCAGACTGCCGGCCCTGGCGTACCTGCATCACAACAAAGCGGCCATCGCCAGGTGCAGCCAGCCGCTCAGCGGGTTCTCCGCTAGGTATGTCAATAGTGTCATCAATATAATTTAGCATAATGATTTCTGATGCCTTCCCGGTTATTACATAGTGGAATGAAACAACTATATTGTAATAATTTCTGATGCCTTCGCGGTTATTATACATTAGAATGAAACAAATTTAAACGGATTTTACTCGCGTATTTTTATATTCTATTTAATTTGCTGACGTTTCGGATTCTTTACAGTTTCCATAATTGTAGCACGACTGAGCTGACAATAGTCTTATGCTTAGTCTTTAGCAGTTAGACGCGAGTTAAATCCGTTAAAGTTGTTTCATTCCAATGTACAATAACCGCGGAGGCATCAGAAATTATTAGATTCATTTATTTCTCAATAAACACAATATAATTTAACACTGAAATGTAATCGTACCAAGATCATAGAATTAAAACACAATAATGTCAAATATTAAAAAAATAAATGTACTTACAAAATAGGTTTTTCTCATTAGTCGTCAAAATGTCAATAGTGACAATATAATTTAGCATAATAATTTCTGATGTCTTCCCGGTTATCATATAGTGGAATGACACAACTATGACGGACTTAACTCGCGTATTTTAATTTATGTACTGACGTTTTTTTAATTGATTTATCGCTAAATTCAAATCAATCATGCTACGAATATGCGAACTGTAACTGATGACTATGGTCCTGACGATAGTCTAATACTTTTAGTGCTACGAAGCGTAAAAAAAAAATACCTAAGTTAAATCCGTTATAGATATTTCGAGCCAATCTGTAATAACCGCGAAGGCATCAGAAATTATTATATTAACTACTGATTATATATAAGTTAAATCGATTTCAATTGGTTCTAGTTGCTGCTGTGTTTTTATTATTCAAAATATTTACCCAAATATTATTCTTCTATATTTTCCAGATGTATGGAAGACGAGCAGATGCTCGATCTGATAAGGCGCGCAAATCCTAACTGCGGGTACATGTATGTGGTCGACACCAGACCTCGGGTAAGAATATATTTACTTAAGCATCAAGTTTAAATTATTCTGCGGAAAGTGGGATGTTTTTATTTTAGGAAGATGTGTATTATTCGCTTGTATTAAAACACCTCGGATGCGTTTTGAAAAGCAATCGAATTGTTTTAATAGTACATTACGCACCGAGGCCAGTAAAATAAAAAATGTCTCAGATCACATGTAATTGTCGTCCGAGGCGAAGCCGAGGTTGACAAAAATGTGATCTGGGGCTTTTTTATTTACTGGCCGAGGTCAGTATACTATTTTTCTGTTCGACGAAGCCAGAAAGCGGCAATTTCATTTAGCGCAACGGCCACAAAGTTGTCTCTTTCTGGCCGGAGGACTGAAAAATCAATTAAATCATTTCGTCGCCCTATGATATAAGTAGGAAGCACGATTCGTCATACAAATATGTATACGATATTATACCTTAATCGCTATTTCAGAGTATACTTTAAGAGCTCTCGCCTTTAGCCTACAATTATATAAAATACTAGGATTTATTCTCTACAGGGGTGTGTTGTAGTAATGTTTAATTTTACTAATTTAATACTACAATTCTCTATACAGATCAACGCTATGGTGAACCGCGCCGCCGGCAAAGGTTACGAAAACGAAGCGTTTTACGAAAACATCAAATTCCAGTTCATGGGCATCGGCAATATTCACGTCATGAGGAAGAGTTTGCAGAAATTAGTTGAAAGTGTGTATAAAATGTAGTTATATTATATTTTTATTGAATGCCATCCCTACTAATATTATAAATTGCGAAAGTAACTCTGTCTGTCTGTCTGTCTGTTAAGCTTTCACGCTAAAACTACTGGACCGATTTAAATGAAATTTAGTACAAAGAAAGTCTAGAGCCTGAGAAAAGACATAGGCTACTTTTTAACCGACTGCAAAAAAGGAGGAGTTCCACGCGGACGAAGTCGCGGGCAGAAGCTAGTTTCATTATATTTATAGATATAATTAAAGCAAAAAAGTATGGGGACGGTCAGTTATGTCATAAAGCTTGTAAAATAATTTACAGCTCTTAAATATTTTTTTTTAATAAATTTTTCAAATTTCCGGCCCGCTAATGTGGCGAGCTTTGTTTATTTATAAATGTAAAATACATTTACATGGGATATTTTGACTTTTATATGCGAAATATCCTTTTTTTTATAGGTAAATCTTATATGGGTGCTTTTAAGAATTGTTATAATTTAAAGCATTATTTTATTTTTCAGCATGTGAACAAAACTCACCTACGATGTCATCATTCCTGAGTGGGCTAGAATCATCTGGGTGGCTCAAACATATAAAGTAAGTTTTATATATAACTACTAACTGTCCGCCCCGGCTTCGCACGGGTCATTTTTTTTTATAGCCTATGTCACTCGGGAATAGTGTACCTTTCCAACAGTGAAAGAATTTTTGAAATCGGTCCAGCCGTTCTAGAGCCTATTCAATCCAAACAAATAAACCAACGTTTCCTCTTTATAATATTACTAGCTGTCCGCCCCGGCTTAGCACGGATCTTTTTTTTATAACCTATGACACTCGGGAATAGTGTAGCTTCCCAACAGTGAAAGATTTTTTTGAATCGGTCCAGTTGTTTTGGAGCCTATTCAATCCAAACAAACAAACCTTTCCTCTTATAATATTAGTATAGATAACTCAGACCAATGCCCACATAACATCGTCATTGTTAAATCCTAAAACGTCATTATTGTATAAATTGTACCAAAACGTGACGTCACGAGCTCAAGAGTGATTGTTCGATTGAGAAAATACAATAGTTACGTATTTAATAATTTTTGCTTTACGGAAATGATGCCAATATTTTCAAATGTGTAATAACCACAAAAGCCTCAGAACTTATTATGGCGGTCATAATATTCCCTATTTTTCTAGATCGATTCTTGACACGTCATCCTGCAACCGAGCATAATATCAAGGGTGTGCATTCCATATAGGCACAGTGTCATTAATTTATGGAGTGCCTACCCCGGCGCCATACTTACGCTTCCCCCACCCCCACGTGCCTGCATAGTATGTCCTATTGTCAAGGGCGTGCATTACATATAGGCACAATGATATAAATGTATGGAGTGCCTACCCTTGCGCTATACTTACGCTCCTCCCACCCCCACGCGCCTGCATAGTACGTCCTATTGTCAAGGGCGTGCATTCCATATAGGCACAATAGTATAAATGTATGGAGTGCCTACCCTGGCGCTATACTTACCCTCCCCCCACCACCACGCGCCTGCATAGTATGTCCTATTGTCAAGGGCGTGCATTCCATATAGGCACAATGATATAAATGTATGGAGTGCCTACCCTGTCGCCATACTTACGTTCCCCCCACCCCCACGCGCCTGCATAACATGTCCTATTGTTCTAGATCGATCCTAGACACGTGATCCTGCAACCGGTCAGAATATGTCCTATTGTTCTAGATCGATCCTAGACACGTGATCCTGCAACCGGTCGAAATATGTCCTATTGTTCTAGATCGATCCTAGACACGTGATCCTGCACCCGGTTGGAATATGTCCTATTGTTCTAGATCGATCCTAGACACGTGATCCTGCAACCGGTCATATTATGTCCTATTGTTCTAGATCGATCCTAGACACGTGATCCTACAACCGGTCATATTATGTCCTATTGTTCTAGATCGATCCTGCAACCGGTCATAATATGTCTTATTTGTTCCAGATCGATCCTGGACACGTCGTGGTGGATAGCGTCCGCGATCGAGTCCGGCGTGAGCGTGTGCGTGCACTGCAGCGACGGCTGGGACCGCACCGCGCAGGCGTGCTCGCTCGCCGCGCTCATGCTCGAGCCACACTATCGCACCATCAACGGATATCAGGTAGCCAGACATAATCACGTCAAATTTTAATGTATTTTTGTTTCATTTGCTAACGTTTCTAAAAATGCTGTCTAAGCTAACGATAGTCTAACGCTGAAGACTGAAATAATTACCTTTACTAGATTATTACATATTTTGATATTGATCAATATGATCAGTATAACTTTTCTTTTTTGTAACTTTTGCGTCAGACTTATATTGATCAATATCAAATGTAATAATCTAGGAAAGGTAATTATTTTAGACTTCAGCATTAAATTATCGTCAGTTTTGTTGTGCTACGAATATGGGAACTGTATAGTTTTGGAAACGTCATTAAATAAAATACGCTAGTTAAATCCATTGTGTTAAACTGATGACTGATGTAAGATGTTGGACTGATGAAAAAATACGTGTTTAATATATTGTTTGATAATCTAACTGACAATATATTTTGATGTTGTGTTTATAGGCGCTAATAGAGAAGGACTGGCTGTCGTTCGGGCACAAGTTCAGCGCGCGGTGCGGCCACGCGGCCTGCGACTCGCGCGAGCGCTCGCCCGTGTTCACGCAGCTGCTCGACGCCACGTGGCAGCTACATCGACAGGCGCCCGAGGTAACACATTACACCAGTTAGTAGGAGATCCGGCCCTACATCGACCTTTACCGAGCTGATAATAGAATGATACCCATTTTATAATAAACTTAGTATATTATTTATTTATTTATTTAATATGGTTCACCAACAGAAAATACGATGGTTCTTAACCTAGAAACGAGACATGCACAAAATATAACATAACGCTAATTGATTTCCCAATTATAGGTAACCACAGCATGCTTACAATTTATAACATAAGTACCTAATTAAGTATAAAAAAGGACTAACAATATTTTTTTTTCCAAATTAAAAGAAAAATATACACCTAATACTATTATAAGAAATGAGGAACGTCAAGCAACTTTCTTTTCATTTTTACCTCAGAGTCATGAAATATATCGATATCGACATGATCTGCGATTTGGTTGTACAATAAATTATATTAAAAATTAGTTTGCTAAAATGACTTAACAAGAAATTAAGACAAGTGAATAGGTTCTAAGCGAGTACCATAGTGTAGGTATTCATTATTTGTGCGTAAAATGCGTTTAAATTGTTTTCAGGCTTTCCAGTTCAACGAGAGGTTCCTGCTAACGCTGCACGACCACGCGCATGCGTGCCAATATGGCACATTTGTGGGCAACTGTCAAAAAGATCGACGGGATCTCAGGTATGGAGTTGGCGAATGTATGTTATAATATTTTCAATTGAGTATCTTTAGTTTCGCGACTAAAGTGACTTCCTACTTAGTTTCTTGCGGCGTTTCTTCTCAGTAATGATGGTCTTTCCGAAGCGCTAATAACGCCCCCTATTAGGTTTTTATTGTAATGTATAATATTTAATTTTTTTTTGCGTAAAATGTAACATTAGTATTTCATAATTCAGAATAGGGTAGTTTTTCAAAATTTGTAATTTAAATATAAGGTAGTTTGCATAACTGTATAAATCACTTCAGCGTTAGACTATTGTCAGCTCAGTCGTGCTACGATTATGGAAACTGTAAAGAATCCGAAACGTCAGCTAATAAAATAAAATAAAAATACGCGAGTTAAATCCGTTAATAGTTGTTTCATTCCAATATCTTTAGTTGTTAACATAAATTATAAGGCATTAAAGTCCGCCAGTTACACATTTTATGAATTTATTTATTTCAAAAAAAAAATTAAAGAGTTCTTAAAGAGTTTTAAGACTGTAGCTTAAACTAATGCACTGTAAAACTCATGTATATATATGTTTGACCTTAAATTGACCTTGTGTATTTAATTTCCAGGCTTTCAGAGCGCACATTCTCTCTATGGGGTTACATGGCGAACCATCTGAACGAGTACAAAAATCCGCTGTACAATCCGAAGGCGCACCCCGACGTCTTGAAACCAGACCTTAGTGCGCAGAGTATAAGGTATATTTTTATTTGATCTTAAATGCTGCATTTAACTTATTGTATATTTTAAATTGAATGTAAGTAAATATGATATCTTTCTATGACGTTACATAATTTAAGGGTTGCGTGTTTTTTTAATATTAAAAGTTAATTTTCTTTGTCATCTTTCACTATCTTGCTTTTTCAATGGAGACGCGTATCGTGTGTGATAGAATCAGCTATCATGTTCCACCAATCAAAATCCAGTTGCTTGTCTCTCATTGGTGGATCTTGCCCAACTACCCACGAGTTCTATATAAGTTTTGTAAAAGCTGTACAAGGGTTGTTGCTCTTATTCAGCCTTTGTACTGCTTATATAAAGCTTGTGTGCTGCTTGGGTGACAACTGGACTTCATTCTACATTGGCGCATTCAACAGCTTCCTCCATTACTAAAAGAGCTTAACTAACCGATACTTGTATGCTAAACTGTCATTGTGACTAGGTTCAATATTTGACACAGAGTCTTCCATTACTGAAAGAGCTTAACTGATAGGTAGTATACTAAACTTTACGTCATTGTGACTAGGTTCTGGCGCGGCATGTACTGCCGTCACGAGAGCGGCGTGCACCCGCGGGAGCCGCTGGGCGACTTACTGCCGGCCGCCGCAGAACACTGCTCCGCCTTGGAGCATCACATCAACTACCTCGCTAAGGTACTAAGGCCTTCCGACCCTTACAGAGCTGTAGCCTATTAAGAAGTGATAGTCGGGGATGGTGCCAAACTGAGTAACCGCCTAGATCCAAACAGGATTGACTGATTAAAATGTCCCTGTGCACTGATGGAGTTTTCTGTATACATTTATGCTTTTTATATAATGTTAGAAAAGGTTAGCTTGAATCATTTTTTACTGCTAGGTTTGAATGGATATTGATGGTGTGTATAACTCAAAACTTCCGGTTTTTGAGCTAGCTCTCTTTAGATCTAAGTGTACGATATGTCATTTAGGTTGAAAAAAGCGATAAAAAAGCTTAGGTACTTCATTTCAGCTTGATTCATGTTTTAGTGCTGAGTTTCATTATTTAGTGATATATTACTAACTAGCGGTTCGCCCCAGCTTCGCACGGATCCCTCATTTTTTTCAAAATATTCTATACCTAGCCTATGTTAGTCAGGGTGAACGTAGCTTCCAAACAGTGAAAGAATTAATAAAATCGGTCCAGTAGTTTTTGAGCCTATTCATTACAAACATACAAAAATAGGTACAAATCTTTCCTCTTTATAATATTAGTATAGATATAATATCCAGTATTCATGATAAGTTATTTATCAACAGAGAATAACAACATTCAAGAACCTCCTATCTGGCAAGAAAGCGGAAAAAGACAAAGAGACGGCAGTTGTCAACTATCAGAACGGCAACAGCGATGCAGTCGAAATCGACACTAAAGTTGAACAGTTGCAAATAGATAACAAGTAAGTATAAGGATTTTTTATAAAGATAATTACTTTTTTTTATTTTGTTAACCTTTCGTACACACATGCGTAGTGGCTGACGCTTTACCATCTTACGCGTAGATAGAAGATATGAATTATTAAGGCTTAGCTCTTTCGTTGCTGTTTTAGCCTTATTGAACATAGATTTTTACAGTGTTTGTGTCGCAAACAAACAATATAACTTTATTCCTCTAACTATCTTTTGTCCGTGACTTCGTCTGCGCACAAAAATCACCCCCGTTTTACCCCCCTCAAGGAGTGCATTTATAGAGGAACGCCTGTGCAAGTTTCTAACCCTTATAGTTTAAGTCCCGCGTTGATATGTCAGTCTTTAAATCAGCTTCTTCTTTTAAATATGTATATTTATATAGCGTATTTTAATTCATATGCTGACATTTTAATAACATCACAGTTCCCATAATCGTAGCAGATCGTAGATGATAGTCTAACAAAAATCAAGATTATATGCATGTGACTGTTAAATACCGATTGCATTAAGTACCATTATTTTTATTGGTATTGAATTCATAAGGGTGATTCCACGGGCTTTTCAACCGCCGTCAGTCCCTTGCCATAAATATTGTAGAATTAAGCTACAATAAGATTTAAACTCTATTAATTTTGACGACAAGTGCGAGCGCAGTATGTCGTCGCATCAAAACGTAATTCTTGTTGTAGCTCATTTCTTCAATATTCAGGACAACGGACTGACGGCGGTTGAAACGCCCGTGGAATCACCCATAACGGAAATAAATTATTTTCAGGTTAATATATGACACAGGCTCCACGTTAACGGAGTTAGAGTGTGCTAACCATGACCACCCCCTGAAGGAAGCCACGCCGTCACCCGTCAAGCCTGAGCGGATACCGCTTATCACTGAGGTATTGTGATAAGAATGCACTATCATATCTATATATTGCACTAGCGTTTCGCCCCGGCTTCGCACGGATCCCTAATTTTTTTCAAAATATTCTATAGCCTATGTTACTCAGGTTGAACGTAGCTTCCCAACAGTGAAAGAATTATTAAAATTGGTCCAGTAGTTTTTGAACCTATTCATTACAAACATACAAAAATAGGTACAAATCTTTCCTCTTTATAATATTAGTATAGATAAAATATAGTCGCTTCGTCACTACATAGTATAAAACAAAGTCGCTTTCTGCTCCAGTGGCGTAGCGAAGTGTTTAACAATCCTTACAAATATTATAAACGCGAAAGTTTGTAAGAATGTATGAATGTATAGATATTAGGATGGATGTTTGGTATTAAATGGATTTGATGAAACTTTACAATAATATTGCTTATACATTAGAATAACATATACGCTATATTTTGTAACGATATTGTGTAAAGTACTCATTGTGCGCAGACGTAGTCGCGGGCGGAAGGTAGTAAATAATATAAATATTGTATACTATACATTACATAGGTATATTATTATGTATGTGATGTATAGTGTACATTAAATTGAAATTTTCCACACTACGCCAATGTTCCGCAGTTATAGATGTATGCTTACTTTAGATTTTCATTTTTTTTAATTGATTGATTTAAGAGGAGGGTTTATATGTATAATACATGCATAAAATAGGTTTAAAAAAGAAATGTCTATACATCAATGTTGATAATGAAATGGAAGTCAGCCCACCTAGGCAAGTGCTAATCGCTCACAACCGAACGTAAAAATTCCATAGAATTGTCATTTTTATAAGTGAACAGCTAGTCACGTGGTTAGTTTTCGTATAATCGTATAGCATAGTAATTATTGTGCAGAAGGCGCATGAGTCCATCCCAGCGAACCTGGGGCAGTTGGAGCGCGAGGTGAACACGGTGGCTCTGGACTGGAAGAGTCTCAAACACGTCACCGAGTGCAGTTGCTCCACGCCCTTAGACCACTTCAGTCGGAAGGTAAGGTAGAAAGATCCCAATCGGTCGAGGTGTATCCGAAAGGATAAGGACCCACGGATAAGATAAGAAAGAAATTGGAGTGGATTTTAAGTATATTTTCCATAGAAACTTTCAACTCCTATTTTGCACCCTTAGGTGGTGAATTCTAGTAAAACAGGAAACAAGTAATAATGAAATGTTTTTAACAGCATGAATCTCAAGTTTGATCAAAATCATTGCTAATTTAAAGATACAAACAAACTTGTAACCCCAATTTCAGCACTCCTTCAGGGTTATAGTTTAAAAAATCTCTTCTTAGTAAGTGTCAGCATTTTGAATTAAAACGACGGTACAGATTTCAAGTTTAATATTTAATATTAACCGTTACATCTATGCGTGCGTCCCTATCGCACCTTTACTAGAAAAGTGTGACATCTCGAAATATTTTGTTGTTACTTTTAAGACTCGTAAGTCTGCACAATTAAATTTGAAGTCATGTGGAAGAGATATTGAGTTGAGTTGTCACACTTTTCTAATAAAGGTGCGATATGTCAGTGAGAACTTCTCTTTTATGTACATGCTTACTTACCTGGGGCCCTAGACAAGTGCCCAACGTTCAACGTCAACGTTAAACGTTAGGACCAAAATGTATGGGATTTGACATCCGCGAACGACTGTCACGTACGTCACAAATGTCAAATCCCATACATTTTGGTGCTAACGTTTAACGTTAACGTTGAACGTTGGGCACTTGTCTAGCCCCCCTGATCAGTCGGTATGAGTTGTCATAAGATAATATATATTATTATGTATGTGCAGCATCACTGCTGGGGCTGCGGGCGCTGCGTGTGTACGCGGTGCGTGTGCGCTCGGGCTCCGCTGCCGGCGCTGGCGTCCCCGCGCGCCGCGCCGCTCTGCGCCGCCTGCGCGCCCTCCTCGCCGCCCGGCTCCGGACAGGCGTAACTCACTCACGCCACTAGTTTAATACTTACTTTTTCACTACAATCTATCAATCGAAATTCGATTAATATTTTTGGTTCAATACCATTAGTTTTTAATTATAATGATATTTTTGTACAAAGACAAGAGTAGAACTGGGGGTCTAAGATTTTTTCTACTCTTGTCTTTGTACAAAAATATCATTATACTTACTTTTTCATTTACAAGCACTCGTGCGGCTCGAGGCTATGTTAAAAACCGGCTAAGTGCGGATTCAACCTCGAAGGGTGCTGTACCATTATTTATGAAAACAGGAAAAATAATCACGTTTCTTGTATAGGAGCCCCTTTAAATATTTATTTTATTCTGTTTCTTAGTATTCGTTGTTAAAGCGACAACAGAAATGTAATAATATCATATGTGAATTTTTATCATCCTAACTATCATGGTCCATGAATTACAGCTTAGTGACAGACGGAAAGACGGATGAACGGACAGCGGAGTCTCAGCAATAAAGTCACCCTAAAAATGTATTAAAATTTCAAAATAAATGTTAACTAGTTGAGATTTTAGAATCAAATTCCTTTATAATGTATGTAGTTTAAAGTTTTGTTATGAAATTAATAATATCTCGATGTATTTCTTATATAACATTTGTATATAATATTACGAACGTGATGATTGGTAGGTAAGTAATATATCGTTGACTATAAATAAAACGATATATACTAAAACAACAGTTACCGCATCTGTAGACTTACACAACTTCACTAATAAATTAATATAAATTGTACAAGTCGATATACGTATGAAATCACATGCTTTTATTAATATATTCTTATGAACATTCCATAGTAAATTTATAAACTTCGGACCGATCAATTGTCATATTTTTTCCATATTTAATTAGTAGATATTTATTACAATTGGTATAATATAATCAACTTATTCAAATAATAAATGTAAAAATGTGTAATTCCTCTTTAGACGAGCTTTTACTAAAATGTTGCATAGCTTGCCTAAAGGCATAAATTTATATTTGTACATAATATATTCTTTTTAAAAAAGTAATTCATAGCTATATACTCTTAGAGAGGCGTGTGCCCAGCACTAGAAAGGTTATAAGGAAAAGATGTGCTATTGTATATTAAATAACTGAATCTTGACATTGTATTTCTATGATTCAATTGCGTTTGTGTTTAAAACATTAGTAAAAAGAATCTTAGATAGTATAAGCTACTACACTTACTTCTAAAGTTGCCAAAATCTGACACGCGATTTGAATACCTAAGTTCTACACTACACTAGACTATATTCCCTATGTATTTCCATAATAATATTCGATATACGTGCGATGCTTCTCAACCATGTTGGAGTTGAATGATGACTGCCGCAAAAGTCTTAATGTTAAATGATATAGTTTATATAGTTCAGTCAATTTTTGTTCTATCTATACCATAATAATATCACTTTGTGACAACTTTTACGAACAGAATGCGTAATACAAATAATACACAGTGGATGCCAAAGTTATTCTTAATAATAATGACCTAGATGTCGCTATCCGCGGTTGATTTTGTTCGCTCGATACTTACAAGGATTTGGGTATACTGGTATATGATTTAAGAAGTCCAAACGGCAACTGCTTAGAACTGTAGTTTATAACAGTGTTGCTATTTAACCCGTAAACCCCGATACCGGCAGTAATGAAATATTATTAAAATAGTTTTTTTTTTGGTATATACAACATAAGTGAGACTAAATTCGATTATGCTACAAATAGATCTGTAATTTAGAACTACTTATTTAGTAAAATATAGCAAACTTGCGACTAGTTGCTCTCTCATCGGATGCTTATATTTTTTGCAAATTATTTCAAGCTATGTACTGCACTTGCTTGCGGTGCAATGGGGTTCCCAGGTTGTCAAAACTCCGCCACTTGCGCTAATGAAGTCAAGCTGTCATGTTCCACCAATGAGTTCAGTGAAATATGACAGTTGCACTTCACTAGCGCAACTAGCGGATTTTTAACAAAAGTGTTCCCATTATGTCGACGAATAGTGTATCATACAGTCCTTCTTAAACCAAGACATGGCATAATTATTCTGTATATTTAATGAGGATTTGTAATCTATCATTATGTTTTTGTTATTTTAGGAAATTATTGAAATTGCTAATTTTATCAATAACTTATGTATTAATTTAAGATTTAATTGAATTGAATGTATATTTGTGAATGTAAATAATAATTATTATTTTTAAAACGAGTATGTACAATAAATTTAAATTTAACATAAACTGTTTTTTTTAATGATAGAAGTTATATTTGCCTTAAAATACCTAGTTAGGTATTTACAATAACCTAGGTACACCTTACGCGCACTAACAATCAATAAAAATATGAAAATATTGGTTACGAACTTAACAAGCAATTATTTTAGTTAGGTACTGAAACTAGTCATATTTTTCTGCAAACTATAAGAGCACAGACGTCATGAAAACGGTTATATTTATTGTGTTTATATTTATTCCCTTCTGTACACCTGAATATAAAGGAAAACCGATATCAGAAACGGAAAATGGCAAATTAATGGGAATAGAAGCTGTTCACAATAAAATAAAGATAGACAAAGATACGATTATATCAAAAAATTTGAAGTTAGAGAAACGAAACAGGGGTAAAAATGGTAAGTGACATAGCTACCTATTCTATCTATTTTATTTTTATTCCACTAAAGATATATAATACTCTATATTACGTTTAGCACACCACCTTAAGAAGGAAAGCGAGCCAGACTGGTCCTATAGCTCTTTCCCCCCAGAAGTATCATCACACGTAGACGAGTTTAAGAAGAATATGTCAGAATGTCTGAAGGAAGTCCAAGCAAATGACAAAATGACTGTGAAAAGGATGTCGCCAAAACCGGACTCGCCTGTGCATGGGGAGTGCCTCATCGCCTGCGTCTTAAAAAGAAACGGGGTTATAGACAATAAAATGATTAATAAAGGTAAGGTTTGTCAACTCGGTCGCTAGTGGAATTGCTTTAAAGTCACCATAAAAATGATAGAACGTGCTTCATTAACTGACTCCGATTTACGTATGTTTAAGTGATTTGCAACTAACTACTTGTAAGTAGCAAGATAGTTACAATACAACATGCGCGTACATAAAACTGAAAAAAAATCGGTTATACTTACCTAAGTAAGTATTGTTTGTTTTCGCAGAAGGTAGGTATGCAGAAAAAACTATTTTAAATATATGGGAAAAGGGTTTCGTTTGAATCGTTTGTAAAATATTAAAGAAATAACAAGGCAGGATTCGTGTGATTATTTAGAAACTGCTATTTTTTCAGCTAATTTGATAACGTTAGTAAGCAAGTTTTACGCAAAAGACACGAAGATGTTAAAAAAATTGGACAAAAATTTGGATCGTTGCATTGAAATAAGCTCCAAAATTCGAGATGAATGCGCACTCGCCTCACAGCTCAATGATTGCACTAATGATCTCATGGCTAGTAACAAGCATAAAATAAAGGTGAATTATTAAAAATAATTTAATATTAAAGTGTACGCAATTGGTTTCATTTTAAATAATCTTAAATACGTACCTATTCATTTATCCAAAATGAAATATTTCTATCCCACGCGAAAATGGCATTTAGATCCCATTTCTGGAAAAAGAATAATTTTCTATTCTATATAGTAGATACATAATATATACCTACGAGTACTGACGTTCCTCATCTTGTATTAGATATATCTTATTATATAAAAGAAAGTCGTGTTAGTTACTCCGTTTATAACTCGAGAACGGCTGAACCGATTTGGCTGAAAATTGGCGGGGAGGTAGCTCAGAACCAGGAAAAGGACATAGGATACTTAAATCGATTCTTTGACGGGCGGGACGAAGTCTGCCGGGACCGCTAGTAATTAAAATAATAATAATAATAAAATTCGAAAAAACTTGCAAGAGACATTTCATTTCCTTCGAACCATAGATTTAGTCATAATAGATATGGTCTACAGATATAAAGTGTAATAGTTTGCTTTTTTTAGCTACTGCTAAGAGCACAACTGTATACTTGTATATCCTATAGGAGCTACTGGTTTATTGTCAGTTCTGTCATGCTGGGGATATGTGAACTGTAAAGTTTTCGTAACGTCAGAAAATAAAATAAAATACGCGAGTTAAATCCGTCACTAGTTGTGTAATTTCAATTTGTAAATTATTCCATTCATTGAAATTGTTTTATCTATTAATAATATTTACCTACACATGTTTTACTACTACCATCATTAAAATATATGATTAATACCTAAATAATATCTCTACTGTAGTAACCTGTTATAAGTAAAACATAGATTTGTTAACTCTATGGTGTCATTTAAATTTCTCTGCAATCTCATTCAATTAATATTTTTCAAAGTATAATCTGTGCTTCTTAGCTATTTTTGTGATCTTCCTTATCTGTGATCTTGTCATGTTAAAATTTAAAAAAAATGTTGCGTCATCACACTCATCACTCACCTGCGGTTCCTGGGAACTCTGTGCTTTTGTATTGAATACGAATATACGAAACTTCTGCTTAGCAATGGGAATCTTAAAATGTATTGTGGAATTAAACAATACGATAATAACGATTACTTGATTCATATTTAATTAGGATATTTCATGTTATTTGTATATTTCGTAAAATAACCATGATTGTTTTGTTCAGTGTTCTGCGAGTTATTTCAGGTTATTTACTTTTTTGAGTTTATGTTCACTATGTTTAAACTTGCGAAGAAATGGTGTCAGACAGTGCTCAGGCATGTGAATTTTGTGTATGATGGAATTCGTTTACTAAATTATGATTGTATTAGGTACCATGAATCTTTTGAAATGCTAAAGCTGTATTGGGTTCATCCAGTCAGTGGCAAGATTCAAATGTTTACGAAATTTTTCTTGAAAATCGTGAACATTACCTTGAAATCTATTGGTTAAAGTGGCTATTCTTAATTATTCAATAGAAGTGTTTCGCCTGATTTCTTGTTCCCATCCCAAGCAGTTGGTCTTGTCTTTTCTTCTCTTTGCTGTTGGTGTATAATAATGTCCTAATCATCCTAGAGTTATAGGTATACTAGAATATTGTATTCTACGAACATTCAAATGAACATAGCATCAATTTATAATTTGATTGTCATGTTTTTATTCAGTCTTATTTTTGAAAAATCTCAAATAATGCTAATGATAAAAAGACTTAAATTGATTTGTGTCTTGTTGTATCTAATTACTTTTAGAATTGCTAAAGCTGTTTTGGGTATCCCCATTCGGTGGCAAATATTTTATTTAGAAAATAAACAGTCGGCCAGGCCCGTTTATTTTTTTTGAGGATTGATTTTGGCAATTTGTTTATGTAATAAAGGTTGAACAAAATATTGTCTCAAGTACAAATTGGTAGATTATGGAGTTATAAAAAGTTGCAGTTTTTGTTCATTTTTGATTGAACGGTCAGATATTACCTATATTGTTTATGAGTCAAAACGCTGAAATGTTGCATCTTTCTATTGGTCATCACACTATTCTGTCAACACACCTAGATTTTACTTCATTCTTCAACTGGCCTAACGCATGATCGGTGGCACAGAATGTTCCCATGTGGCCAACCTCTGCCTGGCAATGTACCACTATCGATTCCGATTTCGGCAAATTGTTACGTTTGGCTTTCTCTTTTGTTGTCTCAAGTGAAGATAATTATTTAATGTAATTAATAAATGCATAGTTATGAACAAGTCAAGGTAATTATTTGATTAAATTAATTAAACATAGCTTCGAAATTCATGTCTGATGAATACTGGTTACTATTGCTGTGTAGTAGTATGGCGTATTTTGAGAAGAAGGACTGCTGTGTTTAACATTGTTGTTCGTCGATATAAAGAGTTTCATTATTTGTGGCGATGACAGAATTAGAATGGCGTGGAGATCGTTAGTGTTGTGTAGTTGTTCTGAGAAAAGCTGATAGGAAATGTAATAAAATTATATTATTGACGGTATCGATGTCGAAGGAGAGAGACATAACTACGCTTTCTAAAACGTTGAGTAAGGAATTTAGTCAAATTTTAATTTCTAACTTATCGTTATTATTTATTAAATAATTAAAAAGTTCAAAATTATGAGTAAGAAGTATTTCATTATTATTAACCGTATTAATAGACGCATTAAAATTAGTACCTACTTAAGAATATCAATATTATTTTTCATAAGAGATGTGAGTTGTTTCTCGTCTGACTGTACTTGGATGATGGCGTCCGTAAATTTGACGGCGTCATCAGAATCGAGAGTTCCGAAGAAAATTTTTAATAAACTACCGCCTGCCTTCGTATTACGCGACTAGGCTTGGAACTATTAGTTTCTAAACTAAATCAGAAATTGAAGAAAACTTTTTTATATCGTTGTGTTGGCTTTTCAAGAACATAAAAGTATTAGTACAGTCTTGTTGTATTTGCAAAGAGGCGTGATTATTACAAAACGTGAATAATCTTTTGAATAGTAAATCTACTTTTTCTAAATGGGGTTGTATAATAATATGACCTATATCTAGGCTTACCTTTTTTTTTTAGCCTTCGTTTTACGCGACTAGACTTTGAACTAGAAACTAAATCAGAAATTGAAGAAAACTTTTTTATATCATTGTGTTGGCTTTTCAAGAACATAAAAGTATTAGTACAGTCTTGTTGTATTTGCAAAGAGGCGTGATTATTACAAAACGTGAATAATCTTTTGAATAGTAAATCTACTTTTTCTAAATGGGGTTGTATAATAATATGACCTATATCTAGGCTTACCTTTTTTTTTTAAAGGTGTGAAAATGCGTTACGCATCCCCCCGCATGGGTTCTGTGAAATTTCACCATAACGTCCCCCGACCGCCTCGGTCTAACTCACCGGGGCTCCCGCGCCATGGGGGGGGCAAGTCAGTACGCTCGACTCGCCCCCCAGACGCTGCACAGCATTCCAGCGACGATGCTGTGCAGCGCAAGGTCCTCCCTCCCGAGGGCGAGCCTCAGAGCGCGGCGATCATCCGCCCAGCGACTACACTCTTCCACGGTGTGCTGGGAGGTGTCGTAGGAATCGCCGCACACGTGATATCTAGGCTTACCTGCCGTTACTTATAACGACATTCCCATTGTCGTTGGTGATTTTTTAATCTGGTAATATATTGAAATACAGTACAGAACTGCCAATAATCGGCGTAATAAATCATGCATTTGGCATTTCCCGAAAAACCCACAAGTTGTCACGATCTGATGAAGAATCGGCGCTTCGCTACTCATGCTATATCGTAGATTTGTCGATTCTTTTTAAGTTTTATGTGTGTGGTAGTTTTATGCAAGGTGTTACAAGCTTTTATGAACGTCAATGTCTACCACCAGTTTTAAAACTACTTAATTCTAAAATATATTATAACAAGACTTATGATTTATTCGGCTGGCCTCCCATTAATAATTTTATCACTTCCTGGAAAATAGTTTGTGGGCACATTGTTTCTTGGCCCTCGTACTGCTTAAAAATGGGTCCGAAGTTAACAGCTATATGTGACTAAGTAATGTCCAAGTTACATGCTTCTCTAGAAAACTTTCTTGCAAAGCTTCGTCTGTAAATCCGAAAGTGCTTATTCCGGGATTCTGACGCTTCTTCAGAGTTTACCGATTGCCAATAACGCGTTTTCTATAATTTTAGCATCATTTTTTTTTTATCTTCACGCCGTGTCATGCACACAGTAGTCAAATTCTCTTGGAACCCGCCAGGGGTATCCATTGCTGGCTATTACAGCTTAGCGCTTAGTCGATTCTGTGTTCAAGTTGAACGTTGGTCTCTCCTCAGATGCAGTGGTTTCCGACAATGGTCCTCTCTGCTATAATTTTAGCACCATGGATTAACATCTTGTGCATGATTGAAGTCATGAGATGCCAACAATATTCTCTGCTTTGCCGGTCCAAGGCATATGCATCCGCTACCTCATTATTTGATGGTGCATTATACCGACGCATATCAAGAGATTTATGCTTATAAAATTGCATTGATACCAAATGCTTGGGTCGATTTTCTGAGGCAGCTTTTAATTCCTCTTCAGCTGAAATTGAAGCCACTCTTTTGTAAATATTAATAAAAGGATTGGTTACGTTGAGCATTGTTTGTAAGGACCTCATTATATTGCTGCTACATTTGTTATTTCTAGAATCAGATAATCGTTCACTTAATGCTGCTTTATCTTTAATTATATACAATTGGTTGCATTGTGGTTTCTGACATTGCAACGGAAACAAAGATCCGGTTTTTATGTAAATTTGCCCTTGTATCCTATATTTGAAAAATCCTGATGGGAGTGTGTTCAGGTTTGAATTTATGGATACCATTGAAAATGCTGAATTATATTGTCGTATATTAGTGTTAAAATTATTAGCATACAGGCGTATTGCCTTTGTATAAATCTAATAATATAATTGGCATTGGTTTTGAATGCCCTATCTGCATCTATGTATACCTTCCCATTATGACAACAATTTTCAAAATATTTTTTAATTTTTTCACCGAAAAAATAAAGTGCTTGACAATGAACACATTCATAAACCATAGATCCAACTGAATGTACTTGAGTGGTGTTATTTTAAAGCTCTAAATAAATATAGTTAGTCCTGGGGGGCTGATGTTCTATACTAAATCTACTTACATATTTACGCTTCTGCGGTGGTCTGCCAGCCATTATGTAAATATGTTCTCTTTGTCCTCTTCATCTAAAGAAACAGAAGCACTGCTGACTGACAGCTGTGGATTCATAGAGCTGCGTCAGTTTCTTCTCTTCGTCAGAAGAAACATCACCAGCAATTATTATATAATAAAAACTGGCCAAATTCGAGTTGAACTCAAGCACAAAGGGTTCCATACCATTATATAAAAATGGTAAAAAATGTGTCTGTTTCTGTATGTGTCCATGACACTTCAACACAGGCCAGCTTGTGGTAATTTATTATTATTTGTCGGGTTATAGCAACAAATATATATTGAGCCGGCGGCGGAGAGTGGGCGCCGGATCAATAACAGGTACAGTTACCTCATCATTTGTGTCGATTGAAGATTGCTGGCTAGACTTAAACACGTCGAGTAGACCATCGAGTTTCGCTAACAACGGTTGAAGCCTTTCAGAGATAACGCCAAATAAATTCACATCAGCAGCAGCGGTAGGTTCCAAACGACCTAGTCGATGGAACAGGTGGTTACCTAAAGCCTGAATACGGTTTAAAAACTTCAGAGTGAATTTCGATTGTACGATCCTATCTGCCGCCAACTCCGTCACCTTGGCCGAGAATAATTTAATTCAGTGTCGATATTATATCGATATTATTATCGACAAAATAGCAGAACTAAACAAACGACGTCATCGACTCGGCGAAAGTCAATTGTCGAATTAAAGAAACAATATTTAAATCACGCGCGCAGGTCGCGCGTGCTACTCATAGGGCGTAGTAGTTTGGCGGCATTAGGGCTCATAGTCGCCGCGTGCGGCGTTCACCAGAGCGGGTATTAATTCGTCAACAAAACTTTATGGATGAGCCCTAAGGATATAAAAAATTAAAATGATACTTTCTCACCACACGACTTATCGTTGTCTAATGTATATTATACACCGTGCAGAAACTTAACTATTAGGTCAATTAGGTTTAAACACTTCAATGAAACTATTTATATACTATGTTTTTCTTAGGTTTCACATACTTGTCAAATTCAGCTATTAGTTGTTCTAGGGTATTTATCTTACTTTCCTCTACATTTGAACTTCACTTCCCCCAATGCCGCGGCTTCTAAAAACAACATAAACTGTTGCTTAAACTTATTCCGATTTGCGCCTTCTCCCGTTAAAACCAAATTTTTTGGTGGATTCACTCCTTCCATCTTGTAATGGGTGTTTTTTTTAGAGGTTGTTACCGTTCCACCTTTTTGAGGGAGAGGGTTGTAAAAATAAAGATGTTGAAATATAATTAATGGTCTATTTATTCTTAAAAATACTAATTTAGGTCGTTTCCTTACTTCTAATTTAAAGTAGTATATAGTTGACACAAAAGCAGTAATTAAAAGAATTGCCAGCTAAGCTCAGGGGTATATGGGTTATCTTGGAGCTTTGAGAAAAAGGAAAACAAATGATTAAATATTATTATAGGGGCGCCACGAACGATCAAATGAATTAACCTCATCCAGCGTTCGCCTGGATGAGGGATAAAAAATAATGAGATTGTGATTCACTTCCCTGCGGAGTCCTCGAAGGTGAGATCTCGAAGGGAAGTCTTGTACTTGGAACTAACACGAAGAGAAGGAACCAAGAAAGCCACGGAGTCGAAAAGAAGCCGATGAATAAAGAAGCCGGTGAATAAAGAAACCGTAGAATAAAGAAGCCGAAGCATATAGAAGCCGATGAGTATAGAAGCAGTAGAATAAAGAAGCCCTTCCTGTAAAAGAAAGGATAATGTTTATACGATGATCAAAAATAACAAGAAAATTAAGAAGGTGGGACCAGCCTCAGCCAGATACGTACGTCGGGGAATGCGTGAATACCACAGAGATGCCTTTGCACGCCAATAGCCCGGAACGAGGGCTTCCAATAAAAATAAAGTGGTCCACCTAAAACCAAAATTAACGAAGTTAAATACAGAATTCATCAGACTATTGTGCAAGAGAGAAACAGGGATTACTCACCGATGGGCCAGCGCAAAGGATGTTCTAAGAGGGAACCAAAAGTCCTACGCCGACAGCCAGGTGACAATTATAACCTCTCTTTCGACACAAAGTCAAAATCCTGCAAAATAAACAATAATGAAGGACAAGCGTTACCGTGAGCATGTCATAGAAGACTTACCCATAACCTACGATAATATCGTATAAATACGGGATCGGCCGCGCTTATGCGCAAGAGGAGCAATAGCTCAGAACAAAATGGCCGAGTGACACGGGTCTTCGATGACGTCTCGCGCGACCGCGCCCAATCCATAGACACGAGTGTTGCCACTATTAACTCAATATTAGGGCAGGCCTACGATAACTACAAACACGAGTGTTGAATTAAAAAAAGTTGTAACAAGGTATAGAACTTTAAATTGCAATAAAACAAAGATGGATTATTCGATTGAAATGAATTTTATTTATACGAAAGATAATCTTGTGGCATTACATTTTAAATATGATTTCTGGCATATGACCGCCACGGCTGGCTTGGATGTAGTCCAATCTAGACGTCCAATTTTCGATGACTTTTTCTAGCATTTGTGGCCGTATATCGGCAATAACACGGCGAATGTTGTCTTCCAAATGATCAAGCGTTTGTGGCTTATCCGCAAAGACCAATGACTTTACATAGCCCCACAGAAAGTAGTTTAGCGGTGTAAAATCACAAGATCTTGGAGGCCAATTAACAGGGCCAAAACGTGAAATTAGGCGTTCACCAAACGTGTCTTTCAATAAATCGATTGTGGCACGAGCTGTGTGACATGTTGCGCCGTCTTGTTGGAACCACAGCTTATTTGCTTATTATCGCTCGCCAGGATGTCGATCGTGCTCCGTACAATGCTGGTGCTGGCCTTCGTGTGCTTGCCAGGTTGTTGGACAGGAGATGTGGTGTCGTCCGGTTTTGCTCGGCCTGTCCTGCTCTGCGTGGAGTTTGATCCTGGTCAGGTTTTCGGATCGCTTTCCTCTCGGTTTTGAGCGAGGGGCTTTGGCCGGAGCCTTAGCACCCTTGCCCACAGCGGCTGCCTTTTTGTTCGTACCACTCGGGGTTTTCCCCTTGTGCCGGAGCCGGTCCTGTGCGTCGCTGGGTTTATTATTTAAACACATAAAAACACTTTTAATTCTGTATTTCCATAGTTATTTACATTTTATATTTTAGAGCTATTTGAGCTCCTTGTGTACACGTACACAGTATAGGTACATTAACAATGAAATAATAATATCTCTTGGTCGCGTCTACTGTTATTCACTTATTCCTGCGATTGCGAACTGACATTCTATTTGTGCGAGCCAAAGTGCTGGTCTATCCGCCCAAAATGGAGGTACTTTAATACCGACTCGAAATAAATTTGCCTGGTACTCGCTGGTATGACCAAGTTTTGGCTGCATTTTTCTGTCCAAAACTGATCATCGCGCTCAATTTTTTCATACGCCAGACCATGTGGTGTCCATACGAAGAAATAACAAAATTCTTTACCAGTTATGTGCAATTGGCCTGGACCTGATAATAGTAATCATGGTTTCTTATTAAATTGTTTTTTAGTTATGGCCTCCAGAGGTGGTATATTTGAAGCTGAAAAAGGTCATTTGATTTCAATCAGAGAGTCATCTCCGATAAGTCCATCGGGACTTACCCCTAAAATAATCATCGGAGCCAATAAACAGTCCACACTCCGAAACTGTTAAATTGGTAGTTGTTGAAAACTCGCGTATTACTCGTATGACTGATTCATGTTGGTTTCCATATTCGGTTGCCGTATTTCCTTTGAAATAAGTATACAGTAAATCCTTTATTGTAGACAAACACGAAGTAATTGGGCGCAGTTTGCAAATTTTTCCAAATTTATATGCAGTTAGCCTTTTTCTTCGTTCGCTGCGTCAGTCATGGTCTTTTTGACATCTGGTTGCCAGTTCTAATTCTTTTATTTCATCTTCGTTTTTTTTTGTAAAGAAGCCAAAAACTCGTCTTTTTTTTTGGTTAAAAATGTTTTCTGGGATATTTTCCAAGACGCCATAGTGTTCATCTGGTTCGCGTCTTTTAGATTTTTTCAGTGTACGACAGTAACTATTTGCCATTTCGTAACCACATAACCTCACCCGTGCCATATCAATTTGCGACACCAAATTTTGACTTAATGCTAATATATCCGGGTTTTGCGAACTATTTATTATATCTAAGAGTGCAGTTTTACCTAATATAGAACGGACATTTTGATGCACTCGTTGCGCCGTGTTTCGCATTGTAGTTTTTTGCCCATACAAAGTTAAAAGGTCGAACTGTGACACCGTCGGGTCATAATTTGGAGTCTTGCGATCTTCTGCTTGTCAATCGGCACATCCATGCAGAACGACGTGTATTTACCCCGGGGTAACGACCAGCTGCTCGCACACCGGGGCCTGAATGCCCATCCGGGTCTGGACATGGCGGACGACATCCTCTGCAGTAGTAGCCTCACTTAAATTAAACACATGCAAGCTACATACGCGGGGACCAGCTACACGTACATTTTGTTTTACAGGATATCAAGACCAGAGTTCTTGGAACTTGTTTACAACTATGCTGAAATGAATAAGATTCCACACCCATTCAAAAATGGTTCCGCTGGTGTAGACTGGTTCAAAGGCTTTGTTGAACGTCACCCAGATCTAACTTTACAAAAACCAGAGCCAGCGTCCATTGCCCGAGCTCGAGGGTATAACAAGCCACAAGTCTATAGATTTTTCGATTTATTGGAGGAGCAAACAGATAAACATAAAATTGATGCAACTTGTTTATACAACATGGACGAGACAGGCATTCAAACATCTTCTAATAAGCCGCCGAGAGTGTTGACAAAATTAGGTAAGCGACAAGTTGGTCTCATAGCTAGCACGGAAAGGGGTAGAACGACCACAGTTGCTGTAATGCTGCTGGGTCATTCATACCCCATTCATGATATTTGCAAGAAAAAGAATGGTTTCTCGTCTTTTTGATGAAATTAAAAGTAAATAAATAGAAAAATGTTAACGCTAATAAAAGAAATATAAACGTAGAACTGACTATTAATAATCCAAAGATTAAAAAAACCAAGTCAAACCCAAAGAATATAAAAACCAAAACTAAGCCTGCCTACCGTTGTTTTGAATGCCACGTGCTCTACAAAGACCCACCAATCGAAGACTGGATATAACGCGATGACTGCTATTCGTGGGCTCATGAATCTTGCACTGCATATCCCGCAATCGGGTCATTTTATTGTGACATGTGTCAGGAAATTTAATCTTACGTTTTTAATATTAGGATATAGGAAACAGGCTGATCATGACAGATTATATAATATATATTTTTTTTATTTATACCTTATTTAGATATGCCGTTGAAGATAACAGATCTTTATAGTTTATTTTTAATTCTTTAGAAGATGTTTAATTTTGTTATTTTTTGTATTTTTTGTCTGTGATTTCTGCTGTGACATTAAAATAAATAATTATATCAAAGTTATATTGTTTTCTTTAATTATAAACATCCTATTTCCGATAATAACGTGCGTGACCACTTTACACTAGCCATGCCCGTTTTGCCCTAAACGCGTGCCCGCTTTAGCCCCCCCCCCCTTGGGCAAGGCAAACAATCGTAGGTTTCATAAATTGCTTATTATTATTTTGTTTTTATTGTTTTTTTTAATTAGACCGGACTCTATCAAAGAGTATTTAGTAAAGGAACCTTGTCGCATACAAATGAAAAATATTAAGGTGCCCGCTTTGAGCACCCGTCCCCTACCTTATACGACAAATTTCTCATGATACTACCTGGAGGGAAGCTATACCAACAAAAATAAGACTTGCAGTGACATTGAGATTTTTAGCTACTGGAGACGATTACAGAAGTTTACATTATTTATTTAAAATTTGAAGTCTGTATGGCACTAAATGAAGTTCTGAAGGATATGATTGAAGTAAGTAAAACTTCAATAAGTCAAATAATCTTTTATTTCTATCTTCATAATTAGAATAACGAAGGAAATAAATAAGGCCCAATTTGCTTATCATGTATGTAATTATGTGTTTTATGCATCATCAAATGCTTTAAAAAATAAATTTTGAGCCCCTGACCCACATCATACATTATCGTATCGTTAGCTTCTGGTACCTACATGAAGTTCAATGGGTTGTTCTGGAGATGATTCTTGTTGGGCTTGGGCAGGTGATGACTGAGATAAGTAGGTATGAGTGTGAATATATTTCATTTGAAAGTATGCGAATAGATCCAGTTTGCGGTTCATTTGGAACATGCGGTGCCAAATTGGGTCGGCGCGGTGGCTCGAAGATTGCTTGGGAATATTAGTGGCTGACTGCGATGAATGGGGTCGGCTGGGCGGAGATCAAATCATTTTCTAATTGCATTCTATTTCTCTTTTTAGTTTTAATGTCTACCATTGAAGAAAATGTCAATTCACACAAGTATGAAGAGGCGAATGGCACTAATAATTTAAGAGCTTCTTTTGCCAACTCCGGATATTCGTGTTTTCTTTTTATCCAAAATACGTTGACATTTTTATTGACTATAATACTATCGTTAATTATATGCAGTGGCGTAGCTTGCACAGGTGGCACCCGGGGTGGATTTTGTAGGTGTCACCTCAAAACTCAATCGAAACTTTTAAAATTAAAAAAATAATTTACGTTTTATTAAAGTACGAGTATTACAAATATATGTATATTATGTGAAACAAATTTAGTTTGTTAAAAATTAAAATTTCTTCCTTCTAGCTTTGACACTTGCGAACTCCGAAATCACGTCTTCAAAATTTATATTTTGTGTTGCTTCATGTTCTATATTTAAAATACCAAGATTGTTTAATCTGGTTTCAGACCGCAAGTAATTTTTAAATAATTTTAATTTGCTGAAACTTCTCTCACATGATGCACATATCGTTATAAATAACTTAAGTGCGACCTTAGATTCGGTAGAGATACTGTAAAATCCCATTCCGCAATGAATTTCAAATAGTCCAGTGTAACCTAATTAGAGACAGTAATTGTTTCAGTAATTAGCCACTTTTAAATGTCTTTTTTCAATCTTGGTATTTCTAAAAGAAATTCTGTTTCTGATACTGCATTCAAAAATATATAAATCACATAAGTATATATATTTTTTCTCCGGGTATTTGGCAAAATGGCCGTTAACCCGAACCTTAATCTGTCAGATTCAAAAAAGCATGTTATTTTTAGAAAAAGCACTCATTTCAGATCCTCAAATTGCTAGGTTGCGGCTAAATAATAAATAAAAAGGATGTTTTCTATCCTAAAGAAAAATCAAATTAAAAACACCAATGTTTTTATTTACATAACCTTTTTGCGTAGCAGAGAACATCCATATTCCATATTAGGTATCCTTTAATGTGGTTAATCATTGATGTCATGAAATTCGGTCGAAATTTATCATTCATTTCTCGTTCGAACTTCATAGGTAATGTGGTAATTTGGCTATGGTATCAAAATATGTTTATGTACTTATTTGTATTTTTGTTCTTTACAGCCGATTCCATATTATTCCAACTTTTATTGTTAACTATCAAGACATGGGTTAGAAAATATTCTCATTATCAGTTTTTGTATGAGTGAATGATAATTTGCATATTTTATAAAAGAACTGGGTGACCACACTTGGTAAGTGTTGTTTAAATAATCAGACAAATTATTCTTTTGATTTTTTTATTCTTAACATTCTCCAACCTTACCTTGACTACAATCTTATTCTTACGTCAATCTTATTATAATAGCGTCTATGGATATACTTGTTGTGTATATTCGTTCTCTCGGTTTATCATCTTGAAGAAGCATACAAGTTGAACCGAACTAAAAGGCGTTATAGCAACTGGAAATTCGAAGTATTGAAGGTGCGATACTGTTCTAGTTTTCTTTTGCTAGGTGTTATTTATCGTCAACCGAACATGGCTATAGTATTTGTCAGTTACTATGCTCTTCCTAATAACGAATTTATCAACACACAAGGCATTTTTGTTCTTATCGTTCATCCAACAATGATTGGCAAATTTCATTCCATCCAGCTTCACAATAACTTTGGAATTACATTATTTTATTTTATTCTTAATAGCACATGAGGAACTGAAACTAAACAGTCTTTGACCATCCGTTCTATGCAGATGTCTAGCGCACACAACGGCTCTTTGCCAGCAACAAACGGTGTAGATCAAGATTGGACCGACGGAACTAAACAGTTCAGCAGGAAAAACTTTTGCTGCTTATAGTAGCCGTGTATTGATTGACTGCATTCTCTAATAAAAGGTAATTCATTTTCCGAAGATGAACTACTAATCCTACGATGTTCACTTAGTTACTTCGGTCACGAAAGTCTTGAATAATTTCTATGTTTTAGTTTCTCAAGTGTTCTGGATTTGTTGTTTTCGCAATCACTGTTAACGCTTGACTGACAACGACGGCGGGCGGGCGACAGACGGCTTGAACAACAGCTGACGATATAAATAGATTGCGCTCGCCGTGTCTAAACACAGCGCAATCTATTTATGTGGATTTTTTCAGGTATATTTTTAAATCCTCTGGATTTAAGTCTACGATCTTGCTGCGGAATAACATAAATTAGCAATTTTATAGACCACTAGCGGCCCGCCCCGGGTATAAAAAGAAAAATCTAAAACTAAGTTTAGTGAATTTAAAAATTCCTGTGGATAATGTACCGCGTCTTCGACATTAGTCACGGTGTGGATCGATTTGTAATTTTTTACTTAGCCGCTGACTTTTTTAATAATCAAATCGTTTATTTCGTTGACAGTATCATTCCTAGGAGACACTATTGCCCTAGAACACAACCAATGAAAATCCTTTTTATGCAAATTCCCGATATCAGGGTACACTGCATCTATTAAAATGTCTAAATTGTGGACTATTTGACCTAGAGACCATCCAGAGGAATGTCATGACAATTTCCGCTTAAATTACACAAGTTTTAGTAGTTGTTGTGAGAAATCGCTATTTGTGATTCCATGCAGATGAGCTCTCATATTTGTCCGTAATTTAAATTTTTTAATCGAAGTTTATTGCTTTTATGATATCTGATCGTGTACCTTTGTTAATGACGGGAAGAGTCTGTCGGAAATCCAGCAAATACAAAAGTAATCCCGCTCATGAGATCAGAGGAGTTTCTAAGATCTTTTAAGGTCCGGTCCACGGCCATTATATGTGCTCTATGGCTCATGGTGCAGTCATCCCACATGATTTATGAGGTGTCTTGTAGTAATTTACCGGGAGGCCCATTAGAGCTGAGGTAAAAATTCTGTTTTTGCCGGTATTGGCTGAAGGGTCCATCTGAAAAAAAAATGCAAAGTCGCGACTCCTGGGTACTTAGCTCTAATATCTTGCAATAGTGGATGGAGATGAGCCCATATAGCAGCTGCCTGATGATTGGTGTTACTAGAGACAGGGCAGTAAGATTTAACATTTTTCTGGTCACCGATTTTCAGATACACAACAACGGTATGCAGTGAAACTAGTTGTCTCGAACCGCCAAATTGATGAGACTGAACCTCTTCATGGTGCTTGCAGCTGTAGTTTTCGCTGAAATCTACAACTACTACTGCTTCAGTTTCTTGTAAATGATCAACCGCTTGTCTAAAGTTGTGAAATTGGACCTTCATGTTATATATATGTTTTTTTAATACTTTCATTTCCTTATTAATACTTTCATTTTATTATTCTTCCATTAGATGTAGTACTGTCACTTCTATCTCTTTCTTGACATTTTTAAAGGCTTTCAACTGTTTTCCGTCCTTTTCATACAACTCTTGATTCCAAGTTATGTTTCCTGTATCCTTTCCAACAATAGGTTCAATTTTCTTGTCTCGGCATAATTGGCAAGATCCGTACATGCAATTTTGGTTTTTAGGATCACAGACTGTGGCAGCAATCGAAGCATTCATGTCGCTGGTATCAATAACACCTTTGTTTTTTAAGGCACGGGCTTTGTAGATTGGGTTTGTGTGCACTTTGCATAAGCACATTTCCCGCCCGCTCACAGATGGTTTCACAACATAACGTGGTCTATTTTTGGTGAAATAGTAATAAGAACATTTCATTTCTGGGTGTTCTTTTTTAAACGACTTGAACAATAATTTCATACTGTCCAATAAAAATCTCTTTTGATTTTTCTGTCCATTAATTGTACACGTTTCTTTTTTGCAAACAGTGGCTCTTGATATTGTTGGCGAGAAAAAGTTGATCCACCCACCTACATAATTAGCTGTCACGATTGTCATTGGAGACCAAATTAAAAATACATTCAGTAGTCTTGAGATCATGCAGTCATGACAATAAAATTAGTGGAAGTTTAAATCTAACGGGGCTGTGATGTCACGGCTCGTAATGTGGTCGAGCCAGGCCTGGGTGACATCAGCCAGCGGACGCATGACTGCAATGTGGTCCTCCTTTAATCGTAGCCTCTCCATCTCCACTCGCGATCGTTCCATTTCTTGGAGATGGAGATTTTCCTCTCGCTGCTCCTCGAACCGCAAGCGACGCTGTTCGATGGCGGCGAACTCACTCGACGCCCGGTCGAACGGAGTTAACCTCCGTCGAACACGCGTCGCAGCACGGTCACGCATAGTGCGCCGTGACTGGCTGAACGGCCCAAGTGGCCAGAGGGTCTAGGACTCGACGTTATTGGACTTAATGTTCGTATGGGCGTGCTCTGGTTAAAAGGGTTTGGAACAGTGTCTGGCGGGGCATAGCCGGGAGGGACACGAGCAGGGGCAGGAGCTGGGGCAAGTGGAGTCGCCATAGTCACTGGAACAAGTAAAGATTCCTATTAACATGTTACTCTATTATTGGGAAACAAGCCACTAAATGATACATACTAACTGTTAAGTATATCCTTCGAGTGGTATAAATAAATATCAAAAAAGGCCATACACTCACCCAAAATTCTGCATGTTATCACTTTTCTTGTTTAAAAGTAACGGAAGAAAAAATATGGTGGCCACCCGCTCTTGTTCGTGCTTTTCGTCTTCATCTGATGCCGCGCTCACGCGCGTAAGGTTGGCAGAACACCCGTTCCCCGTTCGAATTTAAAAGAGGATATATATATAAAAAATAAAGTGTGTGTGGTGCTATGGAATGTGTACCTATTATGCCGCGTACGGAAATATTTCAATTTTTAAAATGCAGCAAAATTAAACACTAATACTAGCCAATTTAAAACTGATGAAAAAATACACACTATTTAAAATGTTAAGGCCATTCTGAGCATCTGAGGCCTCACTCTCCACCTGTGCAACTACAGCACTGGTGGTAGGAAGTCGGTTTGTAGACATCTGAAAAAATATTTTAAAGTAAAAATAAAACTGATATCACTCATATTACGAATACATATAAATTTTATTTTATCCATTCATTCTTCCCCCTTAGTAAAAGGTATAAAGAGACCAAATAGGGGCGGGGACTTACATTAAATCCAACTTCTGCTGTGTTTTGCGCCACAACAGCCTGCTGACCGATCATGGCTGCCACTCTTTCTTCTATCATTGTCAATCGTAGGCTGTTGTGGGGCCCACCACCAGTACGACTTGCTTGGCGACTGATTAGTAAGGCCTTTTTTTTTGTTTTTGTCTTCCAGTCTGCATAAACCTGTAAAAAAAATTGTAGTTTAGGAAAGATAAATGGATATATAAGTCTTTCAATTGTTTTCCTATATAATTATAATATGTAATGTTTATTTATTTATACTTTTATGCTTAACAGAACTAAGTGTAGAGTTTCTAGGGGAAACAATAACTAAAAACAAAAATAAGGATAAGCAAACAATACCATAACATGTATTATTTAATTATTGTAAATAATCCATATTATTGTATTTAATTAATACAACATGACTTACCTTCTTCCACTTTTCCGTAGACCTGGCGGCTCCTCAAAAATAAATAAATAAGGAGATAACTACATTTTACGCATGTTATCCCGGGAACATTATATCTCAAATGCGAGAATAGGGAATTATGGTCACCGACCATGCTTTTTGTGGTATCTGATGCGAATCCGATAAAATTGGTTAAATTTCTTTCTTTATCCGGAATGCAAAAAAAATATTGCGCAATTTTCAGCAATACCAAATATAAATTCGGATATCTCGAGCTGCTATTTCTACGGTAGAAATGAAGATATCTCAATGTAATGGCAAGCTCTCTCCAAGAAGTGCCTTGTTATGCGAGTATCGGGCATATTTTTCGTACCAAATAGTTGAAATCGGTTGACGCCATGCATATTATATAAAGTTCTCGAATACTCCAGAAGGTTCTGCCAATAACTCGGCTAGCAGATGATCAATTTTTTCTCTGTAAAAAATAATAATAATTAAAAATAGTACATTGGGTACCCAGTACAGAATAGTGTATTGTAACGACCGGGAGGTCCCTACGTATGTAACCTTTATAATAATAAACTATTAATCTACCTATAACTCTACTTATAATGGCCAGCCGTATCGTCTAGTAGTATTATTTAGAACCCATTTCCGTTGTGTACCGCAGATAACCCAGACTCTTTTAATGGAAGATGTTTGGGTCATATATTATCCGAAGTAACTATCTAACCTTACCTAACTAAGAATATGATGAAGTAACGAGGTTGAAATATAAAAACCTACAATAAATTATTTTAAACAATTAAAAGAACTCTAATAAAATCAAACGCTCTTCCTTAGTATTTTAAACATTGTTCTAAATTATGTGATGGTATTTTTAATAAAATAACCCTTTAAAAACACAAGTGCGTTAAGGTCATGATCTGATAGTCTGTTCCTTATTTTGGTAACAAAGTTCCCAGACAGTGAGAAAACCCGTTCATTTTCTGTTGATGTTGGTTTTATCATCATCAAAGCATTGTTAAGGTTTTCAAGGTTCAAGAAACCCTAGGCCTAGGCGAGTCGTTTAGAAGCTAGACCAACCAAAGCCGGAGCGCAGCGGCAGGTGCCAAGCAGCGCTTGCCGGGCCCTTGAATAACAGTGTGCAGAAACTTTTGATTTTATAATTACTTACTTCATTTTTCCTAATAATATGAATAATACAACACATTCGTAAAAAAGCAACAAATTACAATATTTTACAATTTTATGAGTATTAGAATTGCTGATGCGCTTTATAATAATACCCTGAGCCGTTGGAATAAAGGCATGGTATTTTTCAGTGGCGGGACTAGGGTCTCAGAATAGGGCAAGCCGAATGATATGATATTGTACTTTTTAACAGTTAAATTGCATTATAAATAATATAAGTAGGTATAAGTATAATTTTATCTTTGGTTTTCTTTTCTGTTCATAATCTTCAGTTTCATGTGTAGGTACTTTTTTCTTGGGACTTGCGACGAGTCAATCAAAGCACACTGAAGGCATGCTACTACTAGATAGAATTATACAAGCATATCAGCAATTGCATACCTTCGGTGGCTTTGAGAAAAGCCGTTGGGTTTGTTTGAGCGAACTTTTTAAACTTTTTAAATTTCGTTTCCTATGGAGATTAACAAAAAGTAGTAGCAAGCACATAGGTATAAAAATTAAATGAAAAACAAATTACAAAAATTAAGTTAAGTACTTACCTAATTAGTAATTACTTATTTATATTCTAATTGAAATCGCCTATCTTTTTTTAGAAATACATTAATTACATCTGAGTAAAATGTTGGTGAACGTTTTAATTCTACCAACAATTGTTTTTCAATTGCTATCATTGACAGCTCTGAAAGGCGTTCTTGCCCTTGCGTATTTCTCAGATATGTGTGAATACGCTTCAGCGATGAAAAAGCGCGTTCCGCTGAAGAACTTGTAGCTGGAATAGTTATCGTAAGATAAGCTAGCATCAGCAGCTGCGAAAAGGCATCTTCGAGACTATTTTTATGAATAAAATCAATTAGTTCGAGGCAGCAGTCGAGCAGCAGAGGCAGAGTCAGCAGAGGAATACAAGCAAATCAGTTGGTTTTTTAAAGTTTGTTTGTCGAAATGGTTTTTGTAATTATCAATAGCGGCAATGGTCATATTTTTTGTTATTAAACAATTGAAAAAACTTTAAAATTTCGTTATATCGGTCATTGACCTCGGAACAAATGTTGTCAATTATTTCAATATAAACTCGTTTATATTCTGTGCGAACACATCGAATATTACGTCTCAAACGTGGAGCAGAGCTATTTTGCAATTATTTTCATAAATTTGATCAAATTCAGACTGAAATTCGACGCGTAACCCATGATTGAAACTCTTTTATTTTGTTGCTACAATAACCGACATCAACTTGTGATTTTTGTAAAATATTATACAAGCAGTCGGATTTTTCAAGTATACGATGGAAAATTGAAAGAAAAAAACTGAAATTAAAGGAATTCAGCGTGGTTTCGAAATTCTCCGCGGCTAAGATAGTATCTTCGTCCCAATCGTGTGGATTGTCACACATATCGGAAAACATGGCAATGAGATTATCTTTTTGTTCGAAAACTGTGTGTACAAGACGGAACATGTACGTCCAACGAGTTGCGGGAACATTAGGCATTTTTTTGTTACAATGGGTATCATAAAATGCAGCTCGTTTTGTACTGTGATTGAAAAAGTTGCACAATGACTGAAGGGCCGAAAAAAACATACTGACTTCAAGAATTCTGTTACATGATTTAGACAATACTAATGCCAAAACATGTGCATTGCACCAAATGTACATTGCTTGTGGACATACATCTTTGACTTTTTGTTGTACTCCATTTCTTACACCGGACATTACACTAGCACCGTCATAGCTTTGCGCTAATAATTTTGCGGTGCACTCATTTTTGTTAAGCAATTGAAAAATAATATAGGAAAGCACGTCTGCTGTGCGACTTTCAGACACATTAATATAACCCTTAAAACGGTCATGAATTTCGTTTCCAAAATAATATCTGAGAATCAAGCACAATTGTTCCCTGCGACTAACATCGGGAGTTTCGTCAATAATAATTGAAACAAATTTCGTATCTTTGAGTTCTAATTCAATGGGATTTCCTATCACCTCGGCTATGGAACGAATAATGTCATTTTGTATTTTATTAGACAAATAGCTCGGCCCTGCCGGTTTGTCGCTTTCTTGAGCCTGCACATGTTTTTCTAAAACGTCGTCGTATTTTGAAAGGAACGATATAAGCTCTAAAAAATTGCCTCTATTTAATGACTCTTTGGTCTCATCATGACCTCTAAAAGGAAGTTCTTGTTGTGCTAAGTGACAAACAACGTCGACGAGAAACATAAAACTTAAAATTTAGATACCTACTTCGTCAAATCGACAGCTGGGGTTTGGGAAGGTAGGAAGGGAGTGGTGGTGGTGGTGGGTGTGGGAGCAGAGGCGGGTGAGGGAACGGTGACGTGCCTCCCGAGACGGGGGTCCCTATTCCTTACTACCGGGGTAGGTGAGGCCTGCGCCGGTTTCGCTACTGCTACTATTGCCGGCGCTGATGCCGGCCCTACACCTACTGGCGCAGAAGGCGCCTTTCCTACCTCTTTCCTATTGACTGGCGCAGAGGGCGCCGGGGCTACCGTCGTCTTAGGGACGATTGCAGCATAAGACACTCCAGGTCGAGTGGACTGGAGTGCTGAGTAGTGTGGTACGGTCTTAGTGACCGTCTGGGCTGAGGGCCTCTTGGCTCCGCCCCCGCTTTTGCCTGCGCGGGGCCACGGGACAGCCGCGATAGTTCGCGGTGTGGCCCACGGCGCCGCACAGTACGCAGCTGGGAGGTTCGATCGTGTCAGGGGCGCGGGGCCATTCAGGGGTGCCGTGCAACCCTAAACATTTGACGCAACGAGGTGTTGCGTGGCAATTACGTTGGGAATGTCCATACAGTTGGCACTTATGGCATTGCCCGATATCTGACTTCTTGTGCGGCGCTTCACAGGTGATGCCCGATAGGCCGCAAACTGAGCGAAGATTAAAAACTGCTTTACCCGCGGGGGTCTTTTTGGTGGTAACTATGACCATGTCGTAAGGTACGCGGGGGCTACGACTCCGGTACATACGATGTACCTCTTCAACGTCCACTTTTTGGCGTACTAGGTCCGCGTGGATGTCGCTGACCTCGAAATCCTTTGGCACGCCCCTGATCACACACCGATGGGATCTTTCCCAGGGGAGTGTGTAGGTGTGCCAAGGGAGCCCGAACTCTACGATCAGGTCCCGCACAACATTGTAGACCTCGAAGCTTTCGCTGAAGATTGTTATCCCAGCTTTTGATGGTTTCCCGTCGGTAAGCACGATCCCGTCTTTCGGGTTGGCGATAGAGTGAGCCCTAATACGGTTCCACGCGGCTACGTCCCTAAGTACGATTGGCGGCGGGCGGTCTTGGCGTTTAAGTTTAGTCGCGGTGTTTTGCGCGTCCCCGGCCGGAGGGGCCGAGGTTTCCATTTGATCGGACTGTTGACTAATTATATTATCGGTCTGAGGGACCGGCGAGCGCGGACTGCCCTGAAGGGGGCGCTTTTTAGATTTTTTGGCCTTATGGGCCGGAGACGTGGGCGATGAGGTAGCCGACCTAGACTGTTTGGCGGCCTTCCTTCGAGCAGCGCGCGAAGTCACCTCCGTGAACGCTTCCTCGTCCATGGAGACGTCGTCTGCGCTCACCACCTCCAGCGCGGTGGCGGTGGAGTTGGCGGACGACGACGCCGTCTCAGGAACTATTGGAGCGTTCCCGGAGGTCACTCCGCGAGGCTGATCTAAGTCGAGCTCTAATTGGTCGATCTCAGAAGGAGACGGACTAAAATCTAACGAGCGCCCGGAGACGGTCTCCGGGGAGAGCAGGTAGTTATCGCGAGATATGGAGCGCGACCTAACTGACGATGAGTACGAGCGAGAGCGAGCGCGGACGCGGGCCCTACCCCTAACTGGCGTGCGAGAGCGAGACGGAGCGACGAACCGTTTCTCGGAAGGAGCTATCTTCGATTTTCCCGGAATCGGGCGATGCGGGCGAGGAAGTCGGCGCCGCACAAACAGGGGTCGGGGGAGTGGCCGAGGAATTCGGGTCCACGTGGGCGGTCTGATCCGCTGAATTTGGGGACGCGGCGACAAAGGCTTGGAATTCCTCAACTAATGCAGGGCATCGCTCAGACATGAATCTGAGCAACAGCTCAAGCGTCAATTGGGGACTCGCAGCCATATTGGCGCTAATGTGTAAACGGGTGCGCGGGTGTGGTGTCGATCGCGGATGTGGCGTGTTGCCGAGTGTGACCTAAGTCTCCGCCGGGATCAGGCGGAGCTGAGTACCTAAGAGGGTTGTGTGTTTCCCTAATATGTAACTTCGGCAATCTTATTGCGTCCGAAGGATGTGTACCTAGCAGTCCCTACTGCCTACTTAAAAATACGAGGTCGTGAGCTCGGAGTGAGCTCACTTTCGTGCACGCGGGTGACGCCCTTCAGGGTGAACTAGCACGAATGCCAATAGTTCACCTATAGGTCGGGGCCCGTCAGATGTTTGCCGAGACCATTTACTAATTGTGCACATGGATTTTGGAGTAACTTTCCCAGTGGTAAAACTGTGTGTGTAAATAATCGAAGTATGCAAAGATACTTGTTGTCTGCTGGCGCCGAAATGAAATGCCTGTACTTCTGCTGCATGCTTTAAGGAATAATTTTCTGAATAATCTATATGTACACAAGCTTCATGGATATTGAGGTTTTCTTTTAAATTCCTTATTGCGTTATATTGACTAAAAATTAGAGAATTAGAGAATTAAAATTAGAGATTGTACTTTTTGAAAATGAAATGGGTGCAATCCTGCCGTATTTAATGTTTTCCAAACAAAAAATTGGGTAACATTAAACCTTCGCGCCGCATCTCGCGTACTCGCGCAAGGGTTATTTTCGAAAAAATCAAAGTTTTCGTCTACCAATGCAATTGACATTCTCGGAATCCCTGCCCCCCTAGCATTTGCAGGTGTAGCAAACTGTCCATATTCTAAAAGCTGTTGGTTGGCAGCTAGAATCGTTTGACAATTCGGCACTACAGCATTAGTTATTCCAGAGTTCCGCAGTCGAGGAAGACTCTCTGCTTCGTATAGTCTCTGAGCCTCACGTACACTACGACTTCTCACAAATACCCTCACCATTTCGTAATACTCGCGATTCGTAAACATTGTCGCGCGTACTTACGGGACGAACACAACACGGAACACGGAAGTGAGCACAACCGGTCATGCGGGGATGCGCGTGCGACTAAATTGCATTTTGTTTGTTTTGGTTTATGTAATGATTAATGTACTGAATATTTAACTACGCACCTCGCTATCTGAATTTGGAGTTCCTTGTATATTATCGATTCCCTGTGATAACGGCATATAGTCTTCTCATGAAGAAAAGTCAAATATGGATAGTACCACAGGGACGCGTAAAATACTTATTTAAAAGAGTAATACTTACTTATAATTTACCTGCCTTTTTTCGTTCACGTCTATATGCAGTTCTAAGATGTTCAATTATTTTTTTTACGTCGTGACCTGCGGGTAACCAGTTTTCCATTTTTGTAATAATATTTCCGTCCACTCAGGCGAACTTGGTGCGGACCGCACCAAATCGTGTAGGAAAATCGTCGAACCGATCGCACCGTCAATAATAATAATAATGTGCGGCGGACCGAACATACCATCGAATATTGTTCGGAGCAGACCAAGGTCACGGTGCGGAACGCACCATCTTCCAACGTAATACTTTTAAGACAGGATAGCCGATAGGTGAGCGCGCCCCTTTCCCCGCCCCGCACCGCATTCCCGCCTCGCCCGGCCCGCCATTATTTAACAATTGCCCACACGTTACGAAATGGTTACTGGGATAACACATTTTATGATGAAAATGTTACCTATGTTTTTTTTTAGAAATGTCATCTTTAGATGATACCTAATGCCTGAGCAAAATTTGAATGATAGGTATTATGCCACCCTGTATACTTAAAAATAAAAATCCGCTAAAGAAGAAGAATTCGTTCATATTTTATTGCTTAATAGGTGCCACTCGGACTCAATGTAATTTTTTTTGCCATAATATGAGTTCGCTGAATGTAATTTAATATTTAATAACTAAATCTGAATCCTGTGACTGTGACTCCGAAGATGTAGTTAAAGTATGAGAAGTTCCAGGCCGGTTTTCAGTAAAATTATCATTGTTCGTTGACATTTCGATACCCTTTTGTAGCATTTCATAACCATTATCGGCAAAAGTGAAAAAAATAATGACATGACATCGTTCTGCATCTTTTTGGTATTCTCTTTAAATATGTTTAACATTTCTTTTTCAAATTGGTCATCTTCTACAGGAGTTCTCTTACGCTTTTACACATTTTTTCGACCGCTTTGATAGGTAGAACCAGTGATTTGGTTTGATTGATAGTAGCTTGCTTACTATTTGATTCATTACACGTGTTTTGACTTAATGGAGTTGAATCAAAAAAAAGTAGTAGATACTAAATTAAAAAATTTAGTATCTACTACTTTCTTAATGTCTAAAAACTGCATATTAGTACAGTAAAAAAAATATTTTTTTATTGTGTCAGTTGCTGCATTTCTTCTTTCAGACCTTTCTTACCATGGTCATTTTGAGACAGTGGCGAAAAGAAAATGTTTGGCCATTTAAATCTACTTCTGTGTTGATTAAACTGTCCCGCACGTAATTTATTTCTTCTTTAGTGATGTCTGTAGATTCTTTTACAAATCCTAATCGAATCAGGCGGCAATATCGAGATGAGGATGGTGTCGGGTTTGGTCAAACGATTTTTCTTTTATCTTCGTCGCTAATAATTTATAATAGTACAAATGAGCTCAAAAATATATTAGCATCCGAGTCTGCATCATTAGTAAATTTTTGTTTATACTGAGCTTGTTGTGAACCAATACAACCCCATTTACATATAAGCTGCAAGGATTTTTTTCAATTTCGTATTGTCTTCGCGTCAAGTCTGCTTCTACAATCATTTGCAGTGCCATCTGAGAGGTGAGCGGTTCTAGCTCTTTGTATTTGGAATGATATAATAGAAACAGAGTCCAGTACTGCTAAAAACCTATTTGCGCAATTGAAAGAATGTGTGGTACTTACTACTTCGGGCTGAACATAATGGAGAAGGGGCTTTAATTAAGTAATTTTAAAATGTAGGACATAAATTCTAAATATATTTTAACAATATTGCTATTTAGTGTTTCTAGTATGTATTCTGTGGTTTTACTGGGCTCTTTAAAGACTTCAACTCTGAAGTATTCTATCAATACTTAGTACTGTGAAAGTCCTGTCCACACATGCTTTAAGTGACAGCCATCTGGTGTTAGACGGGGACAAAACTTTTGTGGAAGTCGACTTCAAAGAACCTTTGGAATTCTTCTAATTTTAATTGCCTTTTAGTATTTTGTTCAGAATGTCCCGCAATATTTTTTACCGTGTTTTCCACAAAGCGTGGAAGTTTCAGACAAGCCTTTGATGTTACGAGGTAAATAAGGTAACAGCTACATTTTACACATGTTATCCCGGGAACATTATCTCTTAAATGCGAGAATAGGGAATTATGGTCACCGACCATGCTTTTTGTGGTATCTGATGCGAATCCGATAAAATTGGTTAAAGTTTCTACGCTTAGTAAATTTCTTTCTTTAGTCTATTATTGTGTAATTAATGAGAATACCCTCTCCTCGTTGGCATTTTGCGCCGGAAAGCAAAAAAAAAATATTGCGCAATTTTCAGCAATTCCAAATATAAATTCGGATATCTCGAGCTGCTATTTCTACGGTAGAAATGAAGATATCTCAATGTAATGGCAAGCTCTCTCCAAGAAGTGCCTTGTTATGCGAGTATCGGGCATATTTTTCGTACCAAATAGTTGAAATCGGTTGACGCCATGCATATTATATAAAGTTCTCGAATACTCCAGAAGGTTCTGCCAATAACCCGGCTAGCAGATGATCAATTTTTTCTCTAAAAAAAAAAAATTGATAATAATAAAATCTATAGATAAGAATAATAATTAAAAATAGTACCTACATTGGGTACTAACTACAGAGTAGTGTATTGTAACGACCGGGAGGTCCCTACGTATGTAACCTTTATAATAATAAACTATTAATCTACCTATAACTCTACTTATAATGGCCAGCCGTATCGTCTAGTAGTATTATTTAGAACCCGTTTCCGTTGTGTACCGCAGATAACCCAGACTCTTTTAATGGAAGATGTTTGGGTCATATATTATACTAAGTAACTGTCTAACCTTACCTTACTAAGAATATAATGAAGTAACGAGGTTGAAATGTAAAAACCTACAATAAATTATTTTAAACAATTAAAAGAACTCCAATATAATCAAACGCTCTTCCTCTGTCTTTTAAACATTGTTCTAAATTAAGTAATGGTATTTTTAATAAAATAACCCTTTAAAAACACAAGTGCGTTAAGGGCATGATCTGATAGTCTGTTCCTTATTTTGGTAACAAAGTTCCCAGACAGTGAGAAAACCCGTTCATTTTCTGTTGATGTTGGTTTTATCATCATCAAAGCATTGTCAAGGTTTTCAAGGTTTGGTGATCTTTTACAAGTTGTTTAAAAAAGCTGAAATTCTTTTTTTATTAAGTTTCTAGGGAAGTACCTATCAAAATCGGGATCGGCCGAATCGAAAGGCAATTTTAATCAAAAATTCACGCGTGATTATTTTGAGGTGCCATTTCTCGACTTCTCGACGCCATTTTTCCCGTCTCGAGTAAGGCCGGATTTCCCGGGAATACCCGCATCGGGAAATCTCGAGCAGAAACCACCTAGGCGAGTCGTTTAGGAGCTAGATCAAAGCCGGAGCGCAGCGGCAGGCGCCTTGCAGCGCTGGCCGGGCCCTGTACAGAAACTTTTGATTTGATAATTACTTACTTAATTTTTCCTAATAATATGAATAATACAACATATAATTCATAAAAAAGCAACAATTTACAAGTTTTTACAATTTTATGACTATTAGAATTGCTGATGCGCTTTATAGTAATACCCTGAGCCGTTGGAATAAAGGCATGGTATTTTTTTGTACGGGTATTGTCACTGAAGAAGCAATTCTGGCTTTAAAAAACATCTGAGTTCTTCGATGTTTTCTTTTCGGGCAAAATATACATACGTTTGAGGCATTGATGTTTTGGCCCACTCGTATAACTTTTCAGGTGTCGTGATAGCGTTGTTAAGTTTATTTATTTTTTTAATAAAATATTTATATTTTTGATAAGGTTTTTAATTCTTTACACAAGTAGGTATCTACTTACCCAGAAGAAAGTATTCCCCAACCTCACTGTCGTGTAGCCCCTTGAGCTCCGTTTTAATAACGGAGTTATTGAATATAAACGCGTCGTGGATTCTTTCTGGGAATCTTGTACTGACTACCAAGATTTTACAATGACGTCAGCTACCTAAAAGTAAACATTTAGTTAGCTAACAATTATGCTTTCATTGCGAAATATTCAAAGTGAAAAAAAGTTACTTTGACTATGAAGTAATTGGAACTTAGGGGACAGGAACAGTTGAATTTAAAAATTTGTGTTTTGTAATTGCAATCTATTGTTTTTATTTATTTGTTTACCTTGAATTATGATATTCTCGTACCATTCTTTTTTTTGACACTACAATGCAATCACAAAATTCACTATCTGTGAAGTCATTTTTAATTTCAACATATCCTATATTTTCAACCCTACAACTAACTGCAAAGTGGTTTAAAATTCCGCTTCTTGTGCATTGTTTTCCATAAGCTGGGCATTCTCTGCGCCCATGCCTAGTCTGGCCGCTACAATCAAATTTGTCATTAGTTTTCTTTGAGTTATGGATTTGTGATCCGAATTTCCTTTTTGGCATACTCTTAATTATGTGTTTGGCAGCATCAATTTCAATGTATGGGTTCATTTCTTTAACCTGTGATCTACTGACTTCCGCAGCTCTACATATATTTGTTTTTTCTAGAGTTAAATCGTCGATTCTGAGCAAACTCTCTTGCAGACCTTTGTCGTATAAACCATGTACAATCTATCCTTCAACATCTGATCCTCAATCGTTTCATTCGATTCCTTGGAATAATTACATGCTGATAACAGCTATCTTAACTCAGTGTAGAAATTTTCAAAGCTTTCACCATCAAATTGCTTCTTGTTGTTAAATTTGTATCTTTCGAACACCTCATTTGCACTAGGGTGTAATATTTCTCATTTTCTGCAAATCACTGATGCATACTTTTCTCTCTCTGTTTTGGAAATCTTATAGAAATCTTAAAGGATGGTACAGTTTTGATTGATTCCGGGCCATTGATTCATATTTAGAAGAGTATTTTTATAAGGCGGGCCCTAGACCTACAATAACATTGTACAATATATTTAATCAATGATATTCAAACAACAAATTAATCCGCAACACGCTTCGTCAAAAATAATAGTTATATAAGTACATCAAAGATATCCGCAACAAGCTTCGTCTTGAAACATACACAAACAAAAACCTATACTAAGTCTGCCCGCGCCTCGAAAGTGCCCATTAGGGTGGGTCGTTCATGTATGAGAAAAAAATAAAGTTATTTGATCGTAATGTAATAGTTATATTATGTTGTATTGGGTGTAAACAAATAATAATCGGCCATAAAAAATTAAAATAAGTCATATCTTTAGCCCGCGCATGTTATTCAAAGATTCAGAATTTTCCAAAAAAATGTCGTTTGGTTAGACATCTGTAATTTATTAATAAAACACTTTAAATTAATGCAAACTGTGGAAATATCAACATTAAGTCACTAACAATCAAAGTAGTACAAAAAAAAGTGGTTATATAAAACATTAACATACTGAAAAAAAATCTGCAACTTATTCTATTTCAGGCACAAAATCGCGTTTACTCTCAAAACGAGGCATAAGTTTTCTGGCGGCAATTTTCGCTTGTATCAACCCTTCTCTTGATTTTTTTTCACATAAGGACATAGATGCTTCCGTGACTACCTTCACAACACGTTCAACTGCCTGTGTATGACATGGTAACTTCAAAAATTCAAGCTTTCATCGCCCTGACACTCAATAATCTCATTTATTTGTTGATTAGTGATGTGTCGAAGAATTGGTGGCTCAGAACAGTTCTGTTGCCAATCTATCAGGTCAATATAGCTATTAGCATCAAAATTAATTTGCGGTACTTCAAACACACGAGGTAGTTTTCCTGTATGTGGTTCATTCCGCGCTTTAAGTATCCTTCTAGCAGCGAGTTCTCTCACTGTTTTGTCTTCGTCAGACAACATTGACAGAAGCAAATTTTCAGGATGAGCAAAATAAGCGTTACGTTGAATTATGGGATCCGATATCAGTTTTAATTCTGCTGGCATGTATCGAGAACTTTTAATTAATTTCCACAAATTCTTAGACCCATCTTTGCAAGTTGGGTTTGCTTTTATTTGAAACCATACTGGGGCGTATACTTTAACACAATATTCAGCTAATAGTTTTAATTCCCTTGATGGCTTTGATGTAGAAATATATAGCCGCAATATCCTATTTGCTTTTGTTAACCATCGTGCATGGGACATCTTTCCAGGAGATCTGTTAGTCAAGTCATCAGAGCATTTTCCATTAATAACTGACGTTGTTATTTCGTATAAGTATTTTTGGTCTGTACTTAGATCATTAAATTTTATTTCTGGAAGATCACTTTGTATTTTTTCATAGGTTGTTATTGGCAACTTTTCGCAATTTTCTAATAATTTGCCAATAGGACCGGCATGCGAGGAGGGGCCAGTAGTAACACCATCTAATTTGTTAAATAAATGTCTCAAAGGCAATTCATTTAAATGTAGCATGCAAATAATCCACTGTAAAGGGCGTTGCAGACTTTTCTCGAAGAGTCTAATCACGCCATTGAATTTTCCTGTGTTAGTGACCGTACCATCGCAACCAATAGCCATCAAATCATCCAGTTTAATTTTTCGGGATACGAGAAGCGCGCAAATTGATGCTTCGATACTTCTGGCAGTACCTTGAATTGGTGTAGCATAACCAACATAAAATGAATCTGGCTCTTTAATAACAGATATATGGTCCTCAATTATGGTTTGTCTGTACTTTTTAACACCCTTTTTTATAATATTTAACGTCTTATCTTTTCGGCCGTCAAAATATAAAGCAGGTATGCTATTTAGCGCCTGTTGTTCAAATAATTTACTACGTTCTTTCTGCCTTTCCCGTCGTATTTTTGATTTATCAACCACTTCAATATCTGAAGAAATATCGTGCAACAATGAAGAAACCATTGCAGCGGCTGCTCTGTCAGAAATACCATAACGATCGCAGGTTTTCGCTAACATAGGCAAACTTTTGACTGATTTTTTTGCTTTCTTGTTTACTTGCGATGTAGACGGTAAGTTTAGCTTATCAGGGGAAGAAAGAATTTCTTCAGGCTCACTGGACGATGACACCGACTCCTGCTGTTCTGTATTACACTTCTCTTGGTTTTTGTTAGTTTTCAAATCAGATTGTATTGTTTTAGAGGTTCGTGTTATTTTTTTGTAATTTTGTTGTAATAATTCGGTCTATTCCTCCAATCCGCATCTTCCTTTCTTTGTCTTTGGTCCAACAAAAACTTCCGTTCTTCGATTGGTACCTTTTTTCTCTAAGACAAGAACAAAGTTCAATTTGCTTACATTTACACGAACAAATGTCGAATAAAACTCTGCTGTCCTGTATAAAATCATTTTCTGATCAGTAGATAATCTTTTTAATGATTTTATTAAGTTTTTGCACTTTAAATGATAAGCTTTTATTTGCTGAACGACTCTTGTGTGTGACACTATAGGAAGGGATGCTTTTCTCCAAATATCTTCTACTTTTTTAGTCACAAGCTCGGCAACATCTAAAAAAGAAGTTTCTTTGATGGTATTTCTGCAAATTTTTAGTTGTAATCGGTTCCATTCATAACATTTCATGACATCTTCGTAGGTTGGCAATACATTGTCTTTAATATCTTCGACACTCCCGAATATAGGGCACTGATAACTTTGTCTCCTAGTTTCCATTATAGTTTATTAGTTTTTAAGAAAGAGTAAATATAATAACTAATGAATGCGCGCACTACTGTACTCCAATAATATTTTAAATGCACTAAAACCAAACTCGTAATAATGACGATACTACGTGACGCAACACGAGTGCGGCCACTTCTGACTACCCTCTCAGAATTATAAGAACCGAACTATTTGTAAACGATAACGGGCTTAATAACTCTTGTCACTCAATAGTAACACAATAATATGCGATTCGTTTACAAAATAATGTTTTAAGTGCTTTAAAAATACGCCACTCGAAACCTCTATTTTATAATTTTTTTACAAACTTGAGGGTCGATGCGCGGGCTGTTATACTGAAAATAAATAAATAATATTTTACAGGTTTGTAATTGGCGTAGTATTACAACATAATTTCACTATTACAAAAGGGTTTGGAAAAAAAAAATTTTTTGACCCACCCTAGTGCCCATATTGCTGGCCGCGTTTCCTCTCTGGATGGCTATTGAGACCTGCTGCACCAGGTAAGACCCAGCACGAGGATCGCAGCCCCTTTCCCTAAGACGACGCCTAAGCTCTTTGAAAAGGGCTTTAGCCTCGGTCGCCCACGGACCAGCTGTCTCCACGGCAACCGGAATAAAGCTATAATCTGCTGTCAAGGCAGCATATTTGGTATGCTTTAGCCTTGACGCATTTTCCGCCGCGGAACCAGCTACCCTTGAGGTTTGGCCTAAATGGGACGCAGCAAACGTGCTGACGCACGTTACATCCCACAAAAGACATCTGCCCCTCTGCCAGGGAACCAGAGTTATGTTAATGTTGGAGTATTTATTTTAACCGAATTGCGATGTAAAAGACCTAACTGTCCTTCCATGAGAATGGCAGCAATAGCACTCTTAGCAAAGATTTGTTGTGTTGGTTCCATTTTCTTTAAATCTGCAGCACAAGACAAAATACATTAATCAGATTGAGGTTCTCAATATTATTTTCATCAGACAACTCATTCGCTAAGAGTTCTGAATTAAACTCGGTTTGTAGGTGTCTACGCCAATAACCGGTCGCGAGGTTGGCAACACTTTTACCCGCCGGCCGGCCAGCACTAGCGCCACGCCGCGAGCCGCGGCCATTACAACAACTAGTTCTGACAACGACTTTTTACTTTTATATTTAATTCTTAATTAAACCTCATTTATACGAAATAAAATCTTTTCTTGTCAATCCCTGACAGTAGGTATATCATTATTGTCTACGGAGAACGTAACCATGATTGAAACTCTTTTATTTTTTTGTTACAATAACCGACATTATATTGTGGTTTTTGTAAAAGAATATAAGTACATGAACCAATTTTTAGATGAGACTTGGAGTCATCTGGGGGCCTAGACAAGTGCCCAACGTTCAACGTAAACGTTAAACGAAACGATTCAAAATGTATGGGATCTGACAGCCGCGAACGTTCGTGACGTCATGTCGCCCAAGCGAGTAGAGAGGGGTTAGACAAGTTACACTTTTGAATTCTTTCAGACGCTGAACGCAAGAAAGCGTTTATCGCGATTGCATTTGCTTCCCATCAGTGTTGCCAACTTTATTGTTTAGAAGATCGTACTATAGACTAAAAAAGATAGTATTTTACCAAGAATTTAAAAAAAAAAATAGTACGCAATGGAATTTAATTAAAACTACGTAAATTCATTTAAAAACGGAATGTAATTGTATTTTTTTATTAATAAGTACTTATCGTCATTTAACACATGATATTAATATATAATTGTGCGACATAAAATAGTAAAAAATATATGAGGGCGCCACCATAGTTTATATGGCAGCACAGTATATTTTTTAATTTACACTCAGAAAAATGAAATTGCCTTATTTTTGGGGGACTACTTACTAATGATGTAATAGATTGGTCCTTAATAAAACTTTAATTAGTCACTATCAGAGTCATTAGGCGCAGCAGCAGACGCGGGAGCCGAAGTATTTATTCTTTTGTACATATTTACATTTAATTTTCGCAGCATTTCGTCAGATGGCTTGAAGTCGATGCAAGATCCAGTCTCCTTAATATGTTGTGCAGCCAATAAATTCCCATTCACAGTTTCTGTCAACAATTTATTCCGAATTAATTTCTTCGTAAAAAAGGTAAGTAAAAAAAGAACTAATAAGTTTTTTTAAATACATAAACATATTCAATCGTGTGACAGTAATATAATAAAGTAGAGTAATTGTATTACATTGTTTCAGTGTTTAAGAAAATGTCAAAAAAACGAAAGTTTAATGACTCTTATGTCAACTTTGGATTTACTTTCAAAACTGAACATAATGGAACTCAAAAACCGCAGTGCTTACCGTAACCAGCGTAGAGTCTACGTTATAACTTGCATCTTCGAAAAAACCAGGGATTTTCTTTATGACGCTTCTTGGATTTAAAGGGCAAATGCCAGTAGCCTTAAAGCCACTTATGATATTATTATTTTCTTTCATCTGGACATTTTCAATTAAAGTCATCCATAGAAGACGTGTAAGACTCTTGTGAAGAGACCGACAAGGGCGGCTGGTTGGTTGGATAGTCAGTAGTATCTTCATTTCTTAATTCTTACCTTTTCCTGTCCCCTTTGATTTTTTTTCCTTCAGTTTTTCGCGGCTGTATGAAGAGAGAAGACTAACAATTTTTTTGTTGCATTTTTCTACAGTCATTGACATCAACTTTGCGATTTCCGACCACGCATCTTGCTTAAGATCTTTCTTAAAATAGTTTTCATTTTGCGGGTTCCATAAAATTTCACGAACTCTGTACGCATCTATCAAGCAGAATGCCTTTTCCTCACTCCACGCAGTTTCGTCCTCCATGTTCGTTGCGTGCACGTGTTGATTTCAAAACGACCGTCCACGTTGGCTGATCCGCGCACACTGCGCGCCCATTTGTGTTCGTACGAAAAACCGACAAATCACGGATCGCTCCGCGCGCGGCTTTTAATGCTCGTAGCGTGCGCGTGAAATGCACATTTCGCGCGCACAAGACGTCCAAACTATGAGAAATTGTTACAGTGTTTACCTTTCATGATACATTGCAGCAATGTGTACGGTGAATTCTTTCATTGCATGTCACATTGCATGTTACGTTTCACCAGTCTGTACCCACCTTAATGTTTTGATTTTATCAACTTTTCACTGTAGAAATACAGTAATAGAAATATAGTTGACAATTCAGCTGATCTTGACAATTCAGTAATTCTTTTTGTAAAAACATATTACTATATTTATTTTTAACTGATCTCATTAAAATGTCTTCTAAGCCAACAAGAGCTTTGCTTTATAAATTTCTTAAGTTTTAGGTACTTTTTGATTTTGTTGGATCCACTCACTAAAATATTTTTACTGTCAATAATTTTGGTATTTAAAACTGGTGAATCGGTCAGGTCTATTACAGAATTTATACATTCCATACTCCCATACAACTCATCATACAAAGATTTGTCTATTTTTTGTGACCGCTCGGCTAGGCTTAACCTATGATTATTTTCTAAATAATTATTTGACTCCTCTAATTGCCGCTCAAGGTCCCTAATACGGTGCAGAGCGTCAGTGTGTGTCTCCTGGCACTGCTTGTCCATCGAAGCCTGGAGACGGTCCCGCTGTTCTCGCATGTCTTCGAACTGAATGTCATACTCGGCTAGTTCCTCCTTTAGTGATTTCACCTTGTTATTTATGCGCAGGATTTCCACTTCACTTTCTTCACGCTCCTGGAGCAGCCGGGTATTGAGCTCATTAGCAGCCTTCAGTTCCCTCTGGGTCTTCTGAAGTCCAGGTCATCTCTGCGAGTAGTCGGCTTATTCTGACCTGCAAACATGATTGACTGATTTAAGTCTGACTCCTATTCAGCCGTTTTATGATTCAAACTGCGATGTCATCTGTCAGACTGTCAGCCGGTGTTATACCGACGGCTTTCTTTGTTATCATGTCGATGTGATCAGAGATAACAATATCTCCAAATATTTACGACACGACATTCACTTTACACTAGTATTTAGCACAAAAGAAAGCTTATTTTAAATTAATACATAATTGGAAAATACGACGTCCTGATTTGACGTCTTATCGGTTGCGTTCCGATTTACGCTTCGTACGCCAGTTTAGTTCACAATCATTATTAATTATTTTTTTATGTTAATGAAATTGCAACTTTATGATTTGTGCTCTATCGTCCTCATTACATCGTTTTTTTTTCGTTATTAGTATGATTTTGAACTAGGGGATAGTTGTGTCAGTTTCTAGATTATTTTTACATCTCACGATTTAGTGAAGAGTATACTGTTGAGCTAAAAACAGCAGGATGTACGTATAAGGTAATTATAAGGTGGTGTAAGGTATGCCTTAAAACTACTTATACAACATATGAACACAGCTTACACAAAATAATGTGTAGTCGGTAAACGTTTTTATTGTTTATAATCCGGTCATTTTAGCTTATATTAGATAAGAATCTCGGAATTCGAGATACCCGGCTGTAATTTTGTAAATAGTTGTATATTGACATCCTTAAAGTTGTCTCAAAACCTACATATGGTAGGGTGTGAGCTACTATTAAATTTCAAGGTCAAAGTGTCAAAAAATCGTTATTTTTGTAAATTTCTCATTTCCTATGGGTTTTAGCTTTTTATCTTTGTTGGCAATATTGTAGAATACGAAATTCTCTACAAATTTTGTTTAAAAATTTTTTTTATACGGTGAACCGTTTTCGAGGTAGGGGCCATAAAGCGCGCCGTCACAGCCAACAGGTGCCACGGTCGAAATCACGACATATACAGTTGATGAACTACAGATATTATTAATTGTTGATGTTTACGCATGCTACTGTGTAATGCTTATACTTATATAGTTATATGGAAGTTTTTCACTATATATAAAATGAGAACATAATCATACTTACGTAATATTATAAAATCAAAAGCAAATGATCAATGTGCATAAAAAATGATAATTTCTTTAATAAGGTTAATTGCACAGCACTAATTAAAGAAATAAACATTTTTTATGCACATTGATCATTTGCTTTTGATTTTATAATATTACGTAAGTATGATTATGTTCTCATTTTATATATAGTGAAAAACTTCCATATAACTATATAAGTATAAGCATTACACAGCATGCGTAAACATCAACAATTAATAATATCTGTAGTTCATCAACTGTATATGTCGTGATTTCGACCGTGGCACCTGTTGGCTGTGACGGCGCGCTTTATGGCCCCTACCTCGAAAACGGTTCACCGTATAAAAAAAATTTTTAAACAAAATTTGTAGAGAATTTTGTATTCTACAATATTGCCAACAAAGATAAAAAGCTAAAACCCATAGGAAATGAGAAATTTACAAAAATAACGATTTTTTGACACTTTGACCTTGAAATTTAATAGTAGCTCACACCCTACCATATGTAGGTTTTGAGACAACTTTAAGGATGTCAATATACAACTATTTACAAAATTACAGCCGGGTATCTCGAATTCCGAGGTGAATTCCTAATTTGACCGGTCTATTATTGCACTTACAATATAAAAACAATAAGAACAATATCTATTAAATATTCTGTTAATAATGAGGGCCACCGCGTGTCAGAAATCCGCTAGTGTAGAATGAGGTCTAGCCATAGCTGGGCATTAACTCGTTCAATCAAAATATTAACTTCGTTACAAATGTTAACGGACACGTTAACTTCCGTTAATGTGCAGAAGTCCGTTAATCGTTAATCCAATGCCTACTATTTACCGCACGAAACCGCGGCGCGGCGCAAAAAACAGGTTCAGACAAGTTAGACATTGCAGCTACTGGCAGCGGTGTGCCCCAAGCCAAAGTGGAAAAATGTATAGTAAATTTATTTGTTTCAAACATGATTCCTTTACATGTAATCGAAAGCAAGTCTTTTGGTGCGTTGATAAAAACCTTAAACCCGAGCAAAAATTCAATTTCAAGAAGAACTTTAGGTAGACGCATTACTGACGAACACATTGAATTGAAGCAACACCTGATTAGGTAAGTAACTTAAATGAATACCTATTTTCTATTTAAAACGATATAAAAATGTAATTTTACACATATTAACGGATTAACGATGACGTTAACTTGCGATAATTCTTCCGAAATGTAACGCTTTAACGTTTAACGAAGCTAACTTTTTTTGTAGCGGATTAACGATTAACGAAGTTAAATATTTGATTAACGGTGCCCAGCTTTGGGTCTAGCTGTCATGTTTCACCAATGAGAGGCAAGCTGTGGCCTGTGATTGGTGGTACATGACAACTGGACCTCATTCTACACTAGCGCATCTAGCGGATTTCTGACACACGGTGGCCCTTATTAGGTTATTGGTGACAATGAGATTAATTAAGTTTTACATTATCTTTTTGAGAGATTTTAAATTCGCAAAATCATTAATTATATCGTCGTATGAGATCTTGTTCATTAGTTCTGACTCTATGCGCAAAAGAGATAAGGCGTTAAGCTTTTCTTGACTTAAGGTAGATCGTAGATAGTATTTTACCCGCTTTAAGCAAGAAAAGCTTCTCTTACCTGAACAATTTGTCAGTGGTGTACATAAAGCCATGCGAAGTGCTATATCCAAGTTTGGATAAATGTTCTTCAAATTCCGTTTTCGTAGAAACAAAGATAGACTTTTTAATGATCCAGAATCTGGTTTTATCAAAATTCTTTAAGAAGAAATGTGACATTGAAAATGTACGCATTCCTGAACTAAATCAAATAAAACAATTCTCACCGATTACTGGCCAATATCCTATTCTGCTCCCTCAGAATGGCGTTGTTTTCTCTCCTTAAATCATTACTGATTTGTAATTGTGGCTCAAAAATTTAGTCGATATGGTCGAAACACAATGAAAATTACAGATGGCGACACTATCTTTATAAAAATGTCATCGCCAGGTTTCCCACCATCTCTCTGTAGGTCTCCAATGTTGCCAACTTAGCATAAAATATTATACTAGATCTATTTTAAAGGGCTCTTTTTTCCATTTAGCGTTTCCAAGTAAGCAGTATATTTTTTGGCATAATTTAATCATACGTCTAGCATATTTTCTAAATGTTCAAAATGTATTAATTTTGAAAAAAATTATAAACTTGGCTTAACTTTTACATAAATCTCAACTAAAATTCGAAGATTAAAATTCTTACTGCTAAATTAGCACCGACCAATGAAATCGAGGGAACGAATGATGTCACATGTGCAATGTGATGTTGTCGAATATCTGTCAATAGATATTGTCATGGACAGTGAACAGGTGACATCTTATCCTACAGAGTTTCTAAACTCTTTAGATCTGTCAGGAGTGCCGTCTCATAAGCTGAGACTGAAAGTTGGGGTTCCAGTTTTGTTAATGAGAAATCTCGAAGCGCCGAAATTGAGCAACGGTACTCGATTGCAAATTACGCAGCTAGGACGCAATATTAAATGTTTTCTAACACTTAAGTAATAAATGTAAGTAGTTTCTTGCAACACTATAATAAATAGAGAAGACGATATCCATAATATGGCAACATTTCATCAAGTCGCCAACGAAATTAATAACTGTCGACTCCTTGTTGGCGACAGTGGCAACGAAATCGGTAAAATGACAGTTCAACGTGGGATCTTGTCGATATTTCTTGTCGATCGACAATTCATTATAGGCTCGCTGGACAACCTTACATTCGCTACACACCAGATGAAGCATTAGCACTTGTTGTTGGAGCAAAACTTACCAAGTTTCAATACAATTTAATTAGGAAAAGTGCAAGTGATCATAACTGCAATATCTATCCTCTTTACGAAAATGTTACTTCTGCAAAAAAGAGATGTTATCCCAAAATTATACTGGTCAGTGAATCTTCTGCGACAATGGCCATGCAAGACTTATTTTATAGAGACGTGTTTTATTAAACACATCTTCTAGTATCATCTGATCCTTATATAACGAATATTTCACGAAAACATTACAAACAAGTTACAAAAATAAATTATTATCCAATAGAATTGAAGTATTTATTGGACATGTAAGAAAATATTACTAATAAAATAATAGAAAATAAATATACAAACAGTAAATCTAACATAAATAAAGCTGTAGTGTAACGATACGACATACGGGCTCGAGAACATTCTCTCGCACCCTACGAGTACGTCATCCAGCCACCGAGTAGCGCCGAGTCCCCTGAAGATGCACACGATGATTTAGTATAAAACGACACCTGCGCATCGCCGATCATCATTCAGCTAATAACCAGCCATAGCATGTCTTCGTCCCTCTGTAGAATTCGATTTTCTGGGAATCAAACGAAGATATGTCGCACTGCGACTAATGTCAAATCCTAGTTTACGCAGTTCTTGTGTGAGTTCGTCAAGAGTTTTTACGCTGCGAATAGATTCCGTTCGTCTCCTGTCATCACATGCACTCCCAAATAAAGCTATATCCGCAATTGTTTTCAATAGTAATGGTTGATCGCTTTCAAGTTTAGGATGTCCTACTGAATCCCTCAGAGATAGTCTTCTTTTTATTTCAGGATTTTCCTGACAAATATCTTCTAACTTTCTTTTCATACCATCCCTGTGTTTCTTCTGGGCAACTGCGTTTTGAATCTTCCTGTTTAAAGTATTTTTTGCTGTTTTTAGTTCCTCGCGCAACTTAATGATCTGTTTATCAACTTCAGCGCAATTTGGCATAGTATCTCTGGCAGAATACAAAGCGTTCAGATTTTTTTCGAGTAGAGTAATCTTATTTTTCAAAGCTTCTTGAGAAGGTTTTGCTCTTTGTTTATCTGCATTATTATTATTTTCGCATTGCTCTTGTGATTCATTGCCGGTTTTAATTTTATCTTCTTTCTGTTTGTTCCGCTAACCTCTCTCATTTTTCGTAGCAACTGTTGGGCTTCTGGTCTCCGAGTTCAAGACCGCTTACGAGTTATTGGAACTGGCGCGTTTCGGATTCTTCATACACGGAAAGTAAGCGAGCTTTCAATGCGCTGTACTTACCGATAGCTGGTGGCTTCAGTAAAATGTCGCTGATTTGTTGCAGATCCGTAGTTTGTAATACTTACGCCCAAAACATACCTGTATTTTTGTTCATCGCCGATTTTCTGTGCTCCGATGAGTTCCTCGAAGTGCGCGAACCAAATTTGTGTATATTGACGCCAAAAAGGTAGAATCTTCGATTGCACCGATACAACAGCTAGGTCGAGACCAAGAACGACGGGTGGCTTTTTCTCTTCGGTGGAGTGTCTTCTTGCGCCATGGATGTTCTTTTTCTTCGTCGGAGTCACCAATGTGGCGGTCCGGAACTGGGATTTCTGGGTATTTTATTTAAAACGCCAAGTGTAGGTATAGCGAGTAACAGAATATATATTATTGACAAAATATCCTCCAAATATAATAAGTTAAGTCTAGCTCCCGCTGTGGGTGCATGCATGGGACGGCCGCTTGCGCTATCGCCGTCTCTTTCCACCGAGGTGATAAATATAGGCGCGCCGCGTCGGCGCACCTCAGTACTGCGAAGCCGTAATTGTATTCCGTAATTGGAATTTAGGGGACAAGAACAGTTGAATTTAAAATTTGTGTTTTGCAATTGCAATCTATTGTTATTATTTAAAGCATTGAAAACACTTACAGGCATTATACTGATATCTGCACCAGTGTCCAGTTAATACTTTATTTGTTTACCTTGAATTATCTCTTTCTTTGACACTACACTTCTTCTTTTTTTGACACTACACTGCACGGCATCACAAAATACTGTGGAGTCATTCTTAATTTCAACATGTCCTATATTTTCAACCCTACAACTAACTGCAAAGTGGTTTGAAATTCCGCATCTTGTGCATCATTTTCCATAAGCTGGGCATTCTCAACGCCCATGCCTAGACTGGCATCGCCTACAATCAAATTTGTCATCAGTTTTCTTAGAGTTATGGATTTGTGATCCGAATTTCCTTTGTGGCATACTTTTAATTATGTGTTTGGCAGCATCAATTTCAATTAATTGGTTCATTTCTTTAACCTGTGATCTACTGACTTCCGCAGCTCTACATATTCTTATTTTTTTCTAGAGTTAAAATCGTCGATTCTGAACAAACTTTCCTGCAAACCTTTGTCGTATAAACCATGTACAATTCTATCCCTCGGCAACTGGTCCTCAATTGTTTCATTCGATTCCTTGGAATAATTAAATGTTGATAACAGCTGTCTTAACTCAGTGTAGAAATTTTCGAAGCTATCGTCTTTAACTTGCTTCTTGTTGTTAAATTTGTATCTTTCGAACACCTCATTTGTTCTAGGGTACACAACTTAATTTCCGCAATCTCTGATGCATACTTTTCGCTCTCTGTTTTAGAAATTTTAAAGGATGGTATAGTGTTGATTGATTCCGGGCCATTGATTCATATTTAGAAGAATATTTTTATAACAAAAATCAGATTGAGGTTCTCAATATTATTTTCATCAGGCAACTCATTCGCAAAGAGTTCTGAATTTAACTCGGTTTGTAGGTGTCTACGCCAAAAATCGGTCGCGCGGTTGGCAACACTTTTGCCCGCCGGCCGGCTGCCTCACTAGCGCCACGCCGCGAGCCGCGGCCATTACAACAACTAATTCCGACAACGACGATACGCCACGTACGCGCAGCCTTTTTTACTTTTATATTTAACTAGCGGCCCCGGCAGACGTCCTGCCCGTCCGATTGTTTCGTCAAAGATGACCCGGTGAACGTCGTATCACCATATGTATTTCAGAGCCTTATAAAGGCATTATCAGAGCACCTAGCATAGGGCGAAAATGTATTGAAACGTCACTTCAAACGTGTGCATTAAATCTATCATGCTAGTTACTCAGATAGTCTAAGTATCGGCTCCATAGTGTGCGGAAAAAGTGGGTAAATCACGTACACATGTCCAGCATAATGTTCATAATTATTTTGTATGTCACATAAGTCACGTCATGAGATTATAGACACTTCCCTGATTAAAAAAAAGTATTGTATTTGCCTGGGTTCAATACTTTTCAATACTTTTTTTTAATCAGGGTTATGTTAACAAATAAGGTAAAGCCTATTTTTTTTCGGTCTTTATCGATTGCGCCATATTACTAAACGTAATAGTAGTATAGTAACCAGGCAACACTCACTGTCACTGTCACCAAACTTTCAAAGAAAATATAATTGTTATTTCAAAACTATTTTTCAGAAGTAATAACTTTTAAAATGCATTGTCCGTTTTGTAAGAAATGGATTGAACGGCAAAACAACAGTAATACCTGTCCTAGTTGCAGACAACAATTGTTAAGATGCGACGAATGCTTCACTATAACCCCTGATACTTTCAAGTTTTGCGTCAAGTGCGGTCACAATTTAAGCCGAATAATAAGACTAAATAGGGCTAAGGAACAGAAAAAGCGAGTCAAACAACAACTGCTTTCAAAACCGAACTTCAGTCACTCAACAATGTCATCATCATCTGAGAACATAATATTTTTTGAACTTAATTTAACTGCCGAAGACCTTAAGGATATGGAGGAGATAGAAGAAAGCCAGCAACACAACATCGGCAATATTGTGGTTCAACCAGACTCGTCCAAGTCACCGAGGCCTCTCGCTACTCCGTTAAATCCTGGCGAGCCAAGACATTATCAGCAGGCCGGGTTCGCCTTTGCTGTTCTAGTAATTGATTATGTTGCCGATTCAAGACTAAGTGTCAATCGCGGAAATTGTAGTAAATGATTGTGAAGAGAAGTTATCATCATCATCATATCGGGCAAAAGATGTCCATTGCTGTACATAGTAGCTGGATATACAGTTCATTAATTAAAGCTTTCTGATAAACTATATTTCTTGTCTTTTTTTGCGGTGCGTAAATATATAATGATGATTGTTTTCCGACGCGCGAACACGCAACGTATGATTGTCCATGCGCGAAACAGGGAAACTCCAAGTTGATTCCGCAAACTTGCAATGACTGGCCTTGCGATTTATTGATGGTCATAGCAAAAGCCAGACGCACGGGAAATTGTAAACGCTTAAAATCGAATGGCAAATCCGTTGGGATCATCGGTATACGCGGGATTAAGACATCCTCTCCTTTATATTTTAACTCCGTTTCGCCACCGCAAGATGGCTTCGTTTTTTGTAACATTTCGTTTGGTGATTAAAAGATAAGGAAAAATTTATTTTGTTTTTTATTTGAAAAGGAAAAAAAAATTTCATTTCACAACAGTAATGAATTCATTTTGATTACAAAATTGAAGTGCTATTTAGTTGAACTTCTCTAAATAAATTAAAGTGAATTCAAAGTAAATACTGAATCGAAGCGTTATACGTGTCCGCAAATTATCCGTTTCATTGAAGTGCTCTTTGGTAAACCACATTTTTTGTTTTCTGGTCTGACGTTAACACCAGTGTTGCCAACTTTATTGTTTAGAAGATCGTACTATAGACTAAAAAAGATAGTATTTTACATAGAGATATAAGACTAGAGTACGTGAGCCATAGGACTGTCTATAAGTGGAAGCGTATCACGGTAAAGAGAGACAGAAACTCTAAATAGAGGCACTGTCCTTGTCTTGCCGCATGCGCAATGGCAACATGCTGCGCGCCGTCCGTTGCTATGGTACCGTTGACGACGCAATACGAAATGTTCTAACCTATTATTTCGCTTCAGTTCGTTTACGCGCGTGCAAATTTCTCACTTATGTTTATTATCGATATTATTAAAAATAAAATATGAAAAACAAAGATGGTAATTGCTTGCATTTTGTGCAAAAAGGAATCGACTACACAATATACATAACCACAAAATTTTGACAGTCGAATGCGGAAGGGTCAGTACCATGTCAGTACAATACTGGAGGCGAATCGTTTACTGCGCATGCGTCATCAGACAAGGAGAGCGACCACTATTCCAATGCTCTTTCTCTTTCTACCATTATAACGCGTTTCTGGCTGGCTCACGTACTCTAGTCTTATATCTCTATGGTATTTTACCAAGAATTTAAAAAAAATAATAGTACGCAATGGAATTTAATTAAAACTACGTAAATTAATTTAAAAACGGAATGTAATTGTATTTTTTTATTAATAAGTACTTATCGTCATTTAACACATGATATTAATATATAATTGTGCGACATAAAATAGTAAAAAATATATGACGGCGCTACCATAGTTTATATGGCAGCACAGTATATTTTTTAATTTACACTCAGAAAAAATGAAATTGCCTTATTTTTGGGGGACTACTTACTAATGATGTAATAAATGGTCCTTAATAATACTTTAATTAGTCACTATCAGAGTCATTAGGCGCAGCAGCAGACGCGGGAGCCGAAGTATTTATTCTTTTGAACATATTTACATTTAATTTTCGCAGCATTTCGTCAGATGGCTTGAAGTCGATGCAAGATCCAGTCTCCTTAATATGTTGTGCAGCCAATAAATTCCCATTCACAGTTTCTGTCAACAATTTTTTCCGAACTTTTGTTTTCATTAGATTAACGTGACTGAATACTCGTTCACACTGTGCATTAGAATGGGGAATGCACAATGTGTCTAATGCAAATTGTGACAGCTCTTTGTAATCTGCCAATACATGTAACTCGCTCCAAAATTTGTCGACTGGTAACGTCAAATCTAGTTCGTTGAATTTTTCTGGAATATTTCTCCATTGATCATCTATTTTTTGGATTAAATTCATATTCTCTTTTGCTACTATTCTAGGTAGTAGCTCAATCAATGGAAATATTGAAGGAAATGATTCACGAAATTTTGACGATGCAGTATTAGTATCAGATTATCGCACTACTCTGAACATGATGCTACATTAATTAAAAATTATAGGAATAGGGCACAAACTATTCGAAAGCCACCATGTTCAGGAGGTTGACGAAATTAATTATGGTGGAGAACAAATTATCCGCGGGAAAGTACTCCCACAAGAGTTAAGGTAAGTATTTAAAATTAATTAATAGTTGAATAATATGCTAAACAAATATATTTTCAGCAAATATTAACCATACATCCAAAATAGATATGGAAAATTAAGATGTATTTCTTTATCAAAGATATATATAAAATACTAGCTACTGCCCGCGACTTCGTCCGCGTGGAACTCCTCCTTTTTTGCAGTCGGTTAAAAAGTAGCCTATGTTCTTTCTCAGGCTCCAAACTTTCTTTGTACCAAATTTCATTTAAATCGGTCCAGTAGTTTTTACGTGAAAGAGTAACAAACATCCATACATACAAACTTTCGCCTTTATAATAGTAGTAGGATATCGAAGGTATAAGTATTGTTCTGAAATATATAACCGATAATCATTTTATTCATTTAAATATTTATTATTTCTTCTTATTTTATTTATTTGACTGCTCGCCTCCAACAAATGAGCACTGCAGATTCGACTGTTTTTACTCGGCTGCCACGGCTTGTTATCTAATGTACTGCAACAAACAAACAGAAAATTAGAAAAAAACGGAGTTTGTATGTATTTAATACATTACTGGTATTAAAATGTTTCATTTCATCAAAACCATTGTTTATTACTATATTGGTTCTCATCACCGTCGTTCTCACTCTCGTCAGATATATCTTCTAAGCTATCTCCAGATTCTACCCATTCTTCTTCAGTACTTGTGTCACTAAAATTATCAGTCTTCTTAGTTTTCTTATTCACAGCTGTTAGTTTTTTCTTAGCTAATTTCTGAGCAGTCTTAAGTTTTCGTGCTTCTTCGTTCTTCTGCTTCTTCTCCTTTCTTTCTTCTAATTTCTTTCTTTTTTCTTCTTCTATTTCAGTCTTTTTCTTTTCCTTATTTTCATAATACTTTTGCCATAGATTTGAGGACACAATAGAGGGAATTTTTTCTTTATTCCTTTTTTTAGAGTTATCCTTTGGTGTTGGCCAAAACAAAGCTCTTTAAAAAGGACTTGGTATGATTGCCGAATTGTCTGGAGGTTTTGAAGTGGATGGCGCTGTCAAGGAACTTGTACTGATGTTCGTACTGGATAAAGTAGCATTTTCTGTTACTTTGCAAGGTGTATTTTGGTGTTGTACTAAAGTGTCCAATGTAATATTAATATCGTCCTCATTTAGAACAGGAAGTATTTGCTCAATTGCGCTATTATTGTCGAGCAGTTCCATTGGTAGGCTTAGGTCATCATTTAGGGTGTTTAAAGTTGCATTAATATCGCTGTCATTCATAAGCGGGAGTGATATTTCAGTGAGAGTGTTGGATTCTAGAACTGAATTTGGACTTGTCAAGTTATTTAACGATTTTTCTATAAATTTGTAGAACTTAAATAATTCAATGTCTTCTTTGCGTCCTACCCATTCCTCACAACTTTTAAACTCGACAATTTTTTCGTCTTCTATGTATTTTTTCAAAAACCTTTTTCCGGATTTCAGTTCTGCAATCTTCGCCATTTTCTGCATATTTGTTAATTCAGTTGACTCTTGGTTCGGTGGCTCTAAAGCACACTTTTTCGGGGTTCCATGGTAGTAATCCGCATTTACGAAAGCCGTTTTCGAATATTGAGGGTGTTAATGTATCGTTTAACACTTTGTTTAACAAAGGACAAAAATTAACTTTACGTAAAATGGGCGAATCAATATTCTCCAATCGCCAAGAATGTACAACAGCTTTCCATGATGCCTTAAGGCTTCGGAAAACTGCGACATCCATCGGCTGGAGTAAATGAGTCGCATTCGGAAAGAGAGCAATCAAAATAATGCCATTTTCAGAACAAAATTTACTGACATGATAAGAAAGATGTGACGTATGTCCATCGATAAAAAGGAGAATTGGTCTTTGAATATCATTTTCAGTTAACCATTTGTAAAAAATATTACATATGTACTCATAAAAGGTCTCTCTAGTCATCCAGCCATTGTCTGAACGCCCAATACCCCATGATGTAGGAACTGCCAAAGTAAGCTCTCGTGGTATTCTCTCATATTTAAAAATAACCATTGGAGGTAGAACATCTCCGGCAGCATTGCCACCTATAAGTACAGTGTAGCATTCTTTTTCATCTGTATTAATGTTTTGGTACACTGATCGTTCTCCTTTAGCTGCTAGAACCTTATTACCGATTTAACGATTTATTTTGATTAAGTACCTTTTTTTACTACCTATTGGTTTTATTGTTAATTTTTTTTGCTTTTTTTTTATGTTTTTTCTAATGTTTTTTACTATTTACAATAAAAAAATACAATGTTTCATATTTGCATGCAAAAACAGCATGTGTTTAACCCTTTCAGGCTTCAAAAGGGTACGTCTCTGGTTCAGGACCTGACCTGCGCTGGAAAAGATCCTCTCGCAAGAGACTGACGTCGCTTGCATAGATAGCCTTTTTAACATGTACACACTGGTACATCCTAGGATAAGCTTCCTTTTTTTGTGCCACCATTTTAAGAGGTCTGCTCTCCTGATAATATTGGGTTCCCTTAAATAGCTGTCAAACCCTTATTGCGGCGGCAGTATTGTTTTCGGGCCGATTCACCACTTCTTCTTCTTCGTCCCACTGGTCCCATATACTAGTCGAAGTCCCAGCCTCTGCTGCTACCTCTTTTTGTACAGGATCCTCTACAGCAAGTGTTGTTGGAGGGGGCTGCAAACGGATGTCACAAATTCTTCTTTTAGTCTTAAAAGAAGAATTTGTGACATCCGTTTTATTAGCAAGTGATAGTCTTATCACTTCCTCTATTAAAGGAGTCTGGTGTCCTGAACCCTTTTTTTGAATCGCGGGTCCAGTATCGTGCTATCTGCATATAAGATGTTCTTTTCTAATTCATTAAATCTTAACTGCAACTGTTCCGTTAAAGTTTTAAGAACTGTAGTTATTTCGTTGTACTCACAAGGCTCAAGAGAACAAGCTGTTAGGTGTCTTCCCATCAGCTGCACAAATATTAACACCTTGGAGAGTGTTACAACCTTTTCGAGGGAGATGGAGACACTTGTTACTCTGTAAAATACTGTCATATATATATGTGGGGTGGTGTTGATGGGATCGAAATATTAAAAAACGTATTGATTTTAAAGATTAATCACTATATTCTTGCTTCGAAATTCAACATTTGCACTCCGCACCAATATGGCCGAATTCATTGCATCTAAAACACTTCACGCCTTTATCACACATATTGGCAATATGACCGAATTCACCACAATTGTAACATCGCTGCACTTTGATTTCGCTACTGCTTTTGCTATGATTTTCAGGTTTCGCTAATTTGACGCGCTTCTCGTGGTAACGTGGTTTCATCTTCTGCTTAATGGATTCATAAACTGCTAATTGTTCCTTGAGCTTCGGATACGTAGTAACACCATACAAACATGATTTATTTAACTCGTTATCTTGTATACCGTCGATTATGTATTGAATCGCGTCGTAATCGGCTATTTTGGCTCTTTTACCCAGCTCCTTCATGGTTAACATATACTGATAATAACTTTCGTTGCTTCGTTTCTTTCTTGTACTCATAAGTTCGTGCATCTGCTTAGAATTTAGCGTCTCAGGGAATTCTTTTATAAGTGCTGCTTTGAGGTCGTCGTACGTCTTAAAGGTCTTTTCAGTTCTCAGCCACAGCGCCGCCGTGCCAGCAAGTGATCGTCGTGCAATTATCAGCTTTTGTTGAGACGTCCAGTCGAATATTTCAGCATTATCCTCGATGTCAAGCGCCCACTTCGTCGAGCTATATGACATGTTCTCACCGTCGAAAGTAGGTATAATGTCCGTCATGTTCATGTTAATTGGAAAATTATGTGATTTATCGCCGTCGTCTTTAGATTCCGTCGCCATCGTGTTACTTCGTGTTATTCTTCGTAAATTCGTCTTCGTAATTAACCGGCGTCCGCATTGGCTTCAAGGTTATGTCGTCGTAAAACCTCGATTTTGCCACAATTCTTCTTACGGCTCGAAAATAACATTCCGATCCATCCCGGACGAGATTTGTGGGGTGGTGTTGATGGGATCGAAATATTAAAAAACGTATTGATTTTAAAGATTAATCACTATATATATGTGACAGTATTTTACAGAGTAACAAGGAGCCGTTACGTTTATTTATACTACACGAATTAACGTAACCGCCATAAAAATATTTTTAAACGGCTTTCGCAGGTTCGATCTAAAAACAGAACCCTAAAATAACAATGGATTGGTAACCAACTTGGTCCTCGAGATTGGGGATGGAACCGAGGCCATTCTAGATTAATTCCGATTCCTACAACGGAAAAATTGATGCCCGAGGCTATATTGAAAATCATTGCATGTAAATGTAAAAAAACCTGTATAGGGAACTGTACGTGCAAAAAATCTTGAAATGCACATCTCTGTATATTTTTTGTGTTGATAAAAAATGTATCGGAGAATCAATACTTAATGAAAGTGATAGAGACGAAGACATTGAAGTGGAATTAATTAAAACCGCATATTAATTAGGTAATGATGAGATGGTATCAATTCTAGAAGATGACCATTTAGATATCGAAGAGGACATTTTAACTGCATTCGAAAGACAAAAACTTTCTCATTAACATAATTAACTAATGTTGCACATGTGACTAAATGTATCATAGTGTTATTAATATAAAGTCGTATCAAAAACCAGAGTAGGAGACTTGAGAGTCGTTTACAAATTAAACATGCGATTTAGTTTGATTTTACTGTCTATTTACTTTAAGATGATTTCAGGTTAAAGTTAAGTAAATTAAATGATTTTAATAAATGTAGTAAACTTATAGCCATATTTGAATTATCTAACAAATTGACGTTAAAATAGCCATAAACAATTATAAGCTATAGTCTGCCGATGAGGGTCTGTACATGCAAATTTATAACGCTCGAGCTCGGCGCAGGAAAGTTCGATTGTGCGTTCAACGGATAATTTTACAATATCTTGACGTACTTTACATTTTAAGTTCTTTTTTGTTATTATCAAGGATCCCCGCCTCTAATATACTTTTCCCTTGAGAATGAACTTACAATAACATGATTATCAAAATTAAATAATATTTCATAATGTTTAAGCCAGTGCTCAGTGACGCAGAGTACATGTACGTCATCATTATCCAAAAATAAGTCAACCTCAAGTTCCTTATTGGAAATACCCTGAATATTTTAATGAACAATGTTCATTGTTGACTTATGTCTAATAGGTGCGTAAACCTGCGCAAGATTTCGGCGGCCACGGCCGCGGTCACCCGCGACTACAACCGCGGGCGTCGTCGGTTCTGTCAGTTTAAACTAACCGACAGATCGGATTCGGGCCCCGCGCTAATATAACTTAACGTAGGCTGCTTATTACACGTCATATCAGTTATAACATTATATGCCAATAATTAAGCACAGTTCAAAGTATACTTTCTAGAAGAAACAAAGCTTTCATCGATAAACTTATTTATGTCGATAAACAACATGTTCGTGCTATATAATGTAAGCTTATATAAACAAGAATTCAAAAAATGGATGTCTTTATTTACTTTGCTTGACAGCCTCATCCGTATATAGCGATGATCGGACAGGGACTCCACGTCCTCCAGGACGCGCCAGTCCTGGACGCGCGCAGCAATGGCGGGGGTCGCGAATGTGATGTCCACAATGGATCCCCCCGATTCCCCCCTGCCTGCGTACGCACGTCTGGACGCGGCCCTGGTTGAGGACAACCAGGCCCATCGCCACCGTCCAGTCCAGTAGGACCGCCCCCTTTGGGTCGGTTCTAGGGGATCTCCAAGTCACACATTTGGTGTTGAGGTCTCCAAGCACCATCATTGGTCCAGGGGCGATCCTCCCGACCAGAGTCCCCAGCCTGGGCAAGTAAACAGCTTTGAGTGTTACCTCCTCCAATTTGGCAGCCGCGTATCCCGGGCCCCTCTCAATACCCTCGAGAGAGGGGGACTCCCCCCCTGGGGACACCACCAGCGCCGCCGTCCCATCTGTTGCCCCAACCCAGTTGGGTTGGGGAGGCGCCGCATAGGGTTCTGTGACGCAGCCAACACCAATTCCCCACTCGGCCATGACCTGCATGAGCAGGTCCTGGGCGCGAGCAGAGTGGTTGATGTTGGCCTGTAGCACCTGTATGCTTTTTGGAGGGCCCCTTAGCATTCCATTTGTGTGGGGCCCTCCGTGGCGGCGTTTTCGTCTCTTGCCGGTGCCTTGATAGGGGCACTAGTCCCTCTGACACTGGGGGGGAAGCATTTCCCCCCTCCCATGTTGTGGGCGGCAGGCTTTCCAGCGTGATGGCACACTGCGCAGAATGGAGTCTCCTGGCAGTCCGCCATCTTGTGATCCGGTTTGCTGCAACGGAAGCACAAGTTTCCTCTTTCCACCGGCGAGGGGCAGACGCGGCGGCCACCAGTTCTGGGGTGGCAGCTTCATCCAGCCTGGTTATACGGACTCGAGCCATCTTGACTGGGCAGTAGACCCGGGCCACGCTACCAATGACCTCCATTTTGGCCCGAAGAGCCTCCGCAGCGCGGCCGTTATCCGCCCCCGGCACTTCCAGTATACGGGCCGCGCCCGGATTTAAGGCCACCACAACGGCGGCCGTTTTTGGTACCTGGATCTTTTTAGTCCTCGGTGTCTGTACCGGTGTCTGCGCCACTGAGGGGGGAAGCTTTTCCCTTCTTCTTCTTCCTCCGGACTACCTCGCTCCAAGTGGATTGGGCGGGAGCAACCGGGGGAGCCAAAGGCTGAGAAGAGGCCTGAGAACTCGTCGAGGGTCCCGCTTCGACCTTCATACGGCGTGGAGCCGGAGTCGGTTTCGCAGGAGGGGTCAGAGTAACCCTGGTGGTTTTCTGCTGTGGCGCGGTCATCGGCGCCTTCTCTGCAGAGGGCACTACTGGGACCGTCTTCTTCCCCTTCCCTTTCCCTTTTGGTGCCGGCGCAGGTTCCCGGGCGGGAGGTCCACTATCGGGAAGACCACGATATTAACCATTCCGCCCAGTGAGACGAAGAGCTCCCTCGTTACCTCTTCCTTGAACTCCGCAAGGGAGTCGGAGACCGCCACCATGATCTGTGCCACAAGGTCCTTGTCCACCGTGCCAGAAGCGTCCTTTCGCTCCGAGAAGGCTTTGCGAAGCATATTGTTTTGCCCTAAGTCCACTAATTCGTTGACAAACAAAATGTATTCAGACATTTGTTTACAAGATAAATCATATTGAAACTTTATGTCTTTAAGAGACATTTCTAATGTTTTGATTTTATCAACTTTTAACTGTATTTCTAATAGTTGACAATTCAGTATTTTTTTTTGTAAAAACATATTACTATATTTATTTTTAACCGATCTCATTAAAAGTTTATGTCTTCTAAGCCAAAACAAAAAACTGCATACAGTAAAAAAATACATATTTCTTTTTATTGCCACCTTTAGATCCTGACTTTGTATTCTTCAATGAAGCTTTGCACTTTACATATGGGTTTCGAGCAGTTTTCAAACTCTGCTGTACTTGCTTTTCTGTAAAGACAAGATTGCCGAAGTTACATTTTAGAGAAACACTAACCCCTCCTAGGCCCGCCTGATCCCGGCGGAGACTTAGGTCACATTCGACAACACGCCATCACGAATCCGCGATCGTTATTTTACCCACGTCAAAAATACACTAGCGTCATAATGAATCCAACTTCCCATGTATCGGTGTAGCTGTTGCTCGGAAAAAACTAAACTTTCATTTAACGATAAATGAAAATAAAAAACTGGCTGGTCAAAGGTATCGATGAGCATGGAGCTGCATTTGCTAAATGCAAAGTCTGTAACGTTGAGTTGGCCTGCACAAAGCTGTGCTTGAGAAGCATGTTCACAGTCAGAAGCACAGGCAATTGGTCAATATCGGCAATACCAACAAAAAAATGAATGTTGTTACCCATCCAGACGAGTCAATGGTTAATCGAGCAGAACTTAAGCTAGCCAGTATGCTTGCAGAGCATAATTTACCCTTTACATTAATAGACACCTTAGAGCCGTTATTGCAAAATACTTTTCCAGATTCTAATATAGCTAGAGGCTTAGCAACGGGGAGGACAAAGGCTTGTTGTTACCCATCCAGACGAGTAAATGGTTAATCGAGCAGAACTTAAGCTAGCCAGTATGCTTGCAGAGCATAATTTACCCTTTACATTAATAGACACCTTAGAGCCGTTATTGCAAAATACTTTTCCAGATTCTAATATAGCTAGAGGCTTAGCAACGGGGAGGACAAAGGCTACAGCAGTTGTAACACAAATATTTGGTCCAGTGTTTCTTCTGAATTAATAAATGACATCAAAGACACTGGCGTTTACTTATCCCTTATAATGGATGAAACCACCGATTACACATCACAAAAGCAAACATTGTCATACACTGTGATAAGAACTTTGATATACGCACAGAATTTTTGGATATAATAGACACAGAGTCCAGTACTGCTGAAAACCTATTTGCACAATTGAAAGAATATGTGGTGTAGTAAGTATGGTAACATTGATTAAGATGTCTATTTATGGTGTAGGTTTTCTATTACTACTGTATTTCATTGTTATATTGTAATTGTATTAATAAACGTGATTTACTAATAAAATGTTATTTTGATTAACATGATACATGTGGAAAGTAAATATATTCCATTTTCAAACATGGTGGGATTTTTATCAGACACGTCAAACTTACTACTTCGGGCTGAACATAATGGAGAAGGGGTTTCTCATTAAGTAATTTTAAAATGTAGGACATGAATTCTAAATATATTTTAATTTTCCTATTTAGTGTTGTCTGCTTCTTTGTCTTCGATTTTGTTAGCTCCTGCGGCTGCATTTTGAGCTACTATAAATTTGCTAGGTGGCGGCTGTCCCATTTTGGATTAGGTACTTGATGTAGTCTGTAGCTAGCGTTTGAAGTAATGTGAGGTGGATACTATCATGTGCTTGTTTATAAGCTGCGAGGTTTGAAGTGGTGTGTGTATTCGGACACACTTATAATAGTGGTAGTTGACACTGGAGTCTGTGTGTTTGTAATAAGATTACATTATGTCTTCCTTGATTTAATGTCCTCAGTTGAATAATTAAGTTTGCTCGAAGAAGCGTACTGTTTTTTTAATGGTACGTCCGCTTCTCGTAACAGTGGGTTTCTCAGGTGCCTTAGTAATGACTTCTTTATTCGCTATGGGTGTGGGAACAGTTTCGGTATATGCGGGCTTTATCCGGTCAATAGACACCACGACATTTTTTTCACCGACTTGTACCGTGAAATGTTTATCGTTTCTTGCGATCACTGTGTAAGGTCCTTCGTATTTTGATGCATTAAGTCGTCTGTAGTCGCCGCAGGGGCGTAATTCCCCATTTTTCTTTTTGACAACGTGTAATGGGTTAGCCCATGGGTTGTCAGATGGTCTACATATTCCTAGTTCCATCATATTGTGTTCGAATTCCAATTTCGCTGCCTTGTATTTCTCAGGATTCAGCGGTCTTGCTTTCTCGTACATAGATGGACCATTAGTAAAAATATGATGAAAGACGTTGTTTTTCGGAATTTCTTTAAGTATGTGATGCACTTTTGGTTATCTCTGGGTACTGAAATAATAATTGATGATATGGGTTAGAATTATCGATGACTCGCACAGTCGGCAAATCTTCTTCAAAGATCGACCCTGTTCTGCTTATTGATTTTTGTGCGTCAGCTAATACGAATGACCAACGTAGCGGTCTACGTAATCCGAGATCCAAAGTTAATTTCTTTTCGCCGTAGGCAGTAATTCGTGTGCCGTTGGCTGCATACAATGTATAATCCGTGGTAATGGTTGATTTCGCTTTATGTGCGATGACGGACACGTCTGCACCCGTATCGATGAGGATGGATGAATTTTTTTAATAATTAATCGATGTGATGTTTTACCACCGACGCTGTTGATTGCCGGTGTATTATCTAGTTTTTTGTATTATGCATACATTTGTTGTTATCACCACATTTTGTTGCGTCGCTACCAAAAATGTAGTGATCGTAGCACTTCCAGGTAGCGTCTCCGGGTTGAGCTCTCTGTTGTAGATAGCGCGTGCGGTTCGAAGTACCTCCTGAAAACGGCCTTGCTCTTGATAAGGACCTTGACCTTGCTCTTGAACTACGATCCCAGTTTCGTGTGTCAAGCCGTTGCCGCGTTGTTTGATCGAATTAATTTCGAGTGTAAGTTGCGCATAACTTTTTTACTAATTAATTTATGATGACGTCACATCCGAGACTTGCTGGTTGATCGGAGGTAGACGTGGATTGTTTAGGTGAAATTGAGTTAACTTGCCGTGCGTCTTGGGTATCCATTATTTTGTCGGCCACGGAGGCTAGTTTTTCGATATTGTAGTTATCGCTATCGCAGGTGGTAACGCAAGCCCTTAGGGTGGGTGGTAATCGGTCCAGCCAAAGGAGCTTAATTGTTTCGTCCGGCATCTTCGAACGAGCCAATTCCCTCATGCGCCGTAGGAGGCATGAAGGTTTTTGATCGCCCAATTCTAATTCGCCTATGACCTGCTGGAGTTGCTTATGTTCACTGATTTCGTATGCGTGTAGTAATCTATCTTTTGTCGTTATGTATTTATTAGTGGTTGGTGGGTTTTCAAGGATATCGCTAATCTGCCTTAGTTCTTCACGTCCCAGCTTTGCTATTAGTAATGGTATTTCTGGAGGAATTATTTAAAATCTGTTTATAAAAAATTTAACGATATTATAAAAACTAGGTTTGAGAGTATAAAACACACAATAAGTTTCCAGCCCCAAACTATGTTAAAAGGAAAATTTGTGTTAGCAGAACATGTGAGGAATGTAGAAGAACTGAGAGCTAATGGCAATAGTTATTTAATACGAGCCACCATCATTCGTCAAACATCGGTGACCTCAACAGCCTATAAAACAAGTTTAAACGTAAGTAATCTCCTAACCTAAAAAGATGACTGAAATACTAAACTGTCAAATTAAATCACGTTACTACAATTGTTAATCATAACCTACGTTTATTACTATAATATATTATTATGAAGATTACATCTGGTGGTTTAATTAACATACATAACAAGATCGATAATGCACGGGTTATCACTGGAGTAAAATGCAACTGCGTTTATAACCAGAGCAGGAAATGCAAACATGTTGCTGCTTTAATATGTTACATTAACAACAAAGTTAGTAATTCAAAAACGAGCAGTGAACAACATTGGGGAAACCCAGTATTCGTCAATTTGTTAATTGTAAATATTCCAAAGGGAGATATTTTCAAGATATGTTTCCATCAGTATCCAAGACTGAATGTTGTGAATCGCAATCAATATTACGTCATGATGAATTGCTGCAAGATTCATCTTTAAAACAAATACTACAGGCAACAGAGCAGACTCTAGATACAAGCCTAATAGTAACAAATGGCAGTGTGGCTGTACAAGTTAACCGTGATGAACAATTCATTGAAGAAATTATTATGAAAAGTGAATACTTTTATTAGAAGAATTATTTACCAGCATTATATGCAGAATTTATTAAAGATAAAACCAAAGATAGTATCCAAAATTATGGTATTGATTTCCAGAAACGATCCTTTATTGGAAAAATATCTTCAATTTATGCTAACTTATTATTTTATGCAACAAAAGTCAGTTCAGAGAGTGTTAACTAAAGGATATTTCTGTCTAAGTTATTAATAATATAATAATACATAATTAAATATACGTTTATAACTTTGTGAAGTAGGTGCAAAACTTTACATAATAAAAAGTTTTTCAAAAGTGGGGTAAATTTCAGTAAGTGTATTATACATAATATTTAATTTAATTATGTATTATTATATTATTAATAACTTAGACAGAAATATCCTTTAGTTAACACTCTCTGAACTGACTTTTGTTGCATAAGATAATAAGTTAGCATAAATTTAAGATATTTTTTCCAAAAAAGGATCGTTTCTGGAAATCAATACCATAATTTTGGATATACAAGTAAAAGATAAAATGATTAATGACCACTATATCGGAAAAAATATTCAAAATGAGCTCATACTATTAATGGCAAGTCACGTGAGAACTGAAATTGTTGAAAAAATAATTAATAATACTCTATTATTCTTGATTGTACTCGCGACGTTTCTCGTGTTGAGAAACTATCAATATAAGATTTTTTAATACAAAAACAGCTGAAATTGAAGAACATTTTATTGGTCTCATAGCCGTCGAAAAAACCACAGCTGAGAGTTTGACTAATTATATAATTACACAATTAGAACAGTTAGGTATATCATTGCAAAACTGCACAGGCCAAGGATATGATAATGGTGCCAATATGAGTGGTGAAAAAAGTGGTGTCCAAAAACGTATTTTTGAAATTAATCCACTTGCTTATTTTGTACCTTCTGGGAGTCATAGCTGGAATCTCATCCTAGGAGATGCAGCATCGTCTTGTGTCCAAGCAAAATCTTTTTTTCAGAAAATAAAACAGATTGTCAGTTGGTCAGTGAATGCCATTCTATAGAAAAGGAAATACCTACTTACGAATTTGTAATTTCACTTGTCATATGGTATGATATTCTTATAAAGATAAATGTTATCAGTAAAATGTGGCCAAGCGAAAACATGCACTTAGATGTGGTTATACAACACCTAGACGCATAATTATCGAGAAAATGGTTTTCAGTCATCCCTTGCGAGAGAAATTGCCGAGAAAAATGATATTGACAGAAATTTTAAAGAAGTCAGAAGACGACGTAAAAAAAGGCATTTTGATTATGAAGGGAAAGATGAAACTCATGAATGGATTGCGGAAGAAATTTTTAAAATAAATTATTTTTATGTTATTATCGACAATGTGCGCGCAAGCTGCCATCCTAGGGTTGAGAAAAACAGCATGAGACCATATTTGGTCTCATGTATAATATGAAAAGATTGAAGGAAATTAGTGATTCTGAACTTTTTAAACAATGCAGCGACTTATAAGACAGCAAATATCTCTGACTGGAGGAGAATCATCTGATATTGATGGTCATAATTTGTACGAAGAACTGCATATGTTCATCCGTGTGTACGAAGGAACGATGATTTCATAGATCCCATGCGTCCCCTTAACGGCAGTGCGGGAAACGCCGGTGTGTTTTTAGTGGGTAGGCCCGGGAACTAGTCCCGGGAGAGTCCTACATACCCCCAGGCCGCCCCAGGCCCGGGGGATGCGTAATGCATTTTCACACCGTCAAAAAAAAAAGGCGTAAGATATCTCCTTGCTGTCGACGAAACGCTAAATTCATGTTCTTTGTTTTCAGAGATATGGCATCTGGAGAATTGAGGGCGCGAACATGCTCGGAGCAGTTCGAAATTCTAATTGATTTCATGGAACGGTACGTAGTTATTGTTTTTATTAAGTAGTAATATTAGTAATAAAAATAAATGCTTCGATTTTATTTAAAATAACTGTGCGGCAAATCCAAATTTGTTTCTTTACTTAAATAATTGTTGTAAGTACTAGTATCTGCGTAAACTAATTGTTAGCTTAATTCTTTATTCACTTAGATGTGCCGTTGTAAGCTTAATTATATTTTATACAATCATATATCAAAGAACCTTAACCTTAAAAATCGGTAAAATCATAGACGCCCTATGTCATTAGTACCTATTATTAGTATCTATTTTGACAGTTCTCACAATTCATTGCGCGCAATATAATTAGTTGTATTAAGCTAGTACTTAGTTCGTATTAATTAGTTATTACATTTAACGGTTATGTTTTTTGTTTCCGTGTTTTTGTTTTTTGTACTTTTCCAATAGTTACAACGCTTGTTATACAGTGCTACTGAAGTGTGTGAAACAGAACGAGAATTTCAATGGAAAACAAGTTTTTTCAGATACCTATCTAATTGAAGAACTTACTTACAGGACTTCCTTTATCATAACTATAATCTGTTTATCGTCAAACGTCGAATCGGTTGTCAATTTATCAACAAAGACCTTAGATACTGCTACCAGTGCAGTTTTAAGCAAGGGATTGAATTTTGTCGTGACTCCGCGTCGCATTCCTTTCGAAGAAATAATCTGTAGCGTTGAGGATTGTCTGGTGAAAAACAGCATCAGAAAAAAAGATTCGGAGGCTATACGTCAAGATATATCGTCAGTCTTGCGTCAAAATAAGCTGCCAAAATAGAATATTTCTTGTGCTGAACAGATCGCACTGAAGAACTTGCTAGATGATCCGGATATTGTCGTCCTCCGTGCAGACAAAGGAAATGCGACCGTGGTTATGGACGCGTCAAGCTACAACGAAAAAATCACTACTTTGTTGGCCGATACAAACACTTATCGAAAGGTAAATAAAGACCCTACCGCGAAAATACTAAAGGCTACTTCGAACATAGTGTCTAAATATTCTGAGAAATTGAAGCTTGACGTGACAATGTTAATTCCTTCTTGTCCTAAACCACCTAGACTGTATGGTTTACCAAATGTACACAAGACCGATGTTCCACTACGACCAACTGTTTGTCAGATCGACACACCAACTTACCGACTGGCTCAACATGTGGTGAAAGTGCTAGCTCCGCTTAGAGAAAACACACAAACATATGTACGGGATTCTTACCATTTTGTTAGTGAGATTAAAGACCTATATCTCACTAATGATGAAACTATTGTCATGTTATGGTCAGTTTTGACGTTCAGTCGCTTTTCACAAGCATACCTGTCAGAGACTGCATTGAAATTGCTCAAAGAAAGTTAAGGGAACATAACTTGTCATTAGAATATGCAGAATTATTAGAACACTGCTTGACATCAGGCTACCTTTTGTGGAATGGAGAGTTCTACATGCAAATCAACGGTATAGCAATGGGATCACCTGTCTCTCCCGTGGTCGCCGATATATTCATGGAGGACTTCGAGGAGCGCGCTTTACCTGTGGCCCCGGCTGTGCCGAAGATGTTTAAACGGTACGTAGATGATACTTTCACCATTTTTTCTAAAGATAGTGTTTTTGTTTTTCTGAACCATCTTAATTCTATTAATAGCAAAATACAATTCACAATGGAGTTAGAACATAATAATACCTTAGCTTTCTTAGATATTTTACTGAAAAGAAAACCCAATAACCACCTAGGTCATACAGTGTATCGGAAGAATACTCATACAGATAGGTACCTTAACGGTGATTCACACCACCATCCATGTCAGCTAGCTACCGTGGGCAAATCTTTGTTTCAGAGAGCACGTTGCATCTGTGACAATGAACACCTGGCTGTGGAGCTCCAGCATGTTAGAGAACTACTACAAGCCAGCAAGCTGGAGATACCACGCCAACGTCGCAGACGTCATGAAAAATCAATTACTGTTGAGCGGAGGCTTGCCCCTATTGCAATTTGTGAGAGGAGTTACAGACAAGATTGAGAAGATCTTGAAGCGTGTTTCCATCAAAACATACTTTAAACCGCTGAAGAAGATTTCTCAACTTTTGAGACCAGTAAAATGTTAAATCCCCTTACAAGATGCAGGAGTATACAAGCTGGACTGTGATTGTGGTCTCTCTTATATTGGGCAAACAAAGAGGATACTCGTGTTAAGGAACACATAGCTGATGTGAAACACCGCTGTTACCGGAAGTCTGCAGTCTGTGAACATGTCATGGATAAACCCAACCACTCCATTCAATTTGATAAAGCCCAGGTCCTTGCGAAGGAAGTCCGTTACTTACCTAGGATGCTTCGCGAGGCAATTGAAATTCAAAAACACCCGAATTTCAATAGGGAAGATAGTTTCTCCGTTCCAGCAGCTTGGGATCCAGTAGTCCACCTCATCAAATCCTAAGCGGACAGAAGACTGCATAGACGTAGTTTTCATTTGTTAATTTAATTTTTGCTTTTGGTTTTGTATAATATTAATTTTTAATTGTCACAATAGTTTTTTTTTTCATTGTAAATATAGAAGTGTCCTAAAAAAGCGACTTTCTACTGAGTTTCTTGCGGCGTTTCTTCTCAGTAATGATGGTCTTTCCGAAGCGCTGGTAACGCTCCCTATTAGGTTTTAATTGTACTTTATAATAGTAAAATATTTTGCGTAAAATGTAACATTAATATTTCATAATTTAGAATAGGGTAGTTTTTTCAAAATTTGTAATTTAAATATTAGGTAGTTTGCATAACTGTATAAATCACTTCAGCGTTAGTCTATTGTCAGCTCAGTCGTGCTACGATTATGGAAACTGTAAAGAATCCGAAACGTCAGCAAATAAAATTAAATAAAAATACGCGAGTTAAATCCGTTAATAGTTGTTTCATTCCAGTGTTTATTGCAACCTTAGTGTAACCGATATAGGTGTAGCAATTTCTTATGTACTTACCAACTTAGTAAAATTACTTAGTATTCAACATGGCACGATGGGGGGATGAAAGAACTATACAGTTCATTAATTATTCAGTAAAATATTTTTTAAACTACCTAGATAACAAATTAGCAATTAACATACCTACCTAAATAAGTAATTAAATCACTTAAACTAGGTTTAATAAATTAAACAGATGTTAACATATAATTATTTTACATCTGTTTCATATTCTTTATAATTAAATTATGCTTTGTCAGTTTTATTACTAGTTTATGGTTTAATGTCAATAAATATTTCATTATATATTTGAATTGGTTTATAATACACATTGTAGCACGGCAACCCCATGGCATAGACGGAAGTGACTCTCTGCTAGGCCCAAACTCAAACCCTGTATTGGCTAAAGACAGGGCCGCGTCGCGACAGCCAATAGCTGCGCGGGATTTGTCATTAGCCACCCCGGCCGAGCCCGTATTGGCGCGCGCGTCTCATACGAGATCTCGCGCCATTCGTTTGCCGTCGCGGTACCGCTCGGATGACTAATTGTTATACTAATTTTTCTTATAAGACTCTTGTGTGTAATACTGTGTAATGTGTAATGTGATAATTATAATTTTGAGTAGTAATTCAACTTTCATTTCAAAGTCACTAGTATATGCCTATCGCGCACGAACCAACGTAAGCAAGCTAGCCGGACTCACTACAACATATAATATAACTTTGGTAGTTAAAATTAATCAAGCTCAAGACAAAAGTCTGACATGTGAACAGGTGCTGTTTTTAGATGGGCTGCATTGTATATTTACTTTGAAAAGTTGACTTTGTTCCTTTTCAGGACAAATATGATCTTTCTAAAGTATGCAATAAGCATAATCAAACTTGATGGGTAAAATTTATGAAGATCCCTATACTAATATATGTATTTTTTTAATTTAAAGCAATGGTGACCTACACAGGCTACAGCCGGGACCACAAGGTCATTTACGGGCGATTGGGCTCTGGCAGGAGCTGACAACTCTGTTGAACAGTGTTGGTGGAGGAGCTTCCAGGTCTACGGAAAAGTGGAAGAAGGTAAGTCATGTTGTATTAATTAAATACAATAATATGGATTATTTACAATAATTAAATAATACATGTTATGGTATTGTTTGCTTGTCCTTATTTTTGTTTTTAGTTATTGTTTCCCCTAGAAACTGTACACTTAGTTCTGTTAAGCATATAAGTATAAATAAATAAACATTACATATTATAATTAGATAGGAAAACAATTGAAAGACTTATATATCCATTTATCTTTCCTAAACTACTGTTTTTTTTACAGGTTTCGTGCTAGTTCAGTCTGAAGGGCGTCACCCGCGTGCACGAAAGTGAGCTCACTCCGAGCTCACGACCTCGTATTTTTAAGTAGGCAGTAGGGACTGCTAGGTACACATCCTTCGGACGCAATAAGATTGCCGAAGTTACATATTAGGGAAACACACAACCCTCTTAGGTACTCAGCTCCGCCTGATCCCGGCGGAGACTTAGGTCACACTCGGCAACACGCCACATCCGCGATCGACACCACACCCGCGCACCCGTTTACACATTAGCGCCAATATGGCTGCGAGTCCCCAATTGACGCTTGAGCTGTTGCTCAGATTCATGTCTGAGCGATGCCCTGCATTAGTTGAGGAATTTCAAGCCTTTGTCGCCGCGTCCCCAAATTCAGCGGATCAGACCGCCCACGTGGACCCGAATTCCTCGGCCACTCCCCCGACTCCCGTTTGTGCGGCGCCGACTTCCTCGCCCGCATCGCCCGATTCCGGGAAAAACGAAGATAGCTCCTTCCGAGAAACGGTTGCGCCTAGGTCTGGCAACCGTAACAATAAAAAATCCGCGCAATCTCCGTCTCGCTCTCGCACGCCTGTTAGGGGTAGGGCCCGCGTCCGCGCTCGCTCTCGCTCGCTCGCCACGCTCATCATCGTCAGTTAGGTCGCGTTCAATATCTCGCGAAAACTATTTACTCGCCCCGGAGACCGTCTCCGGGCGCAGGAATTTGTATAGTCCGACTCCTTCTGAGATCGTCTCGTTAGGGCTCGACTTAGAGCCGTCTCGCGGAGTGCCCTCCGGGAACGCTCCCGTAGTCCCTGTGACCGCCACCGCGGTGGAGGTGGTGAGCGCAGACGACGTCTCAATTGACGAGGAAGCGTTCACGGAGGTGACTTTGCGCGCTGCTCGAAGGAAGGCCGCCAAACAATCTAGGTCGGCTACCTCATCGCCCACGTCTCCGGCTCCTAAGGCCAAAAAATCATAAAAGCGCCCCCTTCAGGGCAAAACGCGCTCGCCGGTCCCTCAGACCGATAATCCAAATCAATCTGATCAAATGGAAACCTCGGCCCCTCCGGCCGGGGACGCGCAAAACACCGCGACAAAATCCAAACTCAAACGCCAAGATCGCCCGCCGCCAATCGTACTTAGGGACGTAGCCGCGTGGAATAGGATTAGGGCTCACTCCATCGCCAATCCGAAGGACGGGATCGTGCTTCCCGACGGGAAACCCTCTTAAGCTGGGATAACTATCTTCAGCGAAAGCTTCGAAGTTTACAACGTCGTGCGGGACCTGATCGTAGAGTTCGGACTCCCTTGGCACACCTACTCACCCCCCTGGGAAAGATCCCATCGGTGTGTGATCAGGGGCGTGCCAAAGGAGTTCGAGGTGAGCGACATCCACGCAGACCTTGTACGCCAAAAAGTGGACGTCGAGGAGGTACATCGCATGTACCGGGGACGTAGCCCCCGCGTACCTTACGACATGGTTATAGTCACCACAAAAAAGACCCTCGCGGGTAAACAGATATTTAACCTGCGTTCGATCTGCGGCCTCACGGGCATCTCCTGCGAGGCGCCGCACAAAAAATCAGACATCGGGCAATGCCATAAGTGCCAACTATATGGACATTCCCAACGCAATTGCCACGCAGCACCTCGTTGCGTCCAATGTTTAGGGTTGCACGGTTAAGATAATGCACTGCAATTGTTTGAGAGGACAATGAATTTTACCTGACTGACCTTTCGTTTGCAAATATTGTTGTGACTAATATTTAGCAATTAACAGAACTAAACTCTAATAGTAATGCTCTAGAACTACTGAAGTGATTTAGTTTTTTTGTATGATTGATTTAATCGAGAATTTACTTAGCAATGTTTGATCAAAATCAGTTCAGCCGTGAAAGTGGGGATAGAAAACCAAGATACACCCAAGTTGCGCATCAAATCAAAGAAAATCACATCTATAAATTCATGACTGCAGAATCACGACAATGTGTCGTAGTTTAGTCTTGTCGAGTTTCTGTTTAAATAGGGCCCTATTAACTAGATATAAGTATAGACATCATAATTAATTTAATGTAAGTTATAGGTACATTAACTTAATTATAATATCTTGTAATATTTTTATTATGTGGAGATTGTGATCTAACTAATGTGTTTTTCAACAGGAAACTTCCCAGAATACGTCTGAAGCAGAATGAAACCAGGAAAATGTATCTGAATCACAAGATACTTACATAATTCTTCCACACGACCCAGAAAATGAAATGCCACAAGAATTAGATATTAAAAAAATATTACAGAACCAAAATGCCTTGATTGATATAACAAATAATATGACCTCAAATAAAAAAAAATCAGTCTCAAAAATTAAGAACACTTGTAATTTCAGAATAAATTCCGAAGTTACAGCTTTGAAACAAGCTGAAAATGAATCAGTCACATTAAAGCAAATTAAAACTGGCAATGATTTGCAAGAAATGGAAAAATTACTTTCGGATGGTAATTATAAAACAAAACTTATTAATACGTGTTCATTTATTTGTTCTGGTGGAATCAGAAGAAGGGGAAATTGGGATACAGATTTTTATTTTTTATTTTTAGATACGTTATTTTCAAGCGAGTTTCTTTGCTAATGTACCTGGTCTGGAAGTACCCAATTTGTAAAAAGTAAAGGCTTTAAATTTTATCAAAAAATATGTAATAGAGCTAACCGACTGATTTATTTTTAAAAGTTGTTACATGTTGTTTTTTAAGTTTTATTATTTAGGTTAATTGTTTTGATTAAGATTCTAATTTACTACTTATGTTAATGACTGAGATAAGATTTTAATTCTAATATATATTATATACCTATATATAGCGAAATGACTGATTAGCTTTTAGAACTATATTTATTCTACTTGTTCATTAGTATTAAAAAAGATATTCAGACGTAATCATGTTTTGAGTTTAGTATTTTGTTTTTAATTTTAGAAACATTTTAGAGTGGTTGATCCTGATTATGTGTTGAAACAGCTGGTCCGTGGGGCTCTGAGGCGAAGGCCCTTGTCAAAGAGTTAGGCCGGCGTCTGATCCAGGGGTCTCGATCCTCGTTCGGGGTCATATTTGGTGCAGCAGGTTATCCATTGCTGTACAGCGGGGCAATGCGGCCGGAATTATGGGCACGTTTGAGCCGCGCATGAATTGTAATGATCATATTTAGATGCCAATGTTCTGAACGAAGCGTGTTGCGGATATGGTTTATGTATTTAGTATAAATATATTCATTCTGACGAAGCTTGTTGCTAATTTAATGTTGTCTCGACCTATATTTTTGACCATTTGAGCCATGGCTCATGACCCCAATTATTAATGCAGCTCCGAATAGTTTAGAGACAAGATATACCCACTGGCACTGTCGTGTACGCAATACTATAGAGAGGATCAATGGATACTTGAAAAATATATTTAGGTGTTTGGGCCATGACCGTGTATTACATTATTCACCAGAGAGGGCCTCTGAATTAATATACACACGTTGTATTTTATACAATATGATGCTAGACTACAGGTACCTTGAATTATATTTATAGAAACTACTTAATATTCAAATTCAAGTCAGTATACAAGAAATGCTCAGAACAATTAACCCTCCTGAATTTCATGTGGGCAGGAGAAACAGAACCAATAATAATATTATTGAGACAAATGACGGGTTACTCAGAGAGAGAGCCCAAATAAAACGAGCAATGATTATCAATAATTATTTTACCTGATTATTTTGTTTAATTTAACACCTATGCAATGTTTATATCCTTGTTGATGTAAACTATCTCCATTCCCAAATTCATCTAAATTCGTACAGAAAAATTGATATAATTACATAATGCAAATAAAACAATTCTCACCGATTACTGGCCAATATCCTATTCTGCTACCTCAGAATGGCGTTGTTTTCTCTCCTTAAATCATTACTGATATGTAATTGTGGCTCAAAAATTTAGTCGATATGGTCGGGAACACAATGAAAATTACAGATGGCGACACTATCTTTATACAAATGTCATCGCCAGATGTCCCACCATCTCTCTGTAGGTCTCCAACGTTGCCAACTTAGCATAAAATATTATACTAGATCTATTTTAAAGGGCTCTTTTTTCCATTTAGCGTTTCCAAGTAAGTAGCATATTTTTTGGCATAATTTAATCATACGTCTAGCATATTTTCTAAATGTTCTAAATGTGCTAATTTTGACAAATTTTATGAACTCGGCTTAACTTAAATTTGTGTATGTATAATTACTTTGATGAAGAATTACTTTTATATAAAACTCAACTAAAAGTCGAAGATTAAAATTCTTAGGTACTGCTAAATTAGCACCGACCAATGAAATCGAGGGAACGAATGATGTCACATGTGCAAGGTTATGTTGTCGAATATCTGTCAATAGATATTGTCATGGACAGTGAACAGGTGACATCTTATCTATCCTACAGAGTTTCTCAACTCTTTAGAGCTGTCAGGAGTGCCGTCTCATAAGCTGAGAATGAAAGTTGGGGTTCCAGTTTTGGTTAATGAAAAATCTCGAAGCGCCGAAATTGAGCAACGGTACTCGATTGCAAATTACGCAGCTAGGACGCAATATTATTAGAGCAATTATAATGACAGAAATAGCTAAAGATGAAGAAGTTTTGATTCCCCGCATACCCATGATCCCTACAGATTTACCTTTTTAGTTTAAAAGAATCCAGTTTCCTCTCAAACCAGCCTTCGCAATGATCATTAACAAAGCGCAAGGGCAAACACTTAGAGTAGCTGTGTCCATTCAGATTTTAGAGAAAAACTGTTTTTCACATGGCCAATTGTGCGTGGCCTGCTCGCGAGTGTCGAGTCCAAACAATCTCCACATTTTAACAAATAATAACAAAACAGCAAACGTTGTGTACAAAAATGTTTTAAATTAGGTCATTTTAACATATTTTTGTACACAACGTGACGCTGGCCCCTGTGTCTCTTGGACATAAGGGACCAATAAATTTTCCTAGGTACATTCTGCCACTCAATGGAATACATAGGTACCTTATACCTACTGTAAGCAGATATATATATCTCTTTTAAATATACCTACTCTCTTTTAACCAAATGCTATACCCACCCACATGAGCAATGTCGATTCTGAGCAAACTCTCCTGCAGACCTTTGTCGTATAAACCACGTACAATTCTATCGCTTGGCAACTGATCCTCAATCATTTCATTCGATTCCTTGGAATAATTACATGCTGATAACAGCTGTCTTAACTCAGTGTAGAAATTACCGAAGCTTTCGCCATCAAATTGCTTCTTCTTGTTAAATTTGTATCTTTCGAACACCTCATTTGCTCTAGAGTTTACATATTTCTCAATTTCCGCAATCACTGATGCATACTTTTCGCTCTCTGTTTCAGAAATTTTAAAGGATGGTATAGTGTTGATTCTGGGCCATTGATTCATATTTAGAAGAGTATTTTTATAACAAAAATCAGATTGAGGTTCTCAATATTATTTTCATCAGAAAACTCATTCGCAGAGTTCTGAATTTAACTCGGTTTGTAGGTGTCTACGCCAATAAACGGTCGCGCAGTTGGCAACACTTTTGCCCGCCGGCCGGCTGCCTCACTAGCGCCACGCCGCGAGCCGCGGCCATTACAACAACTAATTCCGACAACGACGATGCGCCACGTACGCGCAGCCTTTTTTAAGTAATTAAACCTCATTTATACGAAATAAAATCTTTTCTTGTCAATCCCTGACAGTAGGTATATCATTATTGTCTACGCAGAATGTAACCATGATTGAAACTCTTTTATTTTTTTGCTACAATAACCGATATTATGGTTTTTGTAAAAAAATATAAGTACAACATGTTGGACTTTTTAAATATACGGTGGAAAATTTAAAGACAAAAACTGAAATTAAAGAAACCGAATTCTCCGCGGCCCAGATGGTATAGATCAAAGGTGGGCAAAGTACGGCCTCATTTTATCCGGCCCGCCGCGGATACATCGATACATTATATTTTGAGGATTCACCCGTTATAAAGTAAAATATTTGAATACATAGATAGATAGATGAATAAGTAAAAGAATCAGTTTGTCCAGCCGCGTAGTTCATGCATTGTGTCGGGGGCGGGGAGCGGAGAGGGTAGTGAGGTGCAGGGCAGCGGCAGGCGGGACGAGCCCGCGCCGCGTGCGGACAGTCGACCAAACTATCAGCAGATGGAAAGTCTGTGGTATGCGGGGGCTCTTAAAATTATTATGGGCCGCTCATAACGAGAAGGTCTTCTTGAGGCGGTATCAACGACAGCTTCGTAGAAATCGTTTGGAAAAGCTCCAAAATATGCCAGATGGACTCTTTATTGATCACGGTGTCCCATACTGACGGTGAGGGTAGACGCTGGTTTTTAGTGGGTAGTCTGGGTATCATCTCAGGAGTCCCACATAACCACCCGACGCTCCCCCGGGCTAGGGTGGTATGCGTAACGCATTTTCCAGCGATAAAAAAAAAAGGTGGAGGTGTATAAGTATAAATAAAGCCAGAGCACTTCACTGCACCCGCAGGTGGCTAGTCAAATAGTAATTCCTTGTTGTGTCCTGCATAACATCGCCATAAGTGCTAATATATCTCCACCTAGTCCACTTGATTCTGTGGAAGAAATCAGTATGGAATCAGATTTGGTGTCATTGTCATCTAGAACCGAAGATCAAAGTGATTTGTTACGAGGAAGAGCTGTCCTGCATTGTCTACTTAACAGAATTTAATTAAGTAACACAATCTTTGTTATTTAATCTGATGTCATCGCGGTTATTATGCTAGTTATTGTCCTGGACCTAACAATGAAATATCGCCACTTCTATCATCCTCATTGGGAGAACCTTCAATTTCTAATCCTGTCAGTGTACTGCCAAGTGCGTCATCTTCAGTCACGCTACCAGTTTTTTCACCTGAAATTGTAAGGCCTTTTCCGAAGGCCCCTGAAAGAAAAAAAAGACAAGAAACAAGAAGTCAACCATTAATACAGACACACCAGAAAAGGAGGCAATCAGAAAACACTTGGATCTTAGAATAAAAAAATGTGACGAAATTATACTATTGTAGATACTTAAGTAGGTAAGTATATTAATACTAGATGACCCGGTGAACTTTGTATCACTTACCTATTAATGTAAACCAAATTTATTTAAACCATACTTATCACCTTTATTCATAAAAGATTGGTATCGATTTCGCCACATTACTAAACCGTAAGGCCGCGTGATTGGTCGAGATCCCAATCGTGATCATGGATCTAGATTGACGTGTGTAGGGGCGGCCTAATAGTAGTTTATTAATCTGGCAACACTGTCAGTGTCACTGTCAACTTTTGAAGAAAAGATTGTTGAAATTTTAAAACTATTTTCCAGAGGTTATAGTGAAGTTATAATGCATTGTCCCTTTTGTAAAAAGTGGATGGAACGGCAGAACAAAAATAATAACTGTCCAGGTTGTAATAAATCATTATTAAGATGCGATGTATGCTACAGCATAACCGCTGACACCTTCAGATTTTGTACCAAGTGTGATAAGAATGTAGAACGAATAATTGAGGCTTTGTCGCCATCACAAGAAGATTGGAGTGAAACAGAATGCAGAAGTGAAATCTCAAATTTTAGAGCCATCCACGGTCTGAAACAACGAATGGCCAACATTACTCCAGTGAGTCTTTAAAAATCTTATATTCACAGTGGATTTTTTTTCAATAGGTATTTAGTTAATAATATCAACAGTTATGCAAAAAAAGCCTGAAAAGAATAAGTTCATCTCAAGCAGGCTCATTCGTTGAACCGACAAAACTATGAGAGTAGGTACTGAAAGTTTTCCTATTGTTATAATGATAATTAGTGGAACGAAAAAAGGACGAGCTTTTTAATGTGCCAATGTTTCAGTTGTGATGGAAGACGCAGAAATTTTAGGATTATGTTGTGAGACCATTCAACAATCAATGTGTGAAGCGTGGCACTCGGCAAGGAGATAAAGGATTTCCTCAAGTACTAACGTACATAATATAAAAGTGCGTAGATGGAAAACCGAGGAGACCCTTGCACACCAAATTCTTTTTCCAAAATCCGTTGAATGCGCTGCCACTTGATATTGTACAAATACAAATGTTAAAAAATGTTTATTGCAATATGGATTTGCCAGCTCAATTCAGGGAGAAAAATGATAATTTTAACCGTAGCGAGCGCTGTGATCGTTCAGGTTACTCCCTCCACCCGCTTCGCACCCAGCGAATGGGTACGGTATTTCTAACAATACATATTAAATGTATCATAAATACATCACCCAAGAAAAGCTTTCATGAATATAATAGTAAATTTACATTGGATATGCTCGCACAATATTGTTAATGTCTATATAACAACAATCGTTAACATTTAGTAAAAAAATATACATTTGTTATGCATATTTTATATCTTATTTTTGACTGCCTTTATGAGACTAAATGGTTAATAATCAAACATGTTGATATCATTATGAGATTTTTTGTATTGAGCGCAAGTCCTTATAGGGTACGTGCACGACATATAGGTGGCAGCACTAAACGACAACAGCGACACTACGCGGAAAACAAAGGATCTGTTTAAGACTCAATTATTAAAGCAATAAATTATTTATTAAATACGAAAAATTTTGAAACATCAGCCATGGCCTATGCCAAAAAAACAGAAAATGTGGCTCTCACTGAATATAAAAATATTTTTCCAAATTGTGAAGTGGTCAAGGTTGGATTAATAGTTAATCATAAGCAGCCATGGGAGTAATATATGGGAAAAAGACTTGTCGAGATTAAGATTATTGGACTGCGTATAAAAGAGGAAATTTACCCAGTTCAGCGGTGAACTTTCGACGAGTGCGGGTCGAAATATTGGACGAGCTACAGAATTATTTGTTGGCGAGAAATAATGGAGTCAATGCCTATGATAAACGAAGAGGATTCCCAAGAATGCACTCAGGTCCAGTGCATTTCCGACAACGAGTAACCCTGTCAAACTGGGTCACTGTTTCGCGACGCGGTCGGACAAAAGGAAACTATGGCGAATACTCAAGCGATTCTGGACTTTCCGAAGAAGATACTTCAAAAAAAGAAAGCGAACAATCAAGAAAAAGAAAAAACGAAAGTGGGCTTTAAACGTAGGATTATCCATGACATATTTGAATCTCCAGGGGAAGAATTCGGTGAGCGATTTAGAAACGGTGTACTTCTAACTATTCAGCGAGATAGTGACCAAATACGAGCAAGCAAACGAGGACCAATCAGAGGAATATTTGTCATTGCCGAACATGGTAATCACATCCACGTCATCCACGATTGCGCCTACGCTAACAATACCTGCAGATGCTCCTGTACACAGTACATCAAAGACTTTGAACAAAAAGAAAGCGAATCAGTCTACGAAAGCAGTCAGCAGTTTCTTCAACAAGAAAGAAGCGTCGAACAGCAAGCAACAGCGCTTGAAAAGGAGACAATCGGCATCGAATCTAGACGAGATGAACTCAGACGAGGAGATTGAGATGGCCCAAAGCAAGAAGTCGAAGAAAGTGGCATTCGAGGAGATAGAACATTCATGCGACGAAACAGACGAAGAGAAGGTTTTCAGCTCCTTGCTAGACGACATTGTCCAAGCAACTTTTTTGACGAAGGGTACATCGAAAATCTCGCAATCTTTCTTTGTTCAGGATCGAGAAGAATCCATTTCTTTAAAATCGTCGAATACTCCAGTAATTATAGCACCCCCAAATTCAGGTAAAACATATCTTATAGACGCTGTTCTACTAGTTGTATTAATTTTGGGCAAATGGGTAATTTCAACAAATATTGTAACTCTCCATTACAAGATTGCATACAATTCTTTAGAACGAGCCGAACTTTGAATCCGGATCTGAAGAAATATTAAAGATGATATTCGGTGGAGTCACGACGCTAGTGCACGTATAATACCAAGGTGATGTCATCATGAACAGAACGCCCGTCTTTGTTCCTTCTAATAATAATTGTATACCACGTGACTCAGCATTCCAATCACGTGTTTGCATATCGTTTGATGATTCGTCAAAATGCTGACAACTATTTGCTTAGGTTTCGTCGATTGTTTCAGCAATATTGAGTCGACATGTACATCAAAATAGAAACGGAGCGTTAAACTTTCATTAGGTTGAACCAAGCCAAACTGCTTTCTATGATTAATGTACTTAATTTTTTTAACAATTATTTCTTTCTAATGAACAATTTAATTTAATAAATTCCAAAATCTGCTTATTTATAAATTGATATAGTCCGATGCACTGTGAGGTGGTGCTACCACCTATGCTATATTTATGTGTGTGTGGTGGCTTGTTAGAGAAGTATCACAACTCTCATCTCACACCGTTTGTAAGTGACGATCAACCCGCTGTTAGGGACAAGCGTAAACGTGGACGGCCACGCCGGTATCTCTAGAAACGCGTTAATTTTTCTGATTGTTTTGTGTGCTATCACGGAAATGAGGGCGTTCTTTTAATATTTAAGCACCTGGTGACCTACACACTACAGCCGGGACCTCAAGGTCATTCACGGGCGATTGGGCTCTGGCAGGAGCTGACAACTTTGTTGAACAGTGTTAGTAGGGGAGTCGACAGGTCTATAGACAAGTGAAAAGAGGTAATGTTGTATCCATTAATTTCTTACTTTGTATATATAATATTAATTAATTTCAATTTCAATTATTAATATTGTATGTTACATAATAAATATAGGAAGACAAATTAAAGTCTCATGTAAATATTTATCTTTACTAAACTACAGTTTTTTTACAGGTCTGGCAGACTGGAAAACCAAAACAGAAAAGGCCTCACAAATTCATAGTTATGCAAAAATGGTGGTGGGCCCCACGACAGTCCGAAACTGACAATGGTCGAGGATAGAGTGACAGCTTTAATTGGACAGCAGGCTGTTATGGAGCAAAACACAGTGGACGTTGGGTTTGATGTAGGTCCCAGTTCTAACAAACACACAGTCTACCGTAAATTGAGCAACAAAATAGTGAAAGACGAGTACCCATTACCAATAATAGATGATCACATTAATAAATTGACAGGAGTAAAAATATTTAGCACTTTCGATTTGAAAAATTGATATTTTTATCTACCTGTTGCTGAAGATTCAGTGAAGTATACTGCTTTTAACTCGTAAATATTTGTATGAGAAGATGAAAGACCAGAAATTTTCAAGTTTTAGCGAAAAGCTGAACTATATGGGAAATTATCTTGTGGATTATTATGGACACAACGAAGAGTGTAAAAAGAGCCTGAAACATACGTTTTCCGTTCAAAGGTCAAATAAAAGATAAATGGACAAAAGCACAAAGATGTGAAGAAAGATTCCTGAAAAATAATCAGACTTGGTTAGACGGAACTTTTGAAATTCCATCATCCAAACCGCAAGTACCAGGACGTCCATGTAAATCATTTGAGGATTCCAGTGAACGAACCAAGAGAAGGAAGACGCAGGAGATTCGTGCCACTGTAGACGACGAAATCATAGTTCATGCGGCACAAACAATATTACAAACAGAAGGAAAAAGAAATGCATCAAAAGTTCTCAGAGAAATAACAAACTGTCCAGAGCAAGCCACCAAATTCAGGAAAACCTGTTCTAAGGAATGTGAAACAATAGCACCACTGACCCCATTTGAGGCTCTTAAGATGTTCATAGAAGCTGAGTTTACTTGACGACAATATGAAATCATAAGAGCAACGAATCCAAAACATTACCCGTGTTATGATATTTTGTTAAAAGAAAAACAAGCGTGTTACCCTGAGACACTTACGGGTCACGGCTACCACAGCAGAAGTAGGATTGCAGAACCTAATGGATCATACCGTATCTCGCTTATCTATTTACCTGGAAGATGTGTTGATAACACTAAATGAAGGAGAAAAGCAATCACTCAAGATAATCTGCAAATGGGGCTGTGATGGATCCCATCAATCACGCTTTAAACAACAGTTACCTAATGATGCCGACTCAGATATATATAGATATATTTCGATTTGGGAAAGAGTCTAATGATGTCACAACCGAAGAAATAGCCATTTTAATACACAAGTCAGCAGCTAGTTTTCTCGATTCCAGATTAGGCAGTGACATTCCTTAATAATTTCAATGTTGATAATGAATAATTTGTACGCGACAGTTTTGTACTTTTATGAATCAAATTAAAATATACAATCAAATAGTATATACGTTCATAAGAATTTAGTATGCTCCTCTTTCCGATTCCTAGAGTATACCAAGCGAAGCAGATTTAAGCACCTCATTGGCCTCTATGGATTGATCCAAGTTGAAAATGAAAACCTGAGGAAAGAAAACATATTGCTCAAGCAACGAGTCGTGGAGTATCTGATTTACTTAAGAAATCTCACGATGCCATGATGTCATCAAGTAAGGATTCCAATAGAAAGGCTCTACTTACATTTCTTACTTCCATTATTTTAGGTTCCATTCATCCATATAAAATACAAATATTTCATATTTTAGAACAGGGTAGTATTTTAATTTTATAATTTAAAATATAAAAGGTAGTTTGCATAACTGTATAAATCACTTTAGCGTTAGACTATCGTAGCTCTTGCTACGAATATCGGAACTTAAGTTTATAGTTGTTTCATTCCAATTAATAATTAATGAATTAGAAAATCAAGCCACGAACACGCAAACAGAAGATGAGAATGTTCTCTGTGAAATGGAAGCTATTTGGAAACAAAATATTTTATATAAAAAATCTAATCAGACCTCGTCAAAGCGTAGTCATACCAAACTACTTACACTAGAAATTAAAAAGTTTAGTGAAGACATTCAGAAACATTATGAATTTTGAAAAATATAACTAATACAAATGATAGTTATGTCGTTCATAATTCTCCTGCGCATTCGGAGATGTATATATTCCAAGGGAAATATCTTCGCTGAAAGAAATTTTCTCGAGCGAGTCAATGTCTTGTCAATTTAAAGAACATTTTGAAATCAAAACTGATATCGAATGTAACGATAATAATATCATTAATGTTCCTATGGTAGAGAAGTACAATTTTACTAATTTTGTGCATGTTTGTAATATTACCTAGCAAATTCGTGAATTTGTTAATAACAGCTGCATTGCAAGATTTCGGTCGTACCTATAGCATTGAATGACCTGCAATGTCCTCTGAAACCATCATCTTCAGAGATCGCAATAGGTAGTGCCTATTTACCTAAACTTGGCGGGAGGAGATGACTAAGAGTGGTTACAACCACCAAAAATATTATTTATTTTTATTGAACGCGGGATTTCCCGGGATTTATAAGAATACATAATCGATATAGATTCACACTCAGGGTGTAATGGTTAATGAAATGTAATTGTTTAATGTCGAAACTTACGTTGAGAACTCAAAAGGTGACTCATACGAGTGGTCCGTCAGGCATAGGAATATAAACATTTTCTATATTCCTCAAAAGGATTAATACGTTTTATTTTACTTGTAAATCTTGTTACATTGATTTATTTTAAATTATGTTATCATGAATGTATCTTTCAGATTTCATTTGTAATGTATTGAACTAATGGTACAGATTTACAAAGTATTAATTCACATCATAACGCAAATATTACATCTCATTACTTTGTATACCTTTAGCCGTGTACCTGCATTATGCGACCGTGCTGATAACAGGATGCTCTATAAGAACATGCGAGTGCGAAAGAGATAACACGATACTAATCCTTTTATTATCCCAATAATCTTCAGTTTGAGCCTAGTGAGTACCTATAAGTTCACTCGCTCTTCATCCTTTAGTGTTTGTTGTTGTGTGTGATTTTTTTTAAATTGGACTGTGGATTTTTTTTGACCTTGGCTTGTTATACGGACTTTGGATATTTCTTATACGATTAACTTGGCCTGACTTAAGGACTAGATATTACCTGAGGATACAATTAAACGTAAGTAAAATTAACTACTGTTATTTGTATTTAAGGCTAAATGTGTCTAGATACTATAGCTATAGATACGAAATACATATTCAGGATAGTCTTGCGCAAATCGATCTAGTGGGACTAGATCAATACTAAACTAAGCAATGCCTATACATGCCTATGCCTACCTACTTGTACATATATAATTATAATTCTTGGACCATACGAATTTTTATTGAAAGTAGATCTATTCGCAAGACTGCCTCCATTATTTATTTCAGAGAGAACTATCTACCAAGTATCGAAATTAATTAATCCTCTTACGGTAATTTTCCACATATATATTTTTAGTAAAACATTGTACCTAATAGATGTTCTACAGTACACGTGGTATTTATGCTGCTATCTATTTACGATGCTCAAATGAATTTGTTGACAAATACTTAGTTTCTAACTTGATTTCTAGGACTACTGAATTTACGTTAGCAGCGTGAATGACAAGATGGCGTCTGATGGCATTGTACAAAGCTGGATTAAAGACTATCCTGAGTTTTACTACGACCCTGCTAGTAAGACGATTTACTGTTCTAAGTGTGAGAGCAGTGTAACAACGAAACTAAGCAGTCTGAAGAGGCACATAAATGGACCGAAACACCATGGAATTAGTAAGAAACCGAACGAAGAATTTTATTTCGATTTGATAGAGTTTTTGATTATGTGTAACATACCTTGGTTTCAAGTAAGTCAACCAGGTTTTAAATCATTCTTCCAAAAATATATTTGCTGCAATTGTAGTATGCGTAAAACTGTTCCAAGTGAATCTTTATTGCGGAATGTTTACTTGGATCTTCTTTTCAAAAAGAAATTAACATCGATTTATAGCAAAATCTCAGGCCAAAAGTTGTGGATTTCTTTAGACGAAACCACTGATTGTCTTGGTCGATATATTGTGAATTTTTTAGTAAAACCTTTAAATGGATGCTCACAAAAACCATTTTTAATCGCCTGCAAAGTCCTAGAAGTTGTTAATGGAAACACAATAAGTCAATTTGTGATTGATTGTCTACAAAATATGTGGGGAGACTCTTATGAAGGCAAAGTAGGAGATGTTTTAGTCTTGTGTAGTGATAGCGTCGCATATATGTTAAAAGCAGGACGTCTCCTGAAGCAATATCTACCGAATATGAAACATGTTACTTGTTTGGCACATGCTCTTCATCGGGTGGCAGAGAAAATACGCGATGGACACTCTGATGTTAATGTTTTAATATCTAATGTAAAGAAGATATTTTTAAAAGCTCCTAGCAGAGTAAAGATATTAAAAGAAAATTTTCCAAATATGCCCCTTCCACCGCAACCTGTTATTACAAGATGGGGCACTTGGCTGGAAGCAGCTTCATATTATGCAAAATATTATGAAGAAATTAAAACAGTTCTAAGTAAACTAAGAAGTTCTGAGTCAATATCAATTAGACATGCTAAAAACATACTTCAAAAAGAGAATTTAAAAAATAACCTGATGTATATTGACGAGTATTATGAAATAATTACAATTGCTTTGAAGTCTATACAGACATCAAACTTGTCTATAGTACAATCTTTAGATATATTTGACGAAGTAAGGGCCGTACTAGGATGGTGTTCATCTGAGCCAGTCAAAATAAAACTCAATAATGTCATAAACAGAAATCCCGATCTCGATGTAATTAGAGGCATACGTGACGACATTGTTCAGGATCGACAGGAAGAGAATCCAGCATTATCCCATTATAAGTTTGCACCTCTTACCTCTGTCGATGTTGAAAGGTCGTTTTCAATGTATAAGTGGATTTTAAATGTAAAAAGAAACCGTCTTAAAGTCGAAAACATTAAAAGAATAATGGTTATTTATTATAATTCTTTAAACAATGATGACATTAGTAGTGATAATGATTATACTTCTGATATTGATGATGTTGATGATGATACAGATTAAAAATGTTTTCATAATGTAACATTGTATTTAATAAATGTTTTTTACATAAGTTAATGAGTTTTAATTTGCACACCTTACATTTTTGATCGATTTTCAAAACCACTGCGTGAAACACCACGACACACATGTTTGCATTAAACAATTACATTTTATTAATCATTTGACGCTGAGTGTGAATCTGTGTCGATTATGTATTCTTATAAATCCCGGGAAATCCCGCGTTCGATAAAAATAAATAATATTTTTGGTGGTTGTAACCACTCTTAGTCACCTCCTCCCGCCAAGTTTAGGTAAATAGGCACTACCTATTGCGATCTCTGATCATCTTACAGGAAATGTGACATCCATTACAAATAGCTATGCAAAACCTTGAAATTGAAAAATATCTTAAAAATAGGATGAAGATTTACAAAGTTTGGCGAAAATTATTCACCATACAGAAACCTGAGCTTTTTGTAAATTTGAAATTTACATGGCCTAAGCGCAGTAAAAATATGGGTATTACAAATTATGTGGATATCTTGTGTGATAATAATGTCGTTTGTGATTCTCCTGCTCAATCAGAGACATATACTCCAACAGAAATGTCCTCGCCAATAGATGTCAAGCGATCATTCAATGATTATAAATGAAAATTCAAAAGAAAATATTAAAAATATAACTAACAACAATAATAACATCATTCATGTAGCTTACTTCGCCAAAAGATATATCAAGCTGTGATAATTTAACCATCAGTGAAAACTATTTCAAATAAAAACCCCTGACAATTTTTCTACGTTTTCAAAGTAATATTGTCCAGCGTAATACTTTGTCCACATGTACATCAAATATATTACCTTCGCGAACAGAAGGATCACCCGAGAAAGAAGTCATTCCAAAAGAAGTTTTAAATAGGTATATCAAGCGCTAGGACTTAATTTCGTGTTCTTTCTCTCGGGTCACATAATGTTAGTTCAATTTACACAAAACGAAGATGTGATGTCTATGAAGGTGGTTTTCAAATTCATAAACAGACATGTAATTTAATTAAGAAAAAAGGAAAATTTGATAAATTTCATTACCCGAACGTGATACGTAAATTTACAGAAAAATTACTGAATTCACACATCCTATTCCTTCCTCTTCAAATCACGAATATTAACAACCGTACACATTTTAACAGATAGCCCAACTAGTCAATATAGAAATAAACAGATATTTTACACAGCTCTGCAATGACTTCCCATATTTAAAATCAGTGTCTTGGAATTACCAGGATGCCGGGCATGGAAAAGGCGCTCCTGATGGCACTGGTGCCGTGGTAAAGAGAACTGCCGATTATCAGGTCAAATGTGGACGCGATGTTGGAGATTATTCAACATTAAGCAAATGTGAAAAATATTGAGATACGAATAGTTGAAGAACATGAGATTATAGAGAAAGAAATTCTTCTTCCCAAAGACATATCTCCCCTTTAAGGGTACAATGTCGATACATCAATTCATCTGGAATTCTGAATCAGAATTTCTTGAATTCAGAAAACTCAGCTGTTTCCTGTGCAACCTCCTAGGACCCCCGGTACAAATTTTTAGTTGCACCAATGTCAAATTTAAATCTTCTCGGGGTTATTTCGACGGTTCATAGAGTTAGTGTACATCCTTATTAACGATTTAAATGTTTCCAACTGTGTAATAATTATAACTTTCAAAACCACGTGAGTGACAGTGAGCGCAAAGGTAAGTTTAATCTTGACTAATCTTGTAAATCTTTGTTTTTTTCATTGTAGTTTTATAGCCAGTATGTACAGAAAAGACGGAAATTTAAAACAAAATTAAATGCATAATTTTAAATGTTCAAAGTGTTTAGGTAACTGAATTGCTGAGCGGCTTGATATTTATGTTCACATTTTTGCACTTCGGGTCTCACTTACTATTCTCGTCTTTTAGCGGTTTTGATCTTTTATTGGTATTTTTTTCAGTTCTTAGAGACCGTCTACATACTTGATTGTCTAGATAATTCTGAATATGACGACGAAGATGGTGACTACCTCGATGATGGGCCTGACGACGAATATTTGCTTATTAACCGAGAGGATTTGGATGAAAGTTCTAGAATTATGTTTAGAAGATGATGTACCACCTCAACCCAGTCGAGGCAGAAGTCGGGGTCGTGGTCGCGTATCTGTCGGTCGCGGCAGAAGCACTCGGGGACGAAGCAGTCGCGGACGAAGAAGTCGCGGACGCGGTAATCGCGGGCGTATTAGTCACAGCTCTAATAGAAATTTAAATGAAGACGAGATTATTACGCCAAATGGCAATCTCGAATGGCAAGCTAAAAACTTTGCTCTATTAGTCAGGCCTTTGTCTGAGCCATCTTACGTTCCGATTGATACCTTAAATTTTAGGAATGAGCAGTACTTTCGACAGTATATTAATGACGACATCATAAATTTAATGATAGAAAAAACTAATCAAATGTATATATTTAAAACAGGAAAGTCACTCCAGTTTATTTATGTCGAGTGCAACACATTTCTTGGTATGACAATAATGATGTCCTGCTTATGCTATCCCTACATTAGAATGTATTGGGAAACAAAATGGCGTATTTCTGTAATAGATAATGCTATGACACGGAACCGATATATTCAGTTAAGAAACTCCATAAAATTTTCGATCCAGACATTACCCAGGAAGAAAAATCCCGTGGAAAGTTAGGCCTCTCATCGATCGTATATTACAGGGCTGCCAAAAACAAGTCAAGAATCAACATACATAAAGCAGATGTGGAATCTCTCTTCCACCTTGCAAAATAACACGTGGCGATAAAAACGGTAAAGAAATTCGTGTGTTTATTTTTAACGCCAGAAATTTGCCGATGATCGGCAATGTCAATGAAAAAGGTTTTCTTGATTTTATGTAGTACAATATTATGATTGTAACCGCGAGTTCCGAAAATAGTGAGTTCTTGACATATTTTACAAACGTTGTAATAATCTCTGGATTTTATATATTGTCGCGGATACGAATACTACTAGCCAAACCCTTATTTTAAGCGATTTCTTATGACATTTTTTTATGATGAAAAATAATTAAGTATAAATCACCGAGCTGATATAAATAATTTATACGTAAGAGAACATAGATTCAGATGCCTTAGTTCTAGATACATTCGTACTAACAAGCAGCAACAACGATATTGACATGGATCCAATATTAACTGATACATCACCATCTATAATTGATTTTATTTGTGATACCGATTTAAATTCTGAGCAAAATACTAGCCGACCACCATTACCGGTAACTAAACTTGTTGATTACAGTGATTCTGATACTGATAATTCTTACTCTAATGGATTTAGATAATCAAAACAAAATATCATATGTAGACTTACCAAATTATGATCATACTACTTTAAGGGATCCTACTAAGCCAGCCTTCATTAATCAATTATTTCAACCGAGCACCAGCTCACTGTTTTTACAGGTCTGGCAGAGTGGAAAACAAAAACAAAAAAGGCCTTACAAATTCATCGTTAAGCAAAATTGGTGGTGGGCCCCGTGACAGCCTGAGGGTACATTCAGATGACAAGCGTTCAACGCGCGTTTACAGCTACATAACAACTATTCAGGGCCGTACACATGCTTACGCGCGTTTTATTGATACGCGCGTTAAACGCTGCACTAGCGCTCGACTCTTGTCAGCGCGCGTCATTGACAACAGTCGCTTTTCATTGGTTTTCCATATTGGCGTTCAGTTGAGCGCGCGCTTTCGACGCGGATGGACGCATTGGGTTCATCAGGTCATCAAGAAATCGTCCGAAATGGAAACAGAAACTTTTAATACGGAATTATTTATAGACGAAATAGAGAAACGTCCTGCAATATGGGACATGACAAGTAGCGATTAAATTGTCTCCAAAGAAAAAGGCGGAGGGTGCTCTTATGGACGCACCTAAAATGGACCCACCCGTTTTACAAGCAGTCAATAGATTAGAAACTTTGGCTCAAACTATCCGTCAAGATGAATTTGATACATTCGGAGTACATGTGGCAAGCCAATTACGTAGTTTGCCATTAAGAAATGCTATTGTTTGTCAAAACTTCATCAATAATTATTTGTCACAATAAAGACTGAAAACCTTAAATACACAACATTTTCCAATTGCTAGACCTACGAGTTCACTCTCAGAGTATACACGCTATACTTCGACTCCAGAAGCCGAAGCTACTACTACTTCCCGAAACCAAGCTTTTCAAAACCAGCGTGAAACTTCGACTCCATTTCGAAAGCTTCCATTTCTAGAAGGCACCTCGATTATGAGATAAGATGCGTGGTCGGAAATCGCAATGTTGATGTCAATGACTGTAGAAAAATGCAATAACAAAATTGTTAGTCTTCTCTCTTCATACCGCCGCGAATACGAAAATACCGGCGCCGCCTCTTTCCGATTCCTAGAGTATACCTCTAGGAATCGGAAAGAGGAGCATACTAAAGCGAAGCAGATTTTAAGCACCTCACTGGCCTCTATGGATTGATCCAAGTTGAAAATGAAAACCTGAGGAAAGAAAACATATTGCTCAGGCAACGAGTCGTGGAGTTATCTGATTTACTTGAAAAATCTCACGATGCTATGATGTCAAGTGAGAATTCCAATAGAAAGGCATCACATTTCTTACTTCCATTATTTTCAGGTTCCATTCATCCATATGAAATATAAATATTTCATATTTAAGAACAGGGTAGTATTTTAAGTTTATAATTTAAAAAATAAGGTAGTTTGCATAACTGTATAAATCGCTTTAGCGTTAGACTATCGTCAGCTCTTGCTACGAATATCGGAACTGTTAAGTTTATAGTTGTTTCATTCCAATGAATTATTGTTATTGGAATGAAAGGGTGTCACGGTCCGTCCTTTCAACTTCGTGCAGCCAAAAAACTTCGCCAATCCCGTCGTGACGAAATTAAAATAAAACCCGGTTTTGTTATAATACACCAAAATGTAAGATCTATCTCCGGTAAGAGTGCACTCCGAGATCTGAAGCCATCCATATAGCAGTATAATCCAAAAAAACCTCACAAATGGGGATACAAAAACTTCGTCTTGAGTGGCAGTTCAGGATTCAGTTATGATTTCGAATTATACACAGGCGCACAAGCACCAAATAATCCAGGCGATAATTTACCGAACTTTGGCGTTTCAAGCAACGTGGTTGTCCGGCTTGCAAGAACTATACCGGAAAACCTAAACTACAGACTTTTTTTGACAACTGATATACGTCATTGCCGCTTTTGGTTTATCTAACGAAAAAGGGACTTTTACCAATCGGCACAATCAAAGCCAATCGTATTCCTGGTTACCAAGTTATTGAAAATATTATTGAAGAAAATAGATCCCTCATCAAGCCTTTTTTTGGAACGCTAAAGGTTCACCAAGTACGAGGTAATGTCTTTACAGGTCCAAAGTTGAATATGAAGAGCCTCAGTTGCTTTTGTTCTAACTTTTGTAGTCACTTCAACTTGGATGAAATCACTTATGCCAAATTAGATTCTGCTGAAATATATTCAGAGTCTGATGACGATACACACAAAAAATGTCTCCCACGAAATATTACAAATTCGGATGTTGCAGTTGATAGCAATGATAGCGCCAATATGCCTTCATGTTCAAAGTCTATCGATGATCCAAGCTGCAAATATAAAAACGGTGATTTTGTACTTGTACAATACCATAATCAAAATAAAGAGTATAGATATGCGTGTGTTCATCTGATTTTGACGAAGAGGAGGAGAATTTGGATACAAATGATCATAGGCAATCTACGACAACAACTGAAGACGATAGTCAACCTATAAGACCACCACCACCAACAATTCGTCGTAATAAACCTATGGAACGTGAGGCTGCTGGAGAAACAGTTAAGGATGCTCTGGTTACACTAAATTTAAAAGAAACTATGAAAAGTCGATGCATTCAAGAAGATGATGAGTGTGACTTACATGGTAAAGTTATAGCCAAAAAGTTGAGAAAATTACCCGAAAATGAAAGAATGCAATTTGTTTGTGAAATATACAATCTGTTTCTGCGTCATGAACAACGTACTCCAGCATTATTTTCACCATATATTTCATCACCAGCTCCTTCGCCACCATATTCTTACGACCGCAGGCAACAACATTTTTCACAAACTAGTGCGTATTCGGAACCAACTACATCACACTATCAGAGAGCACATTCTTCACACAGCAGTTACCTACTCTGATCCACCAATGCAGTTAGTTATACCAAAATAAAAAGATTTTATAAATCAAATACTTGTATCCATATAAAAACATATTTTAATGCAAAAAGCTATCAAATAAAGAAATGCAACATGAATTGATGAACATACATGATTTATCTACTCATATTTGTTCAGGCAAATGCTCCTATATTCATTCTAACACAACATGAATTGATCAACCAAATCCCATACTCATAGAGACATAAGTGTACCGTAAATGTAAATAAGTAAATGCACCTATACTTATTACTTATTCAATTTAAAATGTATAAAGATTTCCTCTGTTCCTACCTCATAGTTTACAGTACCGATATAGATATAGTATACAAATATCTTTGCCCACTAACATAACATTACTAATGCACACATTCATTGCACAAGTAACAGTAGAGAGATGTAACAACAGCAGTGAAAGCCACAAACCACAAAAAGTAGCACAGAGTGCAGTTGTAAGACTATTAGAAAATAAAAAATTAATAAATCTTTATCTTTTAAGTCAACTTAGAAAGTATCTATTGCAACAAACATGGTAAAAGAGAATCATCATTATTGTTGATGATTCAACCTCCTTTTATAGTTTTTTTACTTTTATGTTTAGAATATTTATATTTGTGTTTTGTTTTTCTTTCCAAAATGTAAGTCAGTTGGTAATAAATAGTCATAGAAACCGCTCGCTTTGTTTTTAAATGTTATAATTAGTTAGTTAGATACAGTCTACAATTATGTTTTATCAAAATTCATAGATAGATAGACCGAACAGTTAAGCAGCAAGCAGATACCACGATGATAATGTGGAAATCCAATATCGACATCAGTAAGATAACCATTCCCACCAACTTAAGGGCAATGTATGCTTGTGTTGTACCTATCACCAGTATTTTTACTTCATAGATTTAACAAATGCAAGAATGTTGTGCATTTTTCTAAGAAACTAATAAGATCATTAGACATGACTGAATTTTATTTGGTTAGTCCAATGTGGTAATCATTGATGTTTTCTATCCTTAGTAGTAGACACAGAAAACCAAAAGAAAATCATCTGAAACCTTTTCCAAGCCTTTATTCCATGAGCAAACACAGAAATTCAACTCACTTTAGAATAAATGGCAGGGATTTTAATAGTGATGTTTAAATAAATTGACTACAATCCTAAAATCTAAATATAAGTTTGTAGACTTGAATCTACCTACACAAACCAGACTCGTAAAAGTATTCAAAGATCCTCTAACAATTAACAGCAATGATTCTTTCAACGAATGATGTAGGAAAACTGATCACACGATTTGGTGAATAGAAAGTTATTATACGACACAAGAAGCTTCAAACAATAGTTCTGTAGACGACACATGATTTTCAATATTTTAGTTTTGTACTAAATTTAGACACAATACCCACTAGCACAACTACCAAAAATATACAAAAAAAAATTAATTAATAATCTAGACCACAGCACACGTAACAAGCTTTATATGAATTCGATATTTAGTGCAAAGAAGTAAAACGAAGATACGTCTATTGAAGTCTATTCACAGTCAGTGTTGCCAACTCCTAGAAATACGAGTCGCTAAACTCAGAGTCAAAAGTCGCCAGAAAGTCGCTAAAACTAAAACATAATAAAAAGTTAGGGGGGACCCCCCCCTTAATGATATACTAATGGAACTTCAATTAAATATAGTTCAAAATTTGGTGTTTTCCATATTATGTATCTCTTGACATTGAATAATTGTGTGTCGATTTGACAAAAAATGTATCTATTAATTGGCTCTAGAACTGTTTTAATTTGTACTCCAAAAGTCGCCAGATAAGTCGCTAAACTATTTTTGTCGTCAAAACTTTTTTTTGGTCGCTAAGCCTTAAGCAAAAGTCGCTAGTTCTAGCGACAAAATCGCTAAATTGGCAACACTGTTCACAGTAGGTATTAAATTTAAATATGATTATCGAAATTTCGAGTCAGAAGCAGACTGAACTGTCCAACCGCACCACAGGCTAATAAAGGCGGCAATGCCCGATGTCGGCAGCCCGGCAATTCGGCAATGTAAATAAAAAAAAAAAAAATATACGCGTCGAATTGAGAACCTCCTCCGTTTTTTTCGTCGGTTGATGAAATGAAAATGAGCGCACACAGATAATAAAGACAGACAAAGATTCATAAACCAACACGATAGTTCACGATACTTCATTAAGTTCTGTTTTGAAAACACTAGCGCCATTGAGTAACGAAAATGTTAATACAGAAATTATATTTAAAATCGTCAATAAATTCCAAATGTGTGTCCATTTCCGACGTAATCCCCTATTAATGACATTAAATTATATTAGTTATAATCAAGCCACATAATTTGATGTTATTTTCTTACTAAGTATATCTATGGCAACAAACAGATACGAAAAAAAACGCGAGTTATAACTTAGTATTTTATTTTATCAAAAAGTTATGACATACAAAATTTAAATCTAAATTATAATTAAAATCTTATTACTAACTTAGTTACAGTCTTTGTAGCAAAAGACTATGCGATGCGAGTATGCAGGGCGTGCATGTGGCCACTCCGTTTCTCATGTCAATCGTCCTGCTCATAATTATTCCAGGGCGGTCACACGCATGCCCTGCATATTACTGCATAATAACCTCATGTTCTCGCTGCGTTTGGCCGGGCAGTAATACAGATTAAAAATCAAAGTTTATTCCTTTAATAACATGTGTGTATTTTTCCAGGAAGAGTTTGTAAACGCATTATTAATAAAGTGATGCTGGGTTTTTAATTAACGTTTTAGGAAAACTAATAAATTAATAGGTATTTTTGTTATTTACTATTCTGTAGAACACAATGAAACCTTTAATAATGCAACTCTCTTAAGGACCAACAACATAATTAACAAAAAAGTATAAGTAACATTATTATGTTACTTATACTTTTTTATGTTATATGCATACATAGGTACAAAGTATAAATTACATGTATGTTTTATATTTCAAATCTTGGTTATTGTGGAACTGCAGACTTATCAAACCACAAGCAACAAGTACTATAATTATGTGCTAATCATATTTTATACAGTGCAATTTATCTTTATAAGACAGTCTAAAGAAACATTTATATTACTTTTCTCTCTAAAATAGGCCCTATATTTTTTAAACCTTAGTCAGCTAATACAATACAATTTTCTAGAATAATTTCAACAAGCCCACATATTTCAACTGAGACACATTAGAATATTATTATGCAACCACCACAGCCATTTGAAACAAAATTAATAAAACCATTTGGAGTTGTGCTTATTAAAAAATTCTTCATATTATAATTTTCATATTGCAACCTTTCAATAACTGTTGTACTGGATTTGACGGTTTCTCAATTTCAATCTGAAAACAGTAAATTATTATAATTTCTGATGCCTTCGCAGTTATTACTCATGGGAATGAGACAACCAATTGAACTTGCATATTTTGCTTTATTGACTGACGTTTTGGAACCTTTGAGGTTTCCATAATCATAGCACGACTGAGCTGACAATAGAAACAACACTAAAGTAATTTGAAACTGTAAAGGTTCTGAATCACACATCAGCCAATAATATAAAATATGTGAGGTAAATTTGTTTGTAGTTATTTCATTCCAACAGTAAATTATTACTTTAGCATAAGACTATTCAGTCAGCTGAGTTGTGCTAGGATTATGGAATCTGTAAAGGCTCTGAAAAGTCAGCCAATAAAATAAAATATGTGAGTTAAATCCATTTAAAGTTGTTTCATTCCAAAGTATATTATTAATAACAAAATAGCAATGTCTATTGCTGTACTTATAAAACTCATAATTTTCTCAAATTTTTATTACAATTTCTCCATAATGTTGTTAGTGAAATGTCAGAAATCATAATATTATGCAAGGTAATTACGATACCTGCTCAGACTATAAGTGGATTGTTCCACACCAATGTAACTGACTTTCAATCAGTATTTAAGTCTTCATCTGCGCAGGCACATGTAATGAAGAAATTTTCAAGAGACTTTTTTTTCCAGCCGCAGATATGTTGGTCATGGGATGTTGGACCAGTATTTTCCTGTCTGTCACCTCAGGGCTACACATGATACTTTTAGTATTGCCATTTTCATGTGTTAAATCATGAAATGTGAGATTCATACATGTTGGATATTCTTAAATGTAGTTGTTAAGGCACGGGAGGTTGTGGCTTTAACCCTGGTTCAACATTGATTGTTCTCCAATAGTTTTCATTGTCCTCCTCCAACTGAAATACAAATAATACATAGTTGTATGAAACATTAAAAAAAAACATTCTAAAGTTAAATCTGTTATAGTTGTTCCACTTTGATAACATTCCAATCAAAGCAATAGTGAGTGTAATCTATACTAATATTATAAAGAGGAAAGGTTTGTTTGGATTGAATAGGCTCCAGAACGGCTGGACCAATTTCAAAAATTCTTTCACAGTTGGGAAGTTACACTATTCCCGAGTGACATAGGCTCTAAAAAAAGATGATCCATGCGAAGCCGGGGCGGACAGGTACTCAAATGTATAGATACTAAGTGACTCACATTTAAATGATCTTTACAAATAAACATTGTCCTTTTAACTACACAATTTCATTCTGCTTGCAACACGCCATTCGGATTTGCTCTTGTTTGGGATAGAAAAAAAATTGCCTATAGTTTTGCGACTGTTATTGTCGCTAGTTTTTATTAAACAATATTTGATTAAAGTCATTTTATTAATTCTTTTAGCGGTTCATAAGTTTTAAAAAGTAGCTTTGACAAATGTGAAATGTCAGCCTTGACAGTTGACATATTATTATTGCACGCTTCCATAGAATACCACAGAATGCAGATAGTACAACAAATGACATTATAAGCCATTTAGCCATAGACGCTGGTGATTAGAATACAACATAGACATAATAATATTATGAAAAAAATATCTTTGGAATACCATATCCTAATTTGAATCAGTGTACAACTGACATCATAATTTTTCACATAATACGCCGTTTTTGAATGACCGTCTTTTATAAAAGATTTTAATACATATTTGAGTATTAAGGTTTTTTAAGGGATAAAAACCTTTTGCCTTGTTGTATGGGTATTTAATAGAGCGGGGGTAAGTACTTTAAGGGGTACCTATATGTGTAATTGTAAGTAAAAATCGATGGGTATTTATCATTATTAAATTCATATAAACGCTTTAAGCACTTGTAGTCTACATTACCGTCGTAAGTAATTAATTTTGTAATGAGTGAATATGATTTCTCGCAAGAAACTTTACTTGCTAGCCTCTTGATACTGCCGCAGATATTATTATAATATTAAGTACCTTTAAAAAAATACATATATTATCTAGGTACCATTATACCTACTTATGAATATGTAAGTATAATTAAAAAAATCTAATAACACAAATTATGCCGCGACAGCAAAACGATTTTGAAAGTTCGCAGCTTAAACGTTCTAATTTGAATACATTCCATAGAGTAAAGTCCAGCGCATTTTGGCGGGAAACGGAAGGCATAAAGCATGGCGGCAAGCTCGATAAGCACTAATGTGACGTCGGACATTAATGCTCCGTACTTATGCATGTATGATGCATTGTAACATAATAATGTTTTATAACTTTTTTGTTAAAGCCACAAGATAAAAAGCTGGGCGAAACCGTTTTAACCAAAGGCGCCAAGTAGGTATATTTTTGTTTAACATTAACTAAGTAGTTAGTTTTAATATGTATCGGTACGCAAATTTAGAATATCTGTTCAAAAACCAATATCTTGTAAGCCGCATTGGGTTTTAAAAGGAGGTAAGAAAATGGTTGCATCTGAAGTTAAGAAACTTAAGCTCGTACCTAAATGGGATTCATCAACGAATTAAAATAATATTATTATCTTTGTTATATGGCATGTTAGTTACTTTGAGAGTTAAATTGGTTTGTTAATTCTGAGATCCTAGTGTAAAGGGGTGTAGTAACATAGTTCAGGTGAAAAAGAGCGTAAGTCCTTCACAGTCTGTTATTATTATGCTAGGTCCTCAATATTATAATTCTAACATACGGGCTAAGTGTTTACTAATTAATTCCGCAACAAGTTTTAGCCGCGCCCTGTTTACTTTTTAATTAATTTAACCTAACCGATAATTTTACCTCTACACAAAATGTGTTGAGTGACATGGCAGATTTGGAGGCCGAGCACAAAGGTTGTATAGCACAGTGTCCACAGTGTAATAAATGCAGAAGCTATGCACTAGATTACATACTGGAGTCCTATGGAGTCACCGATGTAAATAAATCTGTCTTTACACACAGACTTATAGTATAATAGACATGACGATGATTGTTTTTCTTCGTCCATCAAGTAGATAGATTGCCAAAAAATATTAGACACGTATTTTTTCTTTTCCCAATCGAACAATAAATGCCAATGATAAGCGTTTCCAAAGTTCGGGAGTGGGGGCTTGTGACGTCACGGCATGGTATAGATTGTACCGTATTGACGAGAACGGCTGGACTTGTTTAATTAACATATTTTGTGTTTGTGTATTTGAAAATATTTACATAGGTACTTAGTGCCATTCAATGACACCAACTGTCAAATCGATTGATTAATGTAGCCTTGTTTTGCCGGGACCACTAACTTAGTAGGTAGGTACTTATAGTCCTATGCTAAAAAGAAACGTCAGCCAATAAAATCAAATACGCGAGCTAAATCCGTTTGTAGGTAGTTGTGTTGTGTCGTGTCGTTTGTAATAACCGCGAAGGCATCAGAATTTTTTAGGTACCTAAGGCGCCAGAAATTATAATATTATCTAGACTGGTTTCTTCAGTCCTGTTAATGTGTACAAGCCTTGACAAGTTCGTAGTATGCCATTAATCACCACCCAAAGTTGTTCCCCGTTGACAACTCCCCGTCCATACGTCCCATTTTAATTCCCTCCATATTTTTTGGCCCTAAGACGATAAATCATGGGGAAAATCATTAACAGACTTTTATTAAACGCTGTTTGGTCCTTTAACAAGTTTCGTTTTATGAAGTCTTTTTGGTCCGCGGTTTCACATTAAATTGAAATTGATTCGAGATCTTTGAATGATTCGGTTATCATATTATTTCATTATACGTATTATTTATTAAATAACTAGCTTCTGCCCGCGACTTCGTCTGCGTGGAACTCCTCCTTTTTTGCAGTCGGTTAAAAGGTAGCCTATAATATATGTTCTTTCTCAGACTGGAGACTTTATTTGTACCAAATTTCATTTAAATCGGTCCAGTAGTTTTAGCGTGAAAGCCGTTGGTCGCAGCGTGATGTTATATAGCCTAAAGCCTTCCTCGATAAATGGTCTATCCAACAAAAAAAGAATTTTTGAATTCGAACCAGTAGTTCCTGAGATTAGCGCGTTCAAACAAACAAACAAACAAACTCTTCAGCTTTATAATATTAGTATAGATTATTATTTAACTTGGCTTACCTTATGCCTTATGGCATTTCAGTCAAGCGAGGCTACTGAAACTATGTTTCTTTTTAAAAAGTCCAAGACAGGCAACTTCAAGGCTCATTAGATCCATGACCTGCAGTCATCAGACGCACAATGACCTCCGCTAATGACCTGTGTACCTTTACAGTATACAGTTTCAATGCAGAAACGTGTTCCGGAATTAATTATAGCTAGTAAGATAGATTATCAGGATTTGACGTCCTGTTGGTCTAGTGGTTAGAGGCCCTGAATACGACGTTGCGGGTTCGAATCCTGGGGGCAGATGTCAATGTGATGAGCTCTGGCCTGGATGTCTTATAGGTATGTATTTATGTATGTTTATCTGTTGTCTAGTATCCATAGTACAAGCTTTGCTTAGTTTGGGACTAGATCAATTGGTGTGAATTGTCCAAAGATATAATTATATTTAAGATATTTATTAAAATCGTTATATGGAATGTCTGATGTAGTATCAAAACTCTTAGTAAATGTTTTTTTGTTATGATAACCACAGGTTTGATAAATAAATTAGACATTCATTGAAAAGTTTTGCATGTACTTAGTAAGTTACAGTGAAAAATGTAAGCAAAGATAATCTTTTTCTAAGGAGTCAGATATGATGTCATAAGTAGATTTGAAAAGAGTGAAAATGTGAACAAAGATACATATTATTATTGAGAGAAATAAAAACAATTTCACAGTACAATAGTCCCAACATTTCAATTGGATGCGCATTAATATAGTAGAATAAGCAAACGTATAATTCTTTCTCAAAGAGTTATATTTAAGGCAAAGAACCGAATTATTGAGAATTTATAGAATTTCTGTTCTGTTAAACAGCTAGGTACGTAATGTATGGTTATTATGAAATAAGACGTTTAGTACTTGGGCAGGCTAAGTAACTACCTATCAGAAATAAATCTACGGCAGTATTCCCGGCAAAGTATTTAAAGCTTTCAAATATTGGACATTATATGCTTATATATTTTAATTATAATATACCGTCAGATCGAGTTACTTTTACCAAAGTAAGGGTTACATTTCCCCATTCTTTTGACTATGTTGTATTATAACTTTTTTTTCATACTTTGAAGTTGGTATGGGTTAAAGTCCAATATAACCCAACTTCACTGTAGGAAGGTATCTATGAAAACGACGTACGTACTTTTTTCAAAAATGGCAAGCAGTGTGAATCTAGCAACATATAGATGCAGGCCTGCCTATCCGCATCCACCATCATTTGGTCGCATTACCGAGATATCGCTCCCGAGTTCGCTCTTTATGTCTTCCCGTTCCGGTTTCAGCGCGTTTATGTTGGTAACATATACATGGTAACACTGTTTTAAAAGTGTGACGTTGCGCGTTGATTCTATTTTTTTTAATTCAAATTTTGGAATTAAACGACTTTAACGCTTAGCGCCGCGAATGCATCAGAAATTGTTTAGTATATTATTATATTATCATTCTAACACTCCAACACAATACTCTTCTGATTATGATTTCGAAATGGTGTTCGGTACCTAGTTTCCATTGAGCCTCGAAACCGATTACACATATTGTATATATAATTATATACCAGGTATTTTATTACGATAAAAAGGAGGAGGGGGGGGGAGAGGGCAGGCGTAAAGCATTCGCGGTTGACGACTGAGATGTCAGTAGTTTAACTTTAGGGTTAAGCTATCGTCAGCTCAGTCGTGCTACTAATATGGGAACTGTTAATTTTTCAAAAGGTCAGCAAATAAAATACGCGAGTTAAATCCGTTACAGTGTGCGACGGGCGCAATAATTGCAGAAGAAACATACCGTATCACCATGTAGTAACATGTAGAACCATTGCACTGATGGAAATGATACAATAATAATTTCTGTAGCCATCGCTTGATTCGACTGATCGATTTGAAAAATTCTTTCACTGTTGGGAAGCTAGATTATTCCCGAGTCACATAGGCTATATTATATTTAAAAAAGTAGGGATCTATGCGAAGCCGGGGCGGGCCGCTAGTCGTGGATAAAGACGTACTTACCTGTACCTACCTAAGGCAATAGTTAGATACAATCTAGAATCGATTATACCTAGCTAGGTAATAATGTAGTACCAGTAACTTTAACTCCAAAATATCATTAATACAGTGAAACATAACTGGTTAGTTCGGTCTGGGCTAGTGTAATCTCGCATTGCGATGTCCAAATGAGTTTATAGGCACTTGCTTGATTTATTACGTACTAAGGAATTGTTTGATAGCGTTTAGATTTCGCGAGTTTCGAGTGATGCTGAACTTTTAAGTTTTTATATAGAACGTAGCACTAGCTGATATAAAAATGTGTGAAAATGTGTGAACACGCTCTTACGCAATTTAAAATTATTGTTTATATGGTTTGTTTAGTACCTATCTAATTTATTTGAATTTGCCAGTAGGTAATACCTATCGAGATTACACATTTGAGCGTCGAATTTTGTTTTCTATTATATAAAAGTTAGCAGTATAGTAAGTATAATATTTATAATATTTTATACAGTATTATAAACACAAATGATAGCCTAGAGAGAGCTAAGATCTTAGAGAATAACAGGCTGTTTTTTACCCTGAGTAAAATATTAATGAATAGATTTTTTTAAGCTGATTACAAGACGGGTTATACCTACCCATTAGATAAATACTTAACTGTAACATTTAAGCAGCTGTTAAGTTATTAATGCTCTAAATCTACACTCAGTACCATCCATCTTCGATAATCGACATAAAAAAATAAATGACTCTGGGCAATTTATACAAATTTATCTACCCAAACTGAGTAAAGTTTGTACTAGTACTATATAGCGAAATAGCGGTTCGCCCCGGCTTCGCACGGATCCCTATTTTTTTCAAAATATTCTATAGCCTATGTTAGTCAGGGTGAACGTAGCTTCCCAACAGTGAAAGAATTATTAAAATCCAGTAGTTTTTGAGCCTATTCATTACAAACATACAAAAATAGGTACAAATCTTTCCTCTTTATAATATTTTATAGCGAATAAACATAATTATTATTATTAACTTGGTATTTTTGTTCATTACATTGACATCTGGTTTCATAATTAGGGGCTTTGACCATTAGACCAACAGATCAATATATCAATAGTGAAGGTAATAACGATGGCAATGCCAATAGCAATAACGACAGTTAATAGCGTTGTGTAGCCGGTTGTTCGGGATTGGCGCACTCGGCAAGATTCCCAAAGTTTGTTCATTACGACCTGACCTCCAGTCAAATGTGAGAAGTTTAAATCGGACGTGCGGTTAAAAATAATATAATCGCTGGTCATTAGGTTACCATCTGATACGGTCTTTCCAAGTAAATTTTACTTATTACCATGCGGATTTGAGTGGAAGTTTTCAAATGACAAAAAAAACGGAAGAAGGTTCTCAAGTCGACGAGTATTTTTTTTTTATGTGTGATCGTTTTTTCATTATAACATTTATCTCTGTGGGACACAGAGTGGGGACTGCTACGAACACGTTTTTTGCTACGGCCTACGGGATCGGCTACGCTCGTAGCGTCGTAGACAAGTTAAGAATAGACCCTGGGGCGCTATGCGAGATTGGTAGTGGAAAGAATAGTTTAACACCGTGCAAATTTGCAAAATATGCATTTAAATAATCTTACGTAAAATAATTATGTAAATTAAATACATGATTATAATCTGAATTTGAAATATCCCGTGGATTTTGCCTACTGCTTCAACCGAGCCAATTCCAAGCATTATTCTTGCTACCGAAACGGAATACAGAAATTAAAGCATTGATGTAATAATTTATTAGCGTAACAAACACCTTCAAAGATAATTAAAATCAGATGGAATGCAATTTTGGCAAGAGGGCCACATTTTAGTAGCGGTATTAAGGTTTGGCGAAAAAGTTAAATTTACCATTCGCCAAGTCACCCCAAGTAATTACTTATCTTTTCGAACTCGGTGAAATTTTCTTTTTCCCGGTCGATATTTTTAAACGGCAAAATTGGGTGTGACGTCACACTTACTAGTAGGTACCACTTAACAAAGTTACTTCCATAAGTATTGATACGTATCAACTACTACAACTTAAATCTGTCGCAAGGGAATCACAAAAAATTGTAACACAAAGAAGAATCGTAATCATTCTGATGCCTTCGCGATTATTACACATTGGAATGAAGCAACTACGAACGGATTTAACTCGCATATTTTTTTATTTGCTGACTTTTCTACGGAGTTTCTTGCGGTTCTTTTCAGAAATGATGGTTTTCCCGAAGCGCTAGTAACGTCCCCTATTTGTTTATTTGTATTGTAAAATAGTTAATTTATGCGTAAAATTTAACGTAAGTAAATATTTCATATTTTATAACAGGGTAGTACTAAAAATTCTGTAATTTAGACATTTATAAGGTAGTTTGCATGACTGTATAAATCATTTTAATTAGTGTTAGACAATTGCCAGCTCAGTCGTGCTACTATTATGGAATCTGCAAAGGCTCCAAAACGTCAGCCAATAAAAATAAAATACGCTGGTTAAATCCGTCTATAGTTGTTTCATTCCAAAGAAGTGCCCATTATTAGACAAAACAATTATAACGGATTTAACTCGCGTATATTATTTTTAGTTTCGAAAACTTTAGAAAACGTTTCTTTATATTTAAATCCGAAATTCCTTAGTTTTAAAGTCGCTACCTTTGTTATTCAATCACAAACTGTAACAAATAAAATGTTTACAAGGAAAAAGTATTTTAATTTCAATGTTTAGAATTTCTCCCTTTGTTAACTAGGTATTGCCTTCCCTCTTTTGAATGATTTATTACAAAAGGTTCAAAATATATGCTTAATTAAGTTGAAAATAGCTAACAATTTTAATAGCGAACCGTTACATTTTTTTCATAAATTTATTATAAAATGTTTATATATAGGCACTTAATAACTATTCTGTTCATTTTGTATGTAAGCTAAAACATTAACGTAAAACTATACGAAATGTGGAAAAATTCAGCATCAAATTTAATTAAGTAGGTACCTACTGTTATTAAATTAACACCAAATTCATAAATTCTTTTTATTTAATATAATATATATTATTTTCATCAAGCGGTGCCGGCAATAGTGGATCGAAATAATTAAGGTCATCAAATCACTTACTGATAACAATTCTCAGGCATGAGTATCGGATAAAGTTTGTTATAATTATCTTAATATGCAAACAATAATTTCAGATGCCTTGGAATGAAACAACTATAACGGATTCAACTCGCGTATTTAATTTTATAAGCTAAGTTTCCGAAACGTCAACACATAAAAAAAAATACGCTACTTAAATCCATTATAGGTTTATTTTATTGGCTGACGGAGTTTCGGAGCCTTTACATTTCATAATCGTAGCACGATTGAGCTGACAATAGTCTTATGCTAAACGTCCCAGTCCAGTCTTATGCTCCGAAACGTCAGCTAATAAAAAAAATACGCAAGTTTAATCCGTTAAAGTTGTTTCATTCCATTATAGCTGTTTAATTCCAATGTATTACATACTTATTCAAGGCAGAGACTGCTGAAATGCAACTGAGCATGTCTATACATTCGGTGTGCAAACTTCAGTTACCTTATGCCCTTCGCCGCGAGCGGACGTACGCCCGCGACGGATAAATTCAAATATACGAAACTGTTGAGCGGTTGTGAAGTGATAAAATTAACTTGTGATAGTTCGAGCGACTTTGTGTTGTGTGTTAAGTGAGCTAGTGGTTTGTGGAGTGGATTTTTAAAGTGATTCTAAGGTAGGCAATTTTAGAGATACTTAGGTAATTTTAAGTTAAAATTATATAACTTTGAGTGTTATGAGTTACATCGCGTGCTAAAGCTAGGACTTCATGGGCTAATTAACATGCGAACCGAGAATGGTATGCAGAAATATACATCATTATAAAAAGTTATTTTTAAGTGCCATTAGTATTGTTTTTATTCAGTTCAAAATATGATTTAGTTTTACTAAACATACATTCTTGCATGAATATTGTACGTTTGTATAAAAATGTGTACAATATTTAAATGCAGATTTGCGGCAGTTATTTTAAAACTTGTTCGTATACAAATTATCAACTTTTTTTACCTATATAATTTATTTTACTTGCAGGTAATCGTAATAAAATATTAATTGGATTCTGAGTGTTTCGAAACTTTTCCGAAAGGGCTGGATATAATATTACGTACAGGAAATTTTGTATGCGTATCGGGTAGGTCTGAGAATCGACCAACATCTATTTTTCATACCCCTAAATGTAGCTCCACCCCGAAGTTTTTTTTACGTTTTTGGTAATTTTTTTAATTTATTTTTTTCATGATTCAGAATTGAACAATACATACAATCCATAAATTATTACTATTTAGTCATCTACCTCTATTTATTAATAAAAAATCTAAAAATAGTAAGCTAGTATTTAAATAATATATATATATACTTAGGAGCTTTAGTTACAAGTATTTATATGGGTGATATTAAAAAAATGTTAGACGAAATTAAATTAAATGTTTGCAAATACGAATTCGAAAGAAAAAACCTAAACCTTTTTATAATTACGAAATCAGGGAATGAAGTGGGGACTTCATCTTGAAATTTTCTGGGTATCCACTCCTACGTCCTTCACTCTGTAACAACTTTTTTAAATAAGTAAGACAAATACCGAAGAAAAAACAAGTTTACATAGTCTTATATTGGATTATCGTCAGATCAGTAGGTAAGCTACGAATATAGAAACTGTTAAATATTTAAAACGTCAGCATTTCATAACGTATTAAATCTTGATCTCAAATAACTAATAAAAAGTCAATATGATATAAATCTTTCTTTAGTTATTTTAAACATTACTTATTGTCGCGTATGCTGCATTTTTACACAAAATTGCTCTTCTTTGAATATTACGAAAATGGCACTTGTAGACTTAAATGCTTCTTAGGTATATAGGCTAGTTAAATCTATCTATAATTAATATTATAAAGCTGAAGAGTTTGTTTGTTTGTTTGAACGCGCTAATCTCAGGAACTACTGGTTCGAATTCAAAAATTCTTTTTTTGTTGGATAGACCATTTATCGAGGTAGGCTTAAGGCTATATATAACATCACGCTGCGACCAATAGGAGCGAAGAAACAGTGGAAAATGTGTAAAAACGAGGAAAATAACTATTCCACGCGGACGAAGTCGCAGACGCAGCTAGTGTAATAATCTGTATAAAAGAAAAGCTGGCTTAACGGCTGACATATCAACGCATTGCCTAAACTCAAGGGTTAGAAACTTGAAATTTTGCACATGGGGTTCCTTTTATGACGAGGAGAGCACTAAGAAAGGTTTTTGAAAATTCATCCTCTGAGTGGATACACGGGGGTGCTTATCGTACGCAGACGGTAGGAGCTAGTCCATTATAACTGTTTATACAATGTATATAATTACCGGGAATGAATATAAAAAATGTAGAATATAATTATTATGTACAAGTTTTTTTATGCTGTTTCGTCTTATCTCTTCTATTTGCTCTTTTTCGTGTGAAAAAGTGCAAATAATTAGGAAAGAGGCACTGCCATTTAGCAAATACCTTGCACATTCAATTTGAAAATTGCAATCTGCCTAAGTATTTTCAGGTACTAGTTGAACATTGCAAAAGATTTATTGAAAGGCTCCTCAACTGAACAACCTTATCTAAGTAATTGAGATCGCGAATCTAAAAACTGTTTATTACTTAGTTTTTAGCCTTTCAATCCCTACTAATATTATAAATGCGAAAGTAACTCTGTCTGTCTGTCTGTCTGTTACGCTTTCACGCTAAAACTACTGGACCGATTTAAATAAAATTTGGTACAAATAAAGTCTGGAGCCTGAGAAAGGACATAGGCTACTTTTTAACCGACTGCAAAAAAGGAGGAGTTTCACGCAGACTAAGTCGCGGGCTGAAGCTAGTATTTCATAAACATAATGTAATAAGTAGATAGATTTCGCGTGATGATATTTATAAATAACCTACTGCAATAAAATTATAGCTTTTTTATTATTGCATTAAATTGTTGTGCTTTGAGTTTTATTATCAGTTGCATAGCAAGGGCAAACTGTGTTGTAAAATTGTGACCCCGGTAGGAGTTGAACCCTCATAATACCTTTAAGTAAGGCATGGTTTCAGTACAAATATATTACCAATAATCAATTAATGAAAATCATAAATATCAGTCGAATACTAACTTGCTAAATCAAATGCTTATCCTATAAAACAGGCTAAATCACTGTAAGTATGTATATAATAAAATGTCTGTATACCTAACTTTGTTTGTCGTCTATTACGTCAACTTTATATAATTATTTCCCCAGTTCATATGGAAATATTTCTGACTAATTTATCTTGAATAAGGACATAGATCACTTTTGTATTGCGGGGTTGCATCAAAGTAAATTACACGCCATATAAAAATAATGTAATCAAATTACTTACAAAGTTTCGAAGAAATAATTAATTGTAACGATTTACTAAAGATTACGTACAGATACGTGAAAGTTTTAATTGGATTTGTTTTAATTGTGGGAAACGCAGGTTAATTCCTTTATAAAAGAAAACAATATGAGCATCAATTTATAGTATAACTTAAATTGTACCGTTCTCGGCAACTTTTCTTTAGTTTATCAAGAAAAGTTTTTGTAAGTAACTATACAATATAGTTTGATAGACAGGCTAGCCATTAAAAAATGAAGGAGTTTTTATTATTTGTATTGTATTTATTTAGACTCTTTCGCAAATTTGTTAAAAAATATATATTTTAGCGTTAGACTATTGTCAGCTCAGTCGTGCTACGATTATGGAAACTGTAAAGAATCCGAAACGTCAGCTAATAAAATAAAATGAAAATACGCGAGTTAAATCCGTTAATAGTTGTTTCATTCCAATGTGTAATAACCGCGAAGGCATCAGAAATTATTATATTTTTTATGTTGTTTTTGTAATCATGGTAACGATTTAAAGTAAATCATAAATTATCCCATTTAAAGCTTGATGGACACAAGTTATTAATCAAGCGATGGCTATGTTTTTATGAAATTATCTCTTTCGGTTATCTTATGTCAAATGTCATTGTAGATTTCGAGACCTAAGATCATTATTTCACTTTTATTAGCAATCCCGGCAGACTTCGTCCCGCCCGGCAAAGAATCAATTTAACGTGATAAAAAGTATTCTATATCCTTTTCTTGGTTTCGAGCTACATCCCCAGCAATTATCAGCCAAATCGGTTCAGCCGTTCTTGAGTTATAAACGGGGTAACTAACACAACTTTCTTTTATATATATAGATAGATAGCGGTCCCGGCAGACTTCGTCCCGCCCGGCAAAGAATCGATTTAAGTATCCTATGTCCTTTTCCTGGTTCTGAGCTACCTCCCCGCCAATTTTCAGCCAAATCAGTTCAGCCGTTCTTGAGTTATAAACGGAGTAACTAACACGACTTTCTTTTATAAAGATAGATAAGATAGATGAAGGTGGAAAGAAAGTCAAAGTATTTTTTTTACTACTAGATACTGGCTATGATAAGTTTATTTCATACTTATTTCACACTTTCATACTAATATTATGACGTATTTGAAAGTAGTTTGTTGTTTTTGTTGCGCTTCTACCGTGAATGTCAATTATTTCGCGGGATCGTGATAAAAAGAAAATTATTTTATTGCATTTGTTATCATACCAAGTTGATCATTTACAATGTTAGTATGACCATGCCTACTTCAACATAATATGTTGACATTTTTATATAATAAATGATTCGAAGTTCCAATTGTTTTTAATAGACAATTATTCCGAATATCAGTTATTATGATAAAAAATTGTAATAACATTTTCGTATTTCCAATAACCGGACTAAAAAAATATGCGAGCATTGACACCTAAGAAAACACTTTATTTATGAAGGTATTATGTTACAATCCAATAAATAAGTAAGAAAAGAAGTTCTTTGCTCCCAATGGGATTAAAAGCAAATGACCTCAAATAACCTTTACGCAGCCAAAATCCAAGCACATTTTAAATTATTAAGTAACGGATTTGTAACAAAACACTCCTAAGAATATAGTATTACATTTGCTTAGGGAATGAGAGATTAAGGTACAGTTTTATTGCCTACCCCTATATATATATTTGAGGTAGCTACAGTATGTTTTACTGAACCACACTGTTGAGGTTTTGGCTGTTATTTTACGACCAGTCTATCTGATGTTAATTCTTCTATCGAATCTGCTCCAGTCTTAAGAGTTACAGAAATTAATTATCTCTTCATAATTTCTGTTGCTTACGCGGTTATTACACATTAGAATGAAACAACAATAGGTAACGGTTTTAAATAGCGCATTTTATTTGTTGATGTTTCGATACATTTACAGTTCCCATATTCGTAGCGCTGGGCTGATGATAGTCTAACGTTAAAATGCTAAGTAACTTTATACGAGTGTGAGAACTGTAAAGTTTCCGAAACGTCAGATCAAAATAAAATCCGCGAGTAATAACAACACACCTATAACCCTTCGCCCCTTATTTCCTTGGGAAGAAATAGAGCCAGTCTATTCTAAAACCGAACCAGCACGCGTGCACTGGATCGTAGATATCGGAATTCAGTGATTTTCAATAAAACGGTCATTCGGAAAGCAATTCGATATTGCAACATATCTTCTTCCTGAATGCAGGTCATAAAACACCTCGTAATTTACATACATCTATATGCTACACTAATTTATGAAACAATTTTTCATTTCCGACATAATTAGTATGGACGTTTGAAGCTTTGATATATCGATGTGTTATGACAGGCATTTACTATTCATATAATCAGCGAAAATACAATACGTGAAAACTCGAAAAGTAACAAAACAAGTTTGGATTGAAATACGAAATTTGCCGCACGCCATCCAGCCATTAGGACGAAATCATCGTTTCAGTACAAAAACTATCCCTCTAAAATTGGCTAACTTTCCATGTTTCCATAACACATAGTCTGGGAAATTTCACAGTTGCCACATTGTGGAACAAGCTTGCTACCCTGCTTCTCAGATATATAAGCAACGGACTATAATTAATATGTACCTACTTTGAATTTTCCTGCAGGATCCAAAAATTTTCCAAGGGAAAAAAGCATATAAGCTCCTATGAAGTCTTATCAAAATCCGAAACATTAATTTATTTTTACATATATATTAGTAGGGTAATTTCGTTGATATATTTATAGTTTTCTCGTATAACATATTATCCCTACTAATATTATAAATGCGAAAGTAACTCTGTCTGTCTGTCTGTCTGTCTGTCTGTTACGCTTTCACGCTAAAAGAGTTCCACGCGGACGAAGCCGCGGGCAGAAGCTAGCAGGCTATACAAAAAGGGATCCGTGCGAAGCCGGGGCGGGCCGCTAGTAGTTAATAATTAGTTCCACTAGGAATAGGTGCTTGAACTGAAAAGTAATTGAAACAGCATAACATAAATTAGAAACGAGAGTGAAATGTATTTGGTTTTAGAGTAAGATCACCCTAGACTTAGGTAGGCATCTAGTTTTAAGAAAGATGAAATTTTTGGATCGTTAATAGCAATTACGTATTAATTACTTTTTAAGTATATTTTATACTAACGGTCTTGGTCTATTTGTTTTATTCAAAAATAAAAAACGTCGTATGTATAAAAACATGTACTTATTTAAAATATGATTTAAATATTATGTTCTTACCCTAAGAGGTAGGTCGTATTTTACTTATCTTCAAAGATTATAATATAGTGACTTATCGACTATGGAAGTATCAATTGCTGTAAAGGACAAAATCCAGTTTTTCAGGAGAGCGAAAAGAAGTTTTTGTGAAAATTAATCCGGTCATAACTTTTTTTCTATTGGTGCTATTTTAACACAACCTAGAGCAAAATTGGTTAAAATTTCATCGTTTTTTAACCTATGATATCATCTCAAGTTAACAACGTATGGTTTCGGAGTTAGCATGTCCTTTACCTTAATTTTTTTGTTACAGTTGGCGTTTACTTTAAAAAAGCTTAGATTTTATGTTTTTACGCCTTAATGTAACTAACATGAGTATGGAAAACAATGAAAGTCATTTTAACGTAAAGGTCTTATGTAGTAAAATTTTCTTGGAGTTTATGTATCAAGCACCATTGAATTCACTACTCTATTAATGAAGAATAAGGATGACTTTTGTTTAAAATATTTTTCTTTAGTTAAAGAAGTTAATAATCAGAACTAAACACCTTTGAACATAATTTAGAGTATACATTCCTTAAGTCGACTAGTAGTTAATACCATAATTTATTGAGCGATGAGAAAGTATCCACCTACCTACATATAAAGTAATACACAACCAGAATAATAATAATATAGCTTTATTATTATTAGTTGAATCAATTTCTGTATTTTTTTTTCCTTTATATCTATGCAAACGTTACTTCGTACCACATTTTAAGATTCTGAGTTTACGAGAGGTACCCTGTAGGTTTTGATTATCTTGCGAGTGTCGAAAATTGTGTACATAAGTTTAAATATTTCTTTTTATGGTTCCATACCTCAAAAGGAAAAACGAACCTTTGTTTTATGTGATGTGGCGAGAAATTTGTAGTTTTCGCAATTTTTCTTTATCTGTACTAAAAGTGTTGCTTCGTACCAATTTCATGATTCTGAATTCACAGGAGGTATTCTGTAGGTTTTGATTTACATGTGAGTGTCGAATATTAGGTTTTGTATACTCCTAGACCAGTGGTTCTGAACCTGGGAGTAAATCAACTATTCTAAAAGGGGAAGCAATGAACTTTTATTATTATTGAGTTTGTGGGCCCATTTGTGGCGCTTCGACCATTCCTAATCTATTATACTGGCCCTTTTTGTTGTCTATAGTTCACTATTTATGCCCGTTGACTCCAGAAAGTTCCAGATTCTTTGGGACGTGAGTACTTGTATCTCTTCTGGGAGCAGCACGTTTCTACCGAGATGGACACTTCTTTTCCGCATGAGTGGTCCACAGGAGCATAGTATGTGCAGGGCTGTCTTCTCAGACTCTTCGCAGAACCTACATGTATGGTCTTCCCTCAGGCGCATGTTTGTAGAGTTTGTAGTGACCGGTGATAATTGTGGTTACTGCACAGGAAGAGCTTTAGCAGTTCTTTATATAAATTATTGCAATAGCCTTTTATGAGTTTTCCTAATTGTTTCTGTTCATACGTAGTTATCAGTTCCATTACTTTTTGTTTATATTCCTCGTTGAGTACTTCATAGACTTGTTGCTTGATGATACCGCAGACTGGTTTAGAGCCTATTAGAGGAATATTGGTACCTTTTTATGTTGGAATGCCCTGGAACTCATCTAAGTATGACTTTTTTGGTGTTACCCAGGGCGTTTAGGTAATTCTGACAGAGTCAAACTAGTTTAGAGCTACATTTATTTTAAGTAAATCCAGTGCTAGTAGGCCTGCTTGACTGTCAGAGATAATGTAGTTGTGCTGGTTTTGGAGTTTCCTTTCAATGCTAATCTCTGCAGAATTGTTAATAAAGTAGACTTCTTCTTGAAAGATTGAGGCTATATTTTTGAGGCTGGCACTAATCCCGAGTTTCGGTCCTTCTCCATAAATACCGCACCCTGACTCTTGCTTTTTTGGTTCACTCTGTATACCAGATATGGCTACCTTGTGGGAATGTTATTAGGCCGTTAAGCCATTGATTCCATTGAGGTATGTCTACAGTGTACAAAGAACTTAATAAGGAAAGGTAAATTTAACATAAAAATACATGTATTGTTTGTATTTTAAGGCCAGGGTAAAATCAGTTTTCCTACTAAGTCCCACGGGTGACAATATTTAAAAAGTTAGGAACCACTGACCTCGACTAATAGGAATACGTTGGCCTCCATAAACGCAGCGGCTATTTTATTTATTTATTCTTTATTGCGCAAACAAACTAAATTATGTACAAAAGGCGAACTTAATGCCATACGGCATTCTCTACCAGTCAACCTTGTGTGTATTATTTATTTTTGTAGGCGCAAATAAATAATACACATAATATGATAAATACGATATAAAATAGGAAGATATTACACTACATAAATAAATACATAAATTTATATACTTAATAATAAATATAGATACACAAAAATACATAAATAACCACAATGACTATGTGGCTATTTTAAAAAAATCCAACGCACGTGATGGTAGTTCGTTCTATTCACTCTTATTAAGTATTACCGTATGTTAGAAAGAGAGAGTCCGATTATAATCGTTATAATTTGTTGATGTAAAAAACAAAATACACTCTCCAGTTATTATCATATTAACGTAAAGGCCAACACGAATCGCATATTCACTTATTCTTTAAAGTAATTTACATTTAGTTAAGAAATGCGAAATTACCATTAATGTATAAGCCAAGTTTTTAGTGTTTGTGCTATACGTTAAATAATTTGAATGTAAATTAAGGATATGTCTTTTACATCACGAAATGAGAGAAAAATCATTTTAGAAAAGGTAAAAAAGTGTAAGGTAAACGACATTTTTTTCAAGATATCAAAATTTCAATGATACCATTCGAAAGAGCACAAAATTCTGAATACAACCATATAAATAACTCATTTTCGGCAAAATGTCCTTTACATTAATTGATACTTCCATAGTCGTTATATTCAAAGATTAGTGAACAGGTGTTTTTCTGAAATCGAACTCAAAAGGAGGGTAATAATGATTTTATGTTCACTTGGAAAATGTACTAAGTTAAATAAGCAAGTGATTCTATCAAAAAACTAATTCAGCAAGATTAACTATTTATGCCATACTCTGAAAAAAGAGAAAAATTCTTCAAGTCAACACAACTTTGCTCATATCTGTAAGTCGTATACGTAAACTGTGAGAATAAAAGAGTAATAAATACAAATTGGATGGTAGTTTCAATACTACGGATAGACGGTTTTTATTATAGGAGCTAGGTTTTGTTTTGTATTTATTTGCGAGAATACAAACAACAGCAGATTAAGACTTTATCTGCGCAAAAAAAATTGCATTTGGTATTTCAGTGTTAGTTATTGCATATTCAATTCCTAAACGGTATAAGTTATCTGTAAATCAAATTTTGGCTTAGGTGCTTCTGATATTACGAATTAAAATTTTAAATTATCAATTAAATTAACAAAATATGTCAAACTTTGATTTTCTTTTGAGTAACAACTCTTTTATTTTAAAAAGCAATTTTACATTAAAGGTCGTCTGAAAAGTCAAAAACATATTTACAAAACGTTTACGTAAACACGTGGACCGCATTACTTTTTCTCTTATCCCTACTATCCCTACTAATATTATAAATGCGAAAGTAACTCTGTCTGTCTGTCTGTCTGTCTGTTACGCTTTCACGCTAAAACTACTGGACCGATTTAAATGAAATTCGGTACAAAGAAAGTCTGGAGCCTGAAAAAGGACATAGGCTACTTTTTAACCGACTGCAAAAAAGGAGGAGTTCCACGCGGATGAAGTCGCGGGCAAAAGCTAGTATTAAAATAAAATCGTAACCATCACTATAAACAAGATTTCATACAAACAATGTCTTACTTATGTTTTTTCACATACTAAATATGAAATCTAGAGGCTCTCTATCTTTCTTAATAAATAAAGCTTAATTATGTGTGTGACATCATCACTCAACGCTTACATGAATAATGGGAGTAAGCTGTTTATAGGGTAAACATATCATTGCAGTCACGAATACTAATTTTGTAACCACGAGAAATGTCTATTTTTATTACCTTAATACTTAAGTTGGCTGGTTGGCCGCTTGTGTATTTATAAAATTGTATTATAAGAATTAAATAGCAGTTCATAATGTTTAGTTTTATTAACATATACTTAACAATCTTAAATATCGCATAGATTTATCTAAAGGGAGCTAACTCAAAAATCTGAAGATTTAAATTAAACGCACGCTAGAAAAAAGGATCCGATTCCTTACAACAATTTCGCCTCTCCCGAAAAAGTTACTTTTTTTGAGTTAGCTCCCTTTAGATCTAGGGTGCGATATATATATCTTAAAATCCGGCTTTAAAAGCTGTCATGACTTTAATACAAAGCTCACAATATATCATAAGGCTTTAACTATGATTGATCTTAGTTAAGAGTAAATTTATGCTATCTGAAACTCTCTACGGAACCCACTTTGAAACTTCCGTGATAAAGGATAACTTGGTAAATGAGCCTTTTAGGTTTAATTTATATTGGTCAATATTGAAAGTTTTACCATTTACTGATGAAAAGTTTGCTGAAATGTACTGTGGGTGAATAAAGTTAAACAAAGAACGGGATATTTTAATTTTATTTGTGCAAATAGACACTTATTTATACTAGCTGTCCGCCCTGGCTTCGCGCGGATCATCTTTTTTTTTATAGCTTATGTCATTCGTGAATAGTGTAGCTTCCGAACAGTGAAAGAATTTTTGAAATCGGTCCAGCCGTTCTGGAGCCTATTCAATCCAAACAAACAAACCTTTCCTCTTTATAATATTAGTGTAGACTAAGCTTAGACACACACACACACAACTTTGCACACACTCAAACAAACGTCATGGTTAACGCTTATAAATATAGAGATATCAAATTAAGTCTACTTAAAAAAAATACCTGAACCTAGTTTAAATAAAGTGAACATTTTTAAACTAAACAATTACCTAAATAAGACGACAAATTACGGATTATATATAAGCGAGTTGCTACTTAGGCTAAATTAATTATAATTATGAAAAATATCGGACAAAAACAAGACTTTCTTCGTTTACAGTCTAAATAATCTTTAGAAAGCATCCCAATCTTGTACAAACCTTTTAAATTAATTAACAAATTGTGATTTTTAATTTTTGTAGCGAATTGTAAACCTTTTTGGGGAAGACAAGGACCCTAAAGTTTCTTAATTTATTTTTAATGTACAAACAGACCCTCTTTGATAATTTCTAGATGAAAATCGAATTTTTAATCTTAAAACTTAGTAGGTAGCAATAAAAAATCAGTTCTATTTTTTTTTAATGCTGAGAAACTTATCGCGAGAAAGCAACAGTGATTATTATCGCTTTTTTACTTAGGTACCTACGTATACACTATGGTATGTACTAGGTACTATTTAGGTACACTATGGCTACTTTAAAAATAACTGCATATATCTAGCGAATATTATAAATAAAATATAATAGTACATTGCTGCCGGCGCCGGGAAGTGAAGGCTTGCTGGCCGAGTAGCAATGCAAGACCCTTCACGGCTAGGCTCTGGCCGGAGGACAGAAAACATATTTTTCCGTCCTCCGTCCAGAAAGCGCCTACTTTGTGGCCGCTTCGCTAAATGAAATTTCCGCTTTCTGGCTTCGTCGAACAGAAAAATAGTATACTGACCTCGGCCAGTAAAATAAAAAAGCCTCAGATCACATTTTTGTCAACCTCGGCTTCGCCTCGGACGACAATTATATGTGATCTGAGACATTTTTCATTTTACTGGCCTTTGTATGTAATGTACTATTACACAAAATAAATTAAAACTACATCTAAATTTCTAAACAAACATCAAGCTTACGTATCAATGATACCGGCTAATTAACATGAGGATCGCATCGAAACGTGACAAGCTTCTACAATCGCCTAAGGCCATGGATCGATGCCCTACTGAGCTTGCTAACTCACTAACTTACCAAGTGACGTGACTATTCAGTTACTGAGGTGCAACAGTTCTGAATCTCTATCTGCATGTAAAACAGTTTCGGGCAACCGATTTTGACACTCTTCTATCTCACTCTCTCGGTACGAGTGCGAGCGAGACGGATCCTATCAACTCAGAATAGGTTTGGTTTTGTGGCTAATTGACTGACTGACAAAGCTTAGAATAAAGGGATTTGAAATTTGGTATGTGGTCGTAACTGTCCAATCTATGGATTGGTTAGAATGTACGGTACACTAAATCATAGTTAATGGCGGATTTGCCTTAAAGGACTGTTATAAGGCCCGGATTTGAAGGGTCTCTAACTAAAGGAACATTGCGATAATGAACCTTAATGATGCCCTTATATCATAACAGATTTTAGGGTTGGATTCGCTTAAAATCGGGACGTATAGCTTAGGTGGCTTATAAGTTCTTTTAGCTGAAAGTCGATGAACCCCGAAACGCTCGCTTATTTTAAGTACCTAATTATATATTTAAGTTTGCTAAATGAGTTCGCACTAAACTATTTGCTATTTTTTTTAGCTTTTGACACGTAAAAAGAAAAAGGTAATTTAAATGCAGATTAAACAAGTAGTCTTAGTATAAAAGAAACTGACATTTAAAAGAGCACTAGAATTACTCTTAAATAACTGATGAAAACGAAGGTACGAAGAAGTTTTATTTAAATTGCCTTTGCTCCGACTGCTCAACACGAATGCTTGAAGAAAAGTAGCATTTACCTACTTGTACTTTTTTTTATTTAAAAGTTTAAACTGAACAACTGTGAGCCGCGGTATCACTAGCTTTCAAGATTAATTGAAAAAGGCATATAGGTTTACCTACTTTAAAATAATACATTAGGTATCCATTATCCACTTCACACTTCATTTGAGTTTCATTGTTTGGACTGCAGCGCTATTCGGGAGCAAACAGTCACATTTATCTTATATGGCTGCCAACATGGTAGTAATATGGCTTTCATGGAGCAAATAGAACAATTCCCATCATATCCTTATGACGAATAGCAACCCTCTATGTATATATATAAAAATCAACAACGCCTTTTTGGTCTTGAATTATTCGTGGAAGTCCAGGGAAGGTTTGCAAGAAGAGAAAATGTAAAAAACATCTTGAAAAAGTGTAAAATCTACATCTTTCTATACTCCCATATACAAAGTGATTGACGGCAAGTGACAGAAGAGTTTGACAGATCTTTGACGAAACAATCGGACGGGCAGGACGACGTCTGCCGGGGCCGCTAGTTATTTATATGTACAAATTTCTATAAATGTATTAGTTGCCATGACTTACTTATATTTTGTATGGAAGCAGTTTTAATAAATAAAATGCTTCTTACAAAATAACGTCGCTTCTTAAAACTTCGTTATCCAACATTTCCTTTAGGGTTGATTTTGACATTAATTTGTCTTTCATAAACTGGAGAGTGCGTTTATGAGATAATTTTTGATGGATCGTCTGGAGGGTTAACAGCATGCAAAAAGCTTTTAATAAACGCAAACTTCAATATCCAACGCGTTGGAAATTAAAAAGTGCTTTTCGTTACGGCTATTTTGAAGATATTAATTAAAACACGTAATAAAAATCGGTGGTAATTTTATGAAATGGAATTATTTATATTTATTTTAGATCAAAATAAAAAATATTATGTACTTTATTTGGACTTCAATGATGGATAAACATTGCATTAAATGGTTCTATATCTTGATACCACGGAATGCGCTATATAATTTACTTTCTCTGCGTGAAAAAGCGAAGACGTGATTGTAACTATATTATAACTTGTGTACCTACTATTCATAGTATATTATTTAGATTTTTTTTATATTTTCTTGTCTACACATGATTTCTGTTTGTATAATGCCATACGGCATTTTGCACATTACCGCGTTTTACACATAAGAGTTTTGTTGTGCAATAAATTAAATGAATGAAATTTCAAATATATACCATATATTTGAAATTTCATGATATATACAATGCCAGTTTAGTTAAAGCAAATTCAGGCTTCTAGTATTATCCACAACGAAGTTTACTTTTGTAAAAATCTCCTTGTTTTAACCTTCTAGCTAAATAGTTATTCGATACCTTATTCACCAACATACGTTCCCTCTCAAACTCCATGCCAAAAGCCCCACTACAGATAACACATACACTAAACGCTCACACTACTACCACAGACAATAACATCAATCCATTGATCATTAAAGTTCTTTAACAGATAGAATCCTTACTAATATTATAAATGCGATAGTAACTCTGTCTGTCTGTCTGTCTGTCTGTTACGCTTTCACGCTAAAACTACTGGACCGATTTAAATGAAATTTGGTACAAAGAAAGTCTGGAGCCTGAGAAAGGACATAGGCTACTTTTTAACCGACTGCAAAAAAGGAGGAGTTCTACGCGGACGAAGTCTTGGTGGAGTCATTGCCGTGCTCCCAGATTAAGTAAATAAAAAGCACATCAATAAAACTCATCATTATCCAATCAACATAAATTATCCGGTCGCAATTAATTTTAAACAGATCTTCCCTACATAATATATTAGTTTAAGGAAATGCAAAGACTTCGCCTGTCTTGCCCTCGTCAACTCGACTAATAGTCACTGGACCTATTTCACTATTCACGGTGCTACTATGGTTGCCCGTGACTTGCGAGTATAGAGTGAGAAGAAAAGGTCGATCGGGGATAATGTGATTATGTTACGTCCTTACCGGATGAAATATGCGGTCATCATACTGACCCTTATCTTATATTTTTATTGTAGAAATAAGCAAATAAATCTTGATATTAACTGTCAATAGGTGTGTAGGGCTGTTGGTAGTGGTTTGACTTTTATTTTTAGGTGCTTCTAGCTTTCGACTTAAAGGTTTTGCTATGTGCAGATGTTAGTGATGAACAATATACCTGAGTCTGAAATGTCTTATATATGTACTTATTGATAGATCAGTTGGTTTCAATGTTTGTCTCAAGTTTTAATCTGTAAAAATAGTGTAGAGACCTGGTGTCTACTTTTATAAATAATATTAAATTATCTTTTCTTTCAAATTATAATACAATATATTAAATTAAACTTAACTATTTTTCCAAAATCGTAGTACCCTCCCGCTTTCAAACGCAGACTTGTTACTTTTTTAAATTTTCTCACATTTTATTCGATCAAGATAAAGTCGTACAGCCACAAAGTTCAATTTCAACTAAATAAATATTAACTATTTTCATAAAATCCAACATATACTTTAAAACCTAACAATAGTACCGCTTATCTAAAACGCTATTTGTCTTCAATTTGAACATTCCTTTGGCTGAAAACAATTAAGCTAAGCTGTAAAATCGCTAATTCACGTCGAATTAAGCCTGTAACGGTAATAGGGAATCCATTCTCAAGGAACTTGTTAAATCAACGAAGATCGATTGTGTATCCCTATTGAATTTGAGCTCAATTTCACTAGAATTAAGGTCAGTAGAAACCCTTACTTGACCTTAACACTTAGGATGAAGGTAAATTTAACCGTACGAAGTACTGATTTATTAACATGTCTTGTGTTAAGTATGTAACAAGTCGAGTATAAAGAATACCCTTTAGAATATACATGACTTTCTTTCCGGCTCTTATCTTCAGACATGTTTCCCAAACTCACAGGTGCTTAAGTAAGTATACTTGTACAGGGCCAAAAATTTTTGTAAATAGCAACATTGTTTTTTTTTTGTAAACCATAGACGGAGAAAGGCGCTAATGGCGGGAAAAAGTGCATCGTATCTTGTAATATTAATTATGATGAAGCGTTTCACGGGACCACAGTGTGTTTAAACCACGATAGACTTTGATATATCGCAAGTATAAACATGAGGAACTCGTAAACGTGTTTTTGTTTTTAGGAGAGGCAAAATATTGATTAATAAGTGCCTGTGCACTGAAGGAGCTTGCTGTGTAAATTTATGCTTTTTATAATAATATGAAGATAGAAGAGTTAGTTAGTTTAACAATTGGAATGAAACAACTATTAACGGATTTAACTCGCGTACTTTTTATTTTATTTTATTTGCTGACGTTTCGGATTCTTTAGTTTCCATAATCGTAGCACGACTGAGCTGACAATTTTTTTGCGTAAAATGTAACATTAGTATTTCATAATTCAGAGTAGGCTAGATTTTTTTTTTCAAAATTTTTAATTTAAATATATGGTAGTTTGCATAACTGTATAAATCACTTTAGCGTTAGACTAATGTCAGCTCAGTCGTGCTACGATTATGGAAACTAAAGAATCCGAAACGTCAGCTAATAAAATAAAATAAAAATACGCGAGTTAAATCCGTTAATAGTTGTTTCATTCCAATGTGTAATAACCGCGAAGGCATCAGAAATTATTAGTTTAACAATGTTTAGTGGGGTAGGTTTTCCATAAGTAGTTCTATGGTGTGCATAACACAAACATTCAGATTTTTGAGTTAGCTCGCTTTATATCTAGGCATGCGATGGATTTGATTCTCTTTTCCATATAATTCGAGTAAGTAATCCAGTATAATAATAGCTTATGTTACTGTCTTATATATTGCTAATAAGAGGCACTTTCGCTGTCTGGCTCATATTGACAGAAGAACTACTCCAGTCTCAAAACACCACACTTGATAATACTCGAGGCAGGTATGATACTCAAGATTTATTAATTAAAACGATCCTCAGTTTAGTTAATTACTATACCTATTAATTAATATTACGCAATATACTTAGTACTTGAACTATGTTTATTTTATAATGTGCAGGCATAAGTATATTATTGTTGTAACTATTTTGTTCGTAACCCTTTTACTGTACTTTTTAAGACGTATTTGTTTTTTGTAATTTTATTATTACATTGTTTTGTTTCTTAACGCAGTGTCTTATTAAGTTCTACTGTTAAAATATATTTAATAGTGAGTTATATATCTTTTATTCTTTATATAAAACTAGCTGTTCGCCCCGGCTTCGCGCGGATAATCTTTTTTATAGCCTATGTCACTCGGGAATAGTGTAAACAAACAAACAAGCAAACAAACCTTTCCTCTTTATAATATTAGTATAGATGTAGTCCTCATTCTTAATATATGTGAGAACCTTAGTCGTATAAGTGACATTCGACAGTCGTGAACGCATATGAAACGAAGGGAAATTGTATGGAAATGATATAAGCCGACGAAAAGTCACGTGATTTTTTGTACGCTTATGTCAATTCCACACATGACTCATTCTATTCGAAAGCGTTTACTGTCGAATGATACTTGTCAAGGAAGGTCAGGACAATGACCTTTCAAATATTTACACTCAAGATTTAAGAGTAGGTATCCTTTTTATAAAAGTGACATAAACGCAAATGCAGAGCCGCCGTATTGACATTTCCCGAGGCTCAGAAAAATTGCTGGCTATCTGATGAATAAACCATCAAGCAGAATACAGCTCGAGTATAAAATACGGTCTCGGGGTTCAGACCCGGGCGATAAATGCTCGGAATTCAATGGCCAATAGTCTAATAATTTGGGTCCATTTATGACATGTTCGTTTAGCAGAATTGGATCTGTTAAAATCATCTTGATTGTAAACCTATGGCGTGCGAAGGGTTAGGTTGATGGGTTTGGCTATAATGGGATGAATGCTTTAGGTAGTAGCTTGTTTTATTTATTATGCTTGTGACGAACGCCCTCTTTATATTAATTTATACTTTTTTACATTATTTTATTTTAGGATAATTTTAGTAGTGGCATTAAGCGATAGAATGGACCACTCGCATTTTTATTAAGAAACAATACTTATTATTATTTTCTGTCCTCCGGCCGGAAAGCGCCAACTTTCTGGCCGCTGCGCTAAATGAAATTGCCGCTTTCTGGCTTCGTCGAACAGAAAAATAGTATACTGACCTCGGCCAGTAAAATAAAAAAGCCTCAGATCACATTTTTGTCAACATCGGCTTCGCCTCGGACGACAATTACATGTGATCTGTGACATTTTTTATTTTACTGGCCTTGGTGCGTAATGTACTATTAACGGCCATATGACTAGTGTTAGATATAGTATTCTGATCTATCTGATTATGTATTAAAAGATTCTAACATAAAAATCATGTAACCGCATCAATTCGGAGCTTCAAATGGATGTAACATAGATGGCGCTATGTGAGGCATTTTTCAATGCTTAAATATTTTAACTCGATACCTGTATACAGCGTAGAAAATTGAGCAGCGTAATACAGCCCGTCAAAAATTTTAGGCATTTCGTAAAATTTTGATTCAGTAAGATTTATTCTTTATTGCAAATTACCTTTTAATTAATGCGACGGTTTAATATTAATTTTAGAAACAATTAGCATTGACTAATCTCAACATACTGCTTGGCGTTTTTTGGTTAGAATGTTATTACCTAACGATTTTTTATCTATGGTATGTATAAAATTTGCAAAACTGCTTTAATAAAAATGTTGATGGATTGGGGTCTCGGTAAAATTATTTTTAACCTGTGTCTGTACTTTGGGGTTTCTCGTAAAATATTATTGCCTGAAATATTGATGGAGAATATTGAAATGAGGGTAGCCTGCATATGTTATGTGACTTTATGGAAATGGTAAAAGGATTATGTGAGTAAAAGAAAAAGTGTATTATGATAATTTAAAAAGTGCTTTCCTTAACTATATTCACACTATCCTAATAAAGGCTTTATTTTTTAATTATAAGTTGGTTTTGTATGTCTGACGGATTTTCAAACATTGTAAATAAAAAATAAATTTTAAATCTGTTGAATATTTCCAACATCACAGCAAGTTTGTATTTTTATTATAGACATAAAATTTTAAGTCAACTAAATCAAAATAAATAGGCAACTTTTATAGCCACTACTCAAAAATCGCTGTACTAACACTAAAAACACAAATACATTTAACACCAACACGCGACACAAACTTGGCTAGAGTTAAAAGTGTGAAAAACGCCGAATCATTTAAAAAATATTTATGCAAAACGCACTGGCCGCATGCCAAACGACTGGTACAGCGAATAAAGAAAAGTAACGTTCTAAATTCAAATGTAGCGGGAAATGTGACATTTGATGACGTTCGCTTTTTGAATTCAATACGTTATTGAAGAGAACATTTCATACAGCAAAGATTAGTGTTGGCTAGATGTGATTGGTGGATTAAAAATAATAAGTTGCATTTGTTTAAATAATGTCAAAATGATTAAGGAGACAATGATAGAATGTATTAACGTAATAAAATAAGCAACAAAAGAATACGATTAGATTAGGAGAGACGATCGATTTATGTCTTAAGTACTTAATATACAATTAAAGAAAAAAAAACTTAAACACTTGTTTAAGTTTTTTTACAAATGTGCATAGGTACCTAACTACTTAGTTAGGCACATTTGTACGTCAAGTTTACTATGATGAAAAAAAATCCATGATATATTTCACTCACGACTGTACTTGCATTCAATTAACAAACGGCAGCAGTAGTTAGCATATTTCATAAAAATCTAAGAAACCATAACCAGTTTAATATTTTGTGTAACTGTATGTATTGAGTCGACGAAATTTTCCACTAGTTCTATTCTATCTTTATACTTTTTTGCTTACGATAGAAATGTCGATTCAGCGCCATCTGTGTGTCGTGCTTTGCAACACTTAGCAAAAAAATCGAAGTAAGAGACTCACAATTTCCTCTTCAAAGTCTAAAGTAGGACTACCGAAGGAATAACAAGGTTACACGCACTGAGGTAAACGAACTGCCGTTAAAAAGGTGCCTATACCTACCCGTATTAACATTCAAAACGTATCTATTCTATTTCCATTTGAAATAATTTTAATATAGTCATAATGATTCGACAGTATTGAAGCGATATCTCTGACATTTAATGTGACCGTGACCGTTCATTGTGAAAAGCTTTGAACAAAAGACCCACTGGCAGACAGGTTTTGATTTTTTGCCCCTTTGTTAAAAATAAAATAGATTTATAGAGGTCTTTTTAATCTGTCTGATAGGAATTACTGTAAATCAAGGTGTTACTGGGTTTTATTAGTTTTTGTAACGATGTATCATTCAGAATTAGATCGATTTCATGGTTTGTAGCAAGGCAAGTTAAGAAAAAAATACCCCAATAACACTTACTTTTATATTATAGGTAAGTACCTACCTATGACAGATAAAAATAATGTAACAAAAAACAATTATAATATGAGATTATTTAAAACTACCTATATCTACAGTTCCCATATTCGTAACAGCCTTAAGATATCTTAGTATTAGAATATCTTCAGCTCACTGTAACGAATATTGCAATTGTAAATTAGCGTTAGACTATTGTCAGCTCAGTCGTGTTACGATTATGGAAACTGTAAATAATCCGAAACGTCAGAAAATAAAATAAAAATACGCTAGCTACATGCGTTAATAGTTGTTTCATTCCAATAGTGAGTGTTGTTAAACAAAATACAACTTTGGAATGAAACAACTGTTAACGGATTTAACTCGCGTATTTTTATTTTATTTTATTTGCTGACGTTTCGGATTCTTTACAGTTTCCATAATCGTAACACGACTGAGCTGACAATAGTCTAACGCTAAAGTGATTACATTATACAGTTATGCAAACTACCTTATATTTAAATTACAATTTGAAAAACTACCCTATTCTGAACTATGAAATACTAAATTACAACTGAAAAGACGAACTAAACTGTATCGAGAACTAAAGGGTTAAACTTTCAAAGCTAATCAATAAGCTGTATGAATTATCAATATAATGTCATGCTATTTTTGAGTTCCAAGTGGATAAACGGGGTATTAGGGCAGCCTGAATTATTAGTGAGGTCTAACCAAATTATATTGTTAGTAAAATCGATTTATACGTAAAATATCTGTAAATATTGTGGTTGGTTACGAAAATTATGTTCTACAATTCGATTTCTTTATTATAGGGTATTAGATATTGTATAAGGGTAAGATCGGGTATTTTGACGTGTTATGTAAGTATAAGTAAACTTGTTTGGTACAAATATTTACAAAAAAACAAACATTATTATGAGTACCTATAAAAAATATGATGCTTTCCCGAACTGAATACACAATTGCATAGAATCGATATAATATATTATGTATTATTTAAACGATTTCTACCACTTAAAAAATAATAGTTTCTTTATTCCTCCGAAAACGTCCAGTATAGAGAAATTATTATTTATTTAATTAAATGACACCTTCTTTATTCTGGTCATTTTGTAAGCGACGCTTGCCCTTCTTATACACTAATTAAGTCAAATTCTTACAAAACCTTACAAAACAAAAGAAAATGAAATCATATTTATTAAGTACTAGCTTCTGCCCGCGACTAAGTCCGCGTGGAACTCCTCCTTTTTTGCAGTCGGTTAAAAAGTAGCCTATGTCCTTTCTCAGGCTCCAGACTTTCTTTGTACCAAATTTCATTTAAATCGGTCCAGTAGTTTTAGCGTGAAAGCGTAACAGACAGACAGACAGACAGAGTTACTTTCGCATTTATAATATTAGTAGGGATATCAAATATTAATAGTTTCTGTACTGTGGTCATTTCGTAAGTGGCCGTTGCCGCTCTTACCCTCAAATTGAGTCAATTATTAAAACAATTTCTGCCATGATACCCACGTACTCGGAGCACATTCTTAGCGTGTATTTCGTATATGCTCATACGGGTTTCGTATCAGATTAAACGGTCTTACCCCGAACCCTTTTTGGGTCCAAACACCTAGCGGTTAATAAACTGGCATGCTTGTATTACCCTATTTTTCGAAAGTACTCCCATAAATGGAATAAGTTTTCTTATAAATTTAGTACTCGTTTTTATGGGTAGTAAATACACGAAACTATGATGCTTATGTTATTACAATATAAATATATAAAAAAAAATATTATATAGAAACTAGCTGACCAGTAAATTTCATACCTACCGCGTTTTTTAAGAAACTAACTGTGACCCATCGAATTTTGTGCCGCGTTTTTTAAGTTTATTTTGTACTAGCTTCTGATCGCGACTTCGTCCGCGTGGAACTCCTCCTTTTTGCAGTCGGTTAAAAAGTAGCCTATGTCCTTTCTCAGGCTCCAGACTTTCTTTGTACCAAATTTTATTTAAATCGGTCCAGTAGTTTTAGCGTGAAAGCGTAACAGACAGACAGACAGACAGACAGAGTTACTTTCGCATTTATAATATTAGTAAGGATGGTGAAAATATAGGTTTTTTTTTTCAATGGTGAAACTTTCATGTTTCATTTAACAAAAACATTTTTTTATCAAAAAAATACCCGTTTGGATGCACCCTTAATTTACACCCTTTCATTTTTATAATTTATCATATTAAAGTTTATTATAAACAACACACTAACGATATCTGTGAAAAGAGGCCTTTGATTGATCAAAATATGTTTAAAGTTGCATTAAACACAATATGACACCATTCCAAATTCCCGCTTGACCGAAATAAATGACGTCATAAGGACATGTATTATTTTCTTTGTTTCCCTGATGACGTCATGATCGTACCCATAAAATGTTCGCTACGCATTATCATACAAAATGAGGAAAACGCTTTTGTTGATGTTTCAGTCAAGAAATATTAAAATTACGTGTTTAATATAGGCGATAAACATTTTTATAATAGGACTTTATCTCCAGTAATTTTATATATACGTAAACACAGTTGGGTACGAAAATGGACTGTAAAGTTTTCGAAAAATTTACAAAAAAAATGTGATAATCTATACTAATATTATAAAGAGGAAATATTTGTACCTATTTTTGTATGTTTGTAATGAATAGGCTCAAAAACTACTGGACCGATTTTAATAATTCTTTCACTGTTGGGAAGCTACGTTTACCCTGAGTAACATAGGCTATAAAATATTTTGAAAAAAAATAGGGATGCGTGCGAAGCTGGGGCGAACCGCTAGTGTGTTATAATCGCGAAGGCGTCGGAAATTATTAAGACTTAAACGTAGGGTTCAAGAAGTTTAACAAGTAAAATAATATTTCATCACGAAGATATAATTACAATTAGTAAAATCCTACTTTAATTACTTTGTAAAGGATTATTAAACTCTCAGCTTATCCAATTATTAAAGATTTTCTTTTGGCGTAAAATATAATGAAATCATCCTTATTGTATACACAACTGTTTTCAAGATTCTTATAAAATTAATACAAATATGATATAATACGTAATAAGAAGATAAGTTTAAAAAAAAATCTCAGTCGAGATTGAATATTAGTGAAGAAGAATAATATTAGTGGGAAACGAACTAATTTCTTTCTACCAGTTACAGATTTGTGATTTCGCACCCCTAGTTCTAAAGGGAGCTAACTCAAAAAAAGTAACTTTTCGGGAGAGGCGAAATTGTAGTAAGGAATCGGATCCTTTTTTTTTAGTGCGATTTGATTAAAATTATTGGACATATTATCATAAATACGTGTCCAATATTTTTTGGTAATCTGCTAAATGATAAAGATGATCTCTTCAAAACTTCGGGATTGGGGAGCTCTGACGTCACGTTATGGTATAAATTATACCACAACGTGACGTCACGAGTTTTTTTTAAGTTTTGTCTTTTGTCATGTTTTGTTTGTTTGAGAAAAGAAAAAGTACGTGTAAAATACACACTGACGGACTAAATAGAATTTTCTCTTTATAGTGATGATTTTATTACAGTCGTCATCCCTATTCGATTCATTTGAACTACTATAACGACCATCTCTTAATATTCCATGTTAACAAGCTATTGAAACTCGCGGAATCCTAAAATCGTTCAACTGAACTAAATTCAAAACTTCCAAACACGAAACTTGCATATCTATTTCGTCGTAGCATCTTGCTACGGCGTAGCGCAGATGCTACGATGTAGCACTCTCGTGTACGCCCAAGTTATTATGTTCGATTGATGCTACGAATATTCTGAGTTTTTTGTGGTATTTTATTTTAATAACAATATTATTATGTGTAATGTTTCTTAGGGGATGTTTTACAATGTCTTTACGTAAGTTTGAGTACCTTTAGTATTCTACAGATACATATATCGTCTTTGCAGTGTATAATTTATTAAGCAGTTAACTTATTTTGCCTAATAGAAAAGAGGTAAATAGCTTACGAAACAGGTTTTTATATTAATATCTTAATGTCGACAATGTTGGAAGCCTTTTTAAAATTACTAATTTGTTTCTGTTTCTAAAAGAATTTCTCAATCGCCCTGGTTACTCGATAGCCCTTTCAGTAAATTTAAGACTTTTATTTTGTTTGGGAAAAAAATAATTATGTAACACTATTTTTTATATTAAAAACTGTTACAAATCTCTACTGCATTTTATATAATATGTTTTTTTTTTATTTACATACTCATAATTATCATGCATATAAAATATCAAACATGAGACACTAATGCTATAAGAATGATATACTTATAATATTTTTGATCTTACAATAAGGTTACGTCATTTTATAACAATATTTCCTTAGATCCAATCTCTATAAAATGAGGGAATATATGACCTACATTTTGAAATAATGAGCGGTATTTTTCTCTTGGAAAAATTCTGGACGGTATTTTAGATAGGGAACCAAGAAAATACAGTGCAAAGGTTTATTTACGTTAAATGAGTTAATTTAATAATATTTACTCAAAGGCTAATAAGCGTAGTGGTAAATTGTTACTATATAAAACGGACTTCTAGCGCTATTCGGGAACAAAAACTCATACAAGATCTATATAATTGTTTGTTATCGAATAGCGGCCCTTGTTTTGTTTCTCTTTTAGTGTTTTCAGAGTTTCGTACCTCAAAAGAAAAAAACGGAACCCTTATAGGATCACTTCGTTGTACGTCTGTCTGTCAAACCCCTCAGGAACGCGTGGAGGCATCAAGCTAAAATTTATATTAAACTATTTGTCCGCCCCGACTTCGCACGGATCATCTTTTTTTTATAGCCTATGTCACTCGGGAATAGTGTAGCTTCCTAACAGTGAAAGAATTTTTGAAATCGGTCCAGTCGTTCTGGAGCCTATTCAATCCAAACAAACAAACAAACCTTTCCTCTTTATAATATTAGTATAGATACTCTTGTCTATTGTCCCTAAAGGCTGTGAAATCAACCTTCTAAGCCAACGCAATCAAAAAATACAGCCGTTTATGTCGCAAATTGCCGCAAATCTTCGGCAGTTGCAAGTAATCGTAAACAAACCAAAACCTACAGGGTACTTCCCATGAACTCAGAAACGTGAAATTTGGTACTGAGTAAAACGCTAAAGACATAAGTACGTTACACATGTATCTCGCTTTACATTTATCGCTCCTCATTTTTTTTTAAGAGGACAACGAAGTCTTCTGAGCTCCTTTTTCTGCTCTGAGGGACGCGAGGTAACTGCGTTTCTTTAGGTATTTTTTCATGGCGCTGTAACCTTTCGATCTTTAGGCAAAGGTCCCAATTATAATAACAGCTGGTCTTTAAATAAATATTTGAAATAAGTATAACAATTTCCTTAACCGATAACGAAGCGTTTGACCTCAAATTAAGTAAGTTAAGTAGGCAATATTTTCGTAATCGATCGAATTATTTCGTGGCCGTCGGCATGCAAGTTTGTTTACGGTTTCAGGTTTGAAGTTTAAAAATAACTGTGTGTGTTTTGTGAGATTTTGCGGTTTTAAGTGCTAGTTCGGTCTAGATCGTGTGGTTAGTTGATAGATATTACCGTTATGTAAGCTTTTATTTAAACCCTTAATGTACGCTCGTGTAAAGATTGTTAATGGTAGACTGTATCTATACTAATATTATAAAGCTGAAGAGTTTGTTTGTTTGAACGCGCTAATCTCAGGAACTACTGGTTCGAATTCAAAAATTCTTTATTTTTTAGATAGACCATTTATCGAGGAAGGTTTTAGGCTATATAACATCACGCTGCGACCAATAGGAGCGAAGAAACAGTGGAAAATGTGTAAAAAACGGGGAAAATATGAAGCCTTATGAAGAATTACTATTCATTAAATGACAGTTAGAAGACTTTGATAGATCTGTTACGAAACAATCGGACGGGCAGGACGACGTCTGCCGGGGCCGCTAGTGTGAATATAAAGCAAAACAAAAGAAAATAATGTAACATTTTGGAGCCTATTCAATACGTACAAACAAATCTTTTCTCTTTATTATATTAGACAATATACATAGTCAACACAATTGACCTCAATATTTACAAATTTATATAAAGAATAAAACAATAAAGCCTAGCTGAGTATTTTTATTACTATAAAAAAATGTCCCGATAGAGGGACCGATTTTAAATTGTTATTTGGTTTTTTTGAGGCTTTTTAGATCTTTTTATGTAAAGGGTTTGTTTATTTGTTTTTGTAAAACTAATTAATGAAAACAAAGGCAATCAGCTGTTACCTTTCAGGCAAAGCCTTGTGTTTCATCGATTAGCTCTGCGTGTTTATATACTTAACACGCGAACAAATTTGGGTTATTGTGGTATTTATTTTTTATTTCGTATTTTTAATGACCTCACGAATTACCACAGCCTTGGTGACGGATATTATTTATGCGATATATGTATCGTTTACTAATAATTGTTTTAAAAGCTCCTATTAAAAAGGAACTGAACGTTTTGTTCCGTTGTTTATACTGGACTAAATATTTCTTTATTGTGATCATCCAAATTTTAATGTTTCATTGGCGAATATATATTTATAAAATTCTCGTGTTGCGGTGTCCAAAACTCCGCTAGACCGATTTTTATGAAATTTTGTGTGGATATCGGATAGGTGTAAATCGACCAACTTTTATTTTTCATACGCCTAAATGTTAGGGTAGTCCCAAAGTTTGTCTTTCTAACTCTCTACCATCAACTCTTATTTTTAATGAAAAAAATAAGCCAGCTAGTTATTATATAGGTATATTACTTTTACAGATTTTTCCTTATTAGATATTTTTACCTACTAAATCTTTTCAAAAATGAAGTCTTGATATGATAGCCAAAGTCTATAAAAAATGTATACTAGATGTTTTTTAGGAATTTTATTTCATCCAATTTAATTATATCCTTTTGCTCCCTTAACACCATATTATTATGACAAGATAACCACCCTAACTCTTTTGAAATAAAACACATTTTTCTTAACAAACATTTCCAATTGCTACATGTACACCTGCTCACAAGTATATTGCAATTGGCAATATGTTGCACGGCACACGTGTATAAAAGTTATTACTCACTCAGTCGTAAGTTACGTCTCGTAACGGCAAAAAACCCACACCGCACTGTAAAATATGCATATATATCAAGTATTTCATAAGGCTCAGTACATACGACTTGATATTTATTATTGGCAAATGAGTAAAACGTCTAGAAAAAGTTCTGTGCTATAAATATTAATAAACTGACATAATTATGTAGGTAAGTACCATTAATTCTCACCCTGTACCTAGAAACGTGTATTTTGTTTTTTACTGTTAACTTTTACTGCCTTGCTTTGTATTTATTTTAAGTACTTTTATCATGTGGGATTGTTTTATTAACATATATTTTATATTATTTTTCTATGATTGAATATATAGCGTTAGACTATCGTTACCTCAGTCGTGCTACGATTATGGAAACTATAAAGTTTTAAACGTCAGAACCAACAAAATAAAATACGCGAGTTTAATCCGTTTATTGTAGTTTAATTCCAATGTGTAATAACCGCGAAGGTATCAGCTATAATACCTATGTATTATATATTATATTCTTCCATATATCTTCCTACATTAAGGCTATATTATATTACATGACAAAAAGTGACTGTAATATATTTTTGAGCATTTTTTTTCAACTTAAACGACTACTTTTAAAGGTAAATGCTTTTATGCATAATCTTAACAAGCACAGCTCGGAAATGGGTTTGTATTTTTAACCTTCTAACAGGTTTTTACGTGAACTAAAGATCGATTTTCATTGTTCTAGTTCACGAACGATTCAGGGATCCGTTTTAGGATATTTGTCATTAACAGTGGAAATAACGAATATGTAAGATTTTTATTTAATTTGTTAAGAGCTGAAATAATAATGGGGATGACGACTGAGTATAGAAAACTAAATTCTAATTAATCCGTCAGTTAGATTATAAAAAAAATAATAACAAACAAAAATTACAAAGATACCCTTATCTGTCTTCTCACGTGACGTCAAGTAATGACGTATTACTATAACTATAACGTGACGTCACTAAACCCTACTTCCGGATTTTTGAAGCGCATATCTTTGTCTTTCATTTATTGTTCGATGAGAAAAAAAAGAGTCTGCCTTTTACAAAAAAATAAGCCAAGTAGACGTATGGTTTTCTTTAAAATATACAAAGCCTAAATTGTTTGTGTATAAAATTGAGAAATTTTTCGCTATTTATCTAAAACGCAACTTTTGTGAAAACTTTTATTTAACTCCCAAAAGGATACAAGTATAAAGGTTTATATATATCAGCTCGAAGTAGGTAATTCCCAAAAAAGGGTTCCTAATTTTCTTTACAGGAACTCTTTTTCTAAAAGTTTTAAACATAAAAAAACATTATTTCGTTTCTAACATAGTCACTTAGGAACGATATAACTTACACTCTATATGCTTTTTGTTAAGAAATTTATTTGAAATCGTACCAATATTTACTAACACATCCAAACTTGTACTTTCAGAAAGCTGTTTCACAGCTAGTGTGTAATTATTTTTTTTAAAGACATCATTTTAAAAAACAGGAAATTGAATGTCGTTTTGAACTATTTTCTGTATAAAAGAGAATGTAGTTAGTTAGTTATCAAAAAAAAAAAACAGTTATATTCCTGTATCAAAGCTTCACAGATTTTACATTCGCAGAGCTACAGCAAGTACCTAAATATTTCCTGCATAGCAAAAAATAAGAATAAAATCACAAACTTGACGTTCACCTGGCCAACTGTACGAAATTCTTTGAACGAAATAGCTATGTAAAAATGTATTCTGGCTTTCCGCCAACAAGAAAGCGGTTCAAACGTCTAAAATGACCTTTATTCCTGTACACATAAGGCGAATGCAGTTGCAAGCGAAACATGGCTTTCTGGACAAATAAAATTTCTGTACTTGGACTCGAATTCAATGCAATTCCGAATGCGTCGCGTTCGATTCCCGGTTATGTTAAGTTTATGTGATAAAGTGTATGCTCGTATCCGAATCGGTTTGTTTGAAATTGAAATTTTGTGTAAATTCACAAACTGTTTACAATAAGGTATCTGTTAAGCCATTACTTTAAAATAACGGTTACAAAATAAGATATGGGTATAGTCCGAACTTTGTTTCGAGTTCTTCGAATCCTGGTAGTATAAAAAAAAGTCGAAGTTTTCCAAGAGTCGCCGGAATAACTAACTAAAGAAATACAATGTCATATATTTACGAAAATATGCTAGATGATGTTGAAGGAAGCGAGTATTTAAGGAGATAAATTATAGAGCAGCTTTACTTGACGTGAGTTTTAATTGAAGTAAGTAAAAAATGTATAAGTGACATATAGAATAAGTAGTCTAAAATTAGAAAAATAGATAAGTATTTATACAATAGCCAGTATTATACAACAAAATATATTTTTTTCTCTTTCTATTTCTATGCACTTTTATGATAAGCACATATCTATCGCCTAAAATACGACACATTTTTACAAAACATTTGCACCGTTCCGACCGATATAACATCACATTGTCACAGGGATAACTTGGTGCTAACATAATCAGGCTCCACTATACATACGCACTTGACTACTTAGATATTATATATGTTACTATATCTTTACCTTAGACATAGACATAGTCCTCCATGATCTAATTTTCAAGACAACATACAATTTTCTTTTCGATAGGAAACGTGACAAAACGTGTCAAGAACTTTAACACCATTCTTATTAGCTAGCATACTTTCAAACCGCTGCATTCCCAAGAGTAGTGAGGGGAAAATTGACCATCCCGACAGAGTCCCGTATGGAGAGATAAGGCTAAGTCTTTATCTGGGTTCGCGTGTTCCCAGGACAATTGGGTCGCACTGTTTTCTTACTTCATGGACACTGTTACCCATTTACCTGTGAAATCTCCAAAGAACTAATAGTAATAATACTAAATCGTTTATTTCTGAGAAGCTAATATCAATATTTTAAGACTTACTTTCTAGTGTTAGGTAGGTAGGAAAGTAATTTTGTCGTTTAGTATGTTAGTTAAAATTTTATAAATACACTTTGTAAAATTTTAACTAATAATTACTTTCTACTGAGTTTTTTATGGCGTTTTTTCTCAGCTATGATGGTCTTTTCGAAGCGCTAGTATATTTAAATACGACGTGTAAAAGTAGGTAGGATATCTTTTTTTTATATACATATTTATAGACATAGGCTGACGGCCTGTTGGTCTAGTGGTTAGAGGCCCTGACTACGAAACCGGAGGTTGCGGGTTCGAATCCTGCTAGGGGCAGATGTCAATGTGATGAGCACTGGCATCTGTACCTGAGTCTTGGATGTCTTATATGTATTTATGTATATTTATCCGTTGTCTAGTATCCATAACACAAGCTTTGCTTAAAATGGGACTAGATAATTGGTGTGAATTTTCCAAAGATATTTATTATTATTTATATTTACTAATAAACGATTTAATTCACTTATTTAGACACATCAACAGTAACAATAAAAAATAACATAATAGTCACAAGAATACAAAGACTAGGATCATTTTATGCTCCAATTACAGACGTTTGATAATATCTCATTCAGCTTTCCTATTCCAGGCTAGGTATCAGTGATGTGCTATCATCTAGGCAAATCATCAAACGATTTGCATTGAACGGAACCGTATAGGGGTTGGTAAGGCATAAGCGGATCAATTCATGAAATGGTGGCGATTACGTTTTCAGACATGTACGGGTAGTAAGGTTTTTGACACGCGTGAAAGCGTCATTAGTAAGAGCGACAGTGACATCTGTCACGAAAGTTAGTCAAGAGTCTAAGCAAAAACTTGAAATTAAAGAAAATTAGTACAAAAATTAAAAATATGAATAATTTCTGATGTCTTCGCGGTTATAAAACATTGGAATGAAGTAATTACGGATTTAACTCACGTATATATTTTTGTAGATTATGGAAACTATAAAGAATCAGAAATGTCAGCAAATAAAATAAAATATATCGCGAGTTAAATCCGTTTATAGTTGCTTCATTCCAATGATAATATGAATGCATATTTTTTACGAGTTTAGGTATGTGTTAAGCGATCGTCCTACAATGCGAATATCGTCAAGTTAAATAAAAGCAGAAAGTGAAAATATGGTAAATAGGTACTTGCATAAACTGTTAACTTTATTGCCTACCAAAGCGGGCCCAAGAGGGACTTTTAAGATTCTAAAATCTACCATCTCTGGGGAACAATTAACTGAAAACTTTTTGTTGAAATTATTTATAGGAATTGTTTTATGTGAAAATATACATATACATCTACGTTGAATTACAGTTTTATTTACATTTACGAGAGAAAATACTTTCTCGCGTAAATGTAAATAAATTGTCATACTTTATCATACTTTTGTAACAACAAAAAAGAAGGTACTCGCTTAAAGACAACCTAGTTATCTGTCCGGTTAGAAAACAAAAGCAAGGCACTGTCGCGCAAAAAAAGCATCTGTCACTATTATACTTTTGGAGGCAGGAGATGATGGAAATGAATTTTAGAGGTACATACATTTCTCACGTGTTTACCTGGATTTAAGGTTTAATACTGAGTAAACATTCTTGCCTATTGACGTTGTTTTAGAGTTTATTTACAACAACAATCCAATCCACACATTCTTCAAACGTCTTAACTGCAAATGGGCGTAAAGTTTACGTACCTAAATGTACGCACTTCCAACATTTTATTTAAAAAAAACGCTTACGACGTGTTTTAAAAACGGCCCTTGTATCGTAAACTGCGTATTTTACGAGTATGTAGGTCGTAATGGAACCTTCCGTTTTACTTATTGTTTATCCATTTTTCTTTCCTTTTAAAACGAAGACAAAAGGCACAATAAATAATAGATTCTAAGCAGTCTACTTTATTAACAATACGTAGAACCCTTTATAAAGCAACAATTACTTCTGGTACCAAGATAATATTGCTATTCGCGGAATTGGCGTAAAATCTTATTGTGTTTGCTGTAAGGGTTTTTTTTGTATGTGCTTTGTTTTTAGAGTAGACGTAGACGTGTGACGCCTTAGCACGTACGTTGTCCAAAAGGTTTGCGGGCGATGGTGCAATGCGGGCCGGCATTAACTTGCTGTTACACACATACGGCTGAGAAGGACACCAAGCTAAGAAAAATATGTTTATTATCCATCAAAAAATCCCTTATTGAAACACAACATTATCAGATATTTACCACGTTAAATTAAGTTACATATATATAAAGTAAGGACTGAAATTATTTCTGGACTAGTAAATAATTTTAATTATGTAATACTTAGTAGTATTTCATGAATTTATAAAGATCATAATTGACTTTTATGTATATTGCATTATTATTAAGATAATTCCATCCATCAATGGATCTATATATAATGTGTTGAAACATAAAATGTAAAATAATCCACATTTGTTAAGAGATAAATAATTATTTTTATAAATTAAGTATTACAGAAATTTAAATATACATAACTTTTGGAATCCCTCTCTAGTTTTTTTTAAAATGCTTACGCGAAAAATACACCTTTACTGGGTTATGTCAACAATAGACTTTGTCAATAATGAATGAATAATGATTTACGTTGGATTAAAACAAGTCTCAAAAAATCAAAAACTCAAGCTAAAGTACTAGTAATAGGTATGCAATGTGGAAAATTTTCTACAATCTTGTGTAAGGTTAAACAATGCGTGTTGGCGTCAACTTCGCTCTGTGACATGCGAGACACACGGCTCAGTTGTTCAGACAACAATAAAATTACAAAATTGTTTTTTCTAAGTCCTTATCATGATTAATTATATAATAATTTCTGATGTCTTCGCGGTTATTACACATTGGAATGAAACAACTATTAACAGAAAATAAAATAAAATAAAAAATACGCGCTTTAAATCCGTTATAAGTTGTTTCATTCCAATGATTAATTATTTTTTGATGATTATTTTAATTTACTCATAAACACTATCTTCGTATTACAACTACATATATTAAACTCAGAAAGTATAAAAAATCTTTAAAAAGTATTAAAAAGTCACTCCTTAGTGACGCCCGCAGTGCAATTGGTAAGCAGGATACCCACTATGAAGTCCCACTGGAGTCTAGGTTACTACGTTGCTAGCAAAAGCCGTCTCCATATTATAACTCTATGATCTTAACCTATCAAGATCCTGTGAGATGTCAAAGACATTAATCTTGGTTAAGTTATGCCGATACTATTGAAGATCCGTCGGACGCCATTAGTTCGCGTCACTGACGATACATCAATTATTGACAGGATGTCAGGAGGTTATGACACTGTTTTTTGCTAGAGGATTCCGTAGATGGATATTTTAACACGCTTTTTAAGTTGGTGAACTACCTATTATTGATTTATAGTTAGTTGGTAAGGATAAATTGTACCCTATCCCTACTTACCTACCACCCCTACTAATATTATAAATGCGAAAGTAACTCTGTCTGTCTGTCTGTTACGCTTTCACGCTAAAACCTCTGGATTTAAATGAAATTTGGTACAAAGAAAGTCTGGAGAGAAAGGACATATATTTTTTTACCGAATGCAAAAAAGGAGAAGTTCCACGCGAACGAAGGTGCGGGCAGAAGCTAGCTATGTAATAATTTCTGATGCCTTCGCGATTACACTTTGGGATGAAACAACTATAAACGGATTTAGCTCGCGTATTTTATTTTATCGGCTGACGTTTAAAACTTTACAGTTTCCATAATCGTAGCACAACTGAGCTGACGTTAGTCTGACGCTTTAGCGTTAACTGTAAAGTTTTTACTACTCTTATATTAAACAAAACCCCACATACATGACTCAGTTTGCGTTAACCTTACTTGTAAACTTAAAGAAGGAATCATGGGTGAAGTAAAGTATCAAATAGGTATCGATATCACACAATAGATCGAAGTTGAATTAGATATATCGGTTTAACACCACGATTGAAAATCTCCAATAACAACATTGGCCCGGGTGGTAAATTTCGTTTGAGCGCCGGTGTGACCTAAATAAAAAATAAATATTGTCACGCTGGTTTCCCGCGTTATACATCTTTTATCAGAAAAGCGACGCTCGAATAGTGTAATCTACAAATTTGATTATGGATGATTGGTTTTAAAACGAAATTTTTTACAATAAAATTATCTATATAACCTAGTTCTACTAGGTTTTATAGATAACTAGCTGTGCACGCGACTTCGTCCCCGTGGAATAGTAATTCTTCATAAGGCTTCATATTTTCCCCGTTTTTTACACATTTCCACTGTTTCTTCGCTCCTATTGGTCGCAGCGTGATGTTATATAGCCTAAAGACTTCCTCGATAAATGGTCTATCCAACAAAAAAATAATTTTTGAATTCGAATCAGTAGTTCCTGAGATTAGCGCGTTCTAACAAACAAACTCTTCAGCTTTATAATATTAGTATAGATTTATATTGTACCTACTGCCTGACCCATCGAACTTCGTATCGCGTTTTTTAGAATATCATTAAAATAGAGGTTAGTAAAAGAAGGATGAAAATTAAGTTGTACGAATTTTATTTAATACCGAATCATAGAAAAAAAATATCTCCAAAAATAAAAATATATTTAGTGCGAACCACCGTTAACATTTAGGAAAATGAGAAATAGATGTTGGCCGATTTTCAGACTTAGGCAAAATTTGATAAAAATCAGATCGGCCGTTTCGGTGAAGTTTTAAACGAAGTTAGTATATTTAAGAGAAATATATATTATGTTAATATATGTCCAATCCCACGGGGCCAGAAACTACATCTCTTGATATCTCTTTCACTTCTTTATACTCAACACACGTCTCATAAATGCGGATTTCAGTGCTTTGAATTTGATCTTGAAAAATCACCTATGTGACTTCATACTATATAAAGACTTGTACAATGAACTACAATGTCCAAGTAACATTTGACATTTGGGTATTTTTAAATGTAGGAAGTCAACCTTATGTGGCACGTGGATGAGTCTATTTCTATTTTTGTAAGAATTTTTTTATGACGCTTTCGCGGTTACTACGCAATGGAATAAAAAAATGAAACATTTAACTCGTGAATATGTTAATTCCGAAAAGTTTTAATTTATAGTAGTGGTAAACTATCGTCAATTCAGCTACGATTCTCGATGCTATTAAGTTCTCGATATGTTAGTATACAATTATGTTACTAGTTATTAGGGTTTCTGATTTCTCGACCTATTTTTTTTCTCGGGGCACGAGATTTCTCGACTATAAATTCCCGGGAATTCCCGGGAACTCGAGAAATTTACAAATCATGAATATAAGGCGAAAAAAACACTTCAAATTCATTAATATCGCTATTTTTTTATCACCAACTAAATGTACCTGCTACTACCTACTCGCAACTCATACATAATACTTAGACATAATAAAAAAATAACGAACTTAATGACTTTGCTTTTTTTAATTATTGGCATTTATTTGAGATTGCACTAAACAGTGTATTATAATCATCAAACTAATAACAATATATAAATGAGAATCTTGACTTAAAAGACTAAAATAATGTACCTAATACTGTATTTTCTTCTGCATCTTCCCCTGTAAACCCTGCGTAGTTCTAGAAGAGTTTATAGATAGCTGTACCTACTAGCGGTCCCGACAGACTTCGTCCTGGCAATTAAATAAAAGATAAATGTTAAGGGTGGACAACCCTTATCACTAAGGGGTATGAAAAATAGATGTTGGCCGATTATCAGATCTACTCAATATGCTCACAAAATTTCATGAGAATCGGTGAAGCCGTTTCGGAGGAGTACGGGAACGAACATTGTGACACGAGAATTTTATATATAAGAAGATATTGACGTGTTTTGAACACTTAATAACCCTATAATATTAATGATTAGAGATACAACCCTTTTATTACTTTGGGTATTACGACTGTTAGGAGATATAAATAGTATTCAAACAATAAAGAAAATTAAATAATTTGGAAGTTTAGCAACTAAACTAATAAATCGTTTTTCTCAATCATCTCTTAACACAGCAAATCTTAAATAATCAACTTCAAATTTTTCATTAAACAAAGACCTACAATAAATTAAAGCGGGGCAAGCGGGGGAAATACCTAGTCAAAATCGGGATCGGCCGAATCCAAGGAACCGAATACAATAGCGTGAAGGAGAACGTATTGCAAAAAGTGTTGTGGAAGGCCATTTTAATCTAAAATTTACGTGTGATTATTTTGAGGTGCGATTTCTCGACTTCTCGACTTCTCGAGGCGATTTTTCCCGTCTCGAGTTAGGCCAGATTTCCCGGGAATTCCCGCTTCGAGAAATCTCGAGCAGAAACCCTACTAGTTATAGTTTTAGTAAGTAATATTTTAGTTACTAGTAACCTGGGAAGTTGTCATGTCCCCGGAACACAATCCATTCATAAAATATTATTTGGATCGACCGTTTCAGGTGGAGTTTAGTAACAAATACAGAAGAATTATATATGAGTTTGCTCGACTGTTATGTTCTTTATAAAACATACTTTTACAGCGTTCCCGTATCGGACTAAGAACAGTCTTCTCGTTTTTAATTTTAATGGTATATAATATTAAATAACTAGCTTCTGCCCGCGACTTCGTCTGCGCACGATGAGTACTTCACACAATATCGTTATAAAATATAGCCTATATGTTATTCTGATGTATAAGCTATATTGTGGTAAAGTTTCATTCAAATCCATTCAGTAGTTTTTACGTGAAAGAGTAACAAACATCCATACATCCATACTTACAAACTTTCGCCTGTATAATAGTAGTAGGATAGGATAATAGAATGTTTCGCCAACAATGCGAGTTACAAGCACAATTTCTAATTGGTATTTGGTGATTTAATTTGCAAATGAATCACGCTATCTTGTAAAAGATGTTAATGAAAAATACACATTTTTTTACTTCATAATATTGTTCTAAGATAACTTTACCATGAAGGTCCTTTGGGAATACTTTGCAAGAGCTTAATATATATAAAATGTTTCCATAATTTCGAACAATCTTTAATGAGGCTTCCAAGAAATTCCAGAAGGATTCCATTGGCTTTATTTAACAAATTAAAAGGAATAACGTTCCTTTGAATTTGCCTTAAATAAAACTTTTTGTAGTCATGAATGCTCAATATGAGAAAAGAATAAGAATTGAAATCAATTTCAACAAGAGTAACGCATTAGCATACTTTTAGTAAGTATAGAGACATTTTTGCTTTTACAGTAAAATGTTTAGGTACCGACTAAAATTTATCGGAGATTTTTTGTATTTCTTTACCACAGTATAAAATCAATTTAATTTCTCGCTAAGATTAAAAGTATTCTATCTAAGGCTATTTCAAACATTTCATCATTTTCCAACCGCTCTTAACGACTTCATTAAAAAACTGGAATCCGAATCAATCATCGACATTCGCCGGCGCAACTCGTAAAAATCTGTGTTAATTTAAAATTTAAATGAGATTAAAAAAACATTCAATATAGATGAACGTGGTTTAATTAATTTGCATATTTACCGACTCGCACTTGACCGATGTTCAGTTCACGCTACTGTAGGTTTGCACGCATCAAATGTGGCACAGTAAAAGTTGTTATAGAAATTAAAATTTACTTTACATTATCTATAGGTCTGTATAGTGTGTAAATGCTTTATCCCGAATAACTGACTGACTGACGGATGCACAGTCTAATGCACGGTGATTGTAGAGACCTGAGATTTGGGGGTGTGTTCTTTATTATATTTTGTAGATTTTCCTCTCCGAGGAAGGAAGAAGGTATAATTTTAATTGAATTCGTTTTATCTTAGTGATTGAATAAATTGTGAAGAACCTAAATTAAAAAAAAAACTGAAAGCTTAAAAACATCGGCATTGCCCGTCCTTAATAACGTTAAAACTTATTAACAGTTAATTATTGAAAAAAGCACTTTAAGCCACGAATTAAATTATTTTACTGACTAAGTAAAAGGGACCTTACAGGCTGGTCCGGTGAACCTGCTAAAATAACTAGTCCATAATATTTTTACATTTTAAATAAGTAATTAAAATAAAGATAATGCGTGAACTATATGTTGACATTTCAAAAACCTAAGTTCAGCTCAATCGTTCAGTTTTATAGATACACAAAAATACATAAATAACCACAATGACGGATGATGAAAACTGATGGTCAAGAAAGTGCTTACGTAGGTAGCAAACGCTTGAAAGCTAGTTGACTCATCATCATTTGAAGTGAAACACGTCCACTGTTGGAAATTGGTCTTGGTTAATTAAATAATTAAGTATATTTATGTAGTGTAATACCTTCCTATTTATATTGTATTTATTATATGTGTATTATTCATTTGCGCCTACACATGCTCTCTGTTAACTTCAAAGGTTGACTGGTGGAGAATGCCGTATGGCATTAAGTTCGCCTTTTGTAAATTAGTTGTTTTATTTTGTGCAATAAATAATAAATGAATAAGTAAATAAATAAACTGATGACTGATGTTAATATGTGTACTGTCGGACAGTCGGTTTGTACGTGAATATTCCGGTACGTCGCACTACTCTACATGTGGTTTAAGTAATACTATTAAATACCGGATTTCAGCTGTCTCTTTGTACATTTGTTATTTTTAAATTCACGATCCGGATTTTTCGATGGCAAATTTCAATATATTTTATTTTATGAAAACTCGATGTGATATGTGACACCTTAATGTTTCTGAAGTATACGTTCTTGAGTTCGAATCCTGCTGGTGGCTATGATTTTAACTTAACTGTCTAATACATTTCCGCTATTCGACGATCTCAAGTGAAGGAAAATATCGTAATTCGACACTGGAATGAAAACAACTATAACGGATTTAATATTCGCTAATCTTATTTACTGACGTTTCGAGAACCTTACAGTTCCCATGTTCGTAGCACTACTGAGATCTAACATAGTTAATGAAACATTAAGTAAGGATATTTTGAAAGCATTTAAACATGTTCGGTGACTCATTAAAAGGACATGTATGTACTTTTACTAATTGCATGTTCGCGGTGTAGAATTAAAATTTCAATTCGATCAGTGAAGTCATTCCGCATTAATGGGACGCTGCAGGCGAAATGCGATGCCACCGTTTCATTAATTTTGAAGTTTTGCTACCAACATTTTACAGATTATCTAGACTACAGATGTAGCACTAATCTTACCGAACTAGCACACGTTCTATATAAGTTACTAGCGACCCGCCCCGGCTTCGCACGGATCATCTTTTTTTATAGTCTTTGTCACTCAAGAATAGTGTAGCTTCTCAACAGTGAAAGAATTTTTGAAATCGGTCCAGCCGTTCTGGAGCCTATTCAATCCAAACAAACAAACCATTCCTCTTTGTTATTATACAGGCTGGCTGTATAAGGGTAATTGCTCTTATTCAGTCTTTGTACTGCTTATATAGAGCTTGTGTGCTGCTTGGGTCACGCTTAACAACGCTATTGTAGGTACTTGTGTTATTGCCCACGCAAAAATTGTTATAAGTTTGATGTGTCTGTTTGTGTGTGTCTCAGTGGCGTGTTAGCTCTCGAACTCTTTTTGAATAATTAATTGTTATCCTATTTTATCCTATATTGTTGCGTAGCTAATTATATATAATTAAACTTCTTATTGTCGCGTCACAATTTAGATTCTGAGGTATTGTGCCATAAAACTATGGTTTACTTATATCTATTGATGACCCTTATAATTTTCAATTAGATATTGGGTATTACTTGCAGATACCTATAAATAATTTTCAGGTACTGTTATTTACATGTAGATACAATATCGTACGAGAGTATACTATCTTCAAATATTCGTTTCTGTGGTAACCGTGTTACATTTACAACGTGGTGTGCGCTGCAATTTGTAAACTTCCCTTATACGTACTAACTGTTTTTTTTGATGAACAAGCTGCCAAAATTAGTATGCAAAATTTTACAAAACTGTTTTTTGGGTGGCTATGTAGTATTTATTTAATTTTAACGCTTATTTGTGTGTTTAAGAATTGGCATAAATTATGCAGATTTGTTATTTTTTGGTGTTACATATATATTTTTAAAAGGTGTCTTACTAAGTTTGGTTAATACATTAAACAATAATTCTTGTTTCGGGTCATTGTGGGTGAAGGGCCGACAACAAGAACACTTACAAGTTGTCTACGATATCTTCCAACGTCGTTTGTAAGAGTGCCCGTAAAATTACGCCAGAGGTTATCGCAGATGTTTCTCGAGACTACTTAGCTTCTCGGTTCTTAACAGCGCTTCATGAATGTATTAAAAGTTCGAAGCGCATGTTTCGTTGAATATGTAGTTTCTGTCTATTAATCTTGAGAGGGAATAATTACTTAGAACGTTTTAATTATTGAGTGTGAGTTTTGACAGGGTAGACAGTATTCATTTTGGAGATACAATTTACGTCAGACGCTTTAGATCTGTATTTTATTCTTGTGTTAGGGACCTACACTCACGAGAATGTATTTTTGTTGATAATAGTGTGAAATGAATTTAACTTGATAAGCTAGCTTTTTGATTTAAACATAGGAATGTAATATCATATGTCTAGCAAACATTTAGGGGAACGAATTCAACCCGTAATAGCGCCTCATAAAAATTCAGTGGAAAAATTTTGACACTCGACATTTTCTCGTGTGAATTTTGTGAATTTTTCACTCGTAGGAAATCAAATAAAGTTGAATAAAGTCCAGCAGGGTGTCCTAACAAGGTGGCATTACACGGTGAATTTAGCATCATGCTATTTGTAGAAATGGAAACTGGAGTTTGTGGCGCAAGCCATGAGATTTTCTCTTGACCGTTTCTTGGCGGCATCATTTGAAGTACATATAGAACAGATAATTAGAAATTAAATGAGCTTACCAAGTGAAATTCAATTTTAATTGTGTGAATTGCACGGTCTCGAAGATAACTGATAACACAAGTAGTCACGCCAATCGTTTGCCCGTCTGTCACGATCTTTATAGTCCTAAAAAAAAAAAACACAAACCGATACTCCACTCCTGGCGCCATCTACGGGATTTGTCATTAGTTCAGAGATTCAGTCACCTACCAAGTATATTATAATTATTTTGTGACAATCATTCACTATATAACTGGGTATTGCATATTGTAAACATATGCAAGGGTGGGAGGGTGTATATTATCTTCGAGACCGTGCAATTCACACAATTAAAATTGAATTTCACTTGGTAAGCTCATTTAATTTCTAATTGTGCTTCATTGCACGGTCTCTTCAGATAACTGATAACACAAGTAGATGTTTAGAGCGTCACAAAATAATGTATCCTTACCTAACAAAATATTTTTATAAAAATATCAGTGTATAAAGTAATAGAAGATATTAAAAAAGTAATAATCATTTATTGGTCATACCAAATTAAAAGTAGCTAACTTACAGCCAAAAGATACATAAATGTAATTAATTCAAATAATTAGTGCAGAATAAAAAACCTTCTTTATCATTTATTCTTAAATAAACTAAAAAACAAAATTAAACTTGTTTCAAACAACATAAAAAAATAACCGAAATTATAAATCATTCAAAAGAATCTAGTAAGATAGAGAAATCTTCATTATCAATAACATCTCTATTATAAAATTGTGCAAAAGTGTTGGAGGAACTGCTCCACCCAGCAGTTCTTCGAATAGTATCAATATTAACACCCAGGCGCTTAGCCGCTGATGTGCTAGCATGACGAGCACTATGAGCTGAGAAAATAGACACATCTATACCACTTTGTTCTAAAGTAAATTTTATCCATCGGCTAAGCGTCTGTGATGTCACTGCTTTGTGGGGTTTTTTATAAGCAATAAAAAGATTATGACTCGTTCTTAAATCCTTAGTTCTACTCATATAATTTTGTAATGCCATAGCAGGACAGATTCTACAGTTTCTCATGAAGAATGGTAATACCAGACTGGGTTGTGTACCACCTACTCGCGATGTCTTAATAAGATCAGGTATTGTGATAATTATTTTGTTTGATAAAATTTTAATATTTTCAATTTTTATAAGTGAAAACGTCTGTACTCTATGAGCGGTTACAATAGCTAAGAGAGTAATTATTTTCTTGGAAATGTCTTCTAAGGATAATAAATCGTTTTCACCTTTCTGTTCTAGATAATTTAAAACAATCATTGGGTCCCAAGTAATATCATATTTGGGCCGAGGGGGGCGCAGTCTAAATATCCCTTTTACAAAACGGGTTATCCTGTCATCATTGCAGATTTTTGATCCAACTACTAATGATAGAGCTGACCGACAGCAATTAATCGAACTGTAAACCTGCCCCATCCTCATATGATTTATTTAAAAAGACAAGATTTGAGGAACTGATGCTAGAAAATAATCAATTTTAAATTTAAGACAATAATCATACCACTGTTTTAGATAAACATTATACTGCTTTATAGTGTTGTCTGATAGAGACGCCAGCATGACATTCATCGGGCCGTCTGACACACCCCGGCGAGAGAACGCTTCCCGGATAAGCGCGCGGCAACCAGGATAAGTTGTTGATGAAATTGTTGGTTGCTGGAATATGATTTAAATAGTTGTTTAGACGGACCAAAATAAAGAATGTTTGATACTACTAATTTTTTAAACAAAGGGTACCATGGCTGTGTTGGCCAGTCTGGTACTATCACAATACCCTCCGATTGTTCTGATATTATTTTTTGCAACACTTTTGTTATCAAAACAAAAGGAGGAAAAACATAAAAATTATAATGCTTACAATAAAATGTGAATGATTCAATTGTGAATTCATCAATCTCATAATTCAATCATAAATACATATAACACTTTTTGTTATAACCACTAGCAAATAAATCTATTTTAGGAATTCCAAAACGCACACAATTTTATTAAAACATTTGTCACTTATTTCCATTTCTATATCAGAGTGTGCCTTTCTAGATTCTGCATCAGCATCAATATTCTGAGAAGATTTTATATAGGAAGCGAAAAACAAATAGATTCCGACTTTCACACCATTCCCATATCTGCTTTGCAACAAAACTTAGGTGCGGATATTGGATGCCCCCCATGCGGTTAATGTATGAGATAGCTGTAGTGTTGTCTACCCGTAAAAGTATTTCACAATTCTTAAGATTATTGGCAAAAGCTTTGAGTGCAAGAAAAGCTGCAACCAGCTCTAGGTAGTTGATGTGTTGTTGTCTTTCATTGTCGTTCCACAACCCTGCAGCTCTCTCACCACCACATGAGGACCCCAACCCGTCAGTGAAGAATCTGAAAATATTTCGATAACATAGTTACCATATTTTATTAAATTCACTGATTTGTCAATATGTGACAACCACCACAACAAATCAGGTTTAAGTTTTTCTGATAATGGCATAATTTTTTCATAATTATCTTTATGTTTATTTAAAAAAATAAATTTTTGTCTTTCTAATTCTTTAGTGTGTACAAAACCATAGTCAATTGCTGGGCATGCTGAGACTAGTAACCCAGTCAACTGTGCAAGTTCCCTTATTCTACAAGATTTAAGGGAAATAAATTTAATTAATTTACATTTAATATTTTCTCTTTTTTCCTTTGGTAAAGTGATAATACAATTTTGGGAATCAAATATAAATCCCAAATATTTTACATGCATGCTTGGGGTCAATGAACTCTTTTCATAGTTAATAATAAACCCTAAATTACTAAGCATTGTAATAGTTGCACATAAATTGTCAGAGCATTCTGAATAAGTTGAACCACAGCACCATATATCGTCTAAATATATTACTGATACATGACCCAATGACCTCAAGTGATGCATGACTGGTTTCATAATCTTAGTGAACACATATGGTGCTGTATTTAATCCAAAAGGTAAGACTTGGAATTCATATATTTGATGTTTCCAAACAAAACGTAAATACTTTTTATGGTCAATATGTATTGGAATAGCAAAATAAGCATCTTTGAGGTCAATAGTACTCATGTAGCATCCACGGTGAAGTAATTTAGTTACAGTGCGAGTATCTTCCAATTTAAAGTGTTCAGTAAGTATAAATTTATTAAGCTCTTTTAGATTTAAAATAAATCTACTCTCACCATTAGGTTTTGGTACAGTAAATATTTTTGAACAAAATTGTCCTTCACATGGTTCACAGCAAATAATAGCCTCCATATTGAGTAATATGTTTATAGATTTGTCTATTTCTGAACAATCTTCCTCTGAGAAACAATTGTTACTAGGAATTATTTGCTGAGAAGGTACATTTATAAAAGGAATTTTGTAACCACAGATCCAGTTTAAAATTCTATTGTCAGATGTTATTTGTGCCCATTGATTTTTAAAATATTTCAACTGACCACAATATGGTGGTGAACTAACCTGAGTCAATTATGCGATTGTTGGGCTGTCTCACAGGTGGCTTGTTGTAAGCCTGAGACTTTGCAGAGTGAGGCGCTGGTTGAGCCTGTGGTGTCGCTGGTTTCTTGTAAGACTGGTAATTGCGATGTGGCCCGGGCTGATATGTGTGACTGCGAGGTCGGTATGTTACCGGGCCCTTGAAGTTTAAAGACTTCTTTGGATGTTGAAGTTGTTGGATCTTCTTATTCTTATTAAGAGCAATTTCATGACCAGACTTCTTTATAGCCTTTGTGGCCTTTAGTTTCTCTGCAAAATTTTCTCCAAAGAGATATTTATCTATGTCACAGTCTTTTACAGAGTCACGTGTATTTTGTTCCAGACCTTGCAAAATGAAATTTCTTCTTGTCATTGACTCCAAATATTGATGATCACTTAATAATCTTGCTGCATCACATATATAATTAATTGCTTGTATGTTTTCTTTATTTTTGTACATATTATCAAATGCCATTCCCAATGCAGTTAAAACACATCCAATCTGATTCTGTTTATTAGTTATGGCTTTGTCTCTTTTAACTATATTTTCATTTACCGCTGCTTGAGCTTCTAGATTTAATATTGGTGCTTCAATCATTTTGCAGTTACATGGTGTTAAATATTTCTTTTTAAGTTCTTCCCTCTTCTCTTTAGAGAGGCCCTTTCTAAGAATTTCTGTCCATCTTGAGGCAAGTTCCTTATGTATTGGAGGGCCATATTTATTATCTTGTGGTGCATCTCCAAGTAGTGTGATAATATCTTCATCCAAAATATCATCTGGAATAGTCCAAGATAAGATGTTAACCAGCGAAATTCTACTAAATAGTAGAAAATATACTTGGGTGAATACCCATTTAAGTTGTGGGTGAATACCCAATAGATTGAGCTAAATAGCTCTTTTAAATAATCAATATTGCAAGATCACCTAAATAGGTGACAAGCATCATGATTTCAGATATTATTATTACTATTAATTGACCACCATTGTATGGTGGCGTCATAACTTTGTACCTATTCCTAAAAAATAGAGAATAAACGAAATTTACCTTCTTGTTCCTTATCAATACTTTCATTTTTAGATGGATCGGCAATCTCCAGGTCCTGTTCTTGCGTTAAGATTGGAGACGCCACCGCGTCGGTTGCCGCCATTTCGTCTTCAAGTGGGGTCCGCGGCGTCTCGGGTGACGCTTGATGTAAATTTCGTAGTTTTTCTTCGTATTTCCTGATTTTTCTTTTAAGTCTATCAGCACTATGATGTTTACGTTTATTAGGCATGTTTATTAAATGGAAAAAATACTAAAAAACAATTATTATGGACTTTTAAATTATTTTGAAAACAGGACGCGTTCTTAACGGGCTGCACGAAAAACGTTAATGACAAATCCCGTAGATGGCGCCAGGAGTGGAGTATCGGTTTGTGTTTTTTTTTTTTAGGACTATAAAGATCGTGACAGACGGGCAAACGATTGGCGTGACTACTTGTGTTATCAGTTATCTGAAGAGACCGTGCAATGAAGCACAATAAAAATTGAGCTCACTTTTATTATCTGCACATTTGACAGATACCATAGAATTGCCAGCTGTGTATTTAGCCGGTGAGGAAATATTTATGAAACAGCGCATGTAAGTACTGTCAATGATAAACAGGTACTTTTATGACAAAAACTATTAGTTATGTCTATAAATTATTTTAATTACTAGTATACAATTTAGTTTACAATTTCACAAGAGCGAAAAAAAAGTGAAAGTGTCTAATGTTGTTATGGCCGATCGAAAACCAAAAATGAAACATGTTGAACAACTACATTGTACGTAATCATTCTCAATTAAACTAACTACTTCCGTTCTAAATTTTACCTAAATTGGTTCAACGGTGACAGTACGAAGAGGTAACAGACAGACAGACAGACTGAAATACTTACATGATATTAGTAGTAATTGAATAGGCATTAACAAGTTAATTAATCTTGTCGCTTGACCCACACCTCAAGGTGCTCTTTATTAAGGGACACGTTAAAAGGACTTGGTTTTCTGGAATTGCCCTAATTTACGAATAAAAGGTTGTGGTGGAGGGAAAAAAATCTCTCAGTTTAACTCAAGTAGGTCTTAATGGAAAAAACAAATTGACTGTCTCTAACTCCAATGTTTTTGGGAGGTCCTCATTAAACAAAAAACCTATTAGCGGAGGTGTTTTTGTAAATTGGACTTCTTGATATCAGAGTGGACACTGTTTAACCGACTTCAAAAAAGGAGGTTCTCATCGTCGGGATATTTTTTTTGCATGTTCCCTGATTATTCGACCGATTTGGAAAATTCTTTTTTGACGTCTGTGTTTTGGTGCAAATAGGTTCTGTGGATTGTTCCATAAGTGTTATGGTTTTAAAGTGTGTAAGTATTGTTCTGATATTTTTGTGAATTGAATTTGGATCGTCTATATTCTTGTTGATTCGAGAGAGGCTTATGTTTTTACTTCTGTCATACTCGTATTTTCATTTCATTCCATTGTGTTTTCATCTGAGGTTTGTTTAGGCGAATATGATCATCCAAAATTTCAAAAAGCAGCCGAATAAACAAATGAATACTTCAATCTAAGGAACAATTAGTTTATACCTATTATCACTACTACTACTATTAGAAGGATCATGTAACTTGTACTGTTTGCCTACTAACTCCTGCAATTGTACTAATTGCTAGTAAACAGGAAAAATACACACTCAAAATAACATTTCTTTAAAAGGAAAAGCAGTACAAAAGGGAAAGCTCAGTAGAGTGTTCATATATAGCTCAAGAGCTAGTGTCAAAAACAGTTATAGCAGTCATGTTACAGAAAAAACGGAATTTTCTTATTTACTTAAGGTACCTATCTTGTTGTTGTTGACGAAAGACACGACCTTTTTAATAATATACTTTTTATATTTTTTTTTTGATATTGTTTTTTTTTTGTCTTAGTTGTTTTTGCCGTCGTCTTGTTTAAACAAGTTTTCAGGGAAATCGTTTCTATCGCTACGATTGCCAACAAGTACCTAAGTATGTTTTGTTGTTGTTTCATAAATAAATTGTATTAAAAGAAATAAGTCTATACATAGTTTCTTATTTGTGATCCCTTGACGAATTTCTATATTAAAATTGCAGCATTATGTCTCGTGATTAAAAAGACGTATCTCCAAGATCAATCTCCAAATATTCCTTCAGCTCTCTAGTTATTTGATGTTGACCTGATTACACTTCTTTATATACGTATTTTATGAGGCACTTTACGAGTAATTAGTGGAAAAAGGTACAAGAGGCTTTGGGGTGTTATTATAATATTATTTATTTACGCGGCATCAAGCTATGGAATATAAAAAATGTTATAAGCGTCAATTGTCGAATTTATTGTGAATACATTAAAGGTAGGTAGTGTTTAATTTTGTATACAGGTAGTTTCATAAGATTTTAGAAAAAAACTTAATACTTACTAAAATATTTTTTTCTCTTTCACAGGTAACGCGAGTTAATTTAAGACTACAAATAAGTAAGTAACATAAGAACTATACTTTAAAATATAATACTCATTAAGAAGACAATTAATCAGTACGCATACGTTAATTGAGTAACACATTGTAACATTAGTAGTTGTGTTTGAACCTGAACATTGTACTCACTTAGTGCAGTAATTGTTGTAAATACAGGATTGGATGCATTACCATACCTAACGAACCGCTAGTATGTTACAATGCTACCTTATTTCTCTGAGGAGGGTTAATTTTATAAAGTTTACTAGCGGCCCGTCCCGGCTTCGCACGGGGGACTTAAGATTTTTTTCATAGACTTTTATAAGGATTAAACCATTTACTTCGAAATCCCGTCGCCAAAATGACATTACTTTGGAGCAAACATTTAAATCATTAAAACGATTGTTATGGGTAAACTATAAAAGATAGACATATGCTCTCGCGGACTTTTTTAAAGATAATGTTAAGATGAACAATTCACCCATAAAGCATTTTTGTATAACTTTAACTATATGCTCAGCGCACGCCACGGAAGGCCTCAGAAACGATACTTTTCCCCCGTTTTTGAAACATTTTCGGTTACTGCTCCGCAACTATAAGACCTAGCGTAATATTATATAGCCTATGTTACTCGGGGATAATGTAGCTTTCCAAAGGTGAAAGAATTTTTGAAATCGGTCTAGTAGTTTCGGAGTCTATTCATTACAAACATACAAAAATACAAATCTTTCCTCTTTATAATTTATTAGTATTAGTATTAGTATTAGTATTAGTATAGATATAGATTGTTCTAAAGCCTATACTTGTGTTGTAACAATGTGTGGCCTACCCACAACAGTATAATTCTTCATCCAAACTACCCTCACCTTTTTTCCTTCGCTTGCGACCGGAGACTGGGCAGTCGACCGACGACCTAGCAACGGCGTGCGCGCATCTTCGACAGCACCAAGATCTCTTGTAGCAAGAACTACTCGTATATCGCTGTGTCGCGAGTGGCTACCGAAATCCTAGCCCGTGATATGTTTCTTGGAGTGGTGTTTAAGTGCAAAGGAACTCGAGTGAACTGAGAGATTGTCTTTATCACCAGCTGTGAGGACACCCATCTTCCCTTCCATTTGCCCTAACCACGCACATTGTCACAGTGTATAATAGATATCTTCGGATAACTCTTGATCAAGATCAAGGGAAACTTGTAATTTTAGTGGGTACCTAATTTATATAATACTTAACTATATAAAAGGAGAAGTAGACTTAATGACTGACATATCAAAACTATAAGGTATAGAAACTTGAAATTTTGCAAACAGTTTCTTTTTATAACGTAGGGGAGTACTAGGAAAGGTTTTTTGAAAATTAATTAAGGCGGTAAAAAGGGCGCATATCGCGCGTGACGAAGTCGCGGGCAGAAGTTAGTAATGGACAAATCTACATAGATATATCACATTCAAGACTCAGGTATAAATACTCGCTATTTCCATTAAAAGTTTGATTGTTATTGCTTTAGAGAGAAACTAACCTCAACAAGGAAACCATGAGTAAACATAATTTACATTTATAATGCTACGTGTATTAGGTAGGTTGTCGTATTTCGTATAGAATTGTGTTTTAAATTATTAAGCAAATAGCATTATTTCATTGCATAAACACTAATAAACTATATACCTAGGTATCTGTATAAAAAAAGAAGCTGTCTTAATGATTGACATATCAACGCTGGCCCTATAAACTATAATGGTTAGAAACTTGAATTTTTCGCGAAGCCCCTTTTATAACGTAGGGGCGAACTAAAATAGGATTTTTGAAAATTAACTCCCTAAGAGGATATAATTGGGGTGTTCATTGAGCGCAGACGAAGTCGCGGGTAGAAGATAACATATACTGATAGATATTATTTTCAACGTAATTTTTGTCTAATTTATAGACTTTTAGATTTTGCTAGCATTATGTAACGTTCTTAAGTAACAATGGCGGACTACTTACTATGTTTAACCTCGACAGGTAGTATGGCGCTGGAGCCTTCGCCGTAGACTGACAATAACAGATGCAGCAACAAATTAATATGTATTTCAGATATATGGTTATATTTTAGTTAAATATTAAGATGTCATCTTTGCATAATGATTGCATAGCGTGGTGCGTAGGTACATATAATACAAAAGGCAGACAACGGAAAATGTTTATTATGGTACACTGGGACTTTACAACAAAATATCGTATTTTAAAACTTGGGTTTTCACTGCACATTGATTTCTAGTGTTAGTGCTTAGGACCTGGTGTCAAATATAGTGTTTTCTGTGACTAGCTGTGCCCGCGACTTCGTCCGCGTGGAATAGTTATTCTTCATATAAAAAAAATTGTTTTTTTTTTACTCATTTTCCACTGTTTCTTCGCTCCTATTGGTCGTAGCGTGATGCTAAGCCAAAAAAAAATGTTTCAATTGGAACCGGTAGTTCCTTAGCGCGTTCAAACAAACAAACAAATTCTTCAGCTTTATAATATTAGTAAGTATAGATAATCAATATTCGATGGTAAAGTTTTCTCTAGACACGGTGTATAACTTAATTGGAATCATAAATGAACAATATTTTGCACATTCTTCATAGCGTTTCTCGTCACCGAAATTGAGGAACACTCAGTATTATTTTAGCTGACTTATTAATGGTTAATTTCCACGTAGAAATCTTTTGCTGACTTTGGTTAATAGATTTCTACCTTATAACTGCTGACGTATTACTCAACAGTCAACACCCATGTCAATATAGTGAGAAACTAATAACCTACGTCGCACGTGCAAATAGCTATTTATACAACAATCCCAATACAAACAAGAAGTGAGGCAGCTCATCAAGTCTGTGTCGGAGACATATTTACACTCTCGACGTTTGCGTGAAATTCGAGTGAGTTTGTTTTGTCTAACAAATGCTTCGGCAAATACTTCCTTGCCTAACATTACGAGATGGATCTTGAATGCTTTCCTATCTTAGTGTAATATTATGTACGTAGTGTAATAGTAATAGCTTATATTTGCAATTTATTTAGTAGAGTTGAAGGCTCATAGTGTAACCCTATATTTGCAAGTATTAGGTAGACTTGGAGTCTCAGTTTTCATTTACGAATGTTGACAAATACTAGAATAATTTTACATCTAGTAAGTAGTAATAATAAGATACTTCTTATGTAGGTATGTGTGTGTTATATAAACTACTTATACCTAATTCTCAAACAATAACTAGATAAAACGGTACTTATACTGTATAATTTTATTGTAGTTGAATTATGTGACTGTTTGATGTTATCTTAGTCTAGTAAAAATAATGGAATTAAAAAAAAATAACTAGCTACGATTGTCGACTGAGAGCAAAAAATAATGTTGAAATTGGGAAAATATTACTAGGCCATATTGATTTTTAGCACTAGCAAGGTAACTAGTATAGAAGTCGAAACCTCCCCACCGTATAAAAAACAACCTGCAATAAATTAAATCATTGTTATTTATCATTAGATAAACAAGCCTGAAATCACCATCAACAAATCGGTATTAAAGCGATAAAATAATGTAACAACAAAAGCTGGCTAAAGCTTCGGATTAACAATCGATGCAAAAGCCTTTTATCACAAATTGATAATATTAACCATTCGACACCCAGTCAATAAGTCGCGTGTAAAATACCAAATGTACAATTAATGTTTGTTTATTGAAATTCAAATGAATCGGACCGAAACTGGAATTAAAAGTTCGGCCATTAGGCACTTTTGATTGCGACAGCGGGCATGTTTAATCGAAAATGGCAAAATGTGAAATATACTTTAAAGTGTTTGAAATGTTTTAATTGCGTCGGTCATTAGTTTGCTCTTTGGATATTAATGCAAGGTTTCTAATTATGACATATTATTTGGCACCTGGTTTCAATGAAGCTGTTTTAAAACGACGGGCACGAATGCCTTCCGTTATAAAGCTGATATTTTGATCGATTAATATCTTGTTGATTGATCTTTTGAATTCAGAAGCTCTTTTTTGGTTTTATTTCTTACATAATATTTCTGAACAAAATACCTATAAGATAAAAGATATAAATAAATAGTGGGTCAATCACCCATCGACTAACTGACAGAGATGCCTTAGTATAAGTTTACGTTTGTTTTGCTATCACTTTAATTTTGTGATTGTTTTGTACAATAAAGAGTTTACATACATATCATTATGTTATGTTATTATGACATAATTAATGTACATAGTATGATTACACCGGTGAATGTAACAAATACCATATCATATCTTTTCTATAAGAATAAAGCCCATATTACCCGGCTAATTATCTGATTTCCAATTTAATTTAAATACTCATTGATGTTACAATACCTACTGAATATTATGACTACCTAACTACGTTCCTCTCCACTAATGAGTTAGTTTAGCCCAAAATTTTCTTCCGACGCTCGTGTGGAGGTAGTAAAACTGGAAAAAAATATCTGGATTTTTCCAAGGACAAGCGTAAAGTTTATTGGCACAAGAAGGAAAATGACCCGACCTGTTTGGAGGTAGAAAAGTTTTAGAAGCTATAATGCTTTTGCTTCAGCGAAATTGGAGTAGGTAATAACACGGATGACGACTGGGTAAAGAAAACGAAATTACATGCCATCCATAAGTATTATTATTAAAAAATACACAGGTATTTTTTGTTTTAAAAAATAATAATAGATATGTTCATCTAGAGGGCTCATGACGTCACGTTATAGTACAATTTATACCATATTGTGATGTCACCATCCCCCACTCCCCAACTTTTAAAGCGCTTCATTTATTGTTAATCTACTTGATACAAAGAAAAAAAACAGTCGTGAATCCTAATGTGCTCTTAATAAACTTAAAAAAAGTATAAAAAAGTACATAATTGTGTACATATATAACCATAGATATAATTTTATGCTGACGTTTCGAGACTATGATATTATATCGATCTAGTAGGTATAGTATTATTCCAAATTGTAATAATCGCAAAAGTGTCGGAAATGATTACTACGATGATTTAATTGTAAGGGTTACTATATTCATTTTAAAATTACAACATTTTAGGGTTTTTTTCCAACCCCTAGGATCCCATTCATAGAATTTAGGTATGAAAAAGCACTTCAGAGTCTGACCTTCATGCCTCTCGTATCAAAAGGCATGAATTATTAAATTAAGGTTTTCTTTCTGTTAAAGGATTCTTAGATGTCGGGACAAGAAAATCCTTTAAGATTTCAGTTTAGGTCGCATTGTTCGCATATCGTTTACATTAGGGTTTTTGTATGGCAATTCGCTTTTAAGGGTCGTTGACCTTTCAATAAATTATCAATAATAATATGAATTTTATCAACACCCATTGGGGTATTTATATTTTTGTAATGCAAACTACCTAATTTTAGAAATCACAAAATTTAAAAATACTAGTACCCTGTTTTCAAAAATTCAAATTATTGTATTTCATATACACTAATACAATAAAGAGGAAAGATTTGTTAGTTCGTTGTATCAATATCAATACATAGTATAAAACAAAGTCGCTTTCGCTGTATGTCCGTATGTATGCTTAGATCTTTAAAACTACGCAACGGATTTTGATGCGGTTTTTTTTAATAGATAGAGTGATTCTTAAGGAAGGTTTATAGCACCCGTGCGAAGCCGGGGCGGGTCACTAGTTGAATATAAATAAATGAAACATTATTTCACTGTGTGAGTGAATAGACTATAGAATATTTTGCAAAATATTAGGGATCCGCGCTAATCCGGGGCGGGTCGCTAATTCTAAGCATAAATTAACTATTTCACAATTCAATACAAATAGGTAGAACAAAAGACGACACGAAAATATTATAATATTTTTGATGTTAATACTTAACATGTACCTATGCTTATTGTATGTATCAAGGTAATGTATACTATGTATATACAGGCGTTGTTTTAAATGTATGAAATTTGTCGCCATATATAGTTTCTACTATATGTTATGTATTAAAGATGAATGTAAATAATATTCGAAATACGATGATCTCCTCAAGGATAATCATCGGTCAAGAGCAAGAGTAGAGTTACCACTGTATTCGGTTACAAGTGGTTTCGCTGCATAATTGAATACTAGATTCCAACGTATCGGTTCACGCAGATTATGGTACAATCTATTTATACTTATATTATAAAGAGGAAAGGTTTGTTTGTTTGGATTGAAAAGGCTCCAGAATGGCTGGACCGATTTCAAAAATTCTTTCACTGTTGGGAAGCTATACTATTTCCGAGTGACATAGGCTATAAAAGAAAAGATGATCCGTGCGAAGCCGGGGCGGACAGCTATTGGAGATATTTCTCTCTTATTATCTTATTTAATTAGAGCTTCCTACTATGTCTGTAGGGACGACTTTTAATCGTGTGTCGTAGTGGCAGAATATTCAATATGAAATCGAGAAGCTGTTCATATACGATCGACAACGATTTTGTGTCGGATCCTATATAAAATACCGTGCGTTTTGTCAGCCACGCCGAAAAAAAATCATATCGATTGCTTGTCGTCGACAACGTTACCGATTTTTGACAGATCACCGCGAGAGTAAGACGACATCGACATGACAAGATGTCGACTCGACAATTCAACATAGGCTTGCTGTCCTACGCGCAATGATACTGAATAACGTTACCAATTTCAACTCACCCAGTAAACAAATCCGTAAAAGGAATTTTAAAACATTCGCGTCCCATTAAAATAATCTCAGGTACAATACCCAGTGGGGTATTCCCAAACGAGAAATCCTACCTAAATGAAAATTATACGTTTATATACATTCAACGGAGGGTGGAAGTTTCGCGTGAAATGTACAAATTACGAGGAAATGAAAAAGGAAGTTTGCCTAAAGGAGGCCTTTATTTCGAAGCAATCCTCATTTGCGAGTCCGGCACAGATTAAAGAATGCTTTTGTAAATACGCAGTGTAAGAAAAAGTGCTGCGTTTATTATCGGCGGGTACAAATTATTTTTGCGTTTTTGTTCGTATGTAATTGGGATGTTCTGTTTTTATTAATTTACTCTTTATTGCAAAAAAAATACGTATTGAAGGTAAACTTAACGTTTTACAGAATTCTATACCAGTCAACATTTAAAGTACACAAATAAAACACAATGTAATACAAATAAAAATGTAAAAACAATATAAACAGTATCTGAACATATTATTATTATACATATAGGTAGTTATAACACAGAATAGAAATATTGAATATCTGTGGTAGGTACCTATATAGAATATGCAACTAGCATGACAATGTTAGTGAACAGTTTTTAAAACTTATATTGTGTAATAATTTAACATTATAATTTATGATGCCTTCGCGGTTATTACACATTGGAATGAAACAATTATAAAAATTGTTTATTTTATTATTAAAAGCTTTTATTTAACTTGCGATGTATGTATGTATGTATGGATGTTTGTTCGGGTGGAATCTTGCAACTTAATTTTAGGGCACTTGCCCTCAACCGATTTAGCTGAAATTTTACATGTATGGTAGAATCAGATGACAATGCAATATTATGGTACCATCGACCTGATCTGATGATGGAGACGGGAGGTGGCCATAGGAACTCCGTGATTATACGAGCCAATCCCATCGAGTTTAGGCTCATTTGATTTGTCTTGACCAGTACTTTGATATTATAATGGTGACCAGGGTCTGATGATGGAGACAGGAGGTGGCCATAGGAACTCCGTGACTATAGATACAACGCAAACCCATCGTGTTTGGGCTCATTTGATTCGTCTTGACGAGTACTTTGATATTACAATGGTGATTAACCGGCCAGCGACCTTGCAACAATGATGCATTAAACGAGATGGATAGATTAAGAAACCGAACCAACGATAACTAAAAAGTAAAAAATAAAATAAAAATAAAAAAATATTTTTAAAAAAAGCTTTTATTTAAATGCTCTAAAAAATAGATAATAAAATTTTGCTTTATAATTCTAACTATAAACTCAGAACCTCATTATACACAATTTATAATAAATGTTCATAACAAATGTTCGTAACAAGCTTTTATGAACATATGTTAAATATTATGTTAAATTATACAATTTATATTTATTTATATAAATAAAAGCTTGTCGCAAGATTTGATATAACAGTATTCTTACCTATGTATAAAAGACTTAAGTGATTTCTTATCATTTGCTTTAAAATTAGGTTGCACTTTAAAAAAGAAATGGTTTTGCGACAAGCTTTTGTTTATATAAATAAATATAAATTGTATAATTTAACATAATATTTAACATATGTTCATAAAAGCTTGTTACGAACATTTGTTATGAACATTTATTATAAATTGTGTATAATGAGGTTCTGAGTTTATAGTTAGAATTATAAAGCAAAATTTTATTATCTATTTTTAAGAGCATTTAAATAAAAGCTTTTTTTAAAAATATTTTTTTATTTTTATTTTTTTAAATTACACTTGAAACGGAAGGACCACAACATAGTTACACAAATTTAATTTCTGAAAAACGTCACAAATAATCGCAACGTGCTAAAACACGGTGCGTGACAAGGAAAACGCTGAAGAGTCTTGAGCACCGTGATAAGAGCGCGGTCACAGCCGAGACAAGCGATCAAAATAAAATAACCGGGACCCAGGAAATAATGCTTCACTTTAATAATACTTTGTGACGATATTGCAATACAATGTTCGAACAGATGAAATGGACCAAATTTTGATGATATTGTTTTTGATCTGACAACCGTAAATCGAAACAAGAAAGGGGTTATCCGAACCTATGAATTTACTTTCTCCCCCCTAGAGTAGTAGAGATATCCCACCGACTTAGGGGCCGTTCAAGTATTACGTAAGCAGATTTATTACTTGTCAGCAAAAGTAAGCAAAGTTCTTACCCCCTCCCCCTATGCTTACGTAAATATTTTTTTATGAATGTATTGTTTTTTAAATATTATAATTATGAAAAAAAAGTAATTTTACTACCGATGACGTAATCATGATCTAGACTCCCCTACCCCCATGTCATCCAAAATAAGCAATACATAGACCCCCCCACCCCCACATCGTGTTTACGTAATACTTGAACGGCCCATTTAAGGAAAGGTGAAATTTTTAGTATCGGTAGTCTATACTAATATATATAAAGAGGAAAGGTTTGTTTGGATTGAATAGGCTCCAAAACGACTGGACGATTTGAAAAATTCTTTCACTGTTGGCAAGCTACACTATTCCCGTGTGACGTAGGCTATAAAAAAAAGGGATCCGGGTGAAGTCGGGGTGGACAGCTAGTCTATAATAATCAAGGAATGGATACTCACTAAACTGAAAGTGGGTCCGTTTAACAGGAAACAGGGTGTGAAAGATGGAAAAAAAAATCTAACGCTAAACCGCTTTAGCGTTAGGCTATCGTCAGCTCAGACGTGCTTCAAATTTGGGAACTGTAAAGATTTCGAAACGCTAGCGAATAAAATAAAATACGCGAGTTAAATCCGTTATAGTTGTTTCGTTCCAATGTATAATAACCGCAAAGACGTCACAAATGATTAAATAAAAGTTTGTTATATAAAATACGCGAGTTAAATTCGTTATGGATTTATTCCAATGTAAAATATAAATTCTAGTTTTTAGTTATTTTTATTTTTCTCGGAAATTCGTTCGCGCGATTCGTATAAAGTCATTCGACCGTAACAGATCAAACACGCCTCTCAAACCTACTGTACTCAGTCTAGTTCGATTTTACCGCTTTCAACGACTTTCCATGAAGGATATAGTTTTTTAAAATAGCTCGAGAATTTATTTCTTAATATTTCCAGTGCACATTGCGTCGGTATGTTACCTATAAATCGACTAACACCACGTCGAAAGCTATGTTTAGGAGCTTGAATATTTGTGAAATAAATCAATCTGTTATATGAAATAAATGTATTTTTGGAAAATGATTCCTTGATAACAGTGAAAGTTTGTAAAACTGTTAATTCTTTAGCGTTACGCATAAAGGACGGTCTCGGAGCACAGCGAAAAACGGACGTTGCCCTTTTTCTCGCACAGTAACCTTCAAGGTTACTGTGCGAGCGTGAGGGCTCTATTACTACGCGCGTGCGACAGAGACAAAAAGAAAAAGGGCAACGTCCGTTTTTCGCTGTGCTCCGCGATCGTCCTTTAGTTATTTTATTTGAATGTGTAATAGCTGCGAAGGCATCAGTAATTATTATATATTTTTAGATTTTCTTTAAAAAATAGAATAAGCTATATAAAGTAATTATTCAAGTATTTCAAGTCATGTTAGGTTTTCCTTCGACATTACACTTTATATTAGAGGTCGAAGAAAAAAACTAGTTATGGCTGCCGCATTCTCAATCTAGGTCGTTTTTCCTTTTTAGCACGCGTGCTCAACGGTAATTTTGAAATACGAACGAGAAAAAAGTTCACAGCCGTTTCGTAAACTACTTGAAATTTCTAGTTGGAATAAAGGTACTCGTAATACATTCGAATTATTGCCTATATACACACTAGTATTTTATGCTTTGCTAAAACCGATGTGTAGGGTCTACAGATAGTTTGTAGGTACCTACAAGTTAACTGTTGCAAAGGCACATAAAAGAATAATATTATAATGCTTATTTATGTCTGAATCACAAATGTTACTTATAAAGAAGTAACAACAATAATTGTGTGGCCAAAAATAAAACTATTACCTACTTAGCTTCGTGATATTAACAACGGCATGTCATAAACGTATCTATATAATTATATATCTAATTATATATCCTAAAAATTTATTAAAAAATATTGACTGATGTTGTTTACCAAGTCTTGGTTGTTTTTTTACTAAAGGTCGTTAAAATTAAGATACAGAAAACGTGTTTTAATTTATCTTTCATTATTTTTTAAATATCATTAAGACAGCTTTATCACGCCGTAACATATTAACTCATACACAAATGCTCATTATTATTTATATATTGTTTATTACTTATACTGAAATCGTATTATAAAGGGTTGTAATTAGAGTTTAATTGTCATGTATTCGAATTAGTCCTTGAATTAGTATCATAGGCAAATTACTCGGTAATTTAGGGTTTAGTGTGTACATAATTACATTTTAATCTTGTTTGTTTAGTACGTAGGCGTGATGTAAGTAACGAGTAATTTCTTAAGTGCCGTTATTTTACGAGACTGGCAACATTATGATACGAATTACATTAGCAATGATAGGATATAACAATATAACTTATACGAACCAACAGATTCTTACACGGTCCAAATATTTATAAATAATATGTGTTTATTCATAGATCATCATCATAAAGGACGGTCGTCGAGCACAGCGAAAAACGGACGTCGCCCTTTTTCTATTTGTCTCTGTCGCACGCGCGTAGTAGTGCCTTCACGCTCGCACAGTAACCTTCAAGGTTACTGGCGTTCATTCCATACAGGTACAGTGTCATTAATGTATGTAGTGCCTACCCTGGCGCCATACTGACGCTCACCCCACTGCACGCGCCTGACTGTGCGAGTGCCCGGCGACCGTTCTTTATCAAACAAAAGACGTCCACTGCTGGACATAGGTCTCCCCCAACGATGACCACATCGACCGGTCACGAGCCTCTCTCATCCATCGGTTACCAGCAACCTTCACCAGGTCGTTGGACCAACTTGTAGGAGGCCTACCCACTGTGTTTTCCAGTCCGTGGTCGCTACTCGAGCTCTTTATAACCTCAACGGCCAAGCTTTAAGCGCAATGTATGTGAATTCATAGATACAAAACTCAATTCTGGTATACAAGACTATACCTATTTATTACACGCGAAATTGTTGATCGCACAAAAATTCTTTTTAAAATAATAAACATCAAAAAAGTTAATAGCAAGATTAACTTTTACGACATTGCCTTTTAGACTCTGTTTTAAAAACTTTTTTCCAAAAACAAAATTAAGCTAGCTCGGCTTAACGCTAGTTGCTTTTTATACTTCATACTGCATAAGACTAGCACTGTTTTTACGTTTTCGCTACGCAACCCTATTTTGCCGCCCAAATCTACATTTTTCGTTTAGATTTTACATTGTGGGTTCAAATTGATGCTCGTTTTATCTGTGACATGTAATACATTTCTCGACTATAAAATGATAATTGTAAATGAATACCTATTGAGTTGTATAAATAATATAAGTACTATGTATTACTATTTATGCTGCTCTGTATTGTACTTTATGTTCATGTATGATGATGACCGAAAACGAAAAGAATGAAAAACGTATAGAATTGACATACGCGAATATTAACCACATGACATTTCGTTCGCGTTATGACAATTGCATTAAAGTTAGCTACCCCACCCGGCTTCACACGGGTGCTTTAAATCTTCCTCTTGAATCACTCTGTCTATTAAAATAGCTTCAAAATCCGTCTGTCTGGATACCTAAAAAAAATCCTTCAAATTCCGTTTCGTAGTTTAAAGATTAAAACATACATAGGGATGGACAGACAGCGACTTTGTTTAATATTAAGTAGTGATAATACAAGTTTAAAAATTAGAAAAGATTTGTCAGTATCCCATCAAGTATCTAATGAAAGAAAATTGTAACTACTAACACTTTTAGGAAATCAAAATTTTTTTACATACATCAATTCCAAAGAAATACTAAATCAAAACATAATAAGATAAAGATCAACTCCACGGTAATAAAAATGTAATAACAAAAACAAAATGAAGACATCAAAGTCATATAACATAATACAAAGTATATCGAGAGAACTTTCGTATTTGTTACGAGTAAAATTGCTCCGAATTACTTCGAGATTACTACACACGGTCGAATAGGGAATACGATAATATAATTTGTTACAAAAAATATCCAACAAGTAGAATGGACCTGTTCTATTTTGAAGTCGGATAAAGATATTACGACATTTGAAATTCGTGACGATGCCTACATTGGGCCAGGTCAATGGCGTGCATTCCATGTAGGCACAATGTCAGTGCCTACGCTGACGACATACTTACGGTGCCTCCTGTCCACGCACCACGTAATGGATAAGGTGAGAACCTAGGCTCAAGATAAATAAGCTTGGGAGAGTCCCACATATCCTGTAATGGCCGTCCCAGCCGGTGGGATGCTTAAAGCATTTTCACCCCTACAAAAAAGGCTTGTAAACAATTAGTTTTGCCACTATTGGGTTATATATTTAATTTCTTTGGAATGAAACAACTATTAACGGATTTAACTCGTGTATTTTATTTTATTGGCTGACGTTTCAGAGCCTTTATAGATACCATAATCGTAGCACGACTTAGCTGACAATAATCTTATGCGTATTCCGTTTAAAGTTGCTTCAGTCCAATGTATAATAACCGCGAAGGCATCAGAAATGATTATGTAACAATATTGTAAGAGTAGGTACTCTACGTAGATAAGTAGGTACGTCAAGAATGAGATTAAAATTAGCATTTAAGACAATCAAATACACTTTTGATATATTTGACCATGGATATAGTTAATCATTCTCTGAAGCCGTGAATCTCACTGTAAGAAATACTTGTGTAATATGAAAACCTTTTTTTACGGAACCCTCATTTGTTTTTCTTTTGCCTTAACTGAAAAGAGAATAAGTAGGGCAGTGCGCAGTTCAGATTTCACGACTTTGAAATAAAATAATACTATTGTAAAATTATATCCTCAGTGCGGAAAGAATATAAAGAAAGGGTAATATTTGTATTAAAGAAAATAGTAGGTAAGGTTGTATGTAGCAGGCGCGTACAGTGGGGTGTGCAAATGTATGGTGCCAGGTTAGGCACTCCATACATTTTTGACATTGTACCTATATGGAATGCACGCCCTTGGTATGTAGGTTACTGTATCATAAGGATAGGTAATGAAATAAGTTATCAACATTGAAAAAGTTAATAATTTTTAATGCATTAAAAATTTTACACTAGATTCTGCCCGCGACTTCTTCTGCATAAGCACCCCCGTTTACTAGCATATAATAAATAGTTATTCTACATCAATCCGTGTTTATACGTACTTAAAACATTGTTTATTCACAATATATTTCCTACAAAATTTTAAGAATTAATAATCAATATTTAAGTTGTGGTGAAGTTTTCGCTAAAGTTTCGCAACTCGAAAACTCTAAGCTGCAACCTGAAGTTCTTACGTACTGACGTGGTTCAGTTTTGATATGAATAAATTAAAAAATATGAAGTTTGTACAACCGAAGTTAAGTGAAATCATTTAAAAATGTCATATATAATCCCAACGTTATTTTAATATAACAATATGAGTGTTTTTTTAGTATACGTAAATATTAGTGGAGTACAATTTTTACTTATTTTTTTTATTTTTAAGTGTTAACAGTGAGACTATTAAAAACGCTTAAAATATCTTTGGATTACACTAAAGATAAAGTAAAAAATTCTATAAATATCCATATATGATATTAGTACAATTGCATTTAATTTCCTCTGTTAAATTTAACGTAGATTATATTATATCTCCTTTAACTTTATTATATCACCACCCCATTTCAAAATGCAAATTTCATCAAAGTTATTCAAAAGTTCATTTCACGAGGTGACCTTTTATCTTTAAAACATCTGAAACATTTATCTTATTAATCTTATAGCTATAATGCTCGGTCACAGCTGCACGCTATGTTTTCATAATTAATTTAATTTCTTAATGTTTGAATAGCAGATATTAAATTACTTGAGGAAATTTACACCAATTACCGAATAGTTTTTTGTATATTAGGTATTGAAAACTAGCTCTGCCCGCGACTTCGTCCGCGTGGAACTCCTTTTTTGCAGTCGGTTAAAAAGTATCCTATGTCCTTTCTCAGGCTCCAGACTTTCTTTGTACCAAATTTCCTTTAAATCGGTCCAGTAGTTTTAGCGTGAAAGCGTAACAGACAGACAGACAGAGTTACTTTCGCATTTATAATATTAGTAGGGATAGTATAAAACAAAGTCGCTTTTTCTGTCCCTATATCCCTATGTATGCTTAAATCTTTAAAACTGCTCAACGGATTTTGATGCGGTTTTTAATAGATAGAGTGATTCAAGAGGAAGGTTTATAGCACTGCGCGGGTTGCTAGTACTTTTATTAAATAAAAAAAATCCCTTTTTACTTACCAGCCTTTTCACCATATCAGATCGGTAGTAAGGACCATATTATTTTATATAGGTAGCCTATATGTTATTCTGATGTATCCCTACTAGTCCCTACTATCCCTACTAATATTATAAATGCGAAAGTAACTCTGTCTGTCTGTCTGTCTGTTACGCTTACACGTTAAAACTACTGGACCGATTTAAATGAAATTTGGTACAAAGAAAGTCTGGAACCTGAGAAAGGACATAGGCTACTTTTTAACCGACTGCAAAAAAGGAGGAGTTCCATGCGGGCGAAGTCGCGGGCAGAAACTAGTAAGCTATATTATTCTAAAGTTTCATCATAAACCACTCAATAGGTTTGCGTGAAAAAATAACAAACATGCAACCGGAATCAAGACATCCATCCTACATCCATACATTATTATAAACTTTCACGTTTAAAATATTAGTTACAATATAGTACTCCAGTAGGTATATATATATATGTATTAATATTGCGTAGTGGTACGATTGTCGGAAAAGCCATTAATAAAGTTTTATTTTTAGAATAGGTAGTACATACTCGAATCGGTAATTATAAGTAATCAGAATTCCACGCTTCCTATGAATTAATAATGAAACCTTTTTCAGTAGTAGCTACTGTACTTTTTTCTCACAGAATAAGGACACAGTCGTGATAATATGAAATAATTTTTGACAATCTCAGTATATTAAAAATATTCAGTTACTTTTATTATATATTTCTACCTAGCATGATAGAGTATATAGTTACTGAACAGACTTATGTAAAATTTGGTATTTTTGGAATGAAACAAATATAGATGGATTTAACTCGCGTATTTTATTTTACCATAAGACTATTGTCAGCTCAGTCGTGATACGATTATGGACTCTCTAAAGGCTTCGAAACGTCAGCCAATAAAATAAAATAAGCTAGTTAAATCCGTCCATAGTCGTTTCATTCCAATGTGTATATAGTAACCGCGAAGGCATCAGAAATTATTATGTTTTATTTTTATATACGAAACTATTTCTTAAAAATCAAGCTTCACAAAACACAAATTCTACGCACATGAAGTCGCGGGCAAAAGATATATTTAAAAGATAAGATAAGAACCAAGGCACAATATTCCGAGAATTTATAAGGATCTATGTCAAATCAAAGTCAAGTGTTTGTCCCAAACAAACTAAATAGATATTATAACTCTTTCATCCGTTGCAAATGTCTTTACATCAAAGTCTAGTAATATTTGCAATCAAAGCGTTCAAAGAGAGGTAAAGTAATGTTCATATAATTTTCCCCCCTTTATCCTTCGTAAATAAGCGACAGAAGCGTTTTGTTCTGAATCATAAGCTTTTTATGATAATGTGCGTTGTCGTATATGAGATTTGGGTAGCCATGATTTCCTTTTTAATATAACCTTTTTTGAGTCACAACATAGGTACGTAATCATGCGCGCGCAGTGAGGGGAGCGTAAGTATGGCGCCTGGGTAGGCACTCCATATTAGTGAAACTGCCTGTATGGAAATTATGGAATGCACGCCCTTGTTAATGTAATACGTATCTATAGGTAGTGTATCCTAACTAGTATCAAAAATGCGAAAGTGACTATGTCTGTCTGTCTCGCTTTCACGCTAAAACTACTGAACCGATTTAAATGAAATTTGGTACAAATATAGTCTAGAGCCTAAGTTAAAAGGGGGGATTCAATTTTGAATGAAATTCCTCGCGGACGGAGACGCGGGCGAAATCTAGTATTAGTTTAATCTGTATTTTTTTTCTAATGCCTTCGCGGTTATTAAACATTGGAATGAAACAAAGATTTTGACGATAGTCTAACGCTAAAGTATCGTCAGCTCAGCCGTGCCATGAATATGGGAACTGTAAAATTTTCGAAACGATAGCAAATAAAATAAAATGCGCGAGTTACGTTATAGTTGTTTCATTCCAATAATCTGTAAAGTTGCGTAAAATATACTGTTTTTTTAAACCAACTAATTTTAATGTAATCATGGCTTTTTTTTTAAACCAACAAATGTAATCGTGGCTTTAACTGTCCATATGGCTACGTGAATATTTAATGGAAATCATTAAATATTCAACCAACTCGAATCGATTTAATTGCAGCTGTAACGGTCTGCAGTCGAAATAATTACTTATATTTTAGAACTTTTACGAATAGCTCAATCAGAACTGAAAAGGCTATTATCGGATTTTAAACTGTTTTAATTGTTTAAAAAAAAAGCGATATTCGTAAAGCTGAATAATTTTAGATTAATTCGAAGTAAAATAAACGTTTTTTATTACTGTGGCCAATATTTGACAGTGGAGCGTCGATTATCCGAACTAATTGGGGGACGTGGGTGTTCGGAAAACCGGTATTTTCGGATAATCGAACTACCTATATGTACATAAATTGATTCAGACATACATTGGTATATATTTACGTAAAGATAAATATATCTTTAATGACAAATCCCTACTAATATTATAAATGTGAAAGTAACTCTGTCTGTCTGTCTGTCTGTTACGCTTTCACGCTAAAACTACTGGACCGATTTTAATGAAATTTGGTACAAAGAAACTCTGGAGCCTGAGAAAGAACATAGGCTACTTTTTAACCGACTGCAAAAAGGAGGAGTTCTACGCGGACGAAGTCGCGGGCAGAAGCTATAAGCTATAAAAAAAAGGATCCGTGCGAAGCCGGGGCGGGCCGCTAGTAGGAAATAAACTAAAAAAGTGCAGATATGTAATCTTATAGTAAAACATGTATGTACTAGGTACAATTAATAGGGTAGGGTCGGGCGGGGAACTGTTACTGACTGGACCCCGCGCGTTACTACTGTTCGGATAAGCGGTCGTTCGGTTGAGTGACGTTCGGATAATCGACGCTCCACTGTATCTATATAATTCAATTTAGTAATAGTGTAATGTAGTAACTACTACGATACATCAAACAAGATTTTATCGATATCTATGGTTAACCATTAATTAATTTCGTAGTAAACATTAATTTACGGAAAGTGACATCTCTTGACGATTTGTGATAACTTTATTAGTTATCCAATCGTGTGTGGTAAGGGTTACAAAGCGTTTCGAACAGATGGCGCTGAAGCGATCTTTTAGTAAAAACAAGCACACAGAGAAAATAGTGGAAGATTTCGTTGATCTATCAATGACACCTATAGTGTAATTATATAAAATCAGGATACCTCGCGATAAGTTCTGGGGTTTCGAATTTTTCTACGCTTTGGTGCAAATATCATTACCAATAATTAATCTATCTATTATTATTATTATTATTATTGTTATATATACAAAAGAAAGTCGTGTTAGTTACTCCGTTTATAACTCAAGTATGGCTGAACCGATTTTATCACGTTCCAGTGAACAAATAAAATATATAATGACAGCTGTCAAATCGATTCTTTGCCGGGCGGTACGAAGACTGCCGGGACCGCTAGTATAGTATTAAAATGGTATGAATATAAATAATACGGCACAGTTTCAGCCAAAACCTTATTTTATCCCTTCATAAAAATAATCCGGGCGATGGACGTTTTAGGCAAATAATAAATCTGGTCGTATACCGTCGTCACACACAGCCTAAGGTCCTTGGGGAGTAATCTGGATGACGTAATTCCCGGAAAAATATGGGAAAGGGACTTAATGATAAACACTTTTATGGAATTAATTATTGAATAGGGCTTTAAAAGCGTCAATTTTCAACCTGTTTTATTTTTGAGGGCAGGTATTTTTTTCGAAATGTGGGATTTTGAATATGTTTGGACTATTTAGATTCAGTTCGAGTCAAGAAAAGTTAGTTAAACATTCGCACCAGCTGATCTAGTCCTAAAGTAAATAAATCTTATACTAGACAATATATGAACATACCTACATAAGTACATATATAAGACATTCTAGGGTCAGTTACTGATGCCCTCAACTTAAGTATATAATAATGTATATATAACTCTCACTTGTAGGATTTGACCTTGAAACCTCTGATATCGTAGTCATCTGACATGATAATTATTCTTAAAGTATCCATTACTAGCTTCGTCTGCGTATGATTAGTATTTTACACTATATCGTTATAAAATATAGCCTATATGTTATTCTGATGTATAAGCTATATTGTGTAATCCATTCAGTAGTTTTTACGTGAGAGTAACAAACATCCATACATCCATACATACAAACTTTCGCCTTTATAATAGTAGTAGGTCCATCACATAATACAAAATAAATATAGGTGATTTGAATACTTGTGTTTATCGCGCTTAGCTTATTTTTCAAGAATTTGTATTACCGTTTCTATTTTTAGTCTTCGAACCTTTCGTTCTGTAGATAGAATGTGCTATCCGGTTTTCATATTTTTTTATTATATAGATTTTTCCTTGTAACTGTTAATAAGTATATTGTTTTATAATAATTTAAAATTATTTGAAATCCATTATGTAAAAAACACAATTAGGTATAAAAAAACTCCGTAATTGGAATGCTACACAGTTTTTTTTCTACTTAAAAGTGAATTTTAACAAAGTAGCCATTTTATTTTTGTACGTATTTCCTATGGAAACCCCATTACCTGTGTCCTGTGATTTAAAAAGTCATTTGCATTCAAAAATACCTGTCGCAAAATAAACATTGCCCAAAATACAATTTACCTTTTGAAACGTTTACGGAAACACAGACACGGTAAATAATTGCACAGTATCTTTATTACTTTGTTATTGCAGACATTTTCACCTTCGTATAAATAGTCGTTTATATCTGTTTTATATTGTATTCTGTCTTGAGGAAACTTTGATGCCAACCGGCCATACTCTTAACCTGTATTAACTTCGGCCCTACTGAATATTTAGTTTCGTCCACTGCCAGAAATAGCGGAAATAAAATTATGAAAAAATACATAATTTTCACGTTTAACGGAAAGAAGTTTAAAATTGTATTACGAATCTTTAAGTCAAGTTTCATAATTTTTATGAAATTTGACTTAAAAATTTCATAAAAATATCTTTATGAAACTAGATTTAAGTATTCATAAGCTACCTGTCTATTTGGTTTTGTGGTAGTTTGGTAAAAAACATTCATTACCCCAAACAGTCAGAACAAGATCCATATGACTTGCCCCCGAATAGCGGCCCCGTAGTTCCACGGGCTTTACAAAAGGGTTCCAACTAACATTAGGTAAATCTACTGGGTTCCCGGGCTTTGATTCCTGCTTCAATAGAATTTATGCCCTCCCTCGGGATTAAAGGGTTTTTCGCGTATTGAAAAGGCGGATTATAGTGTGAGAAGTGTAAGCAATCTTGTAATGTATAGATCATTATGTACGAGACGCGGTAAGTGGGTTTTTGTGGGTGTTTTGTATTAGTTTCTAAACAATATTATATATTTATAGCTTCTATAATATATTGCAATATCGCATACCTATATGTAAACAGGATTAATATGTCTCTATGCACTAGACGAGTTGTTCAGATTTATGCTTATTATATATTATGAAGCTAAAAAGTAAGCTTAAATCTGTTTTATCGGTAGGTAGGTTTTGCTGTTAGGAATTCGATGGTGTGCATAACTCAAAACTACAGGTTTTCGAGTTAGCTCTCTTTAGGTCTAGATGTGTGATATGTTGTTACATGAATAAGCAATAGGCAAGTAATTTAAAATTCTAGACGGTTTCATATTCTCGATTTATTTTTTATCAACAGTATAAATTATTCAGAACTTTCACTTAAAATATAAGCCCTGTGAAGATTTTTATAACAGCCAATATTTTGTAATAAAATAAATGTAGCAAATATCTTTTATAAACTCCCTGGTTAGCGTACATGTTTTAATGTCAGTCGCCAAATTGCTAAAACATACCTAAGTTAAATTTTGACGTGTTTACTACAATCTCATTTACATAATATTTATTTCTATCCACCCTGGCGCTGCACGTAACCATTTACCCTTAAGGCTACAGAAGCGCTGTTCCCACAAAAACATTATCCAAACTGAAAAACTAAAACTCGATCTACATACGAAAAACACGGTTGGGGAGAGGTCGGGAGAAATCGGCAAAGTTCGGCGAAGTTGCAGCTATGTTCATGTTGTACTTTAGCATTAGTTTTCTTATATATGCGATATAGAACGGAATATACAAGTATTAAATGAAATTTAAAAACGTTTTGCACCCGGTGGAAACAAGTACCTATTAGTATGTTGGTAAAGTCTTTATCTACCTTTAGTAGGTGTGATATTATAATAAATATTAATACGCAAATAAATAATAAATTTAAATAAAAACATTCACCTTGGTACAATTTGCGCCAAATTACATAGACTTTAACTTAGCATAAATTACTTATTAATATATTTATACTAATATTATAAAGAGGAAAGGTTTGTTTGGATTGAATAGGCTCCAAAACGGCTGGACCGATTTGAAAAATTCTTTCACTGTTGGGAAGCTACGTTCACCCTGAGTAACATAGGCTATAGAATATTTTGAAAAAAATAGGGATCCATGCGAAGCCTGGGCAAACCGCTAGTTTATGTATATAAGAAATCCAAGCCTTTAAGGCATAATTAAATTATATATACAAATGTTTCTTAATTCTACAGGCACTAATAGCTTACCAACAAGTACATAAACATTTTACACAAAACAGCATACTGTTCAATAACCTTTTTGTTACAAAAGCTTTCAAAGTTGTGGTTGTCTGTTGTCTTAAGATTTTATATAGTAAAGTTCGAACTAATTTCATATTTCGCGGTGCACTCACTAGCGTGTGCTGGAAAAACAGGAAGCCTGTGGTTAGGCTAGGAAGTGTTTGAATAATCAACTCAATTTTGAACAATGCTTTTGTTCTTTAGTTATTCACTATTTTCCTCGTAGAATAAGGAACTATAAACTTTTTAAATAATGCACTGAAACATTTATACATGTATTTTAAAATCTTACATTATTATTACTAGTTGACCAGCGAACATCGTGCGTTTTTTTTTTTAAATAGAGGTTATGATGAATGATGATTCTCTGAGCTATACGATAGGTATAGCTCAGAGAAATAAACATCGGTTCAGCCGTTTCGGAAAAACAAAAACTGCGACACGAGAGTTTTATATTATTATGTCTATTAGAAGTACTATGTCCAATTTAAAAATACCCCCAAAAACCTAAAAGCCCTCTAAAAATAATAAAAATAATATTGATCTAGTATTAATATTTCTATAAAGAATACCAAAAATATTTATATAAATACTTTCTTTTACGAATATAGGTTATTTAATAACTCCAAGTGTCGTTGCAAATGTTGAAACATATTGTATTTTTACTCAGGCTTATATTAGAACAACCCCCATAAGAAACACATGTGACAGATGGACCTTTGGCCCAAGGAAAAACACACAAAATGACGTCAGTAATGTTCCTCTAATCTCGAAATTGTATAAAACGAAAGCCGGATAACCGGAGCGCATTTTTCTGTTTGGCTACCTACTTTAAATTTACGTAAACAGTTTACAAGTACTCACTCAAGTAAATATAGTCTAAGGGTTTGCGGAATCGGGTAAGAATAACATCGATTTCTCGAACCCTTCGGAAATGAGTTTTGGAAATGACCTTTTCCTACTCTTCTGTATTAGCGATACGCAACAAAACAACGACAATAGATTGGAATGAAACAACTATTAACGGATTTAACTCGCGTATTTTTATTTTTTTGCTAACGTTTCGGATTCTTCACAGTTTCCATAATCGTAGCACGACTGACCTGACAATATAGTCTAACATTGGAATGAAACAATTGTTAACGGATTTAACTCATGTATTTTTATTTTATTTTATTAGCTAACGTTTCGGATTCTTTACAGTTTCCATAATCGTAGCACGACTGAGCTGACAATAGTCTAACGCTAAAGTGATCAAGTTATCACTTTAGCTAATTAAATAAAAATACGCGAGTTAAATCCGTTAACAGTTGTTTCATTCCAATGTGTAATAACCGCGAAGGCATCAGAAATTAATATAGTCTAACGCTAAATAAAAATGTTTCAGTCTAATGTGTAATAACTGCGAAGGCATCAGAAATAAAAAAAAATAAAAAACAAAAATAAATATAACGGCAATAGATTCCAATTACTACTTTAGTCGTGTCATAGGTTGTATGGTAGTTTTTTATGCTACTATTCACTCTATTCTTGGCACTGCATCCATATAGAACTCAATTTAGACCTGTCTCTGTCTACATCGAGTTCGTACTTCGATTTAATGAGGTCTGTCTATCTCGTATTTGATTGGCTCCAAGGATGACGTTCCACTTTATAAATCGTTCCGTTGTAGTTTCGTTCTAAATATTACGTACATTGTAATTCGCATTGTGACAAACGAGGGATCATTGTTTACGAAGTTTAGAATTTAAATTTTACATATTACCTTAGGTATTGGAATGAAACAACTATTAACAGATTTAACTCGCGTATTTTTGTTTTATTTTATTTGTTAACGTTTCACTAAACGCTTGACGAAACGTCAGTAAATAAAATAAGATAAAAATACGCGAGTTAAATCCGTTAATAGTTGTTTCATTCCAATGTGTAATATCAGCGAAGGCATCAGAAATTATTATATTATGTATTTTTACTACTTTACATAATAAGTCTGTTGCTATTTGTTGTTGTAGGATTAGGGACATATCACATTGTTATGTTTTGTTGCGATTAAGTCGCGATGCAGCATCGATTTAGCGATACAGGCTGTTGAGAGGGTTATATACAGCACGGATTTCACGGAAGTTCCCATAACCCGGGTCCGTCACATTCAGTCCAGAGTATATTTTTAAGAAATAAGTTTAAAAAGTTACACATTACACTGATTAATACTTTATGCGACGTTGCAATCGTGGTTGCAAAAGACGACTCGCCACGTGAACACGGTCGCAACGTCCCACTTGAAACTTCGGAGATTATTTAATAAAACTATGTATTCACATGATTCAGTCCTGCGAGCCTATTATGAACTGTCGACAACATGTTGTCGACAAGCAAAAGGTTCGTCTTCGTCAAAAGTATTTTGTTATCGACATGTAGTAATAAGAGACGACATCGACCTGACAAGATTTCTCGTTGTCGACAACGTTGATTTTTGACAGATCATCGCGAGAATAAGACGATATCGACATGACGAGATGTCGACTCGACAATTCATCATAGCCTCGCAGCTGTTTGTATTATAATGCTACACGTTGCGAAAATTCTGCATACAACCATAGCGATTACAGTATGCCCTAAATAGTCGCGCGGTAGTAGCGATGATGCATCGGTAAAGTCGTAATCGCAGTCTAAATAATAGTCATGCGATCACAAATCGTAACAAAAAGTTGCCGTGTGGAATATTCCTTACAGTCGAGCTAGATAAGCGTATGAGGGATTATGCTCTTATTGTGTTATGTAATGACGTAATAAGAGGTAGGTTTATGTTAAAGTACATTTATAAACAGGTATGAGAAGATCCTGACGGTAATTTTACATCATTTATTCACGCAGAGCCTCGGCTTCGCACGTGTAGGCATTTGTAACTGGGTTTATACAAAATGTAATTAATATTTACTAAAAATAAAAATGCTTTTTCTTGCATGAGAACTAAAAGACCGTAAAGAATAAAAAGTTTGTATAACTAAGTGTTGTTCGGAGTTACTATACAGTATTTAAATTTATGGTATACTATTTTAATGATTGTAATCATTTTGTAATTAAAGTTTACTTTAATGTAAGTCTGGGGTATTATAAACTTAAATTATATATTAAGAGCCTGTTTTATTATTCGAGTAAGTCCCAGGTAAGCCTTTTGAAACTCATCTAGTAGACGTGTTTCAAGTTTCAAAATCTTGAAATAATATATATACCTACTAATTGATGGCTACAGGCTCACGGATTATGTAAAACTAGCTGTGCCCGCGACTTCGTCCCCGTGGAATAGTAATTCTTCATATTTTCCCCGTTTTTTACACATTTTTCATTGTTTCTTCGCCCCTATTGGTCGCAGCGTGATGTTATATAGCCTAAAGCCTTCCTCGATAAATGGTCTATCCAACAAAAAAAATAATTTTTGAATTCGAACCTGTAGTTCCTGAGATTAGCGCGTTCAAACAAACAAACAAACTCTTCAGCTTTATAATATTAGTATAGATTCTTATTCATTTATCTTTTGGAAGTATGGCGCTAGGGTAGGCACTCCATACATTAGTGACACTGTGTGTGCCTTTATGGAATGCACGCCCTTGACTTGCTTTGATAGCTCAGGGGACTCGAAGTGTATTTTGGGTTTGAAATTGCTAATAACCGTATGCAAAGCATGCTGTAGGTATATCTCTAACACTAATTGTATTGTCAGTTTTTCAGATATACATATTTTCTTTAACGTTTTCTGCTCCATGCCTACTTATGTTTCAGCAAGGTATAAATTTTAAACACCGACCGCAATATTTTCACAGCTAAAACTCCGCCATTTCATTACAACATTGCATAAAGAAACCACTTCCAAGATGATATTTTTTTGCTGAAAAAAAAATACTCGTATCACATTTCAAAGCGAGCAGCTGTGGCTTGAACTTCCTACGGACTTAGCAAGTTGTATGGAAAACTGTACTTTTTTACTTAAGATTTGTGTATTGTTTCAACGGAACTTGTTTTTAAGGGACTCATAAATCTTTACACGTACTTAATTAATGAGAAAGGTGTATTTTAATTGTCAATTAAAAGATAAAAGATGAAGACAGCTCGTCACGTAAAGTTCTGCGTCACGTCACATTCTGCCACAATTTTCATTGCTTAGTGACGTCACGCTTCCCACTCTCGAACTTCGTCGTCATTGTTATTTTTTGTTTTATTGATAAAAGGCAATATATGTGTTCAACTAATCGCACAAATTACAATATTTTTTAGGCGTGAAATATGAAGATCTACTTAAATAAATTATCTTATGCACTTATAATATTAGTTTCCCAATTTATTGTTTTTATTTATTTATTGCAGTTTCTAAGCCGAGATAGAAATTAATATTAACTTCCTGTTTAAGTCTATGCCGGCTTAATTAGCGAAATCTGAAGAATTATTTATGGTATAATTACAAAGTTACTGCCAACTTGGGGGAAATTTAATGTATATTTCAACGTTTTACACAATCTTGTTATAAATTGAGATGTAAATAGTACTAAGTAAATAAAAGATTTAAGTACCTATATTACATTTCCGTATATTTACTAATTATCAATATTAGTTGGAAGATCGAGACATGGTTGAAACATTTACTGCTTTCGACAAATTAATTTACAAAAGGTTGCATATCATATTTGGCAATGTCAAGAAAAATAATGCTGGCTGGTTGTAATTTATGCACAACAAATTGTCATGACCATCTTGTATCGTACTAAATCCCAACAATAGAGACTTTTTTTTCCCTTATTAAACAAGGATTTGAGCGCAGCTTTAAATGCATTTATTCATATTTAATCAACTTATAACATGATAACAAACCAATTATATTCCAATGTTAAGGTACTTAAAATACGTCAACCCCAAGTTCAATGCCAATATTGAAATACACACACGTTGTTGACAAATTTCAAAGACTTTGTTATACCTATCATCAACCAATAATACTCGTTGAAGCTATTATTATCAAAGACATAATAAGGCAAAGACCCGTCAAGGCATTGTTCTTGGATTAGGTCCAATTATCACTACTGTCGGCGAACCTTTTTCTATAGAATTTATATTTTATAATTGTTTATGGTTTTTTATGATATTGTTTTGTTTTTTAGTATGACTCTTTAATATATCTTTCAACGAGAAAGTACTATTTTATTGTAATATCAAAGTAGTCGTTGAAAACTACTATACCTATTTTAAGAGAACCGATCAAACAAAACATTTCTGTCTGGAAATCAATGACTAGGGCCGATGACAGAGTAAATAATTAAGTGCAGGTGGATTATTAAAAAATATTGAACATGTATTTTTCCTTTTCACAAATTAACGAGAATTGACGAAAATGTCAAGAATTCGTGGGGGTTTACGTTTCATAACCTACATGTTTAGCGTCAAAGGTCAGCTTAGTCGTGCTACGAATATGGGAACTGTAAAGTTTTCGAAACGTCAGCAAATAAAATAAAGTACGCGAATTAAATTCGTTATAAATGTTTCATTTCAATCTGCTCTGATAGTTAACTACGAAACCTCGAAATCATGTTTATCCGTTGTCTAGTACCCATAGTACAAGCTTTGCTTAGTTTGGGACTAGATCAATTGGTGTGAATTGTCCAAAGATATTTATTATTATTATTATTATTTAACTGTCCATTATGTGTCGGTCATGATTTGAATTGGGTTAAGTACGTCCACATGATTGTCGGTAAAATAACTTGACAGAGATATTTCGACGTGGGTAAAGAAAACTACCGGATTTTTTTTATTATTTTCGGATGTTTATTGGTGTGAAAAATGTAAAAAGGTCTCTTAAGGCATCCATTTATTCCGAGTCTTTGTGACCCTATGTTATATTATTCAAAAGTGTATCGAATTTTAGATAAGAAAAGAATGAGAAGAAATATTTTATCCATGTTGTCAAACGTATCTCTATGTCAAGAGAAAGTAAATAAGGTTTTGGAATGAAACCACTATAAACGGATTTAACTCGCGTATTTTTATTTTATTTTATTTGCTGACGTTTCGGATTCTTTACTGTTTCCATAATCGTAGCACGACTGAGCTGACAATAGTCTAACGCTAAAGTGATTGATACAGTTATCCAAACTACCTTATATTTAAATTACAAATTTTGAAAAACTACCCTATTCTAAATTATGAAATATTAATGTTACATTAACGATTATGGAAACTGTAAAGAATCCGAAACGTCAGCAAATAAAATAAAATAAAAATACGCGAGTTAAATCCGTTAATAGTTGTTTCATTCCAATGTGTAATAACCGCGAAGGCATCAGAAATTATTATATAAGGTTTATTGGTTCAGTGGTTAGTTTTCCAGATTACGAAACCAGAGGTTGCGGGTTCGAATACTAGGGATAGATGTCTACATGACGAGCACGAGTATAGGCGCAGATGCGCCTAAGTCTTAAATATTATGTTATGTATGTTTATTCGTCATCTAGTAGGTAGAAGCTTTACTTAGTTAGGGTCGACATCAATTGGTGTAAATTGGTAGTACATTACGCACCGAGGCCAGTAAAATAAAAAATGTCTCAGATCACATGTAATTGTCGTCCGAGGCGAAGCAGAGGTTGACAAAAATGTGATCTGAGACTTTTTTATTTACTGGCCGAGGTCAGTATACTATTTTTCTGTTCGACGAAGCCAGAAAGCGGCAATTTCATTTAGCGCAGCGGCCATAATGTGGGCGCTTTTTGGCCGGAGGACAGAAATATATTTTTTTTGTCCATTTGTCTCGGTTATTTGCGCAATACCTATTGTTTCAAAATTTTAGGTCTTCAGAGGGATAATTAGTAGTTAGTACCTACACATAATTTGCATAGTCTAGACTACAAAGTTCTAACGTAATTTGAATTGGAGTTACGTAATTACGTACCTAAACTAATTAGACAGCCTAGAAATGCAAACACCGATATGTACGTGACTTTGTTTTAAATTTTGTATTCTTTTCACGCCGTTTAAACTCCAAAAAAATTTAAATAGACAAGGTATACTGGTTAAACAATAGTATTTCGTATTAAGACATAAAAAAACAGTTATTTTGATTAGTTGTATTTATTTTGAAAATAGCAGAAATGAATATTCAGAAATAAAAAAGATAATCTAATACCGAGCAGTAAACAACAGCATTAGATAAGAGATAAAGAGAAAGAATATACATCTGAAAATCGACATTGACGTTTTCCATTTTTATTTGCGTTTGAAATTATATATTCATCTGATATAAAGATCTTACTACAGACTTACCTACTTCTGTGAAAGTAATAAGAATGATTTGAGTGCCGAACCTAGTTGAGGTGTTGAATTTAGTGAATATTTGGTTAAATTACATATTATTATGTACAAACTAATTTTGTAATAGACCTAACAATTAATTGACTTTAATTGACGTAAATTGATATTGAAGTTGAACTAATTATTTCATATACGTACATTTTAATTATTTAACCAATTACTGTAAATATTTATATTATGGTGTATTGAATTTCTATTAATTTTATTTAATTGCACCAATTAAAACAATGAACGATGGTGAACGTATTAGGTTCTTCATTATCTACTAGCTTCTGCCCGCGACTTCGTCCGCATGGAACTCCTCCTTTTTTTGCAGTCGGTTAAAAAGTAGCCTATGTCCTTTCTCAGGGTCCAGACTTTCTTTGTACCAAATTTCATTTAAATCGGTCCAGTAGTTTTAGCATGAAAGCGTAACAGACAGACAGACAGACAGACAGAGTTACTTTAGTTTTAAATGTTTGTAGAACTCCAGGGAAGGTTTAAAAGGTGAGAAAACCTGAAAAAAAAAAAGAAAAAAAAACTGTGTACGCGGTACGAAGTTCGCTGGGTCAGCTAGTAAACTGATAAAATATTTATTAATTTAATACATTTCCTATGAGTATAAGGCAAAATATTGATAACACGTTAATTTCTCAAATTTAACGTAGGTACGCTATCTCCTGCACTGTAGGAGATATATTTATTTTGATAAATATTAAAATAAGTCATTTGTTGTAGAAAGATAGGTATAGATCTATTTGCAGAAGATAGGTTTTTAGTATCAAAAGAAAATAAAAGATCTTGCTTCAAGGGGGTGCTAGGATTTTGTTGAATGGACCCATCCAGGTTTAGACAAACTAAGAATATATCTAAGGTAATTTTAGACCTTCGCAAGGGTATCAAAATTTACAGGTTACTTCCAGTCCCTGCCCGTACCTCGCTACGCCCTTGTCTTGCTTACACACTCTTGTATTTTTGGAAGTCAGACAGATAGTTGACAATCAACCATAAACAATAATATAAACAACATATAAGATTTTATATACGTTAAGTGTTATCAGCAGTATTTAACATTTATATTTTTGTAGAAACATTAATCTTTATCAACACTCTTAGTCCAGCCATAGTGTTCACGCTACATTAATATTAATGCCCACTTAGACACAAATGGAATCCTAAGTTAATTTCTAAAGGTCTTACCTTTACTTAAGTAGGCTTGTTTGTAGTTTAACATTGAATAGTCATCTATCCTAGAACTAAGTAATTGACGTATTATATAGGCAAGTATACTTATTTAATTATTGATCATTATTTAGAACACCTTGGGGCGTAAACAAGGTGCCAACGTTCAACGTTAAACGAAACGACCAAAATGTATGGGATTTGACATCCGCAAACGTTTGTGACGTATGTGACAGTCGTTCGGTAGGTACCTTGTCTAGGCCCCCTTTTTCGGATCGCACCGTTTGAAAGTAAGTATTTATTGTACTTCATTATAATTAGGTATTTCGGATGCTATTGATGGTATGCAATAACTAAAAATAGCATAGCAGAATTTAACTCGCGTATTTTATTTTATTTTGCTTATGTTTCAAAAACTTTACAGTGCCCGTATTTGTAGCCGACTGAATTGACGATTGTGTAAAACTAGTTAAGAGGTTTTAGGTTTATGTAATACGCGAGTTAAATTCGTTATAGTTGTTTCATCCCAACATTAATATTTATTTTATCTACAGTTCTCTTCTTCTGCACATAAAAGGGCTATGTATGTTTAAATAAAAAAAAATATGATAATACAACGTATTCGTTAAATAAGTAGTTTGACTTCATAATATTTACATTTGAATAGTTAATACACTACCATTAAAACAATACGTGCACGTTTTTCATCTTATTTCCCGTGTTTTAAGGTTCGGCTTTTATTCATGTTTCGTAAGACAAGAATTCTTGAAATAATATTCTTTTCACGCAAATATTTTAGATGTTACTGTGGATGTACGGCAGGTTGAAGTGACAGGAAACGTCATGTGCCAGACTTGAATAACTGAAATTAGATTGCTTAAATGTTACTTTTCTTGTAGAGGCTAACTGGCTAGCACGTAATTTTTGTATTGTGAGCAAACATCTGTCTTTCTCACTCTTTCGTCCATTGCAAAAGTATAACAGTGACATGTGCTTTATTGCGCGAAATGACCTTACGTGTTACAGCACTGTACGGCTGTACGTCACTGTTATACTGCTTCGATGAGTGTGTGTGTGTGTATGTGTGTGTGTGTGTGTGTGTGTGTGTGTGAGAGAGAGAGAGAGAGAGGGCGGGAGAGAGAGAGATATGCTTTCTCATACGACACAAACCTCACCTAGGTACTATGGTACATACCTATAGGTAATACGTAAGGCGGTACGAGTCGGTGACGGAACGGTCTAGTGGACATAGTATCATGTTTTTCTATACAAAGAATATTTTTTTGCCTGACACGTTCATAGCACGGTCATGGTATGATACGGTGTAGTGGGCAGACTCCTTAACTTGGGATACTACCAGATATATTTTTAACTTAGATTTCTGTTTCGTTTTCTTCCGGACTTATACTTTAGCACAATATAATCTTGGGTTAAGTTTACTTTCATTGTTGATTTTTCCCTTTTTTTCACTCTACCCCAATTCTTTTATCAACTCTTTTGTGTCTGCATACCCCAATACACAATACATTGAACCTTCGCCTCCGATTTTCCTCGCAACATACTCTTATTTTACTTAAAAAAGGTTCAGCCGCAAATCACATTAAATGTCACGATAACAGTATGTAACGAATGAAACAAATAATATCAAGTATATTACAATAAATGAGTTGATAGAGTAGTATGTACATATTCATTACGTACGTACTAAATCGTTAATTTTAAATATTGTTTAAGAATAAAATGTTTATAAGGTAGTTAATATTCGGCCTCGTATTGGTTAAAATTTTTCACAATCACAGAAACAATTTTCTTAGTATTTAAGTATTTATATACTTACTTAAGATTCTGATGACATGATGCGTGATATAATTTAATCGTTAATAGAGTAATATAAAAATTTATGCACAGAACTTAATAGTTAATGCAAATATACAAAATACAACTTAATGCTGTATGTCGATAGGTATCATATTCGAATAGATAAAGCTGAATAAATTTTGATAGTTTAATATATCTTACTGTTCTTCTATTTACTATTCCTGTGACGTAATGATTGGAGCCCAACCTTACGGTTTCCCTTCGGGATGTTCTCTCATTGTACTATGCATTCTTTCGTCCTTTTAATGAGTTGGCTTATTTGTTATCCCTGTTTTAATAAGGCAATCGTAAATAGCGTTTTAGTTTTAACAGTTACTAAAAATTTAACAATATTTGTGTCTAACGGAGATTGTGGTGAAGTTAGAAGTTAAATAAAGATTTATTGCAGTTTTTACTAAATAAGGTCAAAAATAATGACTAAATTTATACTCCAATTTGTACTAATAAGAATCTATTTAAGTTTAAAGCGATCATAAGCGTTCTAGAAAGTTTCATTTAGCGAGCTCAAGAAAAGCCTAAGCTTTACCTTTTTTCACCATAACATGAACAAGATTAAGTTTTTCTAAGCTTTTAAACCTGGCTATAAGCTCTTTGTGGGAAATTTAATAGTATTTTAAATCTTGTTAGAGCTAAACCAAGTAAACGAGGACATAGTTGCCGTGGGAAGCTTTTACCTATAAGCTTAATAGATAAGAATGTGTTAATATTATAATTTGTGATGCCATTGCGTTTATTACACGTAGTGAAACAATTATAACGTACTAGCTTCTACCCGCGGCTTCGTCCGTGTAGGTGATAGGGCCAATAAAAACAGTTAAATATAGCAAAAATGCCAGGAAAGCGATAGTGGGTGCAAGTAGCTACAGCTTACGTACGCGAATGAATATTGTCTCTTTTTACCCTCAAAAATATTAATATTTTTGTAAAATCTACTTCTACCCACTAAATGTTCCTTTAGCTTTATTTTATCAATAATTTACGCTAGATGGCGTTACAAGTGTTGAAAAATTAATATAACTAAGTATCAACTACATATATCTAAATTTGCGTCGGTTACAATCCACCCCCTTAGTGAGGATTAATCCTCACTAGACTTCTCTGGGGCAAGTAGGGCGACGCGAGTCACCGGTCGACGCAAAATTCCCGTGCGAGTACGCACGTCAACTACGCGTATGCGCCCGTCATCCCCGGGAAGTGTCGCACTCACTACACCGTGCCTCCATGCACCGCGCTCTAAATGTGGTTCAACTAACAATACATAATCTCCTATACGTAAGCATCTCTGCTCACTGGTCCATTTTTGTCGCGGCAAGAGAGTAGGTAAATATTCTTTAAGCCACCGCGACCAAAACATGTCAGTTAATCGTTGCGCGATTCGCCACTGCTTCTTAAGTTGAAGATCTATGTCTTCATATTTGCCAAACGAAGGGCCAATAGACGATGTCCCTATCAGAAAATGATTAGGTGTCAGGGCCTCGACGTAGTTCGGGTCAGTTGAGACGTGAGTAATAGGGCGACTATTTACAAGCGCTTCTACCTCCGCCATTACAGTCAACAAGGTTTCGGCCCGGGGCGCACGTTCCTTTAATATGACTTTCAAGGCCGATTTTACCGTTCTGATCATTCTTTCCCAACTTCCTCCCATTTCTGGTGCTCCAGGAGCGATAAAGCGCCACTCCAGTCCCCTTTTAAGGCCATCATTATGCAAGGCGTCTTTGTCCAGTTCCAGAATGCTTCGTTTCAGTTCAGAGTCTGCTCCTCTCAAATTCGTGCCATTATCGGAGTAGATAGTTGAAGGTGTCCCTCGGCGAGCTATCATTCTTCTCAGTGCCATGATGGTGGAATCCGTTGTGAGACTCTCCGTAATTTCCACATGAATGGCACGAACTGTTAGGCATGTGAACAGCATTCCATAACGCTTCTGCCGTCCACGACCAACTGTCACCTCCATAGGGCCGAAGAAATCCACTCCAGTGAAGGTAAACGGACGTCGATTATGCTGCAACCGGGCAGATGGTAGATCAGCCATACGTTGCGGTCGAGGGTTTGCACGCCGATATCTACAGAACAAGCATTGTGCTGCAACAGTACGCACGGTAGGTCGAAGTTGAAGTATCCAGTAGGTTTGTCTCAACTCGTTTACCACCGTCTCATGAGCTCCGTGTAGTGCTCGCTTGTGGTAATTCTCCACAAGAAGTCTGGTGATGCGGTGACGTCCATCTAGAATGACAGGTCGTTTCGAAGATCTCGTGACACCATCAGTTTTGTCAATACGGCCACCAACTCTCAATAAACCATTACTGTCTAGGTACGGTGTTAAAGTTAATAATCTACTATTTTTTGGTAACGGTTTATTCTCTAATAAACATTTTATTTCAGTGTCAAAGGAATCGTGCTGACTTTTCTTGATAATCAGCTGTTCGGCTACATTTAATAATTCGGCATCAATTCGAGTAATCTTCTTTTGACATCTACGAATAAAAAGTAAAACTTTGGCGGTGGTCATTAATAGTCGAATCCATGATGAAATATTGTTTTCATTCGGCACCGGAAATTCCTTTCTACTTGTATCCGTATCAGCCATCAGTACATTGACATTCCTGCGTTCACAGCTGGCTTCGTCAGATTGATGTGATTTTTTTAAATCTTTTGGCCATTCCTTTTCCGGCTTCCTTAGGAAGCAGGGTCCTTGAAACCATGTATCCTGAAATTTTAATGGTGGTGCGTCTTCTCTGGTAGCAACGTCGGCTACATTAAGACCCGACGGTACGTAACGCCATTCGGATACAGAGGTAAGCTCATCGATTTCGCCGAGACGATGTGCGACATACGGTTTGTAGCTCCTGGGGTCACTGCGTATCCACTGCAGCACAGTGCTAGAATCTGTCCAGAAGTATCTAGTGTCTGCCTTCACATCTTTATGTTCGCTTTGTATTGTGGAAGCGAGGCGCGCGGCGAGCAGAGCTCCCTGAAGTTCGAGTCTCGGCACTGACACAGGGCGCAATGACGTCACTCGGCTTTTACTTGCAATAAAGCAAACATTAACACTGCCATCAGAACGAATTAATCGCCAAAAACCTACGGCTGCGTACGCTTGAATTGATGCATCGCTAAATAAATGTAATTCTGTGCGTACGAGTGCGATTTCGTTTTCCGTAGCTGCCATATCAAGATAACATTCAGTCCATTGACCGGTATTGACATAACAACGGGGGATGCGTAATGTTTCTAAAAGTTTTAATTCATCAAGCCACTTTATCCATTTTATGTGCTCATCGGGTTGGATGCGGCAATTCCACTCGACACCGCTGCGATGAACGTTCTGAAATATTATTTTACTCTTAATAATAAATGGTGACAAAAAACCATGAATGTCATACACATACATAATAACACTCAGCATTTTCGCTTTAGTAGGAGGCTCACTCCCTTCCAAAATTTCTTTAGGTACTTTATTAAATGAAATCTTGAATCCAAAAGTGTCATCCGACGGATGCCACATCAACCCTAAAGTACGCTCAGTTACATTCATAACTCCGTCCTTAAACTGCACAGCTGTGTGCGCGAGCGCCGTGGTCGGTATGTTTTGCAAAACCTGTTTGTCGTTACTCGACCACCCCCTAATCTCAAATCCACCTAACTTATGAATTTGTGTAATTTCATTAATTAATTTAATGGCATTGGCCGAATCTGTAGTCGAATATAAACAATCGTCCATGTAGTGACTATTTATAATAACTTGAGCGGCTTCCGGGTATAAATCTTCGTACTTGGATGCATTCTTATTTTTAATATATTGTGCAATAAACGGAGAACAACATGCACCGAAAATCAAACTTTGCATTGCACATACTTTAACGGGTTGGTCGGGTGATTCTTGCCATAAAAACCTAAGTACATGTTGATCGCAAGGTCGTATTTTTACCCTTAAAAACATGTCCTTGATATCCCCGATAATAACGACCTTGTTTTCGCGAAATCTAAACATGATACCCATAAGCGAATTATATAAGTCGGGACCAGTGAGCAAAAAATCATTAAGACATGTTCCATTTACTTTAGATGCCGCGTCAAATACAAGTCTTAACTTACCTGGTTTGTTCGGGTTCTGAACCCCGAAATGAGGAAGATACCATATGCGGTCGGCCGAGAGTTCATTTTCCCTTAGCTCTCGAGCATAACCGTCGCTAATGAGTTTGTTTACTTCATTTCTATACCTATCTGCGTACGCGTCGTCTTTAATGAATTTGCGCATTAGTGAACGGAGGCGTGAAGATGCATTTTCGTATGAATCAGGCATGGACAATACGTCATTACGGAATGGTAGACCTACTTCCCATTGAGAACCGATAAGACGAGTGGTGTCATCTAACATTTTAAGGGCTCGTTCATGTTCACTATTTCCACGACACAAGGGCGAAATTCCTATGGAATCTAAGGAGAAATAATATTTTACCAATTGATTTAATTCATTAGAATTAAATTTGTTACCTTCGGTAGTGTGAGCGAGATGGAACACATTGGCAGCGTTGGAGTGAGTGCGACCGCAATAACCATGAATAGACCAACCTAATTTACATCTAGATGCGTAAGGCTCATTTTTGTTGCCGGGTAATATTTCGAGGGGTGCAATTAAGAAATAATTATCTTCGCCAATAAGTAATCGCGGTACCACACGGCTTTTACAAACATGATCCTTAATATCAGTTAAATGTTTGTAATTAAATGAATTTATGACAGATAGATCTTGTACAGGTAAATTAAGCTTAGACACTTTACGTAACTTAATGTCATTATAGGTATAATTATTGCAGTATTGTCCTTGAATCTTTGCACACACAGTCGGCGCGTCCGATTGATACACTTCGAGTCCGAACGCGTCGATGAACTTTATATCACTCGATTTCTCACATTTGAGGCCTAGCTCGGTTGCCAGGTCGGAGTCTATTATGGACACTGAAGCCGCATCGTCCAGAAGGGCATAAGTCTGTACTGTACCGTTAGGTCCACTTAGTAACACTGAAACCACTTTTAACACTACGTGATCCGTCGAGGGCTCGTCGCAGTCGGAGGCGACGTGCAACATCGTGAAGGGCTCCGAGGGCGCCTGCGCGGGCGCGTGCTGTTCCGGGGGCTCCGTTACGTCTTTATTCGTATCAGCTGATGAACTAGGTTTCATCCAGTGCAACAGTCGATGGTGTGCGAGTCCGCATGTATCAATATCGCACACAGGTGCCGTGCATGCATTTCTATCGTGCCGTGACGTCAGGCAACAATAACACAGGCCTGTTGTCTTAACAAATCTCCATCTGTCACGTCGCATAGCACGCTTAAACACACGACATTCCGTAAGTAAATGCTCGGATTTTTTGCAGAATTTGCACATTTTGTCTTCGACAGCAGTTGTTGCTAATATAGGTCGATTAGGGCGAAACCTGTTATCATCAGTTTTTTTAATTATTGTAGGCACATCGAACTTTCTGGTTTCACGTATTTGAGGTATTCCGATAACTGATAACATTTCTGCTTCATGTTTAAGAAATACAGCGAGTAATTCCATCTTCGGTTTGCCTTCTGGTAACTTTAGGTAGGCAAACTCGGTCCATTTACCTAATAATGTGCTCGGTAGCTTTGATAGCACGGCCGACGCGAGCTCGGGGCTGCGTAGGTAATCTTCCTGTTTTAAAGCTTTTATTGTTGCTACGCAGTTATTAACTTTTATAGAAAAGTTAACCAGGTCATACTGGTATGCACTCGGTAACGCAGGTAACTTCTTTAGTTGCGTCGTGATGTTAAATATAATAACCTCTGATCTTCCAAACCTGAGTTCCAGTGTTTCCATAACGGCGGCAGGCGGCGTGTTACCTATAAGAAGATCGGTAACCGCTTCTTTTGCATCACCACGTAATGACCTGCGAAGTCGCCACAGGTTCTCGGACTCACTGAATTTACACACACGGTTTGACTCTTCATAGGCACTTTTGAAATGTAGCCATTCGATGCAGTCGCCAGCGAAATACGGTAATTCACGCGGCGTGGCTAAACGGCTGAGCAGGCGATCTTCATTATTAGCTGATGACGATGTCATCATGTCCTTGAGTGTAAGCGCTAGTTGCTGAATACTGTCAACAGGGATATCAGCACGCGTAGTGGGCTGAGTCGGCTGACTGGGTCCCGGTGCTATGGTCGGTCGTTGAGGAGCACAACTAGGTTCTGGATGACCTTGCTGTAACCATTGTTCAACGTTGGACATTGATCGGGCATCGCGAGATTCACGGCTAGGCTCACTTTCGTTTTCACTTTGCGACTCTTCAGCGTCAACTTGAGCTAAACTTAATTCTAGCTTTTTATCGATAAGCTCTAACTGGATCCGTGCCTTCGCTTCTGCGGCTTCCAGTTCCAATAGCTTGCGTCTGGCTATCGATGATGACGTAGATCGCTTCGATTTTGCTGACGTAATGGAGGCGTTGCCCGTAGCCGACATACCTTTTGTCGACTTCTGAGATGCTTCCATCTTCATAATATTATGTTCCAGTGTTCCTGACGGTTCAACACAGTCGGTGCCAGGGACTGGACTTTGGACTATAGGTTCCGCGTGTGGCTGTGCTGTGGTGCACGCCCTTTGTTCTCGCTCGTATTCGCGGCGTTGTTTGCGCGTTACTATTTTTGTAGGCGGTGTTGTGAACATCTCGCTGATTGAGATCCGGGCTCGAAGACCACTTTTATTGTAGGTGATAGGGCCAATAAAAACAGTTAAATATAGCAAAAATGCCAGGAAAGCGATAGTGGGTGCAAGTAGCTACAGCTTACGTACGCGAATGAATATTGTCTCTTTTTACCCTCAAAAATATTAATATTTTTGTAAAATCTACTTCTACCCACTAAATGTTCCTTTAGCTTTATTTTATCAATAATTTACGCTAGATGGCGTTACAAGTGTTGAAAAATTAATATAACTAAGTATCAACTACATATATCTAAATTTGCGTCGGTTACAGTCCGCGTAGAAATCCTCCTTTTTTGCAGTCGGTTAATAAGTAGCCTATGTTCTTTCTCAAGCTCCAGACTTTCTTTGTACTAAATTTCATTTAAATCAGTCCAGTAGTTTTAGCGTGAAACCGTAACAGACAGACAGAGTTACTTTCGCATTTATAATATTAGTAGGGATATCTGTTTAACAGATAAACGTTTTAAGATCTTTACAATCTGTAAAGCTTATGAAACGTCAGCAAGTTAAATTGGTACGTGAGTTAAGTACGTTATAATTGTTTCATAAAAATGTATTATAATTTTCAGCTAGAAGTTTTTTTTTCAATATTAGGTAAGTTTTAAATCCATCTTGTTGTTGATTACTTACTCAGAAATTCATATTTTAAAAAACATTGTTAAATATTCTTTTGCATCATATCATACTACTAATACTGGGTGGATTACCAAGCCACGCCCAAAACCTAATTAAAATGTTATAAAAATTTATCTCTTGATACATCACAAAATGTTCAACATATTACCTATATCTTCGTAAAAAAATCGCTGAACAATCGATGTGTCATTTTTGATACTGGTATGTCTAATAGGTACACATTGATAGCTAGGTAGGTGTATATTGCACATTTGCTAGAAAAGTGTGACAGGTCGAAATATTATGTTACTCCATTTAAGACTCTAAAATCTGCATATTTAAACTTGAAAGCATGTGGTGAAACATTGTGAGTTGTCACACTTCTCTAGTAAAGGTGTGATATAGTAATATAATATAATCATACAAGAATTGCTTTTATTAATAATGCTTAAGACAATAATAGCTTAATAAACATGAACGCTTTTAAAACCAATTTGTTTGTTACGTTTCAACCCTAAACCGCTGAACCTTATGATTTGATTTTAAGCATGTCATAAAAAAAAGTAAACAAATAACTAAGACGGGGTAAGTCTATAGCTATAGAAAATATGACATTAAAGTAATTTGAATTACCCATACATGGTCAATTACCTGTAGTCACGCTACAGCAGTTGTCATTACGAAAACTCGGTTTATATGTAAATAATACCACGCCAGTAGCGAAGCAATTTGCAAATTAATTTGCTTATTTTACGATAACGACGGTTATTTGAACTTAGGGACTTAGCGTTCACGTTATAAGTTTTTTGTTGGGTATTGAGTTTTAAAATTATGGAAGGTAATAGAAAATGACAGCTTATGGAAATTAGAGTAAGTATGTAAGTTCAAAGAAAAATGATGGTTTTAAATAGTAAAACGCCACAAGTCTAAGTCAATTGAAAATTGTCGAATAGATATTTCGTTTGATATAATATTATTAATTATTAGGTCAGATTTATTGTTTTGACTATTCTTATGAGTATATAAGGTATATATACTTAAGCATGTTATAATTAAAAATAATATACCTATATAAACAATTTATTGTCTATTTAAGTGATTGTGGTGACATGAAATTATTTCCAAAGTGATATCTTCCCGATATCTTTAATACACTTAGGTAATAATGATTTTATAATGTGCGTGTTTAATATAATAACGTAGATAATTAAATTGACTATTGAGAAATTAATCGAATCTAATGAAGAACACAAGTTAATGATCTAATAAATAACATTTATGGTTATTGATATTTACGACTAAATATAGTTCATGAACTACATTTTGATTATGAAATTATTTTGAATTAACCTAATGAATGAAAATGCTTACAAAGCACATTTTGTGATATTTTGCGGATTACGAGTATTTGGTTATAACAATAATTTAATTTTAAACATAACATTCATAATAATTACATTGTATTCCCCAACCGAAGCATTTTAGCAGTGCAGAAATTATTTGTAACGCAATGTCCATTATTTCAATGTTTTTGTAATAAAACACGATATATGCTTTACAAAAACTTTCATGTAACTCATAGTGATTATCGTCATCATTATCATACTTAAGTATATAATACTTTAGCACTGTAAAACTATTTTATGTAACTACACATAAAATAGTTTTACAGTTATGAAAGTGAATAAACATTAAATACACTTTACGTATATATGTATGTACGTACGTATCTTATATTGTAAATACAGCTATGGCAAATGATACAAGTACTTACATACCTAGTCGAACTTATCTCGAAACAACCTCTTCCAGTAAGTTTAATTACCTTAAGAACATTTTTTAATATATATTTTTTTCTCTTTACAGGAACCGTAACCACATTTCATACATCATCGGCGTCTTCCAAAAAAAGGTACATAAATAAAAATATTTCGAGAAACGCTACAAGAATTATCCGAAAGCTTTGTGAAACGGAATATTGAAAGGCGGGTGTCTGTAATATTCATGAGGCGTGTATGGTGTGAAGGAGGGATACCAGCGTTTTGACATAGAAATCATATTGTTTTTCGCCAAACTTTTAATTATAATTTTACTCGCCCTGGTTTTTCACGGGTGTTATAAACCTTCATGAATCACTCTATCTATTAAAAAAATCCGCTTCAAAATCCGTTGCATAGTTTTAAAGACTTAAAACTACGCAATTCTCACGGGTGCTATAAATCTTCTTTTTGAATTACTCTATATTTTAAAAAATCCGCTTCGAATTTCGTTGCGTAGTTTTAAAGATTTAAGCATACATAGGGACGATTAGACAGCGACTTTGTATTATACTATGTAGTGATTGTAACGTTTTGTCACTATGATAGACACTGGGCAAAGAATTGTGATTTCTTGTTTATGTTACACACACGGTGTACTCAAAATTACACTAACTTTTATTACAATTGATATTGTTTGATTTCCGCACTGAAATCCTACTTCAAAGTGTAAAGAGGCCCCCAGACGAGCTATACTTTTGGTGAAATATGTGGCTACAACATTGCCGACTATATCCCAGCAATACAAAAAACATTTTAATGCAGCATGTGGCTGGAAAATGTCTATCTCGGCAATATTTCCGTAGCAGTAATGGCTCATTATTTTGTCTTTACATGGGCTACATACATGGCTCGTATGGCTACAATGGCTGACGAACTCATACGCGTTGCAGCAGCTTACATTGTTTTAAGAGCAAAGTCGAAGCCAAAAAAACCAAGAAAAATGTGGATTCGACCTTCCATTCCGCATTCCACATTCCACAATTGAGGGTACAAATGCACTTCATTGATGAAATCAATAATTTTTTCATTTGACCATGTACCAGTCATTTTGATCCGTATTTTAATTTATAACCTCAAACATTCACGCACCCGAACCAAACTAAACAAAAGCAAACAAACAATGAAGATAGCTACGCTACTCGAACGAATCGCGGCAAACTTCACGTAGCATGAAAAAGGGACGCACTTATGCCGTATAGCGAGACAGCAATAAAAGTGGCTGAGAAATATTGCAGTATTTTCGATTGCGAAGCGATAGCTCCGGAAATATAGCTGAAACCCTAAACATTCATCGGCTACACTAAAAATATGTGACAATATATCCCGGCCATACTAAAAATATTGCGAGTGTTGCATAGTCTAGCCGTAAATGCTGGCTGATGCTGCCAGCCACACTATTGCAGCTATACATTTTTGTGAAAATATGGCCCGTCTAGGAGCCCCTTAAGAAGATCTCAATATGAGTACATGTAATTTGACATAATAATGTAATTATATTGTATGAAATAAATAAATCTAATCTAATCTAAGAGTCTAGTCAGAGACCCTGACTTTAGCCTTATGTTTAAATTCTAGATTCAAACCATTATTTGGGGTTATTAGTGACTGAGGAAACAAAAGTAGTACACAAATGTAATTGTAGAAGTTTTTCATTTCATTCTATGGGCATTATCGAATGTGGTATATCACTTGTCATATATAAACACACTATTTTGATGAAGATAACGATTCAATTTATTGGATTCAGTTATTGGTGATATGGTTTAGTGATGTGGTTTTCACACGCATTTGGTCTCATTCAATTCCATTGATTTCCTGATATCGTGTATTGTTGTCATTGATTTTATGATGATTCTTAATTGAGCGATTGTGATGCAATGCTATTGAAAGTAAATTGCATGAAAATATTCTAGGTATGTCTGCTATTAATAATAATGTTATTTTGGAGGTAGGTCTCGGAATATTGTTTTAGCATTTGAGTGTGAATTAGAATGACCAATTGATTACATTCAAGCAAGCGTTTGTATAGTTAGGAATTTAGAAAGTTATACAACATCGAACGCTTGTACAATAATTATAATATCATTGGGTCGATTATTCTATGAGGCTATTTTACTTGAATTGACCATTCCAATATTATAAAAAAACATTGTGCACAATGAACTTACCTACTCGTATCATATAATTTTACTACAAACTACACACACTTGTTTGTAAGTAGTATTGTGATTCATATTCACGCCATATCATTAACTAGCTGTGCCCGCGACTTCGTCCCCGTGGAATTGTGATTCTTCATAACTTTCATAAGGCTTCATATTTTCCCCGTTTTTTTACACATTTTTCACTGTTTCTTCGCTCCTATTGGTCGCAGCGTGATGTTATATAGCCTAAAGCCTTGCTCGATAAATGGTCTATCCAACAAAAAAATAATTTTTGAATTCGAACCAGTAGTTCCTGAGATTAGCGCGTTCAAACAAACAAACTCTTCAGCTTTATAATATTATAGTAAATAGTAAATATAGTAAATATAGTAAATATAGTAAATAGTAAATAGTAAATATAGTAAATAGTTAATAGTAATAGTAATAGTATAGTATAGATAAATATGAACCTCCTATCTCCTGTCACTAAGACTCGTAAGTATATAGAATCTTACACCAATACTATCCTACTTTTGAAAAATTATTTACACACATCTTTAAACTGAACCGTCTTTCAGTAAAATTGCGGTAATACTCTTCTGCTAGTTCAGCATTCCTCTCTGATTCTTATTGGTCTCTTGGTCTAGTGGTCAGAAGCACTGACTACGAAACCGGAGGCTGTGGGTTTGAATCCTGCTAGGGACAGAATTCAATATGACGAGCACTGGCATTTGTACCTGAGTCTTGGATGTATTATATTATGCATTTATGTACCTATGTTTATCCGTTGTCCCCCCATAGTACAAGTTCTGCTTAGTTTGGGGTTAGATCAATTGGTGTGAATTGTCCAAAGATATTATTATTTTACGCTCTACTGCGCTATCCCCCCCTACATGCTACGCTGTAGTACTCCGCTTTGCGCTACGCTATTTACGCGTAGCATTTATTTCCGCTACCGACTCCGCTCTTACCCCGTACCACGTATCATGTTTGCAAAACGTCACATTGTCGCCTCCTCGCGGATTGAATTTCATGAAGTATTCAAATGTGATGGAGTGCAGACAATAACCCGGTGAACGGCGGATTTATGACGTTTGTCAAACGCTAAGTGATTTGTTGAGGATTTCTTTGACTTTTGAGTTATAAAAGTTTGTACATGTTGTTGTTATTGTACTGCTGTCGGAGTTATAGTCAAGTGAGAGAATAATATGAGTTCTAATTATGTTCCGGGATTAATGCTTAAGATAATAGAGTATAATAATTTCTGATGCCTTCGCGGTTATTACACATTGGAATGAAACAACTATTAACGGATTTAACTCGCGTATTTTTATTTTATTTTATTAGCTGACGTTTCGGATTCTTTACAGTTTCCATAATCGTAGCACGACTGAGCTGACAATAGTCTATATATCATAGTCAGTCGTGCTAAGATTATGGAAACTGTAAAGAATCCGAAACGTCAGCTAATAAAATAAAATAAAAATACGCGAGTTAAATCCGTTAATAGTTGTTTCATTCCAATAATAGAGTATTTCCAACAGTGAGAGAATTTTTCAAATTGAACCAGTTGTTCTGTTATTTAATCCAAACAAACAAACCGTTCCTCTTTATAATATTATTATAGAGTATAGATTCACATTTTTGTCAAAGTTGAATTGTTTAGCTTGATAGTGTAAAGAACGTATGTTGGCTACATCTGGAATATTGATAAAAAAAGCATGGATTCAACTGGGTTGAATGGTTATTTACTTGAAAGCTTATTAGAAAAGAACAATTAAGGTCGTAAGCCAATTATATTTAATTAATTATTCTTTACTTAATTTAATAGAGTAATCAACCAATATTAATATTACTTACAGTTTTCCTGGTATTACAGCATTGATAAATTTATCTTTGTCATCATACACTCCTACTACTAAATTCCACAAGAAACACTTATCTCTGTTGATCCCTGTTTGAAATCGTACACTGCACTGTCAAGTGGAAGCTGGATTCCGCAGTAATCAGTCAAACATTTCCACTCTTGGGGTTAACTCTTAACGTGTAATAAACGGTACCGTATGCATTGAGTTGAGTTGAGTCTTTTTTCAGTATAGGTATTTATGATATCATTAGGAAAATAAAGTGAAAAATTACTCTAGGTGTTCCTTTTGAATTGATGACAGTCATAGTGGATTGGAATGAAACAACTTTAACGGATTTAACTCGCGTATTTTATTTTTACTAGCTGATGTTTACAGATTGTATAATCGTAGCACGACTTGTTGAAGTTGTTTCATTCCAATGTAATAACCGCGAAAGCATCAAAAATTATTATTTACAGTGGAATTTATTTTTCAATGGTAATTACCGTAGGTACGCGTAAATTTAGGGTTTAACCTTTTTCCCACCCATTATGTTATTATAATTATATTTATATCACATTTTTGAAGAATGGAAGAATGAAGAAGATATTAAGATGTGTGAATATCATAAAATTAAAATAAAATGTTATCATAAGTTTATCACTTCCGTCTTTGAATTACCTGTATAACTATCGGCCTTGGCCATCAGTAAAAAAAATATAAACAAAAAAGAAAGTTTAAAGAAGTGTAAAATTACTAAACAAATAAAAATAAACAACAAATTGCTGCCTAATTTTCTCTAGTGGGTATATTCTCGTTATTGCTCTAGTAAACATCAAAAGAAATAATTATAGAGTCAAGGATAAAATATACATTTTGTTTCTCAAAAGGAAAATAAATGCCTTCGTACTGTCGCCAAGAGAACACAAATTAATTTCTTGTAATGGACGTGTCTTCATTAAAGTGTTCAAACTATACGTATTCTACTATAGCAAATTTGTCTTTATGATTCAACGATATTTTTGTAATGAAAACAGTTACTCCTACTTTAGCAGTTTCTTTTTTATTTTTCTGTTAAACCTTTTTTACTTTTCAACTTTTGATATTTTTTTTTCTTTTGTGCATCTTAAAATAAAATAGTGATTGCTCTGTTTGTAACGTAGCAGTTACATTAATATTCATACCTAAATCTTTTTTGTAGTCAGACTATAATTATATAATAAATTGCATACCTTTTAGGTAAAACATAGGTATAATTACTTTTAGGTATAATTAGGTAGGTATTTATGTTATAAATTGTCATTAGTCTTATTATAGGTAGTTTATATGACGTCACATATATTTGTCATGTTCATATTTGTTTATATTTGCACACAACGCTTTAGCCAAATTAAATGTAATTGAACAAAAAAGCCTAACTTAATACCTTATGGCATTCGTATCCATAATAATAATTCGATTAAAAGTGTCTTCAAACTATATACATTGAAATGAAACAGTTATACCTAACGGAAAACTACAATTTCCATATTTGTAGCACGACTGAGCTGACGATAGTCGCGAAGGCATAAAAAATATCATACCTATCCATATTTAAGCCGGTAACTTTAACCAAAATGAAAATATCACACACGTCGTGCTTAAAAATAAATCCTCTGATTAACAATTTTGGAACCCACCGAAATAACTTTTATTGTTGGAAAATCGAGTTATTCTGTACGTCCAATCGTTTCACTCTGAAAAACCGGATTTGGTGTTTCTTTTTTTGAGTACCTACCGCGGGATGATGGAAGGCTTTTTTCAATTCATTCCTTCTTTTATTTTATTCCTGATTTTAACGAAATTTCGTTCCATTACCTTTTCAATGACAATGTATGGCAATATATTACATTTTTACGTCTGTACCTGTATGAAACAGATTTAATGATATTTGATTCCGAATACGAGAATACGACTGTATCTGAGGTTATAAAAAGAATTTTCAAACCCCGAAAAAGGGTCGAAAAGTGACGTGAAAGTAAAGTTTTTGAGGTAAAAATATTCAAATTTATTCAATACACGACGTACTTATAAAGATGAATTTCAAAATCATATACCTAGTTCTATTATATAAACCTACATTGAATCTGGAAATTATAAAATAAAATTGTTAGACGCATTTCGATGAAGGAATAGGTCAAGATTAAAACCTTGGAGATTCTGAAATAGGTACATGATCTATCAGCGACATGGTCCTTTCATGAACTCAAATTATCTCCATACCAAATCCTTACTAATATAATAAATGCGAAAGTAACTCTGTCTGTCTGTCTGTCTGTTAGGCTTTCACGCTAAAACTACTGGACCGATTTAAATGAAATTTGGTGCAAAGAAAGTCTGGAGCCTGAGAAAGGACATAGGCTACTTTTTAACCGACAGCAAAAAAGGAGGAGTTCCACGCGGACGAAGTCGCGGGCAGAAGCTATTTCAATATAAAATAGGTTCAGCTCTGTAAGTGTAAAAGACATACAGAGCTATTTTCGAATTACATACGAAAGGACATACGTTGCGGTAAGTACCTATATTTCCGTTCTTAGAATCTTGAAATGTGTACTTTGAATAAGCTTTTTTTTTTAAAATATTCAAGTTCATATTCTAAAACTAAAGTAAGTTATAAAACATATAAATAAGTAATAAAAATATACTGAACTTTGAACCAACTAAGTTAATTTTTAAAAACTGTCAATATAAGTTAATCATTTTCAACGTAGTCTATTATGACAGTCTTTCGAAAGAAATATAAGTAAAATAATAAAATAGTATTTCTCAGTATTTCTCAAAGAAAATGACAACGGTGACGAATTTAATACACATTTTATTTACGTAAGCGGAAAAAATACGCTAAAGTAATCACTAGAGTGGTGTTTGACATTGATCGATTATTGATTTTTTTAAACGAACTGTCAAATTTCTAACCGAAAACTCAATAGTCTATTCTTCGGTTTATGCAATAAAATTAATAAAATCTTTCACACAAAAGCCATTCTAAAAAAATAGTCTAAAAAGCGTGATTGTTATATTCTCGTATTTATTTATATTTTTATGTTTGTTAAATATAAATAGCCTTTCAATTGCAGTATTACATTTAAACCTTTTTCATTAGAACCTACTGACAATATTTTCTATAGTTCAAAATTCAGCTGGTGGGAATTCTTTTCATTACTATTTCTGATGCCTTCGCGGTTATTACAGAATGGACTGTAACTTGATGTTATTTTATTTGCTGACTTTCCGAAAACTTTACAGTTTCCACATTCGTAGCACGACTTAGCTGACAATAGTCTAACGCTAAATAATGTTTTATACAAGACGTCAGCAAATAAAATAAAATACGCGTATTAAATCCGTTATAGTCTAAAATCTCCAATCCAATTAATCCAATTTTATTTTAGTTAGTGTACTTATTTTGAGTTAAAAAAGTAACGTAACTGTACAATGATACTCTTAAATAAAATAGCGTTAGATCTGTAGAATTTTGTCTTCCATATATTACTTAAACCTCATAAAATAGACTAACGAAAAAGTCACCCTACGTGACTTAGTTCGCTTTTTACGTAGTTTACCTTTTTCAACATTCCTTGACATTAATGGACACTCACCTTTAAATATCACATAGGTCATACAAAACACGTGTAGGCACACAAAAATGCTAAAATGAAGAATGTACTTACGTAACTTTAGTGTTAGTAAAAAGGTCAAATAATTAAAAATAGATAGTAAAATAAACAAGTCAATTATAATGGGTCTGTGTGGAAAGTAATACTAGCTGGCTACAAAATAGGTTGTGTAACATTTTGACATTGTCTACTTATTTAATGCGCGTCAAAAAATGCTGGCTATTTTATAATCTATAGATGTCTCATTCACATAATGAAAGAGGCGTGGATTTAAGTAGGTATTGGAATTAAACAACTTTAGACAGATTTAACTTGCGTATTTAATTTATTGGTTGACGTTCCGTTGTCAGCTCAGTCGTGCTACGATTATGGAATCTGTAAAGGCTCCGATAACGTCAGCCAATAAAAAAAAATATGCGAATTATTCGTCTACTGTTGTTTTATTCTAATGTATAATAACCGTGAAGGCATCAGAAATATATCAAGTAGGTAGGTATGTTTAAAAAACTATATTTATAAATAATTAAGCTGACGTTTCTGAAAATTTCAGTTCCGTTTTGAGTCCGCTGTATAAATGTTTAACTATTAATAACAATTAATTCCGATCTCTTTCAGCTATCAGAAAAAGTTAACAGATAAATTAATAGACGAGATCAACCAAAAAAAAAGATTTTGCAAGCGAAAAAACGGTATACCTACCAACATTGTTACGTATTTTTAAAACACGCTGTACACTTTTCAAGTTTATGTTTAGCCCCCTTTATTACAACTCCGCCCCCTATCTATGCAACCGTTTGCATAACCTAGTTATTTTCTAGGACACATCAACGGAACCTATCTAAATTCTAAGATGCTATTTTGTACTTACTTACATTTGCAGATAACATGCGATATCTACTAGTTGCTTAGGATTGCTCCTTAAGGTGGTATGAAAGAGTTAACTATGGCGTATAATCATTTTATAAGTTCTAAAGTTTTTATAAAACACTCGTGGGATGTGTCATGAGCAAGTCAGTTACATTATGAAAAAATGTTAGAACCGTATTCTTATATTTGTTACTAGCTTCTGCCAGCGACTTCGTCCGCGTGGAATAGTTATTTTCCCCGTTTTTTTTTCACATTTTCCACTGTTTCTTCGCTCCTATTGGTCGCAGAGTGATGTTATATAGCCTAAAGCCTCGATAAATGGTCTATCCAACAAAAAAAGAATTTTTCAGTTCGAGTCTGTTAAAAAGTAGCCTATGTCCTTTCTCAGGCTCCAGACTTTCTTTGTACCAAATTTCATTTAAATCGGTCCAGTAGTTTTAGTATGAAAGCGTAACAGACAGACAGACAGTTACTTTCGCATTTATAATATTAGTAGGGATTTAAACAAAAAGTTAACAAAGATCCAAATTTAGATACACGGTGAAAAGTATAACAGGGTGTGACATCATCGGGACGTTTAACGGGTTATATCTATAAAATGTTTTGTTGACAATAAAAATAATAAGTGTCGCGTATGTTTTGATAATCAGTACCCAAGCCTATTATAGATATGTTGCTAAAAATAAACACATGTACCTCTTTTTTTGTATTCGTAATGACAGGGTGAAGGCAACTATAAGGTCATCATCTACACACATAAACACACGCACACCCACACACTGTTTTCCAATAATAATACATATGTACGTGAATCTACCCTTTTTTGTCACAGGGTAAACGAAGTCTATACGGCTCTGAACTTTTTCAGTACCCATTGATAAATATGAAAATTCCATTGGGGTTTCGAATGAAACTTTTCTTTGAACACTTTTCTCAACCAATACTTGTAACAATAAGTTGCGAGTTCCAAAAATTGTTTATGTTTATTGCCACCTCATCGCCAGTTGGAGAAATCACTAAAATAAAGAAACACATAAAACTTATCTGACTTATCGGGATCCAATATTCTCTGGGCGGTTTATATGAAGAACAGTTTTGATCTTAACATTATAGGTTCCGTAGTAAAATATCCTATTTCGCCGTAGGCGTAACTATTAACGTTCGCCATAAAAGGGAAAAATAAAATGTCTTACCTTCATACCTTAACGGTATAAAAATTACTTTATTTTCTTTCCAAGGTAATTGGGCTATTAAGTTAAAATGGATAAACTTTGGAATGAAACAATTATAACGTTAGACTATTGTCAGCTCAGTCGTGCTACGATTATGGAAACTGTAAAGAATCCGAAACGTTAGCAAATAAAATAAAATAAAAATACGCGAGTTAAATCCGTTAACAGTTGTTTCATTCCAATTATAACGTGTTTGACGCGTATTTTATTATATTTGCTGATCTTTCGATAACTTTACAGTTCTCATATTAGTAATGATTCGGAGCAGTCATGTAATCTGTGAAGTTTTCAAAACATCAGCAGTCAACTACTCAATCGTCAGTGCGTCACCAAACGTCAGCTTCATCGTGTTTTTTCTTACGTCACTTAGTTACCTAGTTATCTTATTTAGATACTGCAGTGGCGATTCTAATAAAACGAAAATAGCAATGCTGTGAAATATAGGGCAGCCATTTATCCTGTATTAATTATTCACTACTGGTAGTGCACATTAAGCATTCTAAAGCTGCTGGTTAGTACCGTGGAAGTTAGTAATGCTTGCTACATACAACGCAGACGAAAATGAGACTGAGAATGAGAATTAAAACCTAAAGATAGGGCATAGTCCTCACCTAAGGTCCTACGTAGCAACCGTTGCTGCGCCGCGTCAAGTGAATTCTATAGACCGACCAGGTCGATGGATCACCTTGCTGCCTTCTGGTTCACCGTCGGTCAATGTACTTATCATATACCCCTGCCACTCAATCGCGCTCACACTCAATTGAGGTGACTCGGCAGAGAACCAGAGTCATCGACATAGCCCACCGGATTAGCAAGCTGAAGTGGCAGTGGGCTGGCCATATTAGCCGAAGAACCGATAACCGTTGGGGTAAACGTGTTCTGGAGTGGAGACCGCGTCTCGGCAAGCGTAGTGTAGGACGTCCTCAGGCAAGGAGTGACGATATGCGTAAGATGGCTGGCAGGAGCTGGATGCAAGCAGCCGAAGATCGAGCACAGTGGTGTGCAATTGGAGAGGTATATTTCCAGCAGTGGACAGCGATATGCTGCTGCTGATGATGATAATGACTCAATCGCGCAGAGGCAAGGGAAGTAGCGAGGAAAGGAGAAAAGGATTCCATTCTACTCTTCATGCCTCTTTCTCTTGTCAAAGAGTCGCGATTGATTACGCAAGTAGAGTTTAGTGTGGCCAGAGTCGGCAGCATGGCAGCAACGCGAGGAGTATTGTGTGGAGGCAATAGAGACATTGAAAACAAAAATATTAAGGTTAAACGTATTCCATCGTATAAATAAGGTTAAATATTTATTTCTAACCACGTTTGAGTTACGTTATGAATGCACGCACTATTGCTGGCGATATATCATTTCTTGACAGCCCACAAAAAGTTACGGAAATGGTACGAGCTCCAGTTCGAATGTAAAATAAAATGCGCTACGCTTCTTAATGGAAGTTTATATTCGAAACGGTGAAAATATTATTTTCATTACACGGAGGAGCGTATACGCCCAATTACCTACCTTCAGTTTGCGTTGATCATTTTTTTGTGAATTAATTATGACTTTGAATACGTATTTCGTTTGAAAATAAGTAAAATTTTTGTGTCTATTACTAATAACTTATTAAGATAGATTGGCTAAAATTTTCTAAGAACATAAAAAAATATTATTTAGCCTGCCTATAAATGACAGAAATTCACACAGTTGGTAAGTACATAAAACACAAATGTGTACCTACCTAAAAATAGTATTACAATTGTAAATCTTACATATAATAAAACAGTAGAAACCGCGTGTCTGTACAATTGAAATTTTTAACAAAAAATGGGTGTGGGCAATAATAAAAGAGTAACAGAACACAAAAATGATTTTTTAGATTTTCTTTTCTGTCTGTCTGTCTGTCTGTCTGTCTGTCTGTCTGTATGTATTCGCTAATCTTGAAAACTACTGAACAGATTTTGACGCGGCTTTCACTAATAGATTAAGCTCTTTCCTGAGCAACATATAGGCTTTGTTTCATCAAAATCGGATGTCAAATAAAAAAGCTATCGTCTTTTAAAGTTTAAAGGTAATTTTTCTATAGGAGATTTTATAGTTACATAATATAGTACTAGATGGCGCCTCAAGGCAATTAAAACGCGCTATAGCTTTTTCTCTGAAAAGTATAAATACAAACTGGTTGTCTACGTTTAAAACTATTTAATTTTGTTTGTCTTGCGATTCGGTTAGTTGATGATTTTGATGTTATACTTGGATATGAAAATACGGACTGTGAACTTGCTTTGTGAATTAGTTGAAAAATATCGGATATAATCTAAAAAAATATTGCCTACGTAGATTTATTGAAATAAATAGGTATATGTATTATTGTATGTATTTGCTTTGATTTTAAAAATGCCCAGACGAAACGCTTACAACGCATCGCTATTGAGAAATCTTACTCCGCCTAAATTGTGCAATGGAACCCGACTTAGAGTAACTTCTTTACAAAGAAACTTAATCGAAGCTGAGATTCTTACTGGATGTAGTGCAGGTGAAACTGTATAAGTACATACCGCGAATACCAATCATCCCCAACAATTTCCCATTCCAATTCAAACGGACACAATTTCCAGTGTCCGTTTGCTTTGCTATGACAATTAACAAGTCTCAGGGGCAGACGCTAAAGGCTGTTGGAGTTGATCTCAGGTCGAATTGTTTTTCACACGGCCAACTATACGTGGCTTGCTCGCGGGTTAGTAATGCGTATAACCTTTTCATATTAGCCCCAGAAGGAAAAACTGTTAATGTGGTTTATAAAGACATTTTATAATTTACATTTGAAATATTAAATACATACCTATATTATATTTTTTATATTATTTGTCTGTCTATCTGTGTGTTCCGGCTAATCTATAGAACAGCTGGACTGATTTGGATGGGACTTTCACTGGCAGATAGCTTATGTAATAAAGAGTAACTCATTTTAGAAAAAAATCTTTAATTATCCATACTTATGTACCAGTACTTAAATTCCACGCGGACGAAGTCGCGGGCACAGCTAGTTCGTAATAAAATCTAAGTATATGAAATTTGAAACGAACTTAAATATCTATAAACATTATAATATATAGAAAATGCTGATCATCATTTATTTTTATCAATTTATTTGGTAATTACGAATGGTTTATCACGAACATTGAGGTAAAATTATTATAATATAAGTACAACTAATATCGTACGGTATTGCAATACTAAATATCATTTTAAACCACACTTTTTAGGTTTTTGATGTAATAAATTTCACATAGAACCAATATATTTGCTTTTATTTATTCACGTAAGCAGTTTTCACACACCAAAGGAACTCTAGAAAATGAGATTTCGCGTGACGTTGCTTATCGTAAAAGTATACTACATATATGTATATGTCAGTATATATGTTTGTATGTAATAAATCCACTCGGAGTCACGCAAGGGCGATTTTTCACCTCGTAAAATTCAAACTTAATGTCAATGCCGTTATGTTGAAAGGATTTTGACTCCAGTCTGGTGTCGAGAATGGATTTCTTATCGGCTATATTAAATTAGATTATATTGATTTATTTCTCATTATTGTGTATACAAGCAATTTATTACGATTCAATCTACAGATCGACACAAACATTGTTCACCAAAGTCAAAGACATATCGATCTCAATATTAAACGAAAGGTTTTATATCCAATTATAGTAATACATAATAATATAGGAAATAATTGATTAGAATTTTATAATAAATCTTAAGTTAGTTACAAAATAGCGTCGTGCCGAAAATTTTTTCGGTCGTTAATGATTTCAAAATATTATCAAACTTTTTTTAGCAAATCAATAAACTGTTTTAGAGCAATAGAGTGTAGCGGGGTTTTTATCCTAGAATTGTTACAACTAATAAACATAATACGTAGGTAACAGTGTATTGATATAACTTTTTTAAAGTTATAGATGGCTATCAGTAGGTATTGTAAAGATTTAAGTTTTTTACATAAGCTAGAAGAGTTAGCTTAAATCTAATGATTTCTGTTTAACAAATATAAACGGATTTAACTCGCGTAGTCATCAGAAGACTATTGTCAGCTCAGTCGTGCTACGGTTACGGAAACTGTAAAAGTTTCGAAATGTCAGCCAATAACATAAAGAACGCGAGTTAAATCCGTTTATAGTTGTTTCATTCCAATCGCTTTAATCTGTTTTATTGGTTGGTAAGTTTTGCTGTAAGGAAATCTATACCTATCTGAAAACTTCAAGTTTTTGAGTTAGCTCCATTTTGATCTATGTGTGTAATAAAATTATCTATACGAATTACTAATATAATAAAGAGAAAAGGTTTGTTTGTTTGTTTGGATTGAAGAGGCTCCAAAAAGACTGGACCCATTTAAAAAAAACTTTCACTGTTGAGAAGCTACACTATTCCCGAGTGACATAGGCTATAAAAAATGATCCGTGTGAAGCCGGGGCGGACAGCTAGTATGATATAAGCTGAAAATCAGCGTTGTGACCCGCCGGTTGCAACAACAATACTGAGCTTAAACCTTTTCTGTCACCATGAATTGTATTTCAAATAGAAACCAGATATTGTTAATATTTATCACTTAGTGTCTACTGAATAAACAGATTCTTATTCTTGTATGACAAGGTTTATGTATACATACAAGAAATTACTAAGAAGCCTGATGACGAGCAGTGAAATTGCGTATTCAAGTATACGTGATATAAAAGTTAACACTTTACACCGTCGTAAACACATGTTGAGGCTTAACGAGATTTTCATAATAACAAGTTAATTCGAAATTTTCTTTAGGGCCGTGTTATTTTTTACAGTGTCTTAGAAATTATGTGACGTGAATATTTTATAGATACATAAAAATGATGTGGCGGTGATTGAATTTACAATGTAAAATGGGTTTAAAAAATTCCAGATTATAAAAGAGAAAGTTATTCAAAAAATTGTGTACCTATTGTTTAATATTGTTATGAAAAAATATCATCAAAACCAAAGAGCCGATTGCTAGAGTTTCGTTACTTATCTGTAAACTAAACCAGCGTAAATTACTTGTAGAAAATTATACACGACTGAATTGTAATTGAATTTTATTGTACCGAATATTTGTGTTTATTTTACCTACAGCCGAGAAAACATACATTTGTTAGTTATGCGGCATTAGTCATTGAATCATCAACAATACCTACGCGTGTTATAAAATAAAAAAAAATCATTCTTATAATGTTACTTAAAAATAATATTTTTATATTTAAGGTCTGATTAACATAATTTTTAAATTATCTTAATTACAGACATTTGTCCAATAAAATGTCAAGTTTGCTAACCGCCGGCTTAGGTTCAGCGGTTGGCCGGTTGTCAGGGCGGCAGAAAAGGGTTAAACCTTTTATGTACACTCATCTTAAAAAAACATGTAAATTTTAAATTTAGAGATTAGAAGTTTTATAAGTAGTTACTTTTAAAGTAACGATAATAATAATATTTTTAATATTTTTATTATTTAGTTGCTTTAGTTATTGTTTTGTTAGTTGAAAAAGAAATTTTAGTTCAATCCCAACACAATATATTTTAGGGCTTCCAATATATATTGTACTTACTCTTGTGTGAATTATATCTGTTTGACTGTACAACCATAATATGTCCTACACAATATGATGCTGGTTTTTGAAAGTTTAATATGGTTTTTAGTTTATCATAAAACTTCCGTAGACAGTTATTTTTTAATATTAAACTTAAAGTATCAAATTACGTAACAAAACTTATTATAGCGAATCACCATTTTATCATTGTAAAAAAAGTAAAGAAAAATAATACCGAGTTGTATAGAAAGTCCTCAGTAATTCAGTAGCGTGATATATGACTTTATTAGCGATATATGCATTTTATTCGTGATATATGCGTGATATATGCTTTATTCATAACTTCTTTGGCCGCCTCTCAAGCAATCTACCGACTAGGCATCCATTTTGTACCTAGTTATTAACCCACCTTTATATATAGTAATATATACCTATAAAACTTTGACAAAATTTAAAAAAGTTCCACAGAAAAATAACACCAAGTTATATAGAAGGTCCTCAGTGATTCGGTAACGAGATATATCACCTTATTCGAATACATTTTCTCATTACTTCTTTGGGCCCATTTCAAGCAATGAAGCGGTTCTATTCGGTGTCCCTTTCGTAGTTATAAAACGACTGTATATGACCTACCTATATGACATTATGTGAATTGAAAAAAGTATCTACGTAAAAGTATGGAAGACAATTACGAGTACGTCTTACACTATAGAAAAATAATACCTACTCAGTTGTATGAAAGTCCTCTGTGATTCGGTAGCGTGATATATGACCTTATTCGAATACATTTTCTCATTACTTCTTTGGCCGCATCTCAAGCAATCTAGCAATTCGATTCGGCTCCTTTTTGCAGAGAACCCAGATTATTCGGGTCGTGGCATGGTGCCATCCTTAATTCTATTATTTATGGCACTCGGGTTTTAGGTATTCCTTAGATCATATGGAGTACGGTGTCTGTTTTCAAATAGAATAAATGATAAATGGTTGGATTTGGTTTTGTTATTGGTTATAAAGAGTTGGTGAAATTGTATTGTTTTGCGTAAAATTCCTTTAAAAAAATATTTATCAACATCAAAGAGTTTTTTTCTAGCTTGTCCGTTTATGTGTGCTTATCAAGCACAGACGAAGTGGCAGGCAGAAGCTAATTAGGTAGGTATATATAAAACTGCCATAATACAACAAAGATCATCATCATCATCATCATCAGCCTATCGCAGTCCACTGCTGGACATAGGCCTCTCCAATTGCACGCCACTGTGCTCGATATTCGGCTGCTTGCATCCAGCTCATGCCAGCCATCTTACGCAAATCGTCACTCCACCATGCCTGAGGACGTCCTACACTACGCTTGCCGAGACGCGGTCTCCACTCCAGAATACGTTTACTCCAATGGTTATTGGTTCTTCGGCTAATATGGCTAGCCCACTGCCACTTTAGCTTGCAACAAACAACAATGATATATATCAACTGAAAAACTAAAAAAAAATGATTACATTTTTCTTTCTACCATATGAGATATATATTAAATAATGTAATGTACTTAAGCATAGAACTACCACTAGTCCAGTCTCGCTGCTAAGATTACTATCGAAACATCGAGAGCCGTGAAACTTAAGTAAACAAATAAGACATCAAAAAATCGTCTAAAACAGTTTGACAGTGACAAATGTGTCTAGACAATTTTATCACTTTAAAGATATATTTGTCACATGCAACATATCGCTTCGCTGCAATTGAAGTTTAAATCAACAAAAGTATTTAGGTAAATAGGTCCCATATAATAATAATAATAATATAATAATATCTTTGGACAATTCACACCAATTGATCTAGTCCCAAACTAAGCAAAGCTTGTACTATGGGTACTAGACAATGGATAAACATACATAAATACATATAAGACATCCAAGACTCAGGTACAGATGCCAGTGTTCATCACATTGACATCTGCCCCTAGCAGGATTCGAACCCGCAACCTCCGGTTTCGTAGTCAGGGGCTCTGACCACTAGACCAGCAGGCCGTCAATAATAAACATATAAATTTACGATAGGTATAAGTTTTACCCGCGGTAAATTTGATAATTGGATACTTTTAATTAATCCATGATATAAAATATACATAGTAAAAATAATATTTCCTTGTAACCTTGGTGAGAACATCGATTTGTTACAAATACCTACAAAGTTTGCGTGTTGCGTGCGTAGCGGACTGTACGTGTGCTACCGCGTACGCGTGTTTGCGGTACAGTCGGCTTCGTTAATTATGGAGGATGATTAAGCTATATAAAAATTAATATTAGTATTCTTTATATTTTGCTAGATTTTTCTAGTTTTTTAATTACTATTATTGAAATGAATATTTTTAAAATCGTTGCAAATAGTACCTACAGTAGCTAGCACTCTTTACATTAATATTAGCACTCTTTACATTAATATTGCCTATGGTTTTAATTTTTCTTCATTTTTTAACTTTCTAAGTAAGTATATGACACCGATTGTATAATTAAAGGAAAGTTCGTTACGAGATTGAAATGAATAATTTCTGATGCTCTCGCAGTTATGACACATTGGAATAATTCATTTTAATCATAATAATGCACTTGTCAAAGTTGACATATTTTAATTATAAATTTGCATTTTGTTATACTTAATTCACAATCTAATTACATTTTGTCATATTTGTTGTAATGTAATCCTATAAATTCCATTAATACGAACATGCGAAAATATGTCTGGCTGTCTGTTACCTCGTCACGCTTGAACTGCTAAACTAATTTGAATAAAATTTGATATGAAGATAGTTTGAGTTCTGGATAAGTTATCTTCCTAAAAATATTTCATAAGGTGGGGAAGGTATAGTAAATTCAAGTAGGTACTATGAATATATAATTATATAATATGCTGACAAACGAAAAGGAGCTATTTTTAAATGAAAAAAAATTGGTAATTACGTACCTATAGAATCCGCAATGAGCCAAACTGTTTTTCAAATAATTTCTGATTCTTTGCGGTTATAATTGGAATGAGACAACTATAACTTATTTAACTTGCATACCTATTCTATTTTATTTTCAGATGTTTTAAAAACTTCACAGCTCCTATATTCGTAGCACGACTGCGCTGATACGTTAGCAAGTTATAAAATACGCGAGTTAAATTCGTCATACTTGTTACATTTCACTTAAGCTTCAATAAAAACTTTAATTTCAATCTACATTTCACATTCAGATGTGGAACCCGATTTCCGAAAATAAAATATTAAAATTGGTTCATCGCTCGCTGAGTTCGGCTTGATATAAGTTAATTAAAGTTATTCATACATTGTACTCCCTGGGGCGTTGTTGTGACGTCACGGCCCTGCTCATACGAGACACCGTGTTCCGAGTGTATGCTTAATTAGAATTGTCTTTAGTCCCTTGTGTTTATATCGAATTAATTAATTGTATTATTTTGTCTAATTACTTAAGATGAAAGAAGACGTGGATGTTCCGCAAGGTGGTCAGATGATCGCATATTAAGGGACTCAAAAATTTCAATTTTAATTCGCAAAGTGTTACCATTTTGAGTTAGGTCACATTAACATGTCGCACACCTAGATCTAAAGAGAGCTAACTCAAAAAAAGTACTTTTTCAGGAGAGGCGAGAAACTGATTAGTATGTCCATATGCACGCATGAGTTTTCTGTATTAATTTATACTTTTTATAATAAAGCTAGCAGAGTTATATTAGCTGAAATCAGTTTTAGTGTAGGTGGGTTTTGCTGGGATCCGATGGTGTGCATAACTCAAATCTTCCGGTTTTTGAGTGAGATCCTTTTAGATCTAGGTGAGCGATGTGTTTCCGTAAATGTTGCACTAATCCAGTTCTATCTCTAACTGTCAAATTGCCTAACCTTGAGCCCCTAGACAAGGTGCCAACGTTCAACGTTAACGTTAAACGAAACGACCAAAATGTATGGAATTTGACATCCGCGAACGATACGACGTAAGTCACAACAATTCGCAGATGTCCAATCCCATACATTTTGGTGCCAACGTTTAACGTTAACCCCCTTGTATTAACGGCATAGTTCAATGCCCTCAATTTTAGCTACAACAAAATAAATTATATCTCAGGCCAATTTTCTTTTTCAAAACACAGCTAATAGCTAGTCATTAAAAATGTCTAGACTTAAATAACTGCTAGTTTCGTTTATAGATAATAAAATAATAGGACTGTATCAATGAAGCAATAATAGTTTTGATTCATACATAATATATTATTTGGTGGTTGAAGGAAAATATGGTGGTTTTAAAAGCAGCTGGTAGTTTATTACGTTTTCGATGATTGTGATGATTGTCGATTAAGTTACTTATATATAATATTTTCGATTTTAATTTTCAATCCCAAACTAAGCTTAAAGCGTTAACTACCTACTAGTATTCTTAAAGCGCTAGCGTAGAAACAAAATCTGAGAGTGAAATACCAATTTAACAAAGTATTTCTTTTTAATGACTACCAACAACATAAAATACTAGGCAGGTACTATGTAAAACGTGATCAAAGAGTATTATTGGAATTTAATCTTAATCATAAAAGCGTACATCAAAATTTCAATACTTTAATCATAAAAATGGAATTATATAAAAAGCAATAAAGAAAACATATCAAAGGCCATCTATATACACTAACACTAGTTGTGAAATGCACATGTATATTAGACATCCATATCTTCTGAAAATGTCTCCATTCAAGAAGTTTAACACACTCGATGCTTCGTAAAGCAGCCATTATAGAGCGTGATCGTCGCAACCGCAAAATATAAAATGAAGTAAAATCCAGGTTTTATAAAATCCTGGACAAATAAAGAGGAACGTGCTCCAACTGGAGACAGGTGCATTATAGGACTGTTATACCTGGATTTTTTATTAAATAAATAAGTTATACCTGTTTTGTAAGTAATCTATACTAATCTATACTATATATATATATATATATATATATATAATAATAATATTATAAAGAGGAAAGATTTGTATTTTTGTATGTTTGTGTGGCGGCCCTGTCAGCAGATTGCCACAGTCACGTAGATCACGTAACATAGATAGATCGAGCAGCGATTTGCGCTGTCTCGATATAGTATATAAGTGTTGTGTTTTGTTAAATAAATATATTATAATAGTCGCAGACAATACGTATAGTGTTATTACGTCGCACCATCATCTCACCATGTCCCCGGAATCCGGGGACATGACTTTCTACGCTGCCCGGCAAAGTGGTGACCCCGCGAAGAACACGCAAAAATTCTACAACGTGAGTCAGCTACAAAAAATATCGTGATGAGCCCGTGGAGCAGAGCAACAAATTGCTTCAGCAGCTTGGACCAGACATTAAGGTACCTACATGTGATTCTTCAGAATGAACGTCTATCAAATTCCGGTGGATTTAGACGGTTCATTCACAATACCGACCCCCGCCCGATCATGGATTCAAGATTTAAAATACTTCGGAAATACGAGTTATCAGAAGCCTCAAGAATTTCGTCAGTCCGAGAGACGCACATACTGCGTTTTCACCTCGCGACACAAATTTATGAAGAAATGCAAGCAGGCATATTTTGTACAATAAAGTGAATTGCCGAGGCAGCTATACGCCGAACGGTCGACATTTTACATTACCTACTCAGCAAGTTCAAGGACAAGAAACTGCGCCAAGCGCACAAACTATTCGCTGCGTAAGGATTTCGCGCAGCGAATTATTGTATGGAGAATGCCAATGGGATATTGGTTATGGAGTCCCGGAGCTTACAACGCCCGCGACTCGCACGGCACTGGAGTGAAATTGACTGCCAAAGTAGTTTCAGCTCAACGCCTTTATTTTTTCTGTCCTTGTTATTTGTTAACTGATGTATTATTGTTTAACTTAATTGTATTTTTTCTTAAGTTTTTTTTCTTTTGGGGGGGAGTACTGTGGCGGCCCTGTCAGCAGATTGCCACAGTCACGTAGATCACGTAACATAGATAGATCGAGCAGCGATTTGCGCTGTCTCGATATAGTATATAAGTGTTGTGTTTTGTTAAATAAATATATTATAATAGTCGCAGACAATACGTATAGTGTTATTACGTCGCACCATCATCTCACCATGTCCCCGGAATCCGGGGACATGACTTTCTACGCTGCCCGGCAAAGTTTGTAATGAATAGGCTCCGAAAGTACTGGACCGATTTCAAAAATTCTTTCACCTTTGGAAAGCTACATTATACCCGAGTAACATAGGCTATATTATTATAATATCACGCTAGGTCTTATAGTTGCGGAGCAGTAACCGAAAATGTTTCAAAAACGGGGGAAAAGTATCGTTTCTGAGGCCTTAAAAAAATCTTAAGTCCCCCCGTGCGAAGCCGGGACGGGCCGCTATAGAATATAATACGTCTCTGATCCTATTATAAACACAAAATACACTAATACTCCAAAAAGAAATTTCACTCCTTTACCTACCTTGTATCACTACAATAGTATTGTAGTGATACAGTAGTGGTACAATTCAAAATATGTCGTACAAACTTACTACTCTATAATTAAGATGGTAAATGTTCTCGTTTAAATTTGAATTTTTGAAAGTGACACATTTCGGGTTCAGTCTATATTCTACTTCATCGCCAATTTGTGTTTATTATAAGCGGCATATTACATCTTATTCTTTAGTTAAGTTATTACACATTCGAATAATACAACTGTAATAGTAAATACCTACTGATTGACGGTTATTGACGACCCGCTGAACTGAACACGATAACACGAGTCGTGTGCGAGTGGCAGTATTTAAAACATATATGGCGCAGTAGCATACTCCGCATTTGCTCTCACGTCCGCACACGACTCGTGAATATGCGGAAGGGTTAAAGGAGTAATAAAACAAATGACAGACGGTATCAAAACGCACACACTCAAACACCTTGGTAGCAGAATTACAGATCACTACAGTTACTTACAACAAAAGCTCGTCTTAAAATTTACCACTTCTTACTTCGACTTGACCAAAACAGGGCCTAGTATTTGTAAATACTAGCTAAGGAGTGCCGTTTCAAGATTCATAAATCGATAACAACAAACACACCCGAAGGCCAAATTACGTATTGCCTATTAAGGAGCGTTTAAGTATTACGTAACGCAATTTTTGAACATTGTTGAGCCCCCTCTCCCCTATGTAACGCGCCGTAACGTTTTTCTGGACCCCCCCTCCCCCTCCCTGAACGTTAATGAACACCCAAATAGACCAATCGTTAATTGTTTCAATCCTTATTTCCTATTCATGTTCTTACATATAATACGGTTTTATTTGAAAATTACGTGAATGCGATAGAATATTAGGCCTTACAGAGAATAAACACCATTTTAGTGCGGGTGCACTGTATGTTTTCGTATAAAGGTTTACTAATTTGGGAGATTTTAATTTTTTAGTTTTTTTTTAAATATAAAAAACTGTTACGTAACGCGTTGTTTGATCCTCCCCTACCCCCCGCGTAACGCATCGTAACGTTTTACGTGACCCCCCCTCCCCCCAGAATTGCGTTACATAATACTTGAACGCTCCCTTATATCACAAATGAAAGCCGTGGATTAATGAACACTCGATAACTATAGGCGTTGAAAGAAGCGTCAGTGGGTATTGTTAAAGATTTTCCACTCAGCTGAAATTGTGAGGGAATTCCGTGACAGCGGATTCCCAGATAAAATTATTGGTGTGAAAAATTCTCGGCGACTAGTTGGAGGTTTTTTATTCCAACTGCTTTAATCAATATTTCCGATAGATCTATATGGAGATTTATAACAGTGCCTTAATTGACCGGTTGAATGACACAACTAGATAATAATTGGAATGAAACAACTATTAACTTGCTGACGTTTCAGACTCCACGACTAAGCTCACACACATAAAAATACGTGAGTTAAATCCGTTAATAGTTGTTTCATTCTAATGTGTAATAACCGCGATGGCATCAGAAATTAACTAGATAATAATTACAGTTGCCTTCGCGGTTATTATACATTGGAATGAAACTATAACGGATTGAACTCGTGTATTATATTTAATTTGCTGATGTTTCGTAAACTTTATAGTTCTAAAGACTTCAGCGCTATACTATCGTCAGCTTAGTACTACGAATAGTGGAACTGTAAAGTTTTCATAACACAACTGCGCTGACGATAATCTGATAGTATAGCTAAAGTAGCGTTAGACTGCTGTCAGCTCAGTCGTACTATTATAGGAAGTGTAAACTTTTCGAAAATTCAGTAAATATAATAAAATACGCAAGTTGAATCTATTGTAGTTAATAATTTCTGATGCCTTCGCGGTTATTACTCATTGGAATGAAACAACTATTAACGGATTTAACTCGCTAAAGTTAGCGTTAGACTATTGTCAGCTCAGTCGTGCTACGATTATGGAAACTGTAAAGAATCCGAAAGGTCAGCAAATAAAATAAAATAAAAATACGCGAGTACTAGTTGTTTAATTCCAAAACAACTAGATGTTTTACAAGACGTAAAAAAGTACTATCAAATAAAGGCATACCCGGCTCTTTACATGTGTCACAATAATTAGTATCAAAGAAAGTTTTATTTTTTAAATTGAATTCTGGAGTATGTTTGTATATCTATCAGGTACATTTATCACCAACGTATCAGAAGCCGTTGGAACAGACTATAAACTTCGTTCATTTATTCACCAGACCTTGGGTTTATGTTTCTTAGACACGACATTACGTGTCGGAGTATATAAGTGATAAAAACGTGTATTTTTTTAACTGCAGCATAGCTACTTGCATGATTAAAAAAAAAATGAATACTTATATCGATGTTATCTTATGAGGTGAAATTGGTACGAAACTTATTATGCCAATGACTTGAAAGTTTGGACAATATTTTTACCATAATGTGACGTCACGAGACCCTCCTTCTAAAGTTGATGGGGTTTATCTTGTTTGATGTGGAAAAAGAAAAGACACTGTCCAACACTTTTTGTTGACTTAACCGCCGTAAGTTAAGTTGACAAAAATGTTGGACACTTTTTTCGCAACCAAAAGTAACCCTTTTTAGGCTCTAGTCTATCTGTGTGCCTAATTTCACGTAAATCGGTTCAGTAGTTTAAGTGTGAAAGAGAGACAGACAGACTTTGGCATTTATAATATTAGTTAATATTAGGATTTATTATGAACCACCTTATTCTTCTATAGCTCTTAAAAACCTATTCCGCGTAATCACTAGGGAGGGTAAAAAGTAGGTAAATACCAAAAGTAGGTCGAGAACCATTTCGTTAATTACGTTTGTTCATCAATATGGTAAAACATTAGCTTCCTAGTTACTAAATATTAATATTCGTATATTTTCACAAACATGACGTGTTTGAAACACATAAATATGGGGCAGTAAATAAAGGCGAGGGTTCACGGAACGCTCGTTTGCGGTTTGATTCTGACGAATTTAACAAAACATTGTTAGGCAGCTTAGGAACTTAATTTATGTACCCTAACCTCATCTGTGGTCTGGAAATGAATTAAATTATTTACGTTTTTACGTATAGTCTGGTCTAGAAGTGAGTTCTCTGAGAAAAATAGATACAGTTGTCTTAAAAATATGGAATTGTTGCATTCGATTCAGTATTTAATTTTGGGGGTTTTTTTTCCGCCATTGAAAATTGCAATTTCTATCTATACTAATATTATAAAGCTGAAGAGTTTGTTTTTTTGAACGCACTAATCTCAGGAAGTACTGGTTCGATTTGAAAAAATCTTTTTTTGTTGGATAGACCATTTATCGTATCTATTTTTTTCACAGAACTCACTTCTCGACCAGACTAATAGCAATATAACTATTGCTAATGCGGTTTACTTTTCAATTCTCATAATTATTTATGCTAAAGTCAGCATATCTAAATTAATACTTGAGGTATATATATACATGTAATTGTTTCCTAAATTCATTAAATACCATTTCGTCGATGATACTGCAAATTCGCGTAATAATAAATACATCTATGATATTTATGGATATTTTAATACTAGCTGTGCCCGCGACTTCGTCCGCGTGATATTTAACCCCGTTATGGGGCGAACTTCATTAGAATACGGATCTATATCTGAATCCCTAACGTTTTTTAACCTATTATTGCATTCCCTTAACGCTTTATGTCGTAATAATTGACCCTAACACTCTTATGACCTATTATTTTCGTTTTCCCAACATCGTATAAACGTTTTTTTTCCACATAATGTTTTATTTCCCTAACGTATTTCCCACTTGCCATATTGATTATTCATCCTAATCCTAATTGGTTATGGCGCTTCGCCGGCCGCTGCCGAGGCAAGCTCGCTTCGCTCGCTCGGCGTTTCTCTGCGGGATCGAATCAAAAATGAGGTGATTCGGCAGAGAACCAGAGTCATCGACATAGCCCACCGGATTAGCAAGCTAAAGTGGCAGTGGGCTGGCCATATTAGCCGAAGAACCGATAACCGTTGGAGTAAACGTGTTCTAGAGTGGAGACCGCGTCTCGGCAAGCGTAGTGTAGGACGTCCTCAGGCAAGGTGGAGTGACGATTTGCGTAAGATGGCTGGCAGGAGCTGGATGCAAGCAGCCCAAAATAGAGCAAAGTGGCGTGAAATTGGAGAGGCCTATGTCCAGCAGTGGACTGCGACGGGCTGATGATGATGATGATTTCATAATAATTTCTGATGCCTTCGCGGTTATTACACATTGGAATGAAACAACTATTAACGGATTTAACTCGCGTATTTGTATTTTATTTTATTAGCTGACGTTTCGGATTCTTTACAGTTTCCATAATCGAAGCAACGACTGAGCTGACAATAGTCTAACGCTAAAGTGAATTATACAGTTATACAGTTTAACTGTATAATTCACTTTAGCGTTAGACTATTGTCAGCTCAGTCGTTGCTACGATTATGGAAACTGTAAAGAATCCGAAACGTCAGCTAATAAAATAAAATAAAAATACGCAAGTTAAATCCGTTAATAAGTAGTTGTTTCATTCCAATAATAATATTTCGTCGATTTACTGCAAATCAGCGTATTAATAAATACATTTATGATATTTAAGGATATTTTAATATTTCATTAGATAATGGAAAACTAATATGTATTGTGTTTTAAACAAAAGACTAACGAAATTTAAAATTAACACATTTTAATGGCCACCAGTAAAATGCGATAAAAGTATTATTATAATCGAAAAATTTATATATAATATTATTATACTAAAACACTATTAAGAACCATAAATAATATCGTCATTGAATCTTCTCTATATTTTTTCTTCCATTTTTATTTATAAGTTGGTCAATCGTAAGTTTCCCAGTAACATGTTAAATTCGTTTTATACAGCCCGCACTTTATTCTACCTAATATATTCTAGCGGGTGTCTTAACAAGCGGGTATTAAGCGATTTAAGGAAATTGCGATACTTTGCCAAGACACTAGCCATGAATAATATTTAAAATGCAGTGTTTTGTATATTTTGTACAAACTAGCAGTGTCCGTGGTGGTAACTATAAGTACCTAGTAATATACTTTCAATGACGAAAGATACTTTTCTTAGACTCGTATATATCTCTATAATCATCTACTAAGGTTTCGTTAGCTCGGTAGTGCTACGAATATGGTAATTGTAACGTTTCCAAAACACTTCTCGATAATATGTTACCAACAATTTATACCATAACGTGACGTCACAGCCACCAAAGTTATCAAACTAAAAAAAATCGTCATGTATGTTACGTTTATTTAAGATAAATCTTAGCTCAATTATTTAGGCTAGTAACATAATACTATATAATAAAAACATACAAGAAATATGTAATTACATAACAGCGGTTACACCCGAAATGCAAATTATATAAAAACTCTGTATGTTTTTACAACTCAACGGGTTATTTTTGCTGCGTGAAAAATAACAAAGCTTTGTGTTTATATGCGTTGCTCCATTTCATACCTAGTCCCTTAGGGTAGGGTCTTTATATAATGGTAGGTAAGAAGATTGGAATAACTTGAAACATGTTTAAGTAGGTACTTATTGTAGAATGTGTTAACGTACACGTTTTTATGGAGTCTATGGAGCTTAGGCCACTAGCTACGATTATGGAAAATGTAAAGAATCCGAAACGTCAGCAAATAAAATACGCGAGTTAAATCCGTTAATAGTTGTTTCATTCCAATGTGTAATAACCGCGAAGGCATCAGAAATTATTAAGTACTAGCTTTTGCCCGCGACTTCGTCCGCGTGGAACTCCTCCTTTTTTGCAGTCGGTTAAAAAGTAGCCTATGTCCTTTCTCAGGTTCCAGACTTTCTTTGTATCAAATTTCATTTAAATCGGTCCAGTAGTTTTAGCGTGAAAGCGTAACAGACAGACAGACAGACAGACAGAGTTACTTTCGCATTTATAATATTACTAGGGAAGTAGGGATTTGACTAAGTTTCATTATTATGTTCCTAGGCTATGGCTAACTTAATGTCAATGTTAAGGTTTGGTCAAATCGATGACGTCATAAAAAGTTTATAGCCTCAAACTGACGCTAGACTAAACAATTTAATAAGCGATTTCACAAAATATTTACGTGCTTCGCGGACTTTGTAGAAAGTATATTCTGAACTCGACTTGTCCGATATAAGTAAAGTTTTAAGTGCTTACATTTCGCACGTTACCGCTTAAATTGTGTATAAGAAGTGGCCGCTCATTTTATGGCAATTTTTCTTTTTCAGTGGCTGCGCAAAGTGAGGTTTTTTCCGTGGGGTGCTTTTGTTTTTCAGAGAACTGCCCTTTGTCTGTGTGTGTAAATTCTTTTTCATGAATATCATCGTGTGTCGCGTTGCTTTGTGAATAATGCGATAAGTACACCAACATACAAAAAATACATAAATAAAGTACCTACTTACCTGACGGGCTATTAGTTTAAGAACCGGAGATTGTGGGTTCGAATCCTGCTATGGGCAAATATTAGTGTGATAGACACGAACGTACCTGAGTCTTGTACGTACGTTTATTCATTGTTTTGTACCCACAGTAGAAGCTTTGCTTAAACAAAAACTAAATGTCGTATAAATAGGCAGCTCAGCTGTCACATGTCACTTGTCATTTTATAAACAAAATAAGATAATAAATATGTATTAAATTGTATATGATCCACACTTAGCACTATTAGAGATTATAACTGTAAATATTTTAAATGTAATTTTTATATTTTCAGGTACTTGAAGACGTTACAACTTATTTTACTTCCTTACAAAGACAGAATGTAAGTAACTAAAAATAATATTTGGACAATCTTAAAATCACGACCATGAATAATGACACCTTAACTCCAACAATATATCGCACACTTAGATCTAAAGGGATCTAACTCAAAAACCGGAAGATTTGAGTTATGCACACCATCGGATTCCAGCAAAACCCACGTTACTGCTAGTTTTATTATAAATAGTATACATTTATACAGAAAACTAATGCGTGCATATGGACATATTAATCAGTTTCTCGCCTCTCCTGAAAAAGTACCTTTTTTGAGTTAGCTCTCTTTAGATCTAGGTGTGCGATATGTATTATAGAAAAATCAACATTGTCCAAAATACATAAACAAACAATCAAAAGTAACTACTACAATATTAAATTAGTTCACTCATTTCGCAGATTCACACCCTTGTGACACATTAATTCATAAAAGTAATAAGAAGAAACATTGTGTCCGTATATATATGAGTAAAACACTACAATATGGCGCCACATTAATTTATATGAGCAGGTATTTCATTCTGCGTTATGACTATTATAGTACAGTCGATGAACTGTAATAATTATAAAATTGTATATTTTTAAATTCCGCTGTACCAAAGACATTAATTACCCGATCTCTATACTAATATAATAAAGAGGAAAGGTTTGTTTGTTTGGATTGAATAGGCTCCAAAACGACAGGGTCGATTTGAATAATCGCACAATCTCACAAGTACTTTATCCTTATTCATTTTAGTAGATTTGTATTAAAAAAATATATATATTCCGAGTATCCTTAATAATTTCAATCGTTAAATAAATAAATCACAGAAGTACTTACCTAATATTACGTAGTAAATCATGCGTCCCTTTCACACGCAACTTGATGAAAAGAGACAGATGCTTCTTCCCGCCTTAAAAAATGCGTTTTAGCCGTGCCGTAAAATAGAGACCGATGCGCTTATAGGTACCTTAATAAGTGCGTATTAGCTTACAGCCGTGCTGTAACTAACATAATGTAATGTAGCGGGTTCTATTACAAACGCGCTTATTGTTGTGTGGAAAAGTCACAGAATCGGCTACGACCGTAGCACTACGTAGCACTTAATATATTAGGATTTTTTTAATAGAATAATTTTGTAGCAGGCTTAAATTTTTGACCGCTTTGTGTTCTAGTAATTATCACGTTGGTCAGAAAACAGTATTTTTCTTACAAAGTTAATTCGTACCTACCGAGCTAGGGAAAACAAAATATGATATAAAGTAACAAACATACAAAATGGTTCAGTGACTCACAACGTGGAAATTAACAAAGGAAGAATATTCAACAATAACATTCTTATAATGTAAAGCGTCTGGACTATTTTTGTTCACCTAGTTTCTATTTCTCGCGGTCTCGTTTCTGAAATAATTCATTGTCTCTGTGAATTATTTGGTTCATTTGCTTTGCTTTTGTGCAAAGGTTTTTTAAATGTCCATTTAAATTATATGGTGATGTTTTAATGGATATTAAAAAATAATGTTAATTATTATTCTATTAAACATATTTTATTTTTATGCGTTAGGATTTATTTCGTCATATAAGATACTAGCTTCTGCCCGCGACTTCGTCTGCGTGGAACTCCTCCATTTTGCAGTCGGTTAAAAGTAGCCTATGTCCTTTCTCGGGCTCCAGACTTTCTTTGTACCAAATTTCATTTAAATCGGACCAGTAGTTTTCGCGTGAAAGCGTAACAGACAGACAGACAGACAGAGTTACTTTCGCATTTATAATATTAGTAGGGATATGTTAGATGATAGGCGAGGTTGACTGGTGAAGAATGCCGTATGGCATTAAGTCAGCCTTTTGTACATTAGAGTTTTGTTATACAATAAAGAGTAAATAAATAAGAGAGACCTCTACATACCTAATCGAAATAGGATATTGATCTTGACTTATGATCGTATGACGAATGCACATATTATTATGTTAAACTATATTCTGCCCGCGTCTTTGTCTGCATGATATTAGTACTTTGGGTAGTTTGAACTGATCCATAATTTCCATAGCAAATTACACCCTCACTTTTGTAAATTACGCCCACATTTTTGTAAATTACATCCCCTCTTTCGTAAATAACACTATCCTCTGTCCTGTCTTATTCTGGGACTCAAACTATCTCTTTTACCAATTCCATCTAAATCGGTGGTTTAAGCGTGAAGAGGTAACAGGTAGACTTAATGTACCATATATAGAAATTTTGGTCTAGAATTCTAGATAAAATATTTGCAAGTGGATAGATCGTGATGTATTTTGAAATTACATAATAACGATTTTTAAATCACCGCAATGATGGTAGGTACAGTATTGCAAAGGATTATAGGTAGAGATTGGAATGATCATTCCAATGTGTAATAACCGCGAAGGCATCAGAAATTATTATTATAGGTAGAGGTTCAAATTTTAATGATACGAGAATACATAAAGTATTTCACATTCCCAATGCGCCTATAATAATTTATTCCATATTAATATTTTTGCCATCTCTGATAAACCATAACATCATCTGACCGTACTTTATAAAATATTAACTTAATTTTATTTAATTTCCGAAATTGAAATCACATTTTCATTAAATGCATAACTTTATTAAATTATAATAAAAGTTTGTATTAAAATTTACGCACCGGCTATCGAATACCTGGTTATTTTACTATAAGTAAATTTAATTATATAGCAATTTTAGAATGCAATAATTTCATTTTACCACGAATATAATTATATTATATATATATTTACACACTACCCATATGATTCTATAGGCGTTTCAACTGCCGAGCGCAATCAGTGTCTAATCTATAATAACCTATCTATATAGTTTAGTTACACTATTTATAACTCAAAAACGGCTCAACCAATTTGACTGAGAACTGGTGCGGAGGAAGGGCAAGTGGCTAGCGGTAGTTGAAATGCTAGAGTAAGGTTATTTTAGAGCAAGAAATTATCTTTTATTGTTATACTTTTAAAATGACAGAAAGAGCGAGAATAATAGATAATCTTTTCGCAATAAAATTATTACAAGATAGCCCCCATGCTATATAAAAGTGAAATGTTAAAAGAAAGTTACTGTTGATTTGGCGTAAACGTTAAATTTTGTACAGGTAATTATCGCTTCATTTACTCGTCGAGTATCATTCCACTTTAAAAATTTAACGTGAACGTTTTACGCGATGTTAACGTGTCTGTAACATTTAACTTAATACTACGGTATCTGTAGTTAGAGTTACACGCAGTTCAGACATAAATCACATACCAAATCGCCTAATCATATTACGCTTGCTATTAACGTCTAGAATCTAGGCCGTCTATCTGATGTACTTGTCTCATTCCTAAAATTGGCCTGATTTCCTCGGAAATATTCCAAGCCTTACTGAACCGTCGCCTTGAGTTATTATACTCGGAAACAAGGGACATAAAGAATTGGAGGATCAAACAGCCAAATAAGTATAATTTCATCACAAGGGATTTTTTTTTATTTGCCTAATAATTCTTAAGTGGACCGTCTGCTTTGACTCGTAAATGCGAGCTGGCATGGAAAGTACATTTTAGATGGAATTGTTTTTGTCCATTTAAATAATCTATAAGAGGGTACTCTTAGAGATGAGTGACGGAGTCGATATAATACCTACCTACCACCACAGCGGGGCTAGTCGAAATAATGTACCACAGTACAGCTAGTCGAAATACTAATATACCTACCTACTACCATGGCGGAGCTGTGAAAATAATAATGTAATCTGTTAGGAATTTACCTTTTTTGACATTTTGTAATTTGATAGATAATATAGTACGTGGTCGTGGTCCTAGTTCCGTGAATGAAAATTATATCAAAATATGTAGGTATTGTTATGAAACGGCTATGAACGGATTTAACTCGCGTATTTTATTTTATTTTTAATTGCTGACGATTTGGTATCTATACGGTTCCATAATCGTAACACTACTGAGCTGATAATAGTCTAACGCTAAAGTGTAATAACCGCGAAGGCATCAGAAATTATGAATATGTAAGTAAGTAGGTATGTTCACTTTTTTTCTACGTATACAGTCAACTTTTAAATTTTCTATAATCATTATTACTGTCCCAATAAAAACACATCAAGAAACCAGTTCTAGACACGTTGTCTGCTTCTGAAAATAAGTTATCATTTAGCATTTTGTGTCGTATGACCCCATGCTAAGGTCCATATTACATCGTCTGAAATCATGAATATTTTCTTATCCCTATTACATTACAGACTATTATCTTAACTGGTTTATTTGCTAGTGATGAATAAAACATGTTTGTAGGCTCATCACAATTTATCCGTGACACTGATATTTGTGACATAAGGCTTCGCTGTTTGTCGAATCGATCAAAATTATCCATCTAACGTCACCATCAAAATATTAACAGCAACTCATAGACTGTTGGCTATATATAGGTCTCCCATGTGTACTTCCATAGTAATCGATCCCGCGTCCTGTATTCAGCAGATTACAGTAAATTTCACCAAGTCCTTGGGCCATCTTGTTGCGTTTCCCTATTATAAAACACTAGCGGTCCCGGCAGACGTCGTCCTGCCCGGCAATCGATTTGACAGTTGTCATTGTTGCGTTTTGTTAAAAGTACTATTTTTAACAAAAGAGTTTAATATTTTTTTCTTTTTTTTTTACTGGAACGTGATAAAAAGTATCCTATGTCCTTTTCCTGGCTCTAAGCTACCTCCCCGCTAATTTTCAGCCAAATCAGTTCAGCCGTTCTTGAGTTATAAACGGGGTAACTAACACAACTTTCTTTTATATATATAGATTTCAGCATTCTTGGATTCTGTGCTTTAAGATCTTTAGAGATCTTGGTGCATAAGCCAACATGTTCGGCAACTAGCTCGCCGTCCCGGGACTCGTGTGTCAGAACAACAAAACCGTCATCCGGGATCATCCTAACCATTCATCGCTCGTCTCATTTCGCGCCCGAACGAATCTATTCCCTTTGATTCTCTTCATTATTTCTGGAATACTTCACACAATCTAGTAGTGAGTCTATACCGGTGATAGCTTTGACGTGATAAAGGATAAACGATGAAGAGTAAATTACGTTCCACATACTTGCTTTGGATAAATGGAATAGAATAGAAAATTTGATAGAATACCTGAGTAACGTAGTTATGTTGTAGAAATAGTTATTTTTATGTCTTTCTTGTTTTGATGGAGGTATAAAAATCTTGGTCCGTGAAAAGTACAAAGAAAAGTTCATGAAAAATGGACTATTTTTTTTTAACATGATATGGGTACTATAATTATATAATTAGTTAGTACAAATGTAAACATTATAGGGATATTATTTGTAGGTAATTTTTTGATACAGATGTATATTTATTCAGTAGATTAATCGTATTGTGGCATGTGCATTTTTTTTACCGTTTTTAAGAAAAATATAAATAAATGAAATATGTGACTTCCTTATCTAATCTTGAAGATATTTTAATGTTATCTTAAATATGAAACGGTAAGCTCTGAAAGCCTTATTCAGTATCTCACTTATAAAGATCTGTTTAATTTAAAATGATAAGAAAATTAATGGATAATTTTGAGCCGACCGTCTTAGTTCCCTCGCTTAATATAATTTCTTACAAAATTATAATAGGCTTCCATTTTCGTTATAATTGCGTCCTATCTATTAAAATATAATTTTGCAATTTGAAATAATTACGGCATGTTTGTGAAACTGTCTTATATAAATAGAGTACATAATCTGATACACGCGCTAATAGGCTTTTTGACAATGCGAAAAATAAAGTGTAAATTACTGTTAACAGTATAAATTAAGAGTTAAAAAATGATTATTCATTAACGTAAGTTGAAAATAATGATTGATTTATTTAAAAATCCTTAAATAAAAATTAAATTTTTTAAACGTTTGTCACGTGACACAAAACGCACCTGCTGGGCCGAGTTTTTCGTGACGTCACATGCCTGTAAACTTTGTTTATCTAGTTGTGTTGCGCCTAGTTGTCAAACAGGCATGTGACGTCACCGACCTCATTGCGGCGCCATATTGTCAAAGTAGCGTTTTGGCACACTATTTAAATATTGAATTTTTAATTCAATGTTTTTCAGCTAATACATACCAGATTAAAAAAAAAAACAACTTTTGCTGGGTTCCTTAGACTCTAGTACAAAATATAAAATGGATATTAAAAACATGTCAAATACCCTATTCTACCATACTGAGACAAGCCAAGTGACCCTCTAGACTAAAATGATGTTGAATACAATGCGACCATTAATTAATTTCGATGAGGTCATTTCAAAGGCTACGAATTTATACATTTTCGTAAATTAAGTAATAAAAGGACATCAGATTATTTTTAAATCAAGCTCTTACATAGATAATTACAGTGATAAGCCTCACCCTCGTTTTATACAATGAATATCCTTTGTAATCTGCAAAGGCACAAAACAAACCTTAAGCCTTTGCAATACAGATTACGCAACAATATTAATATTTAAAATGTTATCTTGTTTCGTTTCAGAACATACAATTTCAGGAAATGTAATATTCTATTACGTCACGCTAGGCATAGTGAATAAATAAATAAATACCTTTGGACAATTCTCACCGATTGATCTAGTCCCAAACTAAGCAAAGCTTGTACTATGGGTACTGGACAACGGATAAATATACATAAATACATATAAGACATCCAAGATTCAGGCCAGTGCTCATCATATTGACATCTGCCCCTAGCATAATTTGAACCCACAACCTCCGGTTTCGCAGTCAGAGCCTCTGACCACTAGACCAACAGGCTGTCAAAAATTAAGTCCGAACAAGTTTTTTGATGTTTTCTATACCAGTCGTCGAAACCCGATTTTAAATCACTTTTATTGCAATGAGTTTAATATAAATGACGTGGCTGTTAACGCCAGTTCAAACTGACTCATGCTAGGATGCAATTTAAACTAAATTGAAAAAACACACTGTTGTAATGAAACAACTTTAACGGATTTAACTCGTTTTTTATTTTATTAGAACACACTAGTAGGTAGGTACTTAAAAATTTTGTAATTTAAAAAATAAGGTACTTTGCATAGCTGTATTAATCACTTTAGAATAAGACTATTGTCAGCTCAGTCGTGCTACGATTATGGAAACTGTAAACAATTCGAAACGACAGCAAATCAAAAAAAATACGCGAGTTAAATCCGTCAAAGTTGTTTCATTCCAATGTATAATAACCGCTAAGGCATCAGAAATTAAAACATACTGTTTTATATTGCTTGTTTGTGTACTTATTTTGTTCTATCTTTTGTTATTATTGTAAAAGGATAGTAGAATATTTTTGCTCAAAGGAAACTGATTCAAAGTTTTAAATGAGGGCCTATACGCGGAAAAAGTACGTTACGTTAAGTAGTTAGTATTGCATTTTCGTTTTCTATTGTTTTGTTAGTATTTTCTTGCTTTGCTTTGTTTTACTTTTGTCGGAGCTGTTTCGATGACTTTGTAATTATTTTCTTTATTCAATTCATAGATAAACAATTCCGAGTTTTTTTTATTTCCGAGATTTAAGCTTTGTTAAAGCCTTCTGCTCCATCTAGGGTACAAAGGGACATGGGTTAAGTAAGTCAAAGAATTTCAGTTACTAAAAGAAATATTATTATTTAATAATAATTTTTGCTAAATTATATTTTTCGCAGTAAGTTTCGTATTACAAAAATATTTCTCCAGTGAATATAGCAATTGGTGCCTATAGTAAATTGATTTCCCTTCAAAATGAGGGATTCACGTCATGCATATTCAAACAAACCCTCTAATTGATTTGTTAAGCTTAACCAATAATTTACCTACATCATCAATGAACCAGCCATGAAATCTCCAGCAAAAAAGCATTATTCATTTGTTTCGTCTAATATCTTTATCTATAGGTACTAATATAATATAGAAGAGAGGTTTGTTTGTTTGGATTGAATAGGCTCCAAAACAACTGAACCGATTTGAAAAATTCTTTCACTGTTGGGAAGCTACGCTATTCCCGAGTGGCCTAGGCTATAAAAAAAAGGGATCCGTGCGAAGCCGGGGCGGACAGCTAGTATCTTTATAAGAGTATAAAATGACGTATTTCCCTTACAAGCGGACAATACACGAGTAATATATTATTTCAGGGCACCCTGTCAAAACCCCTTAAAACTCACCATGGAAATAATTTAAGCCGAGCCTACAATAAATACGGGCATCCCCGCATTTACTCAAAAGTATTCCATAAAGTATTCACGTGGTCAAATCACAGCGCATTGAGAACAGTAAGACTTTATAATAATTTCTGATGCCTTCGCGGTTATTACACATTGGAATGAAACAATTATCGACGGATTTAACTCCCGTATTTTATTTCATTGGCTAACGTTTTGGAATCTTTACAGTTTTTATTATCGTAACACGAATGAGCTGACAATAGTCTTATGCTAAAGTGATTAATACAGCTATACAAACGAACTTATTTATTAAATTACAAATTTTAAGTACTACCCTGTTCTAAAATATAAAATGATAATGTACTGTATCTAACTATGTAATTATAAACATTTAAAACAAAGCGAGTGGTTACTTCGACTATTTATTACCAACTAAAAACTGACGCTACAAATTGGAACCTAAATCAAAAGACAAATACAAAACAGTTCTAAAATCATAAAAGAATAAAAAAGTATAAAACTACAAAAAGAGGTTGAGTCGTCAACAATATCTGTTACATTTTAGTCAGCCAATATAACAAAATACGCGAGTTAAATACGTCTATAGTTGTTTCATTCCAATGTATAGGTAATAACCGTGAAGGCATCAGAAATTATTAAAAACAAAGTCATTAAACATAATAATATTATTCGTGACTAAATTATCATTTCATTGTTGATAGGTACACATATTTCTGTTTTATTATCAACTAGCTTCTGCCCGCGTCTTCGTCCGCGTGGAACTCCTCCTTTTTTGCAGTCGGTTAAAAAGTAGCCTATGTCCTTTCTCAGGCTCCAGACTATCTTTGTACCAAATTTCATTTAAATCGGTCCAGTAGTTTTAGCGTGAAAGCGTAACAGACAGACAGACAGAAAGACAGACAGAGTTACTTTCGCATTTATAATATTAGTAGGGAAGTAGGGATTAGTAGGGATTATTGTTATACCTACTATTTTTATTACTCTCACCTTTGTTATTTTAATTATCATTTATCTCCCAAGTACCTACTCCTTACCGTCATCATCATCTAACACTTAATTTTAATAATATTAATAAAAAACTGTCACACTGTTTTATTTTTACTATGGTGTCGATGGCACACGTTACGTGTGGACATTAAAAAAGTCCGAACATTTTGGGGCGGTTATTTGACAAAATTAGGGCCCTTACGAGGGTTTCCTTGTAATTATAATCAACACCCACATTTGCTTTCCAGCTACGTTTGTGCGTGTATGAACATAGGTACTAGAAAATAACACGCAAATGACAGTTTCTTTTTTTAATTATTTACTATCGAGTTTTTATTGTTAGATATTCGGATAATGCAAAAAAAAGTAGTAATTAATGTCTCGTAGTTTGAACTGTATTTATTGTTTTGTACCTACAACGTTGTATCTGTATAACATTTTCAAGTATGTACAAAAGTATGTATGTATGTAAAATGGTGTGAAATGGTAGCGATTTACTGAACTAGGTAATCTTCTTGTCTTTCTTCTTATAGGTATATAAAAATGAATCGCAAAATGTGTTGGTAAGCGCATAACTCGACAACGCCTGGACCAATTTGACCAATTTTTTTTTATATATAAAAATTAATCGCAAAATGTGTTGGTAAGCGCATAACTCGACAACGCCTGGACCAATTTGGCCAATTTTTTTTTTAAATGTTCGTCGAAGTCCAAGGATGGTTCGAAAAAATCGAATAATTGCAGGGAAAACCCTAAAAACAGCCGTTTTCTTTTCCCATACAAACGTTGTCTAACTAAAGTTACCTAATTTGAATTTCGAACGGGCAGGATGACGTCTGCCGGGACCGCTAATTTGTAATAATTTCTTATACTTTCGTGGTAATTACACATTGTATTTTATTATGTTTACTGATGTGTGTTTTTATTATATTTGCTGACGTGTCAAAAACGTTTCGTCCAAACTAGAGATCATGATACGCGCTGAAGCCATGCAACGGAGATATGATATACAGAAATGCTACAAATGTGGACGCGGTTTTACCTTATGTGTGACGTCACACCTTGACACACCTTTTACGCCAAAGTGACGTCACGAGCCCTCACTCCCAAACTTTGACGCTCTTTATCTTTGCCATTTTTCATTCTATTGACAAAATAAAAAAAACGTGGCCATTATTTTTTGATAACGTAACCGACGGGCCAACTATAATAACAATACATTTTTTATACGTATCCAATTAACAACCAACCAACCAGGAAACTAGTACAGGTAGTCTATACTAACATAATAAAGAGGAAAAGTTTGTTTGTTTGTTTGATTGAATAGGCTCCAGAACGGCTGGACCGATTTCAAAAATTCTTTCACTGCACGGAAGCTACACTATTCCCGAGTGACATAGGATATAAAAAAAAGGGATCCGAGCGAAGCCGGAGCGGGCCCCTAGTAGGTATATATTATTTTGATTCACATTGAGAATTTCCCATTATTTAAGTCCTAAAAATCATGCCTTTCGAGAGTATTGTCAGAGCTAAAAATAAGTTAAACAAAACCTTTTGTAAGATAAAACAGTGTCCGTAAAATCAGTGAAGTATAAAATCCAATAACCTTTAAAGACTGAAAGTGGATTACTAATTAAAACAAATTGTCTGAGATGTCGTATAGACGGCTGTATGTCTTTTACGCCCTGTATTGACCTTAATCATACTAAACAGGCGTATTTTACTTACTATTGGGGACTAAAATATTTTTATCAGCACATGTACATACTTATGAGACATACAAGACTCAGGTACAAAAGCTCGGGCTAATTACACTGACATCTGTCTTCAGAGGAAATCGCAACCTCAAGTTTTTTACTCCGACTGTTTTGTACAGTCCGTTAAAATGAATAACTTAAATCAATTGGAATAAAAGAATTACATAGGACTTAACTTTAATTTTATATTGACATTTCGAAAGCGTTACAGTTTCCATATTATTAGCAAACTAGCGGCTCGCCCCGGCTACGCACGGATCCCCATTTTTTTTTCAAAATATTCTATAGTGTATGTTACTCAGGGTGAACGTAGCTTCCCAACAGTGAAAGAATTTTTCAAATCGGTGAAGTAGTTTTTGAGCCTATTCATTACAACCAAACAAACAAAGTTTTCCTTTTTATAATATTAGTATTAGATTAGTATAGATTAAGCTGGCCTTAGTCTACTGAAGTGATGTTACCATTACGCAAACAGAAATGTCATTACGCAATTAATATACACGAGTTCAATCCGTAGTAATTGTTTCATTCCAATGCCTAATAACCGCGAAAGCACCAGAAATTAGGGTACAAAGTCAGTTTTCATTAGCATCAATTTATATGAACGGGACGATATTTACCCATAAATTAATACATTTCGTACCGAAAATTTACCGGAACATTTAACAAGTATATAGCCGAACCTAAATTACCATACGTGGAAGGATATTATTCAAACATTATTCATAAAAAAGTGGGAAACTCGGTAGCCTCAAAATTTGCATGTGCGCTCGAGATCTGGCCCAAGATACTGGCGTTCGTTTTAATAATATATATTTTCTCTACTTAGGGTTATTAGAGTAGAAAGGTGGTTATTCCATAGGCAAGCTAAGTTGTCGCGAAAGTTTTAGTTTAGTTTATTATTTTACCTATATTTTAAAACTAGCGGCCCCGGCAGACGTCGTCCTGCCCGTCCGATTGTTTCGTCAAAGATCTGTCAAAGTCTTCTGTCACTTCTTCATAAGGCTTCATATTTTTCCCGTTTTTTGCACATTTTCCACTGTTTCTTCGCTCCTATTGGTCGCAGCGTGATGTTATATAGCCTTCCTCGATAAATTGTCTATCCAACAAAAAAAGAATTTTTGAATTCGAACCAGTAGTTCCTGAGATTAGCGCATTCAAACAAACAAACTCTTCAGCTTTATAATATTAGTATAGATATATATATTTTATGATGACTGAAAGACAAAATAGCAAAATGTACATCATAGAACAAAATAGCTTCACTCTCGATTATTAATTTTATATTAACGTTGGGAGAATTTTACACTTCTCACATTATTTGTAGCAGAATGGGTTCAGGAACTTCAATATCTATTAGACTAAATCTCCTTTTAAATAATTAACGAGCATGCAAAAAACACATATTTACAAAATTGTATTTACTTAAATATTACTGTTAATAAGGCTGGAAATAAAGACAAAAATCGTAAGCTTCTTGCGAAAATAGTATTCAGAAAAAAAAAATATTCGGTTTTAATTAAGTACCTAGGTTTAGAATTAATCACTTGGTTTACTTATAACATAGTGGACATCGTTACCTTGTCCACCAAAAATTGCTTAACAGTTATTTGACGATTGCCAAACCTTACATCTTTCCTAACTACAGTGTTAGAACTCCAACTTTTGATTCCGTTTTTACAGTAAAAGCATTTTGAACTGTTTCTCTGACGACATCGTTCATAAGTGCAGTTATGTTATAAAAGTATACCTATATCAACAAATTATTACTGTTAATAATAAAATCGTGTTCTTCCGTGACTTAAATAACATTTGCCTTAAGTTGCTAGCGGGTAAATTGTTACTCGCTTTGCGTTTAAGCGGTAATTTACCGTTCTTTTGTATGCGAAATTTTTACCGTATTACTTTAAGTCAGTTGCAGAAACTTGTGTCGTTAAGTTCTATAACTATTGTGAAGCTAATGGCAAATGTACGTTGTTGTTAAAATTCATAGAGAATTTCTATATGTAAGTCTTGGAGTGTTGCCTTTTTTGTTCAGCTTTAATTTTTCTAGTTCTTTCATGCACTTTTCTTATAATATCTACCTATGTATTTTATGCCGAAATTACTGAAACCTTTTTTGTTGTTTTTTTATAATTCGTTTATGTTTTTCTGTATTTTTTTTTCTTTAGTTACGCAAAAATTATCAAGGATAAATCCTCAAATTTTTTTTGGTTTTAACAATAATATATCTTTTTTCTTACAAATTTCTTGTAAATAGGTAATTCTTGTCTGACAATAACAAATACAAAAAAAAGAATTTTCCAGTTTGGTGCAGTCGATCGGAAACTAAAGGTGTCATACATTTAATGATTCATTTTTATTTCGATCTAAATCACTGTTAATCAACCTTGTTTTTTGAAATGAAAAACTGTTCTAATTTGAAAATGAGTAAGGTACTCGTATACCCTTGAAAGTTCCAAGTATTAAATGTTATGTGCTATTAAAAGTTCCAAGCTTCTTATGAGCTCAAGTTTGGAAATAAAACGGCTTTTGTTCCTTTTATCATTTACCTGATGCAAATGAGTTGTCCTTGCCTCCTAATGATCCACGTTGTTGCAAACTTTTTGTTTATAATTTCTTTAGCATACATTGTATAATAATATGTTCCTTAAGTCATCTCTATTTTGACGATATTCTATTATTTTTTCGTTTTCGTGACAAAGTATCTACAAGAAATAGTTCTTAAAGAAACTAACTCAAAAACCTGAAGATTTGAGTTATTCATACCATCGAATTCCTTACAGCAAAACCAATCTACCAAAAAAACAGATTTAAGCTAAATCTTCTAGCTTCAAATACAAAGATAAATCTATACAGAAAAATCTCTTAGTGCACGTCATGTTTTTTTACAGTAACAGAAGTTAATTTAACTTCAGATTGTTTTTGTCATTATGAAACAATTATAATGGATTTAACTTGGGTATTTTACTTTATTTACTGACGTTCTGAAAACTTTACAGTTCATATTCGAAGCATGACAGAGCTGACGATAGTCTAAGACTTTACCGTTAGACTATCGTTATTGTTTCATTCCAATGTGTAATGACTGCGAAGGTATCAGAAATTATTATTATTTTCTTACTGTTTCTGTTCTTTAATATAGTCGGACAATAATAATGGCGTCTTAAACGCTCGATGAAATGTCCTCCCACTACAACTATAAATCCTTTCTAAGTAGCAAATACAAGTGCAGTGAGAGGCAGGTATTTTCAATGGGGTCTACACGAACCAAAAACAACTGATTAATTTCCACGTCCTCAACAACCAGAGTACGAGAAGCGAAACTAAAAATTTAAAATGGGGAATCCATTCTACCTTTTTTGGATCAGGTTTCACCCGTTGTCCATCCCTGGCCTTTTCACTGAATGCAACAAAACGAAATTACGTTTCGTACGGATTTAGAAAAATATCGGGTTTTTTGGGAGTGTTAATTTTCTAACTTTTAAATCCCGAATGAGAGTTGGATTTTAGTGTTTAGCACAGTTCAATTATAGCTTTGCTTTTGAGGACTTTGCTTTGGCATTTTCGCGTACGATAAAGTCCCCATAGAGTTTGCAGAGTTAATTATGTTTTCCAGCTATTAAAATTTGTGTTTTTGTTTAGAATTTTAAGATTGTGTTTTTAACTTCTGATGCACTCTGCGTGGACTGATGATAGGCCAATTAAAAGTTAAAAATCGCATAATAATATATTTTAAACTAGCTTCTGCCCGCGACTTCGTCCGCGTGGAACTCGTCCTTTTTTGCAGCCGGTTAAAAAGTAGCCTATGTCCTCTCTGAAGCTCCAGACTTTCTTTGTACCAAATTTCATTTAAATCGGTCCAGTAGTTTTAGCGTGAAAGCGTAACAGACAGACAGACAGACAGACAGACAGAGTTACTTTCGCATTTATAATATATAGAGCAATAGAGCAATAGAGCAATAGGGCAAAATAGAGCAATAGAGCAAAAGTCCCAACCAAAACGACTAAAAATCACTATCTCAATTTAGTTATCTGCCTACTGCCTACCCCCTAAGAACGATGGCGTGATTATTTATAGCCTATGTCCATTTCTAGGTTATCATCTATTACCATACCAAATTTCATCAAAATCCGTTCAGCCGTTTAGGCGTGAAAGAGCAACAGACAGACAGACAGACAGACAGAGTTACTAACGCATTTATAATACCTATTAGTAGGGATTGAAACCTAGCGTTTTCATAAACTGTTCTATTATTATTATTTAATGATTATCAAAGAAATAACGATTAAATATATTTTTAAATAAATTTGATAACCATGTCACATTACATAGATATATCTAAGCTGGACCACTAAAAGAAACGACAAAGATTTTAAGGGATGAATTTTCAAAAAATATTTTCAAGTGCTACGTTCTTAACCCTTACAGTATGCGGTGATATATAAAATTTTAAGTCAGCTTCTTTTATATATATACTTACCTATATAGAAACTGGCGATTACGGTGTCAAATTAGGTAACTATTTACTGTAACATTCCTTTAACACATACAAAATTAATACAGAACTGTATAACTGTTTTGAAGTAATCATACCAACGCTCAATATTCCAATGGAATTTCGACACCAAGGGGTGTATTGTGGTTTCGATCATTCCATTTGAACGCGCTTTGTTGATTATTTCCCGGGAAGGTCCTTTTGACTTAATTTGAGTCTATTTTCATTTTATTATATTCGCTTTGCAACTGAAACAGCTCTTAATGATTATTACTTATTTAATTGTTTAGATGAATTTTACTTACTGATCCGTACGTAAGATACCTGTTTGATTCTTATAGAATTGATTTTTTTTAAACACATCAACCTTAAAAAATTCTGATGCCTTCGCGGTTATTACACATTGGAATGTAACAACTATTAACGGATTTAACTATTGACTTTGTTAGACTATTGTCAGCTCAGTTGTGCTACCATTATGGAAACTGTAAAGAATCGAGTTAAATCCGTTAATAGTTGTTTCATTCCAACATCAACCTTATCTTTATTATATATCTCACGTGTCTTTATAAATCACAAACATACTTTTGTTCTGTAAGGGGTTTTATATTAGAAATGTTTCCCCAACATTTTAATATAACCTTCTATGTAAGAATTTCATGTGAGGCAATTCCCTTACAGCACAAAATTCTTATATAAAATATTCAATCTGGACTATTGCATTGCTTTATAACATTGGTTAGTCTCGATGCGCTTATTTGAAACCTTTAAAACTTACCTACGTTGCTTGAAAGTTTAAAGACTACGGTACTTACCTTTTAAACGGGTTCCTTTGATCTAGAATTCTGGATATTTCTTAAATACTTTCTAGAACTTTTGTTCGGCGGTCGCGGCTAGTCCATTAACTTACTAACTTATAGAAAACTAGCGGCCGCCCGCGACTTCGTCCGCGTGGAACTCCTCCTTTTTTGCAGTCGGTTAAAAAGTAGCCTATATTCTTTCTCAGGCTCCAGACTTTCTTTGTACCAAATTTCATTTAAATCGGTTCAGTAGTTTTAACGTGAAAGCGTAACAGACAGACAGACAGACAGAGTTACTTTCGCATTTATAATATTAGTTAGGATTAGGATAGTTGCATAGACAGTTTATCAACTGAAATTTAATAACTATGTATACTAATACATCAACAATCTTTAAAAATCTTAATATACGTAGGTAGTACTTCTCTAACCTTCTTATCTTTTTTGTCTTAACTTCAAAGCTTTCAACTCCTCAAAGGAGACCAAAAAGTTTATGTCACTGATAATATAATATACAAAAATTAAATATACAATTGTGAGCAGTAACATGGTGTAAGTATTTGAAAAATAAGACAAAAAAATTAGGGTCATAATTACTTAAACTAATAAACATAAATTGCTGCATCATTACGAAGAGATTCAACAGAAGGTATTTTATTCAGCCAACTTAAAATTCAAACTCGCAGTGAAGACTTTTTAAATAAATATATAAAAAAAACATGATGATGGTATTAACCATCAAATGGCTAACTTATTCCGAAATCGATTATACCTACGTGAATTACAAATTGTTTTATAACTACTTTCATACTGGTCAGCTTAACTATGAAACTTGTGACGGGGTGTTTAGGACGAACTTCGGGTTTCCAAAGCATATTCGGCCACATGCCCATTAAGCAACGGAATTCTGGAGTCAGGAACAGCTTGGTCTGTAATAACTGTGAGTCCAGGTTGAGTTCATATCTGTTACAGAGTTTACATTTTGGGGTTACTATTTCCATCGATGTCTTATTTCTGTTCCAATTAGTTGTTCGCATATTTATTTACAACAACGTTTATCTTCGAAGAGTCTTGCTTGATTTTGCTATGTTCTAACTTAAAAAAAAATTTAAAAAAATCATGCAAGAATCGATTGAATCGAAATATCGATGATGATTCATTCAAGAATACAATGATTGGCCGTTCTCCTGCTTCTAAATCTAAAACTTTGCCTTCTCTTGGTCGATTATTACTTATTAGAATCATCTTTAAAAATTTAGTTTCACCATTTTTATTTTATTATTGAATTATCGGGTCTCCGGCTTCTCATGGGTGCTATAAACCTTCCTCTTGAATCACTCTATCTATTAAAAATACGACTTGAAAATCCGTTGGGTAGTTTTTAAGATTTAAGAATACATAGGGACGGATAGACAACGACAGTGACTTTGTTTTATTATTGCATACCTGTAGAAAACTGAAATAATTTTGGACATCTATTTTCGCTGTTATGAATATACGAAAAAAAATAAACAACATTAACGGATTTAACTTCAGGAAAGTGGTTAATAATTTAGCAGAAAACGAAACGCTGTGAGAACATTTCACATTATGTACGGATTTGGCGAGTATTTTATGTGCATACAGGTTTATTTATTTTTTTACTCTTTTACAAAAATATAACAAAGGTTTTTGGAAAGCAAAAAACGTATTTAAAATTATAAATTATACTATCGTAAATTCCTTTAGAAAATTTGTAATAGGAGAGTACAGACTATATTTGGTTCGTTATAGTCTAGGTAATTATTTTTAATGGCCTCATTATAAATAATTCAGCATATAATCTACCCACTGCTGGGCACAACTTATGAAATATCATCGTAACTATCTCGTGAAGGAAAATAATGATGTGTAAACCAGCTGACGATCTAAATTATTAAATCGATAAACGTTTTTTAACTTTCTCTTGTTAATTTTGTTAGTATTTGTAAGTCTACTGCCGTAATTAGCAGTTACCAGTTTTCAGCCAGTGAGGTCGTACGGCTAATGGATTTCTAAGGCTCAGAATTGCGTGGTAATAGGAAATAAATACGAAACCAGTCAAGCAAAAGCACAACCCTACTTTAATTTGGCCGCTGTCATTGTAGTTCCAATAAGGCTGTTAAAACATAAGAGGGAGCGTAACTGTATGCCTGGTAGGTAAGCAAGCGCGTGCAATGCGTATATACCGCGCCAGGGTAGGCAAAGGGTAGGCGCTTCAATTGTTTAGACATGGTGCCGAAAACAAGTACATATGTTGATGGACGACCAAAAGTGTGCCCCAAAATGAACGTTGTACAAAATGCATGTAGCTATTACACCTAAATCGCTGTTGAGTTTGTCACATAGGTATAACACATTTTTTTATTTACAAGAATGTCTATAAGCCTTGCCAGATTATGCTCATGTTCGGACCCAAAAATTCTCAACAAATATCTTGAAGATCCGACCCACGATACTCAAGTTATAGTCGAACAAACATACAAAGCTCAGACGATGCCTAGCCAAGACCTATTTCTATAACCGATACAATAAAGTCCGTTCGACACTAAACACATCGTGTTTTTTTATAGAGCGTTAGCAATAGACGCTATTATTTGGAACTGAGCAAATAGTACTGGTGTAAACTGGTTTTAACCGCTTTTTACTTGTGCTTTAAATTCTTTCTGCCCCCTTTTCCTACTAAGGCGGGTCGACAAAGTGGCTATTAACCTCATTATGTGTTCCGTTCACATGTGGTTTTTATTCCTTTCTGAACAACTTCGAGAACGACGCCGATTAACACTTAATAGGCCTTTGCAGTTAAGATAGAGATGCTTTTATTGAGGAAACCGATTTAATTATCTTTAATTTTCTATTTCGTTCAAAGTTTCTGTAGTTGTTTCGATTTTAGACGGTCTAAACAGAAAAGATCTTTGAATATGTTAATCTGATGAACTTATAATCTTAAATTAAGCAAATGGTTAAAGTCAGCTTTCGGGATTGACCTACAACTAAGTAAAGATCACACTCTTCTATACTTTCGGGGTCCCAATCAATAAGGATATAAGTTCTTCACATGTAATATTAAACTTACCCCTTCTTTTCACTGAGAACCAAGAATAAAGTAAATGCCAATTTAGTAGAAAGGGTTCAGTTTACTATCAAGGTTTCAAGGTTTTCTTAGCGAAATATTTTCAGTAGTTTTTATTAAGTAGGTCCATAAGTCATCAAATGAAACATCTGTCATACCGATTCAAACCGGTTTTAATAATTAGATGCGTTTATAATGTCAAATGCAATTGACATTATGGTCGCATCTAATTATCGTCTTGTCAATTTAATCCATTTGGTGGTTTAGCAACCATATTATTATCGCGACAGCTTACCGAATACTAAACTTTCAAACTCCAAGAAATTTAGGTTTTTTTTTAAAGTAGGTAACTGCTTTTATCAAAAACCGCAAGCCTTACAAAATACTTAGTATGCATTATAAATATTCGTCTTAAGTAAATTTTAGTTAGTTCGTGTTAGCAGAAATCAGTGCTCACACTACACAGATTTATGCTTTATGTAGGATGATTTAAGGCTTATTTTAGTAAGACGGATTTATTGCTGTCCGTTTATCTTTGTACTCGGCGCACAGGTGAGAAGGATACATAATAGTTTTAGGTAAGTAATGGTAGCAGTATATTTTAGTACTTAATTAGTGTACAAAGAGAAAACTGTGTAAGAGAGATAAAGTTTCACAACGAAGATTCAAGTTCTTGGACATATATTTTGTTAAACTTACTTACTTGATATGACTATCTTAAGTTCTGACAATACTCACAGTAGGTAAGTTAAAAATGTACTAGAGACGGTCAGAGAAATTGAGGCGCTGCACGCTGCGTAGTTAAATATTTATCTAATAAATTATGTTTTTAACTCGTAGGTACATTACTTGCATATTATTTTTAAAATCTCGCTAAAATTTAAAAATCCTGTAGTCAACGTTCTGATTTTGATGGGTAATATTGCAAAATCGGATGTTCGGCTTAGTTCATAAGACGTTACGAAATTGCAAAAGATTCCGCCCAGTTTCTGTTCGGCTAACATGTTTCTTTCAATTCCGAAACTGAGCACATAGGTAATGTCATTGTAAATCTTACGGAATGTTCTTTTTGTCTATCTATACTATAATATAATAAAGAGGAAAAGTTTGTTTGTTTGGATTGTATAGGCTCCTAAACGACTGGACCTATTTTAAAAATTCTTTCAATGTTGGAAAGCTACACTATTCCCGAGTGACATCCTTACAAAAAGAGATTAATTTAATGAAATGTTTTTATAAATATTCCCAAAAATTGTTTACGTAACTTCAAATGAATTCAGTTCAAAATAACAAGGCCTTGAGTTTCGCAATTTTTTACAGTTCGTCGGTCTCGAAAATTAATACCGATATTATTCGGAATCCGATTTTCACCATGACAATAAGTAAATTTACTAAAGCGAAATCAATTCAGGCCTATTGTTCTAGCGGGTTATCTGGGCTCCCTGAAAATCTTTAGAATATATAAAATGTTCATTGGAATATTCATTGAAGATTAATTCGGTCATTAAAATTAAAATCTATTGTGGTAAGTACTAGATTAAAATCGCTGTCGCAACTAATTGAGGCCAAGTCTGTGCAAAGAAAAGGTTTAAGTAGGTTTCGCTGACCATCCAATATAAGAAAAAAAAACAGTATTTTGCCTTGACATTATATTTCTTTGGAATAAAACAACTGTTAACGGATTTAACTCGCGTATTTTTATTTTATTTTATTAGCTGACGTTTCGGATTCTTTAGCGTTAGACTATTGTCAGCTCAGTCGTGCTACGATTATGAAAACTGTAAAGAATCCGAAACGTCAGCTAATAAAATAAAATAAAAATACGCGAGTTAAATCCGTTAACAGTTGTTTCATTCCAATGTGTAATAACCGCGAAGGCATCAGAAATTATTATTATATTTCTTTATATTTGTACAACAAAAAATTATAGAAAGCCATAAATAAATTATAAAAAAAGAAAATAAAAACTTATTTACTCTACAATATTGCAATTGTGACATGCAATCTTTATAAAGTAGCAATGAAGTCTACCTACTACTCTTATGAAAATGAATATACGTAGGTATTGAATTCTGAAGAAGTCATAATATAAATAAATTATCTAACATTTATTTTCCTAACTCATGTTATCAGAGATACATAATTCGTAAAGAATCTTGCTCTATCAAAAGGGCAATCTAAATACCGCCTTTGATTTCATTTTGATTAATTTCTCTACAAATTTAGAGTTCAATGACCGTGAAGAACTTTAATTAAGTTAACGATATTTGTTAAAATATCTGAGTAGCAAACCACAAAAAACGGTAGATATAAAATTGATGCTTTCATCTAGGCCAATTGTTCTTAACCTTTTTAGGTCCGTTATCCTTATGACCTAACTAGGGTCACTGATTTACCCCTCCTCCCAAATCGTTCTCAGATTTGTCACTTTAAAAATCGGCGTTCAACTACCAGTTGAAAGAACTTCCAGCTGGTAAAATTATTACCTATTTTGATGGTTACCACCAAATGGATCGCGGGTGTAATTACTACCAGGTTAAGAACCCATCTAGGCATATATTTGTGGATTTTAATAAGAATCCATGCTTTTTGAGCTGGACAAAGTTCGAAGGTTTAAGCCAGTCTGATATTTTAGTAGGTATAGAAATTAAAACTATGTCGGAATATCTTAAAATATGTTATTTTCATTGATGTTGACTAAACTTATATAACACGGGCGGACTAAGTCCGTTGGAGGCTTAGAACTGAAAAAAAGTGCTTACTAAATATATTGGAAAAACAAAGCATGGTCTAAAAAAGTTCTATTAGGATCTTCCCTAGGGTCGTAGAGGGGCAGATCGCTGTAGTCACCCGGAAGATGGATATTTATACATAACTAGCTGACCCAGCGAACTTCGTAGGTACTTACCTCGTTTTTTGAAAAATCTCGTTTCGTAAAAAATAGAGGGGATATGGTAGAAGGGTGAAAATATTGGGTTGTGTGTATTTTTCAATGCAAAAACATAAAAAAATGTCTAAAATTAAATATATATATATATATAATATAAGGGTGGGGAAATATATATACTTATATATATATATATATATATATATATATATATATATATATTTATACATATATATATATATATATATATATATAGAGATATATATCGCCACCCTTAATATTTAGACAGACCTACCCGATATGCGTACAAAATTTCATAAACTTCAGGCCAGCTGTTTCAAAGGTGTTTGGCAATAAACACCGCGGCAAGAGAATTTTATATATTCGATTTAGTACGATCTAAAAATGCTGTATTTGACTGAGACGGTAAACTCTTGTATACTTGTATAATAAAATAACCCAGTTAATCTAGAATCCTTTTCCCAGTTGTCTTGGACTAAGTAATTAAGATTTTTATCGTGTCGGCCGTTTTTAGGACTCTCGAAACGTTGTTCTGATTTTATCTCCTACTAATGGCTCCTATTTTTGCAGACTTCCAGAAAAGAGCCGTCAGCGAAGTAAATTAGCTAGGAGTATAAATATAATGTTAAATTATTACAGATAATCAGGCGCTAGCAGTGGAGAGGGTGTGAGTATGGCACCTGGGTAGGCACTCTATACATTAGTGACCATGTGCCTATATGGAATGCACGCCCTTGTAGATAGTGCACATAATATTTAGCGAAAATGTCTACCGTATTAACCTTTGAGTCCAACACAGGTCAAAGTTACACATTCCAAAGATTCCTTAAAAGCACCCAAGAATTGGAGTTTAGATAAAATATTTACTTAACGAAAGTCCTTAATTGATGGGAAAATTACTTGTAACAAATAAATTATGCGAAGACCTGTCGTGTAATCGTAGAACAGAACCTATTGAGTTCAATAGATTTATTTCTGTTCAGTTTGCAATTATAAGGATCGTCCTTAATCCAGCAGAGCGTGAAACTAATCAAATCACCGAAACGCTGTCTTAGAGGAACCGCGACTGCCGCAATTTATCCTCGGACGAGTGGACTGCGCAGTATACAGATTACTCGTTTTCACAACTCTGTTTTGTTACACTGTGGTCGTGTTTTTGCAAACGTAATTATATCAAAAAGAGACTTAGGACAATTTAGAGACATAATCAATAAATATCGTTGTAAATTTTGAATTTAACAGGTATATATCTACTTATATCCATATCTATCCTTACACCTAGTTATTTTCATTGATGAAGGCTGTTTTTTTTAATCTATGTATATGAAGAACTTGATGACTAATATGAATATGCACAACCAAACAGTTAGGTCTCGATGCTTGAAATATTGCAAAGGTGTATCTGATACAGCATTAGCGAGCACTAAGAATGAATTTAAGGAAATTAAATTAAAAAGATAAGTTACGAAATCTTATGTTCCATGTCGCTGAAAGAATATTCATATTATACCTAATATATATTTTACCTTGCTCGAATACAGGACGTTAAAATCGCCAGTCTCGTATGCCTTCTGTGCTGTAGTCTTACACCTGTTAATTCACGTTAAACAAAATAATTTACGGTCTTCTGGCATTAGTTGCAATCTCAAGAGATCTTACTGTCTCAGTCTGTGTACTCACACAACAAATTAATCCTCTAGTCAGTAAACAAGCCAGTTCTAACTTGCATTCATTCCCCTAAGTGCACTGTTGGCGAGCAGTCAAACGTAACGCCAACTCCTATGATTTGTGATGGTGCCAGATTGTTTGTTCTGATTTTTGCCTGGGTCTAAGCGGTTCTGTTATAATCAGAGGAAATAAAGAGTTGAAGAATTAATATTAACTACGAACTATCAATCGAAATTCGATTGATATTTTTGGTTCAATACCATTAGTACCACTGGGGGTCTAAAATTTTTCTACTCTTGTCTTTGTACAAAAATATCATTATAGTTAAAGAATTAGTTCTTGACTCTCGGTGGTTAATTAACCATGCGTTGAGGTTGAAATTATTAATTTCTGATGCATGCGGTTATTGTACATAGGAATAAAACAACTTTAACCGGATTTAACTCGCGTATTTTATGCCATTGGCTGACGTTTCGGAGCCTTTACAGATTCCATAATCGTAGCACGACTGAGCTGACAAACCTTTAGCATAAGATTATTGTTTTCCGACCGTTTAAAGTTGTTTCATTTCAATGTTGAAATGATTATCAATTTTGCAACTTTAAAGAGAACACTAAGACTTTTTCAAAGAACTTCAAAGTGGAGAAAATCCTCTATTCAGTTATTTTTAACCTCAATGGGTCTTAAGAGATAATAATTACGATAATGATTCAAAGTAGGTATAAGCTAATAAACTACAATCCAGACAGGTCCAGGACTTAACTATGATTATACTGAACAGCACCCAAAGGAGTTATCTGGTATAAAGGGTTAACCTTGACAAAGTCTTAGCATTACTTACTCAAATGACTAATATTGGCAACTTACATATTATTATGATTTAATGCTGAGCTAAGCTAGTAACCAACCATAGGACAGAGAAAGTTTTTCATTAACATTTGATACGGACCTCAAACGTTCAAAATAAGTTATATGAGTATGTTAAAGCTGATAACCGTGGAAGGCTTTGGGGGAGGCCTGTGTCGATCTGAGGACATCTTACGGTCAAAATAAGGTGCATGTATGGTCGTAGTTTAGCTCTTGAGATGATTTTCTTTGTATGAGTCTAGTAAAACCTAATTGTGCCGAGTTGGCACGCGCAATGTTCCAATTCTTTAAACCCATTATTATTTCATGAAACTGTAATTCACTAAAACCACATTCGGACAAATGGGTGAATTATTTCAACATGCCTTCATTATCCAGATCAATTAATGAACTAAAGTATTAAATTAATGGCACATTTGTTATAATTTTGACTGTTTCGGTCAATTGGTTTGATTCGGATATTTTAATAACATCGTGTTATTGTAAAGGTTACAAGTTTTGCGGTTTTTTCTCATAACTATAATAATAATATATATTAAATTGGTTGCAACGTATTTTTTGTATGATAGTGAATATTTAAAAGATAGTTTTATTCGTAGGTATAAAAAAAGCCATATCAGTAAGTCAGTCTGTTACATTGATGACTGATGGAGTTAAATTTAATTGAACTAGGTAGTTTTTAGTTACATCACAATAAAAACAATTTTAATAGCAACTGTTTATAGTGGTCAAAAGTCACTAGCGATGTGGCATTATTTCGATCAATTAAGTCATAAATAAAAAAATCTTGAACTTCAAAAAAAATAATCATTTCCATTGAAACGTTCTAGGAAGTATTTAAGTTAATTTATATTTAAAAATACGTTTCATAATAATAATTTATACATTTCAAGTAGCTAAATACGAATAAACAATATCGAATCGCCTAAATATTCTGGTAAGCTTCGGATTAATCCACGTAACGTGGCTTTGTTTAGGCAATGACTAGCATTTATGTAGATTGTCCTCATAAGATACGAAACAACATACTACTTGGTCCTCCAATTTCATCTAACATAACAGGATATACTATGCTATAACAGGTATATGTTTGTATATGCTTCGCACGTTCTGCTGATGCCCGTATCGTCCCTTGCAAGGCAATTTCCTGTCGACCTATCCCTGCCGATATTATGAAGAATTATATTATATTACATTAATATCGGTTAGAGCGCTTCCTCTTTTACTGACTATGTTACTATGGAAAATATTTCGGAAAGTAACTTTAATAGAGACTAGCTGTCCGTCCCGGCTTCGCGCGGATCATCTTTTTTGGCTATGTCACTCGGGAATAGTGTAGCTTACCAATAGTGAAAAAATTTTTGAAATCGGTCCAGTCGTTCTGGAGCCTATTCAATCCAAACAAACAAACAAACAAACCTTTCCTCTTTATAATATTATAGTAATAGTATAGATGACGACTGGGTAAAGAAAATGAAGTTCCATTTAATACGTTAGTTAGATTATTAAGAAAATTAAACACGCAGTTTTTCTTTTCTTAAAAAAAAAACAGTTTTTTATAAGCACATATCGGTACAGTCATTATATTTAATGATATATTTTTCTTATCAAATAATAACAATAATGTCCTCAAACAATACACATCAATTGACAAAATTAGATATGTTTGCTCATTAAATTAACATTTGCTCCTACCTGGATTCGAACCATGTATCTTATATATGTTAGTACTTACCAGTAAATATTATTAATATTTGTAATTACCCTCACGTTTTCTATTTCGTTTCAGATATCGGAAGTGATGTCACGAGCAGGCTGAATAAATCCATGTAAGTTCAAGTAAGCTAAGAGCTAGCAGTATTTAATTTTATAATAATTAGTTGACAAATACTAATTAGTTGAAGAATGGAGGTTGATTTAAATCAAGAAAGTGTTTGCTTATTAGGCACATTCATTTAGAAATAATGATATCGCCTAAGTATTGTTTCAAACATTACTATACTACTAATATCTAATTAACAACAAAATGAAACAGATCAACTAAACAAAACCAGAAAAGCGTCAGAAAAAATACAAAAAAAAATGCGAAACCCGTTCAAAAACCAACATCTCTAATCAAGTTGCGCATCCATTTAGTAAGTGCAAAAGTGTTCGAAAAAAAACACGCGCGAAAAATATCAGGCAAAAATCTGACAGGCATGTGAAAAGTTCTTCACACTGTCAAAGCACCATTGAGAAATGCCTCTTTACAGCTGCGATGGAAACTAGACTTTATGCCTGTCCAATAAAGTGCAAAGTTGTGTTGATGAGCATACTAATTATCACTGGCTGACGCGAAAGAAAGAAGTGGCGAGAAGCCAGTGAAATCGCGCGAGACGATAACCTATAATTATAAGGACATGATTTACGTCGGGCTTCTAGTGATGGCCGTTTTTGTCGATAGTTCAGCGGCCATCTTGGATTCGTTAATTACTAGTCATTAGTATGTATAATGGATATAACATTGAAGTAGTTAGGAGCATTCCTTCTTCCTCATGTACAAAGGCGCCACAAATTTATATACCTAGGTATATAAATTTGTGGCGCCTTTGAATTACATTTTTATGAAAAAATATTTTGTAATAAATTTATGTACTTACTTACCTACTTAATAATGATCGATAATAATAAATTATTATATACAGATAATTAGATAAACTGGGAAATTAGTTTTATTACCAGTGAAATTATGACGAGGTAAACATTTTAATTCGTTTAACTTCCTACTTAACTAAAATGAATTTATCACTATTTAAAAAAAAAACTATCGACTATTAAAATCGACATTCCAGCCCTTAAGTAACCTAAGTACTTAGCACGTCGCCGCTCAACAACTCTCCAACACTATGCATTCTTGAAACTAGACTGCTATCTTTTATTTCCATATTTCATACAGTTTACTCTTTAAAGGTTCATTATTAATGTTTACTGTAGCCAACATGAAAGATACAAGAATATTTACTGCTTGAATAAACTTTTATAGTTTATTTTTATTGTTGAGATAGGACTGATAGGTCAGTGGTCAATGACCTTTAAACAGCTGGAGGTTACAAGGTCATAAGTGACAAATGTTCGTGACTCGTATGTCCCTTGGGTACTGACTGACTTCAGTCATTGTTTTTTTTGTATTTAGGTCTATATTGTATTAAATACAATGTTCACTTGACAACAGCGCTGTAAAGTTGGTAAAGTAACGCAATTCATAATATTATCAACTGGCGACAGATGGTAATTTATCTACTTATACTAATTACTAATAATATTATAAAGCTGTTTGTTTGATTGTTTGAACGCGCTAATCTCAGGAACTACTGGTTCGAATTCAAAAATTCTTTTTTTGTTGGATAGACCATTTATCGAGGAAGGCTTTAGGCTATATAACATCACGCTGCGACCAATAGGAGCGAAGAAACAGTGTACAATATGTAAAAAATGCAACAAAAAAAGAATTGGTGAAATCGGTCCAGCCACGCGTGATGTCGTGACAGTGGAAAACGGGTTTAATTTTTATATACCTATATAGATAGATTTGTTTAGTACCCACAACTTTGCTAAGTGTGGGTAGGTAGACCAAACGCTGTAAACTGAAAATTCTTAATAACTTCTGATACCTTCGCGGAACACATTGGAATAAAGAAATAAAACGAATTTAACTCGCGTATTTTATTTTATTAGATTGTCTTGAATACTTTACAGTTATCGGCATTAGGTAAAATGAACACAACGATATTTGATTTTAATGATCTACTTGTAAATATTTTCTTTATAAACTTTGCTAAATGTCAAGCGGCATTGACAATTTCTTGATCATAGGATCATAGGACTTATTGCATTATTATCGACATAATATAACTAATATTTACGTCAATAAATAAAGAACTTTTAACTTTAGCGTTATATAACGCTAAAGTCATTCCCATATGGGAATTGTAAAGTTTTCGAAATTTTATTCAAACATGTTACATATTCTAAGATAACTTCTTGATAAATAACTCTTAGTTGAAACGAAAACGGTTCTTCAATAAATTTATATACTTAAGTACAAAATAATGTATATTTATCTGAAGTGTTTATACCAAAACATCTTTAGCCGGGTTACCGACGGATACGGCCTAATTAACTAATCAATTGACAGACAGACAGACTGGCTGAGTGATTTATTAATGTCAGGAGCTTGTGTTCTTGACCTGTGTCAAGCCTTGTTTATTTGGACTGGTAGTTAGTTATTTGTTAAATACGTCTTTGATTTGGCTAGACACAATAAGAGGTTATGTTGGCTTTATCGGGTTTAAAAATTTATATATTTTTTTATTTTTCTTTTCACAAAGTAGGTGCATTTAATTATACATGACAATTATTATTGGTAGATATTAAGACTGACGTCAATTATAGGTATTTATTAATGATAGAAGTGAACAGTATATTTCTTAAGCAACTTCAATAAAACATTGGAATGAAACAACTATTAACTGATTTAACTCGCGTATTTTTATTTTATTTCAATAGCTGACGTTTCGGATTCTTTACAGTTTCCATAATCGTAGCACGACTGAGCTGACAATAGTCTAACGCTAAACGTTAATAGTTGTTTCATTCCAATGTGTAATAACCGCGAAGGCATCAGAAATTATTCAATAAAACAGTTTGATATATTTTTAAATAAAAAAAAAGACGCGATATGACGTAGGTAAATATAATATTAATTTAGTACTTACCTACTGATAATTAAATATACTGACATATCGAAACAGTCCTTAAAATCGTTTTAATCCTTCCTTTAATTGTTTATTTACTGTATAATAATTTAAAAAGCATCAGAAGTTATTAACATAAAATGGATTACGCCTGTGATTCCTATCGATTATTTCACTAATATTATGACAGACGACTCAAACTAAATCCTAAAGTTACTGAATCTAATTTTCTGCTACAAGCGCATATTCCCATTTCCAAATGTTATTTTGCAAACTAATATGAAGATATCATTTGTCTTTGTAACAAATACTGTGTCAGATAGACAAACATATAAATTAATTTGATCTGAAGTCAAACTTCAAATTCAGGTTTTGGGAATTGTAACAAGTGGAGGAGTTTGCGATTAAATTTCTAGATCTAATCTAGACGGCTTATATTATATAATTACTTACATGTACATACTTAGTAAGACTTATTCGTAATTATAGTGTTGTATATTAGTAGGTATGTACGTGCAGGATTCGAATCCGGAATTTATAACAGTTTTAGTAAACAGTAAAAGAGATTTTTGAATAGGCTTTTGCAGTTGGCCCAGAGGCCGTCACTGCTCCACCGGATGGATATAAAAGGCATCGAGGAGCAAAAAACCTTTAAAAGATTTTTTATAAAACAATATACTTACTTACATCAAAAATTCGTAGGAGAAAACACAATATCTTGACTCTAAAGTCAAGACCCACTTATGTGGGTATCAGAACCATCACCTTTAATTTATGATTCATCATCAATTTTTCTTAATTTTTGAATAGTCGACCTCTACTAGGTATTCGAAACCGCGTTTATCCTCACACTTAAGTCGAATCCAAACCCCAAAAGTTCTGCAAACGATGGCATCCATTATCCTTGGTTAGTTAGCTAGAATCCGCAATGTTTCAAAGCACAGGCTCCATTGCATTTATTTGCTTTTAGTTGTAAAAGGAATCTTTTGTTTGTTTTTGGCAGGCGGCCCGATCCTCAAATACCTTTGTAATAATTGTTTGCTTCTCTCGTAAATTTTCGGGGTATTCTTTGGATTGTTCGGATTTTGGCAGTTAGTTCGGAGTGATTTACTAAAAGGACTATTTTAAGAAGATAGGTTTTTGGATTTTGTCTTATTCACAACCTATAAGTGATAATGAATAAAAAATTTAGGAAATAATAAATCAACAGACAGACCAAAAGAAAAGACTGTAGACATTGAGAGAGATGTCAATATGCCATGACCAAAGGGGCGACCAGCTCAGCATAATGATGCAATTTATAGTCACAGCGCTGTTTTTAAACTAGAACCGAAAAGACAGCAAAATTAATTCACACACTAGCATAGTTCACAAACATACCTATAGGTTAATAATTTCTGATGCCTTCGCGGTTATTATACATTGGGATGAAACAACTGTAGACGGATTTAACTCGCATATTTTATTTTATTTTATTGGCTGACGTTTCGGAGCATTTACCGATTCCATAATCGTAGCACGACTCAGCTGACTTTTGGAAGGACTATTATTTAACAACATAGATTTTATTTTTTAATGATTATGGAATCTGTAAAGGCTTAGATACGCCAGTTAAATTCCGTCTACAGTTGTGTCATTCTAATACCTATAGGATCTTCGATATATTTTTATAAGGTCCCAGTGGTAAGTTTGACGTATAGTTTAAAGCTAGTTCAAAGTTAGTTTCAGTCAAGCTTAAGCATGTTATCTTTATCTCTCTGGCGTGTCGGCGTGCGCGGCGGTGAAGGATTTGCCGTCAAGTTTGTGGCACAACTGATATTAATTTCGCTACTGTACGGTTTGCAGATAAAATGCATTTACGTCTTAATCATGTGAAATTTTTAAACAGATCATTTTATATTTTTCTAACTGACACGGTGAACTTCGTACCGCCACATTCTGATTTTAAAATTCTTGATTAAGGATTATTTTTTTATCCTTACCTTGTCCTAATTATAATACACATAACAGTAAAAGAATTAGGTTCTTAAATAATATGGTGTAGTCATTTTTATTTATATATTATATATTTCTCTGCCTGGAAACGCTGACGTAGATAATATATAAAATATAATGTAATTAAACTTATCCCAGACTACGTACCGTAGCGTAGTGTAAGTACATAATTATTTTATAAACCTTAAACATCCATTTAGAAAGGGAGAGAAGAGTAGGTATTAGTAAATATTAATAAGTAGGTACGTATTAGTAATTAAGTAAATATTAGATAACAATACCAGTTAGTAAGATTTCCTATTTGTTCGGTAACATTCAAACCAATTTAAGGTAGAGCATACAAAAAACGTGACTCCCCTTTGAAGTAGGTTTTACTTGATACCTTAGGCACCCAAATTTTAGGGTCCAACGATTCTTCATTAACCTTTGCCAACTTCAAACGTGAAGTTATCTAGTTACGTGTTCTTTAAGTTCAGAAAATTCCCTAAGATAAAAGTGTGTAGAATAACTGTGTAGTGTAAGTGTAAGTTATTCTAGGTTGTATAAGTTAATAATGAACCCATTATGTGGTGCGCTACCGTGTAAACATCTGCTGAAGATACCTTATGATAATGTGTGCTACACATGCCAAGAACTTTACACATAGTACTGAATACTAAATTTTTTGTTAAATATCCTTTTTTGAATATGATATAGATTTTGTAGATTTTTAAAGATTTAGATTTTATTATGAACTAATAATTTCTGATGCCTTCGCGGTTATTACACATTGGAATTAAACAATTTTTTTTTTATTGTAAATATAGAAGTGTCCTAAAAAAGCGACTTTCTACTGAGTTTCTTGCGGCGTTTCTTCTCAGATAGTCTTTCCGAAACGCTAGTAACGCCCCCTATTAGGTTTTAATAATTGTAATGTATAATAGTATTTTTTTTGCGTAAAATGTAACATTAGTATTTTATAATTCAGAATAGGGTAGTTTTTCAAAATTTGTAATTTAAATATAAGGTAGTTTGCATAACCGTATAAATCACTTTAGCGTTAGACTATTGTCAGCTCAGTCGTGCTACGATTATGGAAACTGTAAAGAATCAGAAACGTCAGCTAATAAAATAAAATAAAAATACGCGAGTTAAATCCGTTAACAGTTGTTTCATTCCAATGTCAAGTGGATAAATAAGAGACGATATCGATTTGACAGGATTTTTCGCTGTCGACAATGTTGCCGATTATTGACAGATCATCGTGAGAATAAGACGACATCGACTGGACAAGATGTCGAATCGACAATTTATCATAGGCACGCTGTACGTACATGTAAAACTAGCGTTACCTATTCCTAATAGGTATTTTATATTTTTCAATAAAGTTCTGTTAAACTGTGCATCGTATAAATCTTGCCAACAATGATATTAAGGGCCTGTTTGATAATAGCCAAAACCCGCTTAAATTATTTCCTGTGGATTATGTGATGATTTGCTATATCTTTTTTAAAGTGGCCAGAATTGTGTTAATGCATTTTTTTACCTGCTGTACATGGTGACTGAACACATCCGTGTTACATCTAGAAATTATTAGTTAGAAACTTCGCACCGCACATTGCATTACTACGCATATCGTGACATACAGAGGACTGGGACAACCAACAATTTTCCAATGAATTATGAAATTAGTTTACTAAGCAGGAATAGGACAGTTAACCATTGAGTCAATACTAACATGTATTACACCGATTTATAAATTATAATTTTATTAAAGAAGTGTTAAAATCTCTGATACCTTCGCAAAAAAAACACACTTTAGCGTTAGATAATCGTCAGCTCAGTCGCTTCATTCCAATGCAAAACTAGTGTAACTAATTTTTATAAACATACTAGTTGCCCGCCCCCGTTTTGCACGGGTGCCATTATACAAACATTGTCCTATCACAGACGAACATAACAAAAAATGGAATTATTTGATTTGGTACAGTCACTCGGAAGTGATGCGCGTACATATACATACATTTTCGTGATTCATTTTTATTTAGATAAAAGGTTTGTTTGTTTGTTTGGATTGAGTAGGCTCCTAAACGACTGGTCCGATTTAAAGAATTCTTTCACTGTTGGAAAACTACACTATTCCTGAGTGTTATAGGCTATAAAAAAAGATGATCCGTGCGGAGCCGGGGCGGACAGCTAGTATTTATATACTTAGATAGAAAAAGGTAGATAGATTTTTTTTTTTTGTTTTTTTATTAGATAGATAGATTGTATATATATTTGTTCTCTACAAAAGTGTTTTCAATAGGTTTACGATCATTAGTCGACTATTTCCCTTGTGCAAAATTAGGTGATATAAGAGTGATAGTGACAGACTTGTCGTCGTCTTTCCTCATTAATATACACCACACGGCTTGTCAGTATGTTACCATTTCCTAAGCTTAGCGCACATTCGTCACGTGTATGTTAATTATGCATACAGAATTCCTTCCTCTGCAACTTGTACTGAATAAACTTTATAATAACGTTTCATACGGGAATTTCGACTTGAAATTATACCGGTCTTTTTAAGTTTTTATACTTAACTAGCTGTGCCCGCGACTTCGTCCCCGTAGAACTCCTCCTTTTTTGCAGTCGGTTAAAAAGTAGCCTATGTTCTTTCTCAGGCTCCAGACTTTCTTTGTACCAAATTTCATTTAAATCGGTCCAGTAGTTTTAGCGTGAAAGCGTAACAGACAGACAGAGTTACTTTCGCATTTATAATATTAGTAGGGATTGTTATTGTTACACGAAGAGTGAAACGGATTTAAGTGTAAACAGAATAAAACTGTATAACCTTTTAACTTTCATAATACATACGAACCTAGTTATGCAATTTGTCTACACACAGTTGTTTATACCTTTATTAGATTACAAAAAAATATTAGACATGTATTTTTTAATAATTTCTGATGCCTTCGCGGTTATTATACATTGGAATGAAGCAACTTTAACCGATTTAACTCGCGTATTGGCTGACGTTTCGGACTCTTTACAGATTCCATAATCGTAGCACGACTGAGCTGACAATAGTCTTATGCTAAAGTCATTACTTTAACATACCTAAGACTATTGTCCGAAACGTCAGCCAATAAAAATAAAATACGCGAGTTAAATCCGTTAAAGTTGTTTCATTCCACGTATTGTTTATTTTCTCAATCTAACAATAAATAACGAAGATACCTAAGTGCTTCAAAAGTTTGGAGTTTAGCGTAGAAAATATAATGCGGGGGTCATGATGTCATAGTATGGTATGAATGGTTGTACCATAACGTGACGTCACGTATCTCCTGAACTATATAAGCGCTCATCTTTGTCCTTTTTTACTTGTTTGAGGAATATAAAAATGTCCAACAATTTTGATTATCTAACTGATGGACTAATTAGAATAGTACATTACGCACCTAGGCCAGTAAAATAAAAAATGTCTCAGATCACATGTAATTGTCGTCCGAGGCGAAACCGATGTTGACAAAAATGTGATCTGAGGCTTTTTTATTTTACTGGCCGAGGTTAGTAGGTATACTACTTTTCTGTTCGACGAAGCCAGAAAGCGGCAATTTCATTTAGCGCAGCGGCCAGAAAGTTGACGCTTTCCGGCCGGAGGACAGAAAATAAGTTTTCTGAGCTGACGATGGTCTAACACTAAATAATAAAACAAATAATATTTTTTATTACAAGTTTCTTCTCAGTTATAATGACCTCTCCGAAGCGGTGGTAGCAATAACGCGTAGGTATATAACTTCGCACTAAGTTTAGATTTATGTGTTCGTTTATTACAATATATCGCAATAGTTTTTGTAAATAAATCTGTATTGTCTTTAATAGGTTTTTTGTTATTTCCACGGAATGAACAATTTTGACCCGGTTATAGTAAAGGCGAAAATACAGCGAATAAAAGAAAAACAATAAATCCTAATTCGAAGCATGTTTACCGGAAAAATTGAAATATGTCCAGTGAAAGTGACAATCCAATTAATTTTTGTTTGACCAACACGTATCACGCTTGCCCTCCGAGCTTTAAAACGAATTTTCGATTTGCAATTTTTTCATGCAAAATATTGCAAGTTAAAAGATCCTTTAAAAAAACGCCATTCATGGTGAAAGCAGCGTTTGTAAAAAATGAAGGTAAAAAGTTAAAAGTATGAAAGGGGCTATTTTACAAGGATTTAGTATAAAACTGGATATTTTGAATTTCGGTTGAGAATTGGAGCAAACAAATGATCAAATGAAATATTTTGGAATGAAACAATTATGACGGATTTAACTCGCATATTTTTTTTCTTGACGTTTTCAAAACTTTACAGTTCCCATAATCGTGGCCGTCTGAGCTGAAGATGGTATAACACCGACTGTTTCATTCACATGCACAACCGCGAAGGCATCACAAAATTATTCTATATAGGTAGTAATTCACAAAAGATGCTATATTTGGAAAACACTCAGCTATTTAAACGTATATAGGTATTGTTATGTACATACTTTTAGAATCAAAATTGAATAATATTTCGTCCACTCGGGTTTTACTTTTTTATTTTTTTTACTAGTAAGTCTAACGTGTTAAAATAACAAAGATTAATGGTAGTACCTACTGAAGCATCAGTCATCAATAAGTACCTATTTTAATGACGAACTTGTCAGTGTAATAAAGACTTGTACTCATATTGATTAATACATTTTAGTATAATTTAATTAATGACTAAATAATAAATAATATAGTGGCGAATAAATCAAAATGGACCATTCTCATCTTAGTTATTGATTAAAAAGTCATATCCAGTGCATTTATAAACAGAAACGCATATATTCTGCAAATCCGGTGCATGTGGCTGCAACTTGCAACCCATAACTAACGGTTATCGTGGCCATGTGGTTGCACTTGCATTAACTTTTGTGAAGGATTGCATTCATTATATGTTAATATACATTTAAAATATACTAGCTTCTGTCCGCGATTTCGCACGATGAGTACACAATATATCGTTATGAAATATAGCTATATGTTATTCTGTTCTTTAAGCGATATTATTCTTTCATCAAAATCCATTTAGTAGTTTTTGCGTGAAAGAGTAACAAACATCCCTACTAATATTATAAATGCGAAAGTAACTCTGTCTGTCTGTTTGTCTGTTACGCTTTCACGCTAAAACTACTGGACCGATTTAAATGAAATTTGGTACACAGAAAGTCTGGAGCCTGAGAAAGGACAAAGGCTACTTTTTAATCGACTGCAAAAAATGAGGAATTCCACGCGTACGAAGTCGCGGGCAGAAGCTATATATCCATATATTCTTACAAACTTTCACGTTTATAATATTAGTAAGGATTTAGCAGCAGTTTGTGCTGAGCAGAGAATTTTTGGCTAGAATTATGTTAATAAAATGAAGATTAATTTCTGATGCTTTTAATAATTTGTTATACTAGTTAGACTATCGTTAGCTGAGTCGTGCTACGAATATGGGAGCTGTAAAGTTTTCGTAACGTCGAAAAATAAAATAAAATACTCAAGTTACATTCGTTACAGTTTCAGTCAAAAATTAATAACGTTATCGGAAATCTGTTTAAGGATAATAATAATTAGTAAGCCTTTGATAGCCATCCAGTCTTTCACGTGAAAACTATCATATTTAACAAAATAAACTCATGCAAAAGCCGTTTATAATATTTTAATCCTATCAGCACATGTAACGATATAAAATTTCAAAATGAAAAGGATATTTTTATTTTATTTTTATCAGTGTATGAAAATGGAACGATACAAGTCAATGTAAAAGTTATAATTGTGAAAGTATATGTCAGTCTGTTTTATCTTTTAACACTTAAACCGATAAGCTAACTTAAAAAATAGGTAAGCTGCACAAATTTTATGCAGAGGAAGTCACGGTAAAAAGCAAGTCATTAATAGAAGGATAAATTTACCCATAAATATTGATTAAATAAGAAAATTCAATAAACTTAATTGAAACGAATCAATTTTGACCTACAAAGGTTTCTTTAATTAAAGATTTTGATAACGAATATTTATTTATTTACAAAAACGTAGCTTTTACCGCAATAAAATGAACAATATTAAGTAAGTAATTCCAAAATCTTACAGTGACTGCGATACGTTTAATTTTTCGTTTCAAAATATTTTGCTATAAAATTTCATCACCACATCATAATATAAAAGTTAATCACTTAATTAGTAGTATGAGTAGTATGAAATCATTCATCACACACCAATTCTGCTCTTCGACTTTGTGCAAACTTACATTTTCATTCGGTATTTTCTGGTCATAAAGCAGTAAATACATGAATTTTATTGAATCATAGAAACAAGAATTATTTCGCTCATCAATCTTACAAATAAGGGTCCATAAACAAGGCGACACCATAAATATACGGTCTGGTAACTATTTGTTACATCTCAAATAATGTCTACTTGAAAAACCATTAATGGGGCGCGACAAATCACCCTGTATTAATAACAGTAATATCTCAGATTTACTTCTTACGTTCATTTTACTTTGAGCTTGTTTCATTATAACCAAGTATTTCTTATCTTATCTTATGTTATCTTATAGACGGGGTCCTTTTAGATACACTATTTGGAATCTTTTGTGCCCACCCCTCCTTTAGCTTACTCCAGATTCTCCATAACCGTATTATATCTCCCTTTCGCAATGCCCCGAAGAATCCAGGCTCCAGGTATCCGGAGCCAAGTATCTCCATTCTACTACTGGTGAGGTATCCAAGTATTTGCAATTTAGTAAAGATGAGAAATACTGGTTGTATTACAAAGTACAATTGAATCAGCCTCTATTGTCACTACATAGTATAAAACAAAGTCACTGTCGCTGTCTGTCCGTCCCTATGTAGACTTAAATTAAACTACGGGTTATGAAGTGGGTTTTATAATAGACTAGCTTCTGCTTGTACGACTTCGTCCGCGTGGAATAGTTATTTTTCCCGTTTTTTACACATTTTCCACTGTTTCTTCGCTCCTATTGGTCGCAGCGTGATGTTATATAGCCTAAAGCCTTCCACGATAAATGGTCTATCTAACAAAAAAAGAATTCGAACCAGTAGTTCCTGAGATTAGCGCATTCAAACAAACAAACAAACTCTTCAGCTTTATAATATTAGTATAGAAAAATAATTTTTGAATTCGAACCAGTAGTTCCTGAGATTAGCGCGTTCAAACAAACAAACAAACAAACTCTTCAGCTTTATAATATTAATGTAGAAAAATATTTTTTGAATTCGAACCAGTAGTTCCTGAGATTAGCGTGTTCAAACAAACAAACAAACAGACTCTTCAGCTTTATAATATTGGTATGTGAAAAAGGTTCCAAAAATTTATCTAATGAAACGAATTATCCCGGACAAACGATACAAAGTAAAACTAAATCGGGGACTTATATTCAATACTCTGAGTTTTTTTCAGTCCATCTTCTTGTTTAATGGAGTCCCATTACACAATACGCACGCGGAAGTGTTTACTGTCGTAATTTAAATTAATAATATCCCACGGGATTAATATGAATTACCTTCGTTTAAATTACCTCTCGACACCGATCCTTGCCTGCACGTGTCTAGCATAATTTAAAACTGATTTAAGAGGATTGTGAAGCTGTTGATTTTCATACAAAAGGCGATAACGTTTTACACCCAGTAAATGTAGTTAGATTTTTATAATTTTTGGATATGTTGTAGATATAATGAGAAACTACGCCTGTACGTTTTGATTTTTAAGAAATATTGCTTACGCTAAAATTTATTAGCATTTAAAAATCTCTATATAAATCTAATAAATTTAATAAATTTTAGCGTAAGCAATATTTCTTAAAAATCAAAACGTACAGGCGTAGTTTCTCATTATATCTACAACATATCCAAAAATTATAAAAATCTAACTATATTTACTGGGTGTAAAACGTTATCGCCTTTTGTATGAAAATCAACAGCTTCACAATCCTCTTAATGTACATAAATTGCGAATGATGTCAGCCTCACCACTTTGAAAAATACTGCATTGGAGGAAAATAACCAAATTAACTTGTATATTGGTTTATATTTATGCTCTTTGGAGTAAAAAAAGCTATAATAGATTTAACTCAAGTATAAAAAAATATATTTCAAATAGTCAGTTTGAAATCAATTCAAGCTATGTTGCAATTCCATTGTGTATGTAAAATTTAAACAAGGATAAAAATGTCACCTTCTTATACATCAATCTTTATAAAAGTAGGTAATTTAAAAAATAACATACAAAGCTTGTCATCTGTCAAGTAAATGTCATATTATTATGACTCTATTACTCTAAGTACTCGTAAAACTCAATATCAACTTATAAATAGCGTAATGTATTCCTTCAAATAAATTTTTCAGTAAAGATTCAGAGGTCTGCCGAGTTAATAATTTGTTTGCTGTTATTTATCGAGTCCGCATTTCACCCGTTTCAATAATTCAATGAGGGTACGAGGTATATATATAAGTATGTATTATATAGGGCAAGTACGCCAGGTTTAATATAACTAGGTTTGAGATGTAAATACTGTAAGCGATACTAACTGTATTTGTTCTTTGAATTTATACCTGAGTTTTGAATACTAACACGGTACCATGTGTGTTTAAATTAGATTAGTTTTTTTTTTTATTTAATCATAATTATTAGCAATCATATCTATAGATGTAATCCACACGCAGGCTTCGTCAAAAATATAGGTTGTGACAACATTAAATTAGCAACAAGCTTCGTCAGAATGAATATACTTATACTAAATACTTAGATTTATTTGTTTCTCAATAATCTTATCTTATATCCCTACTAATATTATAAATGCGAAAGTAACTCTGTCTGTCTGTCTGTCTGTTACGCTTTCACGCTAGAACTACTGAACCGATTTAAATGAAATTTGGTACAAAGATAGTCTGGAGCCTGAAAAAGGACATAGGCTACTTTTTGACCGACTGCAAAAAAGGAGGAGTTCCACGCGGACGAAGTCGCGGGCAGAAGCTAGTATATTATATATCGATTTGGCTGAAGATTGGTGGGAAAGTAGCTTTGGGAAAATATATAGCAAGATTTTTGGCCACTTTTGATGAATGCTACCTACGAGCCGTGATAAATTGTCGAGTCGACATCTTTTTATCGTTGTAGTCTTTATCTCGCGGTGATCTGTCCAAAATCGATAATGATGACAACAAGAAATTAGGGATGTCATGTCGATGTCGTCTTATATTTCTTCATGTTGACAACATTCTCAATTGGAATGAAACAACTGTTAACGGATTTAACTCGCGTATTTTTATTTTATTTTATTAGCTGACGTCGTGAGCGCTAGTAACGCCCCCTATTAGGTTTTAATTGTAATGTATAATAGCATTTTTTTTGCGCAAAATGTAACATAGTATTTTATAATTCAGAATAGGGTAGTTTTTCAAAATTTGTAATTTAAATATAAGGTAGTTTGCATTACTGTATAAATCACTTTAGCGTTAGACTATTGTCAGCTCAGTCGTGCTACGATTATGGAAACTGTAAATAATCCGAAACGTCAGCTAATAAAATAAAATAAAAATACGCGAGTTAAATCCCTTAACAGTTGTTTCATTCCAATGTGTAATAACCGCGAAGGCATCAGAAATTATAACATTCTCAATATTATGTCGACTCGACAGTTCATCATAGACTCGCTGCTAAGCTTAACGAGTATTCCATTCCTTACTAAGTTTATTTGATACTACCAATCCTAAAAAACATTACTGCACTAAAAACCCGAGCGTTATGACAAAACTACAACAGTCTAGTATTACTCTATGCGGTTTTCTATTGCGGATCAGAACTAAGCTAGTTTTAACTCAAGCTTCGCACGCAAATTTGTTCCGGGCACGATTTGTTCGCGAGATTTAAATTAACCAGCTATCTGATATACTGCAGGTACTTTAGCTTTTTCATAACTTTTATTAAGCATTTTGTTTTTGTTGTAACTGTAATATTGTTCGTTTATTTTTATAAGGGACTGTGCTATTTATGGCGCTATGGTTTTGCACGGATAAAAAGTATAACGGATTTTAATAGCGTATTTTTAGTCAATGCTAACTTCAACACAGTTGAATGTGGGAACTGATAAGTTTTCGAGACTGTTGTTTTAATCCAAAGATTTATCATTGTTTCTAAATATTTTTCGTATATTTCTTAGATGTTATAAGGTAAATGGTTTGGGCTGAATTAAATGAACTGGACTAATGGATAGAACTGCTTTGGTCTGTTTCAAAGTTATGTATGCATGATACATAAGCTTTCATAATTGATGTTAATTAAAACATATGCATTAGAAGGTAGATATTATCTAAAATATTATCTCAAAATAACTTCACATGCAAAAGTCATATGAGCAGGCTCATACTAATCGTGCGAGTTTTGAGTATTTATGAGTTTTGTTTTTTCGTCTGATACCCCACTGGGGTTTATTTGAAGACATATATGGTTTCTTAGTAAATTATGTATGCAATTTCATCCAAACTAGACATTATTTTGTAAAAAAATCGGTTCCATCGATTAAAGATATTATCTGCTTCAAAATTGAGTTTCAAAATTTCTCCCGTACATACCTACTTACATTGCAAGCTTTTAAATTAAAAAGTCAACCTGTTTGTGTCCCTCGTCGAATATAGCCATTAATTTATGTTTTCGGAAGAAAACCCTCAGTTGTAAATAAATAAACGGGGACTACTCCGACAGGCCTCTGCATTGCAATGAACAGGTTCACAACAACATTCACAAAACACAACCAAATTAATCGAGTTAATATTTCAATCAACTTTGAATCCTACGACCTGCAACATAAAACTCGAAATGGCGGGCGTTTTTCAAATTAGGTCGTCTAATGCATGTAAGTAATTCAAAATGAGGTGAAATACATGCAAATTGGGACCGCAAGGGAGTAGGCAGTGCAATCCAATTCCAAGTGTGGTGGAGGGAAATGTATTATTTTATTCAATTACTGGCTGTACCCTACGGTTTTGCTCCGACGTATTTATTTAAGTATATTTTATATATACGTAGCAAAGGCGAACTTTATATCTTGAGATATTCTCTACCAGTCAACCTAAGATTCGTACACAAAAAACAGTAGGGTCCTATTAGTATTTATTTCGTAGTATAACAGAAAAATAAACGTCACTGGAAAATTTACACTTTGTAGGGTTGTGGAAAACTGATGATACACATTATTATAAATACATAATTATATGTATCAATGAGCCGGGTACAAGTGCCAGTGGTTATCTTCCCCTAGCAGGAATCGAATCCGCAACCTCCAGTTTTGTAGTCAGGTGCTCTGACTACTAGACCAGCATGTCGTGAAATTCTTATTAAGTCTCAATAAAGAATTCGTGAAGAAAGATAGCCAACAATTTTCTTAGAGCTCATTACCTAAAGTATAGAGTGCACAAAACCTTATATAATATAATATAATAATAGTTGCCAGACGTCTGGCTTCTGAAACCAGGTTGTAGTTCCGCCTACTGGATTAAATTTAGTTCTGTATAAATACACCCAAAAACAGTTTCATAATGATTTCACTTCTTGGAATGAAACAATTATAACGGATTACATTTTATTTGAACTATTGACCTTTCGTAAACTTTTGCCGTATTCGTAGCCAACTGAGCTGATGATAGTCTAACACTAAAGTGATTTTGTATTATGCAAACAAACATATTTAACTGGTTCTTTCCTTGATTTGTATTTATTTCACTCCTTTTGGTTCAATTTTGTTCAAAGTATTATTGTTTATTATCTAGTATCGTCATTATTAACTAGTAGTGCAGTTTAGCAGGTTGTTTTTAATTTTTTTTTTAATAATTCCTGATACCTTCGCTGAATTATTAACAGATTTAACTCGCGTATTTTATCTTATTGGCTGACGTTTTCAATCTTTCCATATTCGTAGCACAACTGAGCTGATAGTCTAACGCTAAAGTTCTTTTTTACGATATATACGGATTCCCAACACGTTACCTTAGTTGTTCATCTCTGGGCTTGTAAAAGTACAATTCTATTGTAAGCCACTCGGCGCATTGCAGTAACCTGCCCGGTTTCCCGGTAAGGAGCATGCATTCGATTCCTATCACGAAAGCACTGACCCAATTGTGTTAAACAAGCGGAGCGCAATTATGTTTATTAGAAATGTAATGAAACGTGACACGGTACAGGTAGATATATTATTATGATTATTTTGATGAGATAATATTACAAGGACTGTCTCTGTCAGGGGGCCCTAGACAAGTGCCCAACGTTCAACGTTAACGACAAACGTTAGGACCAAAATGTATTTTTATTTTATATTTTTTTTTTATTTGACAAGGCACAATAACATAATACAAACAAGATACATTTAAAAACAATTTACATAATGAACACTTCTTAGTTTGCATTACAATTATAATTATGCACAGCATTGTTTGAGCATCTATAAAACCGGTATGAAAATATAATAGGGGAAAAACAAATAAAAACAGATACAAAAAATGAGTTAAGTGGTAGTTGAAAGTGGTAGTTGAAAGTATGGGATTTGACATCCGCGAACGACTGTCACGTACGTCACAAATGTCAAATCCCATACATTTTGGTGCTAACGTTTAACGCTAACGTTGAACGTTGGGCACATGTCTAGCCCCCAGGATCTTATTAAATAGGGAAATTTCTTCAATGCCATAAAAAACATACAAATTGTATCTATTATTCTTTATAATAGTTTTTTTTTTATAAATACACCCAAATTATTATAAAAGATTTGGTGCACCACGTACTTTCGGTAAATCAATTAGGTCTGGTTAACGGAAATTTTTAAAACAATCCTACGCGAGCATTTGAAAAAGTAACATAATTGTAGATGTTACTAAGCTGACAAAAGTAAAGTAATCCTAAGCCGTATGGAATACAATGGCAGCAGTAGAAGCACCCTACTGCCTGTGGAACCCTGAATCATTAATGGGATAATTTCGCCGGCTAACCGAATTGGCCGTGCGTTTGTTATTAAACAGCCGGATTTGGGTTCCGTGAGATAAAGGCAGGCCTGAATTGCTTTTGAATAACACAGTCCTATCACCCCGCCTTGAACATTAAAACCATGATGCTGTCAACTCCCTATAGAATTGGAGAGGGAAGACGAGAATAACTCTTTTATACATTAAAATTTCTGATGCCTTTCTGGTCATTACGCATTGGAATGAAACCACAATATTAGTATTAGACTATCGTCAGCTTAGTAGTGCTACGAATATGGGAGCTGTAAAGTTTTCGAAACGCCAGAAAATGAATTTAAATACGAGAGTTGATCCGTTATAGTCGTTTCAGTAATGTGTAATAACCGCGAAACGATTATTAATCTAGGCTATTTATTGACTACGTAATGCAATGCAAGCAATATTAATTTTGTGAAGGTATAATAATAGTACATTACGCACCAAGGCCAGTAAAATAAAAAATGTCTCAGATCACATGTAATTGTCGTCCGAGGCGAAGCCGAGGTTGACAAAAATGTGATCTGAGGCTTTTTTATTTTACTGGCCAAGGTCAGTATACTATTTTTCTGTTCGACGAAGCCAGAAAGCGGCAATTTCATTTAGCGCAGCGGCCACAAAGTTGGCGCTTTCCGGCCGGAGAACTGAAAATAGATTTTATGGTAACGTGTTTCCTAATGGTCTCTTGTTTAAGAATCTTCAATTATATTGATCTTGTCAATAAATCTAAGAATGGAAAATCTAATTTGACACAGACGAGAATCCAATTGAATAAATTCAGCGCAGTGTTCAATGGGCACCGAGCCAAGTCTTGAGATATTAAATCTTATATTTTAATAAAACCTGCTTTACTTAGCTTTTAGAAAATACCGGTTTATTAATTAAAATATGTACCTAAAACAGAAATAACCAAAATATAGATATAATACACATAAACAAAACTGCTTAGCTGACTAAAAGATACAGTAAAAATTTTGTAGGCTTTTTATTTTTTTCTACACTTTCGCATTCGTTTCGTTCGTTCGCTATTATCGATTTGCGCTAGTCTACAGTACTTAGACTACAGTACTTACTATAACTTTTTTATCCTCTTTAAGACGTAGGTATATATAAAAGGAGAAGCTGATTTTATGACTGACATATCAACGCAGGCTCTAAACTATAAGGGTTAGAAACTTGACCGGTTCCTTTTATAACGTAAGGAAGCAACATATAAAGGATTTAAAAAATCACCCCCTAAGGAAGTAAAATAGGGGTGCTTAATGCTTGTTGTGGAGGGTGGACTGTAATGAAAGCAATAGGTTTATGAAGAATATAGGGATTTAATAAGGTAACTTTAACGAACACAATATCACAACACAACTCAACCAAATCAACTAACAGACTAACAATTCCAAAAACAATCGATATATAAAAAAGGGCAATAGAATTAAAAGTGAAACTATAAAAACTATATATAAACAAGGAGTACGCAATAATGCTTATCGTGCGCCATCGCAGTCAGAAGCCGTTAATAGTTAGCCGTAGTCGCTGTACACCTTTGTGCAACTCATATACAACTTAATTGTTGTTTGAGCATATATCAATCTGTAGCAAGTAAAGGTCTTGGATGCCAGTTAACCGTATAATCGTTAGTGCCGTTTCACTCGATCGTCTAGGCAATTAGTTAACATTAGGTAGTGCTAAATGTATTTAATACAATCTGAGTAGTATTCGAACAAGATTGTTAGTTGGAAAGGGGGGTTGTAAGCTACGTAAGGTGACATCGTTTTGTGTTGACGGTAAACGAAAGTAATCCAGTTGAGGCTAGTGAAAAATCACGTGGTCAGTATTTGTCAATCCCTATCACTTCATTATTTTGTAGTGATAGTGATTTATACTTAAAACAAAGTCGCTGTCGCTGTCTGTCCACCATCTTTAAAAATATTTAACAGATTTTGAAGCGGTTTTTTTAATAGATAGAGTGATTAAAAAAAACGGTTTATTATATCACCCGTGTGAAACCAGCGTAGTCGTAAAAATTACCCAAAAAAACTGTATTGAATACATAAGCTATTTAAGCTTATTTAGACTCAAAACAGTGGAACCAAAATAGGTACCTAATGCTAATTGTCAGTGTGATTGATTAAGTGACCAAATAACTACGGATCGAACGAACTGAACGAATGACTTTCGAAATGAACGAGTGAATGAATAATAGAGGTGCTCTAAAACGAATGGAGTTCTTTTTACGTTAGTTATGTATAGAGTAAAATTGGAGAGAAAGAACACTAGTTTTAATAAAATTAAACGGTTACTTTTTCAAATAAAAAAATAAATACTTAAGTATAACTTGAAGTTGAAGTTTTCGTTGTATATATTATATTATGTCACTAGGTAGATACATATATACACATATAGTTAATAATATATTATGCTTACTTTACCTTGGGATATTTATACTTGCAAAATTTTGTTTTATTCATCTATGGATTGACTAGCGTAGTTACTTTTTTAAATAAAGGATATAAATAAACAATAACTTTATCATATTTTTTTCGGAAATATACACAGATAGACGTAACTTTCTCCAAGGTTTAGATCTCCATAACCTGGTAGTTCTTATATTGATTACTTAGTAAATCAATAACACTTTTCCTAACATAGAATAAATTTTAATTACAACATGTACTAGTTAACTCGATTCCAGGCGAATACTGCGCATTTTGAGCTTGACACACCACTTTTTACCAGGTGCGCTGTCGCCCGAAAACCGAACAGTTTCGATAGTTAAAAACAAACATAAGTCCAATTCGGACGGGTATTTTCACAGTTTTTTTCCCTTTTAACGATATACTGACATACTGAATAATTAACATGTTAATTTATAGTGTTACGACGTGTTTCAACTCACATAATACTAGGTTTTAGGAACTTAAATTAGTCTACAAGAGTGAGGTCTCTTTACGGTAAAATATTAGGTGTAATTAGTGTAAGTTAGGCACTAAGTGCCTTTAGGAAGAATTAAATGACTAATTTAGACCGAAAATGTTTATACGCGGGTATCTTACAGACTACCTATACCTAGTGCTTTTGTTTTGTAATCTGTGTAATACTATTTTTTTTTGTTATCTTTAAAAATATACGTAATATTTGAAACATTCCGTCAATTCTTTATGGATATACTTTGATAAAATCGGACCGATTTGGAGATAATATATTATGTGAGACAAAATTGATAATTTATAATATATTTTGTTACTAGAACTTAAAATTAAATGGTAAAGCTGTCAATGCTGTGTGGAAATACAAAACAAAAAATAATTTAAAAGAACGAAGTAGGTACTTATTAAAAATATATGAAAATCAAGAACGTTCTTTAATTTTTTGTCCCAACCGAAAGTATACCATCTAAGTAAACGAAAAGAAATTAAATAAACAAAGAAAATCGTCGACGTATTAAAATAAACAATGACTGGAAGTTAGTTGCAGGATAAACACCGGCCCGAGGAAAAGCAAATCTTGTTGTTTTCATAAATCTTTGATTCACTGCGCTGCGGCAAGATTGTAGAAACCGTGTTCTGGTACAAGAATAAAAATAAAATAATTATATTTTGTTAGGAAAAATAACAGGTGTCCGTTGTTACCAACATACAGTGTCGTATTGAATTAGTTATTCAATATAACACAAATCAAATCTGGTCTATCATCGAATAATATAAGTATTTCTTCACTTCAAAAATGAGCTGACCTTCGAACACTGTCAAATACGATTCCGTAGGTATGTGTTATTTTTATGCTTTTTGAGTTTGGAATAGTTTGGCTCTGCCTGTCCCACTCTCAAATATCTGTAGCTATATCAAGACGAAATCACCAGTGCGTAGTACTAGAATCAAAAGAAGTAGTGGAAAAAAGAATTAAATCGCTAGTTCTTATATTTTGAATGTACCTAACCACGAAAAGCTAGGCATTGCACCTCTGTAAGACCTAAAAGTTCGGACCAACATTTCGTAGCAGATATTGTGGCATAAATTCTAAAGTAACATTCAGAACTTGCCTTTCATAAGAATTTATGAAGTTGGAAATTAAACCCTAAGGTTTTCTCCACGGTCGTGAAATTAACTCTTCTTCTGTGGATGTATAAGGTTCAAAATACTTAGAACTTTTGTCATTTCTGAGGATTGGTCAAGTTAAAGATTAAGAGCTTGGTTATCTATTTTAATACTCAAGTTTTATACGTTCTGGAATACCTTTTGTAGTATTAAGTCAGAGTAAATACGATGTTCGGTAGCAGTTATATTGTTTATATAAAGTATTGTTTCTTCGGTAGTTTTTTATAAAAGTAACCAGGAGAAGAAAACTTGCAGAAAGTGACCGAGATTTCTATTTCTAGAGAAAAAAAGGACTTTTGAGAAGGTTCCTGATATAGGAAACATATTTTCGTTGTTATCATAATATTATTTTGTGGTAGTTGGTTATTGCTTACGTGCTTGTTCATCGGCTATTTCCGTTCTTCTGATAAGTCGGTTGCTTGTAGCTAGTGTCATTATTGCAGTGTTTAAACAAAAAATGTTGTCTAAATAACTTTAGGGTGAACCAACCTTAACATTCATACATATAAAAAATAAATCGTTACCTTGAGTTGGACTTCATTTTACATTATCGCATCTTGGGGATTATACACACGCGGCGACCTCCCTTGCAATAACATATTATCTTTATTTATGCCACGTAGTTAAAAGTAATATACATTCTAATTAAATATACCGTGTTAAGAATGTCTCTAATTGGTCAACCGCAGACTTTTCTCATTATCTCAATGTGAATAAGGCAACAAAATAATTTAAGAATGTTTGCGCATGAAAGAAAATTCAGAAATAGTACATTACAGACGGCGCAGGGAAGTGACGGCTTGCGAGCCGAGTATACAGTATAGACGGCCGACCGAAGGGAGGCCGGATATTGTTACGAGGCTTGCAAGCCCCTTCCCGGCTAGGCATGTATAGTGCTTTTCTCAAAGTAATGCAATGAAATAAATAAATACAACATTCAAATAAAATAAATTACACTTGAATAACAGGATTTTTTATTTTTTTACACCAAATACAACTTGATTACTTTATTCCGTTCTTGAGAATTACAACTTCTAACATGTACCAGTAAATCCCTTTACTTAACAACTTCTAGTTATCAATCGTATTAGCGTATAAGTCTTCAACAGGCCGTTAAACTCCAACCTCTAAACATTGCGAATTCATTTTACAATATTTGTCCAAAGATAGCCATCTCCTTTTTCGTTCCCGCGTCTTCTACCATGACAGCTCTGATTGCTGCTCGCCGCTGATTGGCCACGCTCGCTCGTCCGTCATTGGTCAAAATATACAATAGCCAATCATAGATCAGCGCGAATGTTGCCATTCGTAACTTAAATATACCAGTAAAACTAAACAAATAACAATACTTTTTAAAAGTCATGACAAGTATAAAATTGAAATTAATCTAATAATACAGATTCTTTTTTTATTCTCAGTTCGTGTATAATATAGGCATTAACGCGAATATTTTTGGTACAATAAAGTTCTAACTTATTAAAAAAAAACGGTTGCTTAAACTGTTTATGAAGATCAACGCCATGTTGATATTCAAATTAAAAAGAAATTACATCCCGGCCTAGGCCAGGAATGATATATTTCCTGGCGTGTTTTGACGCACGTAAGGACTATATTTCATTGCATGTTTGAGAAAATAATGTTTCTTAAGTTTGTTTTGAAGTGGTCTTCTCTTACGTTCAAAATGGAATTCTGTTGAAGGAAAATAGAGTTGTGAAGATGAGTCTCAGCTGTAAGCGTTTCGATTATTATAAATATTTTTATATATTTTTTTATGGTAATTGGTAATAAAATTTGGTCCACTATCCAAAATATTGATATGCTCGGCGTGTAGATGGGGGAAAGCATAAATATGTACCTACAGTAGTTTTCAGCAGAGGCAGTTCGTGCATTTATAAATTGTAACATGCCCATAACCTATTAAAAAAACCTTGCCCATACCCTATTAAAGGGTAGTTCATTTATTAGTAATGTAGTTTTAACATTTGAATCAAACAACTATTAACGGATTTAACTCGCGTATATTTACACGATTGAGCTGGCAAGTTAATAGTTGTTTCATACCAATGTTTAATAAACGCGAAGGCGTCAGAAATAATTTAATTTTAAATTGACATCAGTTCATAATCACCTTGAGAAGAACTCTTGAGAAGAACCTGCAATTAAATCTCACTAGGTATTATTTGTTTCAATAGAGTTATAATTATTTCAGTAACTTTTGCCTACATAATCCTATTAGCAGTCACGTTAGTGAAATTTTTCCTATGGATTACTGTTTATGATTCCGCTCTAACTAAGGATGTATTTTCTCCACAGTTTCTCGTGTAACGTTCAAGACATAAGAACCTTACTGTCTCATTTCTCTGTCATGTATTTTATAATGCCTAGACCTCTTGCTTCAATGCGTGTTAAAACTTACCCATTTTCTATATTAACTTGAAAAATATGTTCCTATTTCGATGTGAAATATGACTATTTGTTTCATGTCGTAAGTTTATACTTTCCATTTATTGCGTAGGAATGGGTTTTGTTTCTTGCTAAAGCTTTTTATTATTAACTAGCGGTTCGCCCCGGCTTCGCACGGATCCCTATTTTTTTTCGAAATAATATATAGGCTATGTCACTTAGGGTGAAAGTAGATTCCCAACAGAAAGAATTTTTCAAATCGGCCCAGCCGTTTTAAAGCTTATTCAATCCTAACAAACAAACAAACCCGGCCTCTTTATAATATTAGTATAGATTTAAAGATTGGTTAATTTAAAGACCTATTTAACATTAAGGTCTATTGGCTCGATCTGTAGTATGTCACATAACAAATTTAATTAGAACCCAGGTTTAACGGATTTGATTGAATGTTATCCGAATCCATCAGTTTACAAACAATTAAAACTGTCACTTTCGTATTTACGTACTCGATTGGCTCAAATCAATTCAATTGGTTTGATGAGTACTTAGATAGTCTTTATTATTTCTAACATCTTTCTCAGTTAGTAAACATTGAAATCAAATAACTATAACGGTTGAACTCTCGTATATTATTTTTATGCCAACTTTTCGTAAACTTTTATCAGCTCAGTTAAACTGTGAACTTTTTGTCAGACATTAACATAATCTTATATACGCAAGTTAAATCCGCTATAGTTTTTTCATTGCAAAGTACTCATAGCCAAATCAAGAGGCAAACAAAACTATAGGTACCTACTAATACAAAAGGAAATACATTAAGCTAAGCTTATCACAACCAACTGAAAAATACGCTCGATATACTCATATTAATCCGGTGAAGTAGAAAAATCAAGAACTTTCTAGATCCTTCCCGAATCAGATTCCAGTCACGTCTTAAGACGAGCTCATTCCATTATAGAAGCCTCTGGGAAATCGGTAGAAACACGTATAAACAACTCAATTGTATGTTGTTTAGGTCTTGAATCGAATATTGTGATAGGTTCAGAACATATTATTGTCTGTTAAAGATTTAAGTCATAAGCGATTTCACGTAGCCGAGATAATTCAATATTTTGGTTATAGGTAGATATGTAAATATATGTTGATCGTGTGATCGATAAAGAGAAACGTCTATAATGATATTTGTTATATACAAGTCGAAACCTCAGTAGTGATAACTGATTTAACTTCAAAAACTACTTTAGTGTTAGACTAATCGTCAGCTCAGTAGCTACACGAAAGTGTAAAGGTTCCGAAGCGTCGGCATATTAAATAAAATACGCGAGCCATTATACTTGTTTCATTTCGATTTCACGTGTTTGAATGTACTTACCTTAATTTACCATGCGTTTAATCATATACTATATATTTTATATGAATTTTTTTTATCTATTTATGTGCTCGAGATTCTACTACAAACTGGTATGAAAATAAAGGTAAGGACAAAATTAAACGACCTCCATTAAGACGTTTCTTTCCTCATACCGTCTCGGTCCGTTTCAGTCAATATTTCACACAGAGTACGTAGGAATCTTTTAGAATCTTAGTACAATTTCTAGACCTGGCAGGTAAGAATAATGGTTATTGGGGAAACGCTAAATTTATTACTGAGAAGGGTAAGTATATTTGAGTCGCGGAAAAGCGATATTTCTTTGAAAGTTTTGTGGATTGCCAGATTTTGTTTATTGCAGTTAAATCTTGATTAAGTACCTATCGGCTTACTTTTTATGGAGTCTTTTGTAGTTCTAAGTCCTATTTTTATATTGCAAAATATAATACAAGGTTGAAATTAAGATGTTATTATATCATTATTGTGGTATTCGGGTATATATAATTATATTGCAAACAAGAGACCTGAAAACTTTTTTGATTAGTAAAAATAATAAATTAAACTAAAGACTCAGTAACTAATCATTTAAAAATAGTACCAAAAATAAACTATTATTAAAATAATGTAATTTCCCCAACGATCTCATGATTTTATTATTTTATACCTACACGGTAATGAACTTATAAAATTTCCCAAACTTTATTTTAATAACATTTGTTTACGCGTTTAATTATCTCCGAATCGAGATAATCTTTCATTAGGAACTTTTGGGAACTCAAATGAAGATAGTGTTAACAGCAAAAGTTTTACTACGTTTCCCGTTTTACTTGGGATTTATTATGTGATTTACCTTAAGCCTTACTAAGAAATTGGGTATCCATTATTAACAACTACATTTCTACATAATTACTGCTATTAGTCGTCACGAGATAAGAGGACATTTCTGACATACCCATTAAGTTTATAGTTATTGATGAAGATATCTATTTGAGTAGCTAGAATACTGAGCTGCTTGAACACAGTGTTGGTAATAAGATTATGCAGATACTTAACTAGGGTACCAACTTAATAATTTCTGATGCCTTCGCGGTGTACACATTGGAATTAAATAACTATGAACGGATTTAACTCGTGTATTTTATTTTATTTGTTGACGGAGTCTTTAGTTTCCATAATCAGAGCTAACAATAGTCTAACGCTAATCTCCTTTAATGAACTCACTTTATGGAACTGTAAAGAATCCGAAATGTAATGCAAATAAAATAAAGTAAAATACAAGACTTAAATCCGTTCACAGTTGCTTCGTTCCAATGTGTAGTAACCGCGAAGTAATCAGAAATTATTAAGTTGGAGCCTTGGTTAAGTTTCTTCATAATCTTTACATACCTACTATTGTACAATTTATATTCACACTAGCGGTTCGCCCCGGCTGCGCACGGATCCCTATTTTTTTTTCAAAATATTCTATAGCCTATGTTACTCAGGGTGAACGTAGCTTTCCAACAGTGAAAGAATTATTAAAATCGGTCCAGTAGTTTTTGAGCCTATTCATTACAAACATACAAAAATAAGTACTTACAAATCTTCTCTTTATAATATTAGTACCTATAGATTATGTTTGTCGAGTATACAAGAATGTGGTAATTAGCCTAATTTCGGTCAGATCAACTGGATGACGTTGCAATCTGTTCATTGTTAATTCTGTTTAGCACAAAGAGACTAATAGGCGAACAAGGGTCACCGAAGCGCGTGCAGTGGGGGGCGTATGGGCGCCAGGGTAGGCATAGACAGGGTAGGTATGACATTGTGCCTATATGGAATGCACTCCCTTGGGTCAAATAACAAGTGATTCGTGTTTATGTACTTTCTGAATTGTTTCACCGTTTAATTTGTAATTGCGTATAAGATTCCGTAAATAATATTTCTTTATATTATTATCTTACGGTATTTTTAGTCAAACTATAGGTACCTAGTTAGGAGGTCAATATACTATAAAAAAAAATCGATTTTAAAAATCAATAAAAATCGGTCCAGCCATTTTAGAGGAGTTAGACAAGAAACACCGCGACACGAGAATTTATTATGAAAATAAACATTAATAAAGAAATACAACATACAAATATATGTACAACATGCAAGATTTGAATTTCGCCTTAGGCAAGGGTAAGGTAAAACATTATAAGTTTGTGTAACGATTATTTAAGTAGAGTTAACTCGATTTATGACGGTTGTTGGTAAATGGCTTTTATAAGTCTCTAAACATATTATTGTGTATTATACAGTTACCAATATCGGCGTACGTAGCCTTTTGCAGAAGTTTTTTTTTTTTTTTTTTTTTTCGAACTGAATACTGAAGCGCAGTTGGCCAGCTAATGGGCCTTCACTGCAAAACCGGACGGGTGGCGAGACTCCTGAAAGGAGACTCTTAAGCCTTTTGGTTTGCAGAAGTAAATAAACTAAGAAGTAGGAAATTGAAAATGCTTTTTTTACTCTTTGATACTTTGCATTGTTTGTCCGGTAATTTAGAATTGACTTACTTAAATCAATATTTGCTTTTATCATTAACTATAAATTCTTATGTTCGGGTCACAGAGAATAGTGGGATAGTTCCTTGCCTTACTGTGGGTACACCCATGCAACCTCAATTTAAAAATGAAAAAATCTACTATTGGAATAGGTATATATAGGAAGTATGACGTAAGCGTACAGTTGCTAACCTACGTCATGCTTCGCCTGAAACAAGAAACAACGAGGAATCCTAATCTAATTAGCAATTACGGGATGCTCTATACATTACCAAGTAATAATCTCACTATTACGTAAGTATTTAATAGGAGATTATTACATACTTAAGTGTAATAATGACGCTATTACGACCTCACATATCTACTCTTGACGTAAATACACTTCTTTCCTTTTCACTCAAAATGCTTCCTAAAAATGCTTATCGGCTTTTTAGAACTTGACCTCTTTAGGAAAGAGAAAATATATAATGAATATATAAAAATATATAAGCAACCTTACTTAGGTACCTACCTAAAGTAAAAAAATATATTTATGAATCAAAGTTACGTAGTTAATAATATCTGATGCCTTCGCTTCTTCGGCGGAAACAACTATTAACAGATTTAACTCGCGTATTTTTATTAGCTAACGTTTCGGATTATTTACAGTTTCCATAATCGTAGTACGATTGAGCTGACAATAGTCAATCGGTAGCAAATAAGATAAAATAAAATACGCGAATTCAATCCGTTAATAGTTGTTTCATTCCAATATTACCTATTTATATTGTGTGTAAGCGTATATTTTAGTGAAAACAACTGGGTTACATGTCTGTTACATCGCTTAGGCTTTTGCTAAAGTGATGAACAAAGTTTCCCAAAGTTTGATATTACCGAGCTGAACCCTGCGTAATTTGGGTCCAACCAAAATTTGGACCTTTTTGTTCCTAGTTATAAATACTTTTTAATATCCAAAATATGTAAGCGTGGTTTTGTTACCTTACTTTTTCAACGTTACGTGTCAAATCAACTGTTGCAAGATTAATTACTTTTTAGTTCCTAAAATAAATAAACGGGATCATGTATATGAAGGCATTTTATACCAATTGTTCCAAATTAAGGTTTTTATTTATTTATTGAGGGTTACCAACAAACGATTTGCTATTTAAAAATCTAAAACAGACAAACACATCCAAGACTTCGATACCAATGCTTTTATTGAATTGAAAAAGATACCTGGGAATAAAGCAAAGGTAGTTTTTACGTGGGTAGTTTGCATAATGTAAAATCATTTTAGCGTCAGCTCCGCCGCTATGAATATGGGACCTGCAAAGTTTTTGAAACATCAGAAAATAAAATTAAATATGCAAGTAATATGCATTATAATTCTTTTATTCCTATGTGTAAAGGCGGAAGCATCAGAATTTGCAATGGGTTTAATACATCTATCCTTGGTCGGATTCGAACCCTAACTTTACCTATGACATTCGGTTCAATCAGTTAAGTATCTAATCTTGAAACATGTTGTAATTTTGCTTGTAATCTATACTAATATAATGAATAGGAAAAGTTTGTTTGTTTGGATTGAATAGGCTCCTAAACGACGCGACTGAACTGATTTGAAAAATTCTTTCACTGTTGGAAAGCTACACTATTCCCGAGTGACAGGCTATAAAAAAAGGGATCCGGGCGAAGCCGGGGCAGGCCGCTGGTCTATAATATAATAATTCATTAATTTAAAAGCAAATTTAAAATACGAAATTGTGTTTCCGTCACCAGGTATCCCCGTAACAGCTAGGAGCCATTTTCTTTCACCTTCGCACAAACAAATGGCTAAACTTTTGCTCATAAATTTCTTCAACATTTTGTTTTCGTTGACTGTTGTTGCAATTAAATAATTTCACAGAAATTTTATTTTGGTTAAAGTTGTATGATAATTTATTTTGTAATCGTGACGATTCGCTTTTATATTTAAAGTTATGTACCTTTACATAATGCTAAATACCTAAAGATAGAATAGATAATTAGATAAAATTCTCAAACGAGAAATAAGAAACTAACTAATAGTTTCTCATTTCTCGTTTGCCCGCGACTTCGTCCGTGTACTTTTTAACAATAAAAAACGAAATACTTATTACGATTTTATGTAGGTATATAATTATATAAGATAATGGAATATGCCTTATATATAAAAATTAATCGCAAAATGTGTTGGTAAGCGCATAACTCGACAACGCCTGGACCAATTTGGCCAATTTTTTTTTAAATGTTCGTTAAAGTCCAAGGATGGTTCTTACGGCGAGAAAAAATCGAGTAATTGCTGGGAAAACCCTAAAAACAGCCCTTTTCTTTTCCCATACAAACGTTGTCTAACTAAAGTTACCTAATTTGAATTTCGAACGGGCAGGATGACGTCTGCCGGGACCGCTAGTTAGAATAAAATTTTAATCGTACCTATATCTATTTATTATCTACGAAACAATATAAAACTTTTAGGAATTCCGTACAAAATACAGTTTACATTTCCATAGTAGAGAAACTGAAACATGCTAACATAAGTAATATAAATTAACCAAGCTATTAATTATAATGAAACTTCAAACTCATCAATCTTAATCCAATACAAACTTTGAAGTTAAGCTAAATATTTGCTTTGGCAGAATTAAATAATAACTTCATTAACTCTTAATTGACAACATGAAATTATAATTTGTTCTAAAATTAGTTTATTCAGGACAATATGAAAATAGATATTTCTGTCCTCCGGCCACAAAGCGCCAAGTTTCTGTCCGCTGCGCTAAATGAAATTGCCGCTTTCTGGCTTCGTCGAACAGTAAAATAGTATACTGACCTCGGCCAGTAAAATAAAAAAGCTTCAGATTACATTTTTGTCAACCTCGGCTTCGCCTCGGACGACAATTACATGTGATCTGAGACATTTTTTATTTTACTGGCCTAGGTGCGTAATGTACTATTGGTGATAAGTTTAAAGTTTTCGTAACGAATTGACAAAAATACGCGAGTTAACACCGTTATAAATATTTTTAATAATTTCTGATTTCACGATTATAACACATTAGAATGAAACTACTATAAACGGATTTAACTCACGTATTTTATTTTATTGGCTAACTTTAGAATTGTATTCCAAATTATAATTAAAAACAAATGATATTGAAACAAAAATATCGATTGAATTTCTATTGATATAATAAAATAATAATATTGTAATAATTAATATTGTATTCCAAATTCGTATATTTGTTAAGGGCCCGAAGGCTTTCATATGAAAGCGAGTGAGAATTTCAATAAAAAAAGACATTTTTCAATACGATCATTATTTTCTTACCGGCCTACTTTTTTATGGTCGGAAGCAAAATTCGTACGTCGGTATGTGTAAGCTCTAGGTATATACAATATTGTTATCCATTTGGAAGTGTAGCTCGTGAATGTCCCTGGCTGCGTTTTATATAAAAACTTGGGGAAACGGATAAACCTTGAAGTAAAAAAAAAATGAGCTGACAATAGTCTAACGCTAAAGGTAATGTTTTATAAGCGAACCCGGGAAAGCAGATACACTTAAAATATTAACCTAATTTGCTATGATTATGGAAACTGTAAGGAATCCGAAACTTCAGCAAATAAATAAACATACGCGAGTTAACACCGTTAATAGTTGTTTCATTACAATAAAAATAAAATACGCGAGTTAAATCCGTTAAAGTTGTTTCATTCCAATGTATAATAACCGCGAAGGCATCAGAAATTATCATTCCAATTAGCTAGTAATTAAAAAATCTCACCAAAAACACTGTAACTGAACACATTTATAACTGCGTGTATTAAGTTATTTCATCGTAAAACCAATATCCAATATTGCAATATTATCGCAATTTCGTCCCACTATTAAGATTAATTGATTTATTGTCGAGGCTTATTCCATTACGGACTTTCAGCGATACTGAAAAAACTATCGTGGACATTGCTACGAAATAATATTTCTTTCATATATCGTTCGGTATTTATATATGTGATTATGTTCATTCATGTAACGTAAATAGAATGAATAAGGATAATCGGCCTTTTGGTTTTGTGCATGGAGCCCTGACTGCGAGATAGGAGGTTGCGGGTTCGAATCCCGATAGGGGCAGATATCATGTCAATGTAGTGAACACGACCATATTGGATGTTTCATTATGTATTTATGTATGTTTATAATTGCTAAAGAAATTATTGTACATGCTTAGTTTGGGACTAGATAAATTTGTTGTGATTTGTTGAAGATACTGAAAAAAAATTTTTTTTTTTAAATGCTCAACCGCAAATTTTATTATGCATCAAACACAGGTACTCCTTCGCGAAAATCAACTAGAAAACAAAGTTATTATATTTTTTGATGATTGAGTCATTCTATGCATTAATTGTAGCGATTAAAAAATGATATGTAGGTACCTATTTTTATTCTTCATGTTAAATCGCTGAGTTGGTTCGGAATAAAAATTGTTTAGTTATAGTTTCAGTCCCGGAAGTAATTTAATTTTCTTACATCCTAATTAGCATAGTTAATTACAAAAATCATTCCGTGTTAAGTTAGCATTTATACAAAACTATACCCAATTATCTATATACGTTTTTAAAGCCTCGAGATAATGATGCAATTATTACTATTTTGCAAAATTAGAAACGGAAGCGAACAAGGAATGAGCCCTCTAATTAAATGTCAAAAATCGGTTGCAGTAGACTTGACCTAGTTGAGGCAACAATCGAGTCGACGCAGACTAGGTTTGTGGGTAACAAGGTATAAAAGGAACTTGTTCACGAATTGAATAAGAATAATTACAATTCACTAGCAAGGCTTTCCTTTATCAAAGTTAATCTCAATGGTAGTTAGGTTGTAAAAAGGATTAAGTATTATTCTTTCACGATAATATTGACGTGAAAGAGTAACTAATATCTATATAATTCATATGTATTTTACTCTTTCACGCCATAAATCACGTGAAAAAGTAATTCACATCCGTACATTTTACTCTCTTACGTAATAACTTACGTGAAAAACTAACTAATATCCTTACATTTTACTCTTTCACGCTATAAATAATGTGAAAAAGTAACTAATATCCGGATCCGTACATCTTAACTCTCTCACACCAAAATTTACTTGAAAGAGTATCTGATATCTATATTATGTTTTGTGATAACCACGTAACATTCTATTTTTAATCTAGAAATTATACGAATTCAAACTCATTAAATTAACAGTATGCAGCTGCGTATAAAAATACAGCAGTGTCACAATACTTTTATATTTTATCACAATATTCATTTAAAATTTGAAACTTTAAACAGAAAAGTTGGAAATTTTCCATAATGAAGCTACTTTCAGTTCACGTTTATCACCACATAAAAGAAAAATAATCATAAAAATATATTAAAAATTTCATAATTAAAGTTACATTGAAGTCGGTCGCAATTTGCCGCATGTAGCGAAGTGAAAATGCGCTGTACGAAGCAATTTGTAACTACCGGTAATTAGCAAGATTTTAATAAACTTTTTACGGTAATTTTCAACTTTCCACCATTGTTGAAGGCAACGTCTAACGTAATTGCGAGTGGGTTTTTAGGGTACCCTAATTTAATGAAGCTATTTTTTATTTTTGGTACCTACCGGGCTTTGTATCAATAAATACACAGTTGAAAAATCTACTAGGTACGTAATAATATTATATATTTTTAGGCCTGGGATTTGCCGATTACTGACAATAATATAAGTATGCAGTTCTTAATTTTATAAAGATTTCAAAAGGCTGCAGAAAAAGAAATTGCTGAATTGACTTAACGTATAAGTAATATTTAATAAATTGTATTAAAAACAGGGGACACTATCTAATTATTTTAACAACTAGCGACTTTAGTCAATAAGTGTATAGTTAATAATTTACGATGACAAATATAAGCTTTGGGATTGAAAATTGAAATCGGTCGGTTTTATTGACAGGTTAATAATATTTCTTTTATGTATTCTGTACGGAACCAATGGTTCGCAAGTTAATTTCAATCTGGCCGTTATTTATACCTAAAAACATTACCTGACCGTATTGTTACCAAGAAATTGTTTCTGCGTCCTTTTTCTAATTAGAGTTATTTACTCAGTCTCCATTGTGACCGTAAACTTACATTTCGTACCAAATTGCTTTTTTTTTCATTTAGGCTGGATTTTATCCGTTAATGAGAAAATACCGCTTCCTGGAATAAAATTAAAATTTTGAGTATGTTACCGCGCGTAAAATAAATAGGTGCCTAGGTAAATCTTTTATTGGATAGGTACCTATATTTAAGTAGTGAGTTATTTTTAACAACTTAAGAGAGTCGGTAAAAAAAAGTGCAAGAAACTGAAAATAGTGTCACTAAAAATATTCAAACTCAGGAGCTAATATTTAAGGTAGAATTTAACACTTTTAGTTTTTAACTCGGTTTATTTAAAAGTTTAAAAGTCAGCACTTTGATAGCTGAAATAGCAGAAGGAGAATTTAGTAGAGAAAATGTTCTAGATTATTTTAAAATATTTAAAGTTTTGAGAATAATCCAGTGACATTTTGTGGTTCACAAAACGTGTTGAAAGTGTGCTGACAATTATTTTAATAAGTTAAAGTTTAAATCCTTTTAGCTTTGTCCCTAGAACATTTATATACCAACTGAACGAGATAAAATGAAATGCAAAATCGGATGAATTGAAAAACACGAATGAAACGTCACGTGGTTAGTTTTTGTTCGCGTATGCCAATTCTTTGAAACTTGCAATTGCTTTTACAAGTATTTAGATATCAAGGTAGTTGTCATAAATAAGAATACAATGCGATATTTAATTTTCTTTTACGGGAAATTAAGACTAGCTCCTGCCCGCGATTTTAGCTGACACTATAAGTAACCCGGGATAAATTATCAAAAATCCTTTCTATGTGCTCCCCAACGTTACAAAAAGACTAGTTTCTATCCCATACTAATATAGAAGCGCTAGTAACGCCCCCTATTAGGTTTTAATTGTACTGTATAATAGTAAAAAAAAAAAAATTTTTGCGTGAAATGTAACTTTAGTATTTCATAATTCAGAATAGGGTAGTTTTTCAAAATTTGTGTTTTAAATATAAGGTAGTTTGCATAACTGTATAAATCACTTTAGCGTTAGACTATTGTCAGCTCAGTCGTGCTACGATTATGGAAACTGTAAAGAATCCGAAACGTCAGCAAATAAAATAAAATAAAAATACGCGAGTTAAATCCGTTAATAGTTGTTTCATTCCAATATAGAAATGTTATACAGGGCCTTAATTCTATTAATTTAGTGCGCAATGCATCTAGTCTGTAAGCAGAAAAAAATACATTTTTTTTATCCGAGTAAGTCATATATCAGAGTAATTCGAAGTAACGAAAAGTAATGTGTTCTAAAAGAAAATAAATGAGTAGGTTTCGATACGTCTTGTGTGTTCAAAATCCGAGGTGTGATCAGTCTTTGTAAAGTAGATGATAGAAACAAAGAGTGTAAGTAGAAATAATGGATTGATGTTGTAGAATAGAAATACTATTTGCTTTTCTGGGACTTTGCATAAAATTACTATTAGGTACGTACTTCGGGTAGATGAGTAAATTTCAACCAATGTTTCGTCGTTTATAAGGGTTCGTTTTGTGAAAAGGTTATCTGTATCTATCTCTTCCCAGTAGCGAATACCTGAAGTTCAGCGGTTTTAGAGTGAAAGGACAAATTTACCAAAAAACAGATTTTATTACAATTATTTTTTCAGCGTTAGATAGCTTTAGTGTTAGACTATCATCAGCTCAGTTGGCTATTAATATTAGAACTGTAAAGTTTTCGAAAGGTCAGCAAATAAAATTAAAAAACACTAGTTAAGTTCGTTATAATTATTTCATTGAAATGTGTAATAACTAGGAAGGCATCAGAAATTATTACATTGTCAGTAAACAGCATCAGAAAGTACCTGCTTACTTATTGTTTAACACAAGGATATACCTTACCTAACAAGGATGAATTAATTATTAACCTTATAATTATTTTAATAATTAAATAACCTGTACCGAAAATCTCATGTTCTTATCTTTTAACCTTTATCAACATAATACCTCTAATTACTAACAATTACGTAGTTAAAATTCAGCATTCCCAAATCCACCCTAAAACGGGTAAAATTACAGCACTTAAATTCCTTTATAACAAAACCTACTTACCGAAACTACTAAAGCATGCTTAAACCATCCACGTTACAATGACAGGCGTTTAGTTCAAAATGGCGGGGGCTGTCAAGCCGAGATTTCCTGTCTGGGACCGCCAGTGTTCCAAGGATTAAATGCAGGTCTATTTGATGTCCTTAACCGGATCTCAATTTAAGCTTGTCGGACATTTTGAAATGGTAGTGTGATTTCATTGGATTTGGAAGTAATTTTGCACGATTCAGAAATTTTGATTTTATTTTTAGTGTCGTTTGTAACTAAAGTGTTTTACCTGAAAAGGAAGACTGAGAAGAGAAAGAGAAAGCGTCGGATATTATTGTATGTCATCATTAAGTAGTAGGTAACGTCCTTGGTGCTGGTCTCAGAATTGAAAGAGTTAAGTGGCAGTGAGTGAGATACATTGCTGGCAGAGTAGATGATCGTGGGACCAGAAGGTGCTAGAGTGGAGATCACGGACCAGGAAACACAGCACAGACAGACCCCTTAGTGGAGAACGCCGCAATCTGCTGGAGCCATCCGCAGCGTAAAACTGGTAGGCAGACACTATAATGGTACTTGGGGAACCCATTCACTGCTATCCAGCAGTGAATGTCTTTCGGTTGACACGATGAAGAATAGGCTAAAAGACAGTTTCTAAATCATGAAACACATAAAGGTACCTAGTTATGTGTATTCATACGATTGGAATTATTATCGATTCGATTTCTCCCGTCTGTTAATCGCAAACCTTTTGAACATCTTGTATCGGTCCTTCGAGCCGGATTCTATTCATATAAGCACCTACACAAAATGTTTTTTCATCTTTGAACCATTTATTAGAACGCTCGTCAAGAACATGACATTCATCTACAAAACCTCATTCGGAAATACATTTGTGGGCATAAATGTGAATACCTGAATAGGACTGTCAATAGCCATTTTCAATTACCATTTCAGAGGCAACATTATCCCACCGGCCGGAATTGACAAAACGGACTCATGTTCAATAAAGCTACAGTAAATATAGAAACGAGCAGTAAATAAGACTGAAGAAAACTGGGATCTCGATTTTTCTACTCTTGTCTTTAGTTTTGGTTCTGATGCAAATATATTTTAAGACGTTTTTTTTAAAGTAGCGAGTAAGACCAACGAGCTCAATCGGTGATCTTACTCGCTTAGTCTAATGCTACGAATACGGGAACTATAAAGTGTGATTGTTACTCTAAGTTTATATTGTATTAGTTGAATAAGATTTTTTGCATGTATCAGTGTAAACAATTGTTGGTAGACCTAATTAAATAAATAAAATAAAATAAAGTTTATATAACTATAATAACGCTAGCAAATAAATTAAAATACATGAGTTAAATCCGCTAGGTAAAGTTGTCGGTTTGATCTACAATTAATTACTATTTCTCAGAACTTTATTTTCGACTGCATTTATCAGCGGATGCACGTTTTACAGCAATAACGATATCATCTCTCTTTGCAAATGAAAACGTAAAAAATATATATCGCACACCTAGATCTAAAGGGATCTAACTCAAAAACCGGAAGATTTGAGTTATGCACACCATCGGATTCCAGCAAAACCCACCTAAACTAAAACAGGTTTCAGCTAATATAACTCTGCTAGCTTTATTATAAAAAGTATAAATTTATACAGAAAACTCATGCGTGCGTATGGACATATTAATCAGTTTCTCGCCTCTCCTGAAAAAGTACCTTTTTTGAGTTAGCTCGGTTTAGATCTAGGTGTACGATATATGCCATCCAATACTTCATTAATTGCAGTAAAGAATGAAACTTTAAACTAGTAACATTTCATATTTCTATTTATTTATGGTACGTTCATAACAACTAACCAAACTATTCTATTTACTGTGACAGTTGATTCTCATACGGATCGGCTTCCAATATTGATGGTAATACGAGAGGGCTGCATTAGGTATTTCGTCTAAGGCCGATAGAAATTGATATTTAGTACTAACGAAGAAATCGACTCTTTCATATCTATACTAATATTATAAAGAGGAAAGGTTTGTTTGGATTGAACAGGCTCCAGAACGGCTGGACCGATTTCAAAAAGGGAAAGCTACATAAAAAAAAGATGATCCGTGCGAAGCCGGGGCAGACAGCTAGTTACTTTATATACGTCATGGGTTCTTCATCATGGTTTCGTCATGAGTTCTTATAAAGGTTATTTCGGAAACGGTATAGATACAAGTTATAAAATTGCGATTGTAATAGTTACCAAATTAAATTAAAAGCTTTTATTTAATGCAATGTAAGTATATAAGTAACTAGCTTCGCCCGGATCCATTTTTTTTATAGCCTATGTCACTCGGGAATAGTGTAGCTTTTTTCAATTATTCAATCCAAACAAACAAACCTTTCCTCTTTATAATATTAGTAGGACTATGTTAATATGTCAATAAGTATGTACGGGTGAAATCTTGCAACCCAATTTTGAAGCAGATAACTTTAATAGAATAAGCTTAAATTTTGTATACTTACATTAACTATGTGACGTCATTCTAAAACCAAATTAAGGGGTTGACGAGGGATCAAATATACCCGAGTGGGGTATCAAGTGAAAACATGTTCATTCTCAAATAATAAAGGCCTAAATTATTTTTAAAATGTTTTTTCGTTTTGTAAATTGATAGTATTAGTAATAATATGCAGGTTTTTTTTCCGGTCATTGCTTTTGTCATCGGTACGAACGTGTACGCAGTATTTTAGGTTATCAGGTCAAGGGAATTTGTGTTTTTACCGCCGTACTTGCATTCAAATTAGCTTACAGGTAGGTACTTGAGGTTTCGTTCGTATTTTTTGTTTTTATAAAATTTTGTAAAACAAAATACTTTCGGTATGTTTTAAAATACATTTGTATACATTGGGATGAAACAACTATAACGGATTTAACTTGCGTATTTTATTTTATTTTCTGATGTTCTAAATAAAATAATTGTAAATTGTAATATTATTATATTGAAAAAATTATACATTATTGAGTTTATTCTCGATTCTTCTCAAGAGGTTTTTTTTTTGCTGAATCGAAAAAGAATATTAATTTTAACGTTGACATTCACAAGTGCCTGTTAGAGCCTAGCCTGAATAAATGATTATTTGAGTTTGAGCTAAAACTTTACAGTGTTATAGTTGCCATATTCGTAGCGCGACTGAAATGTTGATAGTATAATGCTAAATTGTTATAATTTCAGCTTTCACGTTATTATTAAAAACGTGCGCATACCCTTACTATCACCACAATACAATTGCAAAAAAAATGTAAAATAAGTCTGTCTGTTAGTTCCGTCACTCTTGAAGCTAAAACGATTAGCAAAGCATCACTTGTGAGCAATTATATACCTAGTACTAATTATTCAACGTAGACGAACACAAACAAAAGCTAGTTTATAATAAAACTAGCGATCCATCCCGGCTTCGCACGAATCTTTATTTTTTTCCAAAATCATAATTATGTCACCCGGAAATAGTGTAGCTTCCCAACAGTGAAAGAATTTTCAAATCGGTCCAGTCGTTTTGGATCCAAACAAACAAACCTTTCCTCTTTATTATATGAGTATAGATTTATGTAACGACCAGCTGCGTACAAAACAAAACACTGCACTGTACTTTAAGTTTTATTCCAGTCACATAAGCAATGCCGATAAGAAGTGCATCCCTAAATCCATTTTTATTACGTATTCAAACCCTACAGGTTAAACATTGCCAGCAGCTCATACGGAGGGGAAATGTACTGGAAAAATACCGTACCGTTTCGCACGATACAATGGCCAATACAAGCTGTATGTACTTCTATTTTTCTAGTAATTTGGCTCTAGAACTAGCGGTTCTATTTGGAAATAGAAAAGATGAAAAAGGATGAAGATTGGATATTCTAAATGTGCACTTACTTAACTATATTATTGTCATACGAAGTTATTAGTACTTAAAATAAAGTTCAATTCAGCTCACTTGACTACGAATATGGGAACAGTAAAATTTTGGAAACGTCACCAAATAAAATACCTACGCGAGTCAAATCACAAAGTGACAAAAGTGCGAAAGCATCAGAAATTATTAAGCACTAGCTTCTGCCCGCGACTGCGTCCGCGTGAAACTCCTCCTTTTTTGCAGTCGGTTAAAAAGTAGCCTATGTTCTTTCTCAGGTTCCAGACTTTCTTTGTACCAAATTTCATTAAAATCGGCCCAGTAGTTTTAGTGTGAAAGCGTAATAGACAGACAGACAGAGTTACTTTCGCATTTATAATATTAGTAGGGATATTAGTAGGGATTTGCCGGGTGCCATAATACCTACCTACAAACATAGTTCTACTATAGACTTTACTATAGAAAAGACTTTGCTGGTTAATAATTACTAATGCCTTCGCGGTTATTATACACTAGCTTCTGCCCGCGACTTCGTCTGCGTATGATTAGTATTTTACACTATATCGTTATAAAATATAGCCTATATGTTATTCTGATGTATAAGCTATATTGTGGTAAAGTTTCATTCAAATCCATTCAGTAGTTTTTACGTGAAAGAGTAACAAACATCCATACATCCATACATCCATACTTACAAACTTTCGCCTTTATAATAGTAGTAGGATTGGAATGAAACAACTTTAGCATAAGACTATTGTCAGCTCAGTCGTGCTACGATTATGGAATCTGTAAAGGCTCCGAAACGTCAGCCAATAAAATAAAATACGCTAGTTAAATTTCTTTATATTTATTTCATTCCAACTTTTTTGATTATTCATATTACTAGTGACCCGCCCCGGCTTCGCACGGGTGCTATAAACCTTCCTTAAGAATCACTCTATCTATTAAAAAAAACCGCATCAAAATCCGTTGCGTAGTTTTAAAGATCTAAGCATACATACGGACATACAGCGAAAACGACTTTGTTTTATACTATGTATTGATTATGATAGTGTTTACGTACATTTTCTGGCCCCACGTCCTCTCATATTGGTTTTCTATTTCCGACCTCTGCGCTCCGATGAGGAGTCAAGTATAGCGAATGCCGGACGTTTATCCGTATTGATGATGTTCTTTTGTTACGTAGTTTGCTCATAATTGGCTTAGCAACCCATTACGGAGCTAGTTACGATCCGGTTACCAATTATGCTCAATATCTTGGGTATTAGAAATTAACAAGTTTTATTAAAAGACGTATGGTGGCGGTTCTAAAGTTTTACGTTTGTGCTTTGAATACTGTTACTTGTAATTAACTTTTAATAGTAGATTATACTTTATTCCTTAAATATTTTTGTAAAATGTGAAAAGACACGTGGGCATATTTGGAAGAGGCCTATTACCAAATCAGGAGTACTTGCTGAAAAAACCGCCTTGAAATAACCATTTTTAAATACAAAAAAGGAACTTAATATTACTACGTACATATATTTATATTTTTTTTCTTAAACACTTTCACTGTGTAAAACACTAAAGATTGTAAAAGCAAAAAAATAAATGGTTTATTATTATTATTATGTAAAAAGACAAAATGAACTCTTTTTTATATGTAATAGGGATATTTTTAATCTTAAAACAGAATAGCAATTATAGTTATTAAAATGGATTATGAAAAACAGTAAAATAACAAATCCGATACTGTTTTCACGGATTTCGAAATAATTCAAAAGTACGAATAACAAGCACTTCCGCTAGAAATAACAGAAAATTAAGCGTAAAGTAAAATCTTCTTATATTTTCTTGAAGACGGCTCGCGCTAAACTAATTTTCATCTCCTTCTGTGAATGATAACAGACTTAGGGCGATGTGATAAAAGATAACAGTACGACATATGGTTTATTTAAGCGGTCGAAACTACGGCTTAGGTAAACTAGCCGTCGTACTGACATCATCGGACTATGTTAAATTAAGTAGCAAGAGCTTTTGTATTATGTTTAATATCTAATGAAATAAAATAATTAATGAAACATATTATAGGCAAGACTAGAAATAAAAGACATCAAAACAAACAGATAACAATTAAAATATCAGAATTGATAATATTTTAAATGTAATGTTATACTTCATCACCATCCAAGTTCTAATACCGTTTTTTCTTGCAATATTATATACCTACTTAAATGAATGTAAAGTTTTTGAACCGAAAGCACCTAACTATATTCCTCTTCCACTCATTTCAAAAGCACAGTTAAACTACCTATGTGACAAAAGCCAAAAGCAAAGTAATGGTACGGTAATAAAGTTACAGTCCACTTGTAGCGAAATCTTTGTTCATAACCTTTGTTTATAATCCCTACTAATATTATAAATGCGAAAGTAACTCTTTCTGTCTGTCTGTCTGTCTGTTACGCTTTCACGCTTAAACTACTGGACTGATTTAAATGAAATTTGGTACAAAGATAGTCTGGAGCCTGAGAAAGGATATAGGCTACCTTTAACCGACTGCAAAAAAGGAGGAGTTCCACGCGGACGAAGTCGCGGGCAGAAGCTAGTTGTTATATATATTTTTATTATGATGTTTCTGTTGTCTTACTGCAGTCAAGTGTCCTCTGTGCTCAGGTCTCGGATAACACTTATTGTGAGCTGAATGTCTAGGAATTGTTGAAAGACCATTCTCTTTGAATTTCAAATTTATCCTCAAACTGTATTAAAATGTTTGCATCCAAATATTTTCCTTGCAATTTGAAGAGAAAATATGATTTATTCGAACCAAAATTTGTGCCCTAATCTATCACAAAAACTACGGGTAAATATTAAATAAAAGTCGACATGTGATAGTAACCATGAACATAAACTCCATACAAGCAAAATAATGTTTTATGGAATGCCTACCCTATACCATGGCGCACATCACCTAGCTCCTATTTCACCATCGCGATAAAGTCGGTGACAAGTGACGATTCCAAATGCAATCCATACTGTCACTTGTCGCCGACAACTGTCAGGTTGGTGAAATGAGTGGAGGGGGGATTAAGTTGCTCGCTTGATGTTTGTTTTGGGTGCAGGTTCGAATTTGGCGACGGTAATTTTTGCAATACTAGATAAATTAGTAGGAATCTCAAATATGTTTTCGTTTATCATTTGCCGAACCATATTTTTAGTTTAGTTTATGTATGATGATAAATATTTTAATACGTTAAGTAGTATCTCTTTCAAGTGGCAAGTAATTAATTACTTTGATTTAATTACGTTAATGTTTTTTGGCTCAAAAGCGTTGTTAATTCCGTAACATGATTTTATTAGGAGAATTAAATTTAATGTTTAAAAATATAGATAAAACAATTCAAACATATGCTTTTTAAAAACTTACAAATAATTATTATATTTGTAATAAAAGTGATACAAAACATAAAAAGACTCAATTCGATTTGAATCCACGTCTAGTGCCGGAATACTTAAAACACCACTGGACCACAAAAACCTCATCACAATTCACCAAAACAAATAAAATGGCAGCCTTTGTAAAAACACCCACCTTTATTTGAATGTAGGCGAATTCATCACACAATACAACTGCTTCCCAGTAACTGAACTGTATCTGGGTCAATAAAAAGTACAGATTTAAATGTTTTATTTATTACAGATATCTATAAGTACAACAGTAAAGGTACCTTATTATTTTAAAGATTTGAGGATTTTGACTAAGACCTAGAATAATAATTTCTAATGTCTTCGCGGTTCTTACATATTGGAATAAAACAATTATAACGAAATAATTTCTGATGCCTTCGCGGTTACTACACATTGGAATGAAACAACTATTAAAGGATTTAACTCGCGTATTTTTATTTTATTTTATTTGCTGACGTTTCGGATTCTTTACAGTTTCCATTATCGTAGCCCGACTCCGTAAAACGAATTTATTTAATTACGCGTATTTTATTTTATTAGGTTACTATTTGAAAACTTTACTGAGATGACGTTGCCTGTATGGATTGAAACCTGTAGGATGTAATGAAATATAAACATCAAAAAGAAAATGTATTTTTAATAAAAATTTACCTAACATAAACATTTTTAGAGGTCGACTTCAGTTACTGGGTATGACTTATATGGTGACTGTATACTTTGTGTTTGTTTTAGAAATAGAATCGGGTCAATCTGTATTTGTACGGCTACAGACAGTTTTTTACCACTTCGACCTTTGTCATATTAAATTTTTCGGGTAAACAAACATAATTAGTGTATTGAACCAAGAATATCAATCGATTGATAGATCGTAGTTAATATTAATATTGTTTGACTGTTTGGAATCATATTACTAACAACTTGGTAGTCATACTAAGGATCTGGTAGTCATACTAAGGATCTCGTAAGATTTAGAAAATAAAAGATTTATATGACTATAATATGAACTAGCTACGAATTGACAAATATATATAATTATATTAGATCTCGAAATTTCAGTACCTACCTATAAAGTCAATACGCGAGTTCCCAAGTAACATACAAATTATGTAGACTTTAGTAAAAACTTTTTATAATAAACACTTATTAAATCATTTAATTTTGTACCTACAGCTTATAGAACTAATGTGCTGCTAAAATCCGTTATAGTTCTGTTTGTACCAAGACAAGAGTAGAAAAATCGAGACCCTCAATAGTATAAATATCATTATAATCGAAATACTAAAATAAAATCTTATGAATTTCGATTGATACATCGTAGTTAATACTAGTTATGATAACTGCGGAAGCATAAAAAAATATTATGATTGTTTTTATCACAAAGTATTCTCTAAAATACCGTTAAATGTAAAGTAAGTAGGCGAGGGCTGACCGTCGTTAGTTCTTGTCTCTGGAATCGATGGAACGGGGTCCATTAGGGACCGTAACGGGAACAAAATCGTCTTTTATTAAGTAAAATATATCTTGGACCATGATTTCAGGTAAGATTTTTAGGTATCTCGTGCAAAATTCGTGTTTTTTCACAAAGCATATTTGGTCCATGATTTCAGGTAGGTGTGATTTTTAGCTACCTAGTGCAAAATTCATGTTTTTTTATAAACTGTATTTTTAGTGATAATTTAGATTAAAGGTTTTAAACTATAGAGAGTTAAATTTACATAATACATAGTCATTATTAATGATATATTTTCGACGATCAATCGAAATTAGATCGTTATCTATTATTCAATATCATTAATTTACCTAATAAGTTCATTACTCGTTCTTCACTTATCGTGTGCCTAACATCTGTCGTTTCTTCATCATTCATATATCTCAACAGTCAACCCGTTCACGCGTGTTACAAAGTAAATTTAAACACCTTGGGGCCTAGACAAGGCGCCAACGTTCAACGTTAACGTTAAACGAAACTACCAAAATGTATTCGATTTGACATCCGCAAACGTTTGTGACGTACGTGACAGTAGTTCGCGGATGTCAAATTCCATACAATTTGGTGACAACGTTTAACGTTAACGTTGGCACCTTGTCTACGCCCCCTTGACAGCCAAGACATATTTGATGCTAACTGTACAACGCTCCAGTACTAAGCATTATATTCAAAGTCTGTGTATAACAAAAACTGAATTAATTTAAAATGGCACGGTGGAGTTACCTTCATTTACTTCGTTAAAAACCACGAAGCAGCGGCTTGTAGCGTAAACGAGCCAACTGGAGGCAAGACAGTATCTATTATGCGACACCACGCTACGGCCAGGGCTACCACTTATAATAATTAACAGGGAAAACTATTTTTTATTTTATTACACACTAGCTGTCCGGCCCGGCTTCGCACGGATCATCTTTTTTATAGCCTTTTTTATGTCACTCGGGAATAGTGTAGCTTCCCAACAGTGAAAGATTTTTTTAAATCAGTCCAGTCGTTTAGGAGCCTTGTCGATCCAAACAAACAAACAAACTTTTTCTCTTTATTATATTAGTATAGATTAGTATAGACTAGCGGTACCGGCTGATATCATCCCGCCAGCAATGTGCGATTTGACAGTGGTTATCATAAAGATACTTTTAAGTACAGTATTTTTATATATAATTCATAATTTTTCGCGCAATTTTATTCAGTTTTCGTTCGCATATGTCAGTTACATACAATTTTGCATTCGTTTCGTTTAGACGCTATTATCAATTTGCACTTGACTAGGAGCCTTCTTATTGGTATTTATTTTTATTTTAAAGCAAAGCTTGATGTGGATATTTTTGTTTTTTAATCTGGCCAATAGCATATATTTAAATATCAAATAGGTAAGGTTTCTCATTAATGTGAGTAAAAAAAAACAATTTTGATGCAATTTTAAAATTTCACAATATTTTCCTCTTGCTTTTATTAAATTCACCTTTCGTGATTAGCATTTCATCGTAGCTTCATTTGAATAATCAATATATATATATATATATTATTATGTATATATATACTTTAGGTAAAATTACGCAAATATGAACATTCAAGGAAGATAATATGATTACTAAGACAAATAAAAGCTTTAATTCACATTCATATGTAACACTTTACTTTACATCTTACTTTTGCCTCTTTTGACGATTTTAACTTTATTATTACGGTTAGGTACCTATATAATTTAGTGTTCGAGTAGTTACCTACATTAATAACATCAGTATGACAAACAGTAGGTATGTATAAAACGAAGTCGCTTTTCGCTGTCTTTCTATGTATGCTTACATCTTTTAAACTGCAACAGATTTTGATGCGTTTTTTTAATATATAGAGCGAATCAAAAGTTTACATAAATACATATACAATATAGTGAAGGAGCGGGTCGTTAGTGTAGCATAAAATAAAACTTTTGTTATTTCTTTCTTACTTACCTGTTTACATTTCGTGCCAAACTTCACAGCGACTGCGGCAACCCTATTGTGCCAAGTTATTGTTTCCACGTCTCTCACTTGTAAAGGTTTTGTTATGCAAAATAATGAATTCGTCAGTCTGCATTATATTTGCAAAGTAAACTCGTTCGGTTTTAGGTCACGTTTACAGTTCAAGATATATTCAAAACGAGGGGAGAAATTAAGCTACCTGCACGTGAAGCAAACATGTGACTGTCGCGTATATATGGGACATAAAATATATAATGGTGACTACTTACAGAATTATCGTTCTGGAATAGTACATTACGCACCAAGGCCAGTAAAATTAAAAATGTCGTCCGAGGCGAAGCCGAATTGACAAAAATGTGATCTGAGGCTTTTTTATTTTACTGGCCGAGGTCAGTATACTATTTGGCCCGCAAGTTGGCGCTTTCTGGCCGGAGGACAGAAAAATATGTTAAATTTTAGGCACAAAAATATCAGACGCACATATAGTTTTGGTCATAGAATTCATGTAAGTTAAATAAAAAAAGCACATCTTTTTATTTGGTTCTTTACAGATTAAAGTAGGTAGGTAATCATAATAATTTCTGATGCCTACGCGGTTATTACACATTGGAATGATGCAACTATAACGAATTTAACTCAAGTATTTCATTTTATTTACTGAGTATTTTGTTTGCTCAACTAGTTCTTTAAGCTTCTGTATATTGTGCTCAAAATATATCTTGAATACGTCTAAGGTCCACAGGCCTTGCAGCTATAAAAGCAGGTATCCCCATTACTAATTCATTACCTACTCTGGCAGCGGTTAAAAAGCACTAGCCCGAAGAAACACCAAGAACGACGTAACTTACCATGCACCTTAAAAACTTACGACCTTCCATTACCGAATTTTCATAAACCCATTGTTTCATTTTCGTAGGTTGAAGGCTTTCATTATTTTTCGCCGGATTTCGGTATATTTTTATTACGCTTTTTACTAGATTTAAGTTATTACAGGTTTTATAACGGGGCTTTAGGTTTTTAGAGTGAAAAAAGAGTTAATTGAATCGGAAAATCACGAGTAAAAGGAAACAGTTTATAGTCTAACAAGATTATTATTTTTCATAATTTGATTACTTCAGCTATATTTTATGAAGCGTATCTTGTCGCTTCACTCAAAGGATTTCAAATTTTTAGGACAAATTCGTAACTACACAAACAAGTATAAAAATAACCGCAATAAACATGTAACGGAAGAATTCCATATTAAAACAAGAGAAGAGCATTATTCTTCCTTATACAAAGTAGTTACATTATTACATTTGAGTCTAGTTCTATTATTACATTGAGTTGTATAACGAGATGAAGTTGAGCCACAAAATTGCTCAGTACCTCTTTGAGTCACTCATTTGCAATGACTCAACTCAAGCCATTAGTATAACACCATCTCGAAAATGAAGTGAAAATTCTCTATGAACTTTGAAACTTGAAACTCAAACATGGCCGTTTACAGACCATCCGTTATTCTCGCTTTTATGTTGCTGACACAGAGCTATCGAAGTTGGTTCACTAAAAAGTCACACACATCTTTATGTAAACGGATAACAGGATATAATAATATGTGAATGTTGTTTGAAGTTGGTTCACCAAAAGTCACACATCTTTGTGTAAAGGGGTATATGTTAACATTGGTGTTTGCACACATTTGTGCAATTTGGAAAGCGTCGATCTTTGTAGTGTTCGGTGTAAGGGGATTGTTAACATAATGTTCTGGAAATTCTTTCCGTGCATTTTATAAGATAACAATGCACATAATTCTTCACTTCGTTTTATTATTTTTTTAATACACTATACGAGTACAAAGTTCGCGTGAAGGATCATACACATCGGTAAGTACATATCGTATATCTTCGAAAATGTAGGTATTCTAAACATAATTAAAGACTAAAAAACAGATTATATACCTGATAAGTGCGGTTTGATAAAGAGTAGGTACTTATGCATTGTATTGGATTGACTCTGACAATCTATGACGCTAAAAATGTTATTGTCTGAGGTCTACAATAATTAGCAAAGTTCGTAATTCCAACTGTCCGTCTGTATCACAACTAATGGCGAAAAGTTCCGACATATTATTTCGCAGCATTCAGTTAGAGTTATGTCGCCAGTATTTCAGTGGAAATATGCACAAAAGATTTTCGACGAAATGAGAGTATGTGCACTCGCGGACAGCTGTCAATGGTGCGGTTTGCGAAATATGAAATACGGAATTGTATATTAAAAGTTACAATGTTTGTAACAGCTGTGTGCGTTGTTTTTTCCGAATCGTGTTTTTGAATTTATTGACAATGTCCTTTTTGTTTGAGTAAGTTTTTTTTTCATTTTAATTTGTGGGTATAATTGTTTATTTATGTGTTTTTTTTTAGACGGTCGGGCTGCTAGTTAAATTATACCATCCTACTACTATTATCCTACTACTATTATAAAGGCGAAAGTTTGTAAGTATGGATGTATGGATGTATGGATGTATGGATGTATGGATGTATGGATGTATGGATGTTTGTTACTCTTTCACGTAAAAACTACTGAATGGATTTGAATGAAACTTTGCCACAATATAGCTTATACATCAGAATAACATATAGGCTATATTTTATAACGATATTGTGTGAAGTACTCATCGTGCGCAGACGAAGTCGCGGGCAGAAGCTAGTAAACCATAATTTAATTAGCAGCCCAACCCGTCTTCAAACCTTCCTCTTGAATAACTCTACCTATTAAAAAAATCCGCCTCAAAATAAGTTGCGTAGTTTTAAAGGTTTAAGCATACCTACATAGGGACGGACAGACAGTGACAGCGACTTTGTTTTACACTATGTACTGATATTTTTTACATATACTTAATACATCTGTAATTATATAGCATAGCTCAAATGTTACTCACAAATTGAATAATTTGTTGTCATAGTTTTATGGCACCCAAACTTGTTTTAATAAAATTTGATGCCTCACGGTTATTACACATTTCAATGAAACAACTGTTACTCTGTTAGACTATCGTCAGTCGGCTCAGTCGGCTGCCAATAAAGGAATCGTACAGTTTTCGAAACATTAGCCATCAAAATAAAAGATTCAAACCTGTTACTTACAGTGGTTTCATCCCAACATCTAGTTCTATCATCAGAGTTCCTATTCCCGTATTATATTTACACCTGTAACTATCTATATTACATAATAATACCTTTGTAATTCGACGCAGATACCTGTCAAGGCCGTGAACCGCAAGGTTTCTTGGCATATTGAATTACTAATACTATTGCCTATTTAAAGACGGTGTGGTTGGTACGGAATATTATCTTGCGTTACGTGTTTATCGCTTTATAATTACTGGAGGTGTGTATGTTAATTCAAGCCATTTTATAATAATTCCTTTTAGAATAACCGTTCACGAGTGTCTCGTGTATCGTGACCTTACTAGCGTAGACAGGAGTAGGTAGGTACACATTATTAAAAGGAATTATCTAACAGTATTTTCAATCGCTTCACAAATATAGTAACAGACCTATAATTAGAAGTAGCTGGCTCAGTAGCAAAACTATGTGGTCTTGCTTGAATTTAAACAGGTACCTAGACTATGGTCAGCCCAGTCGTGCTATGATTATAGAAACTGTTAAGAATCCGAAACGTCAGCAATTAATATAAAATAAAATACGCGAGTTAAATCCGTTTATAGTTGTTTCATTCCAATATTATGAAAATGTTGCGTAAAACTTTCTACAGATTTCGTAAATAATGTTGGCCGCTTATATATAATCTATAGAAAAAAGTACATTTTGAATTGTACTCACCGACATTTGAATTTATTTTCTATATATTTTATTATAATTATGTACCTATACATGAATTGCTGAATTCACCTTGATAAATTATATTACACTACGGTATTGTAAGTTTGAATCGCTTCGAGGTAGCAATTATTGCTGGACATGACGTAATACCCTCATTTCATTGTAAAGCGTCCGACATTCCTTCCCTATTAATTAATCCTCAATTTGTACAGTCGACTAGAATTTACAGTACTATTTTGCAGAAACCAGTCACGGGAAGCAAAAGAAAAGAAAATCTTGCTTTAATAGAAAAGTGACTCGAAATTCGAAATGTGACATGAATTTAAATTTAAGTGACGACTTGATTTCGATATTCGTTACGAAAAATTTTCGTTATCGCCACTCTTTATAAATTAATTAATGAAATTAAAGTGGAAGATTCTTTTTTATTTTGGTACACATAAAACTTGGTTTATACCAGTAATTTTAAACAGATACCTAATAACATTCTGTGTTAATTCATAGATATTATTCTGCAGAAAAACTATAAGGGAATTTATGAAGGTTGTTGTATTGTGAACAAAACTTTACATCATAACATTTCAAATTTACCTACGGCCCGTTGAACAGAATGTTTGACTACGAAACCAAGGGTTACAGATTCGAAATCTAGATATGCTTAACACATATCTACTATATATACGTACCTAACACTATGTACTATAATATATGCATATGTGTTGGGCTCAAGTATCTGCACCTCAGTATTAAAATGTCTTATATGTATTATGAAAGGAGAAGCCTAGCTGCCTAAGCTATAAGGATTAGAAACTTGAAATTCTGCACACCTTTTATAAGACAAAAGAAAGAAGAGAAGTTAGTTATGTAGGTAGGTATATTTAATTATTGTCTACTAGCTTCTGCCCGCGACTTCGTCCGCGTGGACCTCCTCCTTTTTTGAAGTCGGTTAAAAAGTAGCCTATGTTCTTTCTCAGGCCCCAGACTTTCTTTGTACCAAATTTCATTTAAATCGGTCCAGTAGTTTTATCGTGAAAGCGTAACGGACAGACAGACAGACAGAGTTACTTTCGCATTTATAATATTAGTTAGGAAGTTAGGATTAGGATAGCTAGGATAGTCTAGACATCCCATAGTACCTATATAAGCTTGCTTAGTTTGGGAATAGATGAATTGGATGTGATAATTCTCAAACATGTTATAATAATATAATTGTATTGGAATGAAACAACTATTAACGGATTTAACTCGCGTATTTTTATTTTATTTTATTTGCTGACGTTTCGGATTCTTGAGCTGAGCTGACAATAGTCTAACGCTAAAGACACTTTAGCGTTAGACTATTGTCAGCTCAGTCGTGCTACGATTATGGAAACTGTAAAGAATCCGAAACGTCAGCAAATAAAATAAAATAAAAATACGCGAGTTATATCCGTTAATAGTTGTTTCATTCCAATGTGTAATAACCGCGAAGGCATCAGAAATTATTAATATAATTGTATGTTCGTATGCATGTACACTTAAATAGCATTTGGAATGATGTCATTTGATATGTGGTTTATTACCGACACAACAGTGCCATGTGAATAGATTTTATCAGTGTTAATTTAACATTTATCCCATTGTAATAAAGTTAAATTTAGTTTGTACAATTTTGCTGAAATTGTGATATGAGATTGAAGATTTAGTGAGCTTTGGTGTAATTACTGAACGCTGAATTTTGTATTGTCCATTTTCACTTTTGTATTTGATGCAATATTTGTTTTGCTTTTATGCTAGTTTTTAAAGGTTATTTCGTTCACATATTTTATTTGAACGTTTTTTTTTATTATAATAATAAAAAAAAACGTTTCAAACAGAATACTACTTTTTTTCTCTTTACTTATTTTATTACTAGCTTCTGTCCGCGGTTTTGTCTGCGCACGTTAAGTCTTTTATACAATATCGTTATGAAATATAGCCAATATATTATTTTAATGTAAAACCATTCAGTAGTTTTTGTGTGACAGAGTAACAAACATACACAAATATTCCTACTAACTTTCGTGTTTATATTATTAGTAAGTAATCGGTATAACAAGAAATGCGGATGAAAAATACCAAACGTGCTTAAAAAGTAGAAAAGCAAGTATGCATCTATATTTAATTATAGTACATACCTACTACAAACTAGGGGTTGATCAATTTGTACATGTCCTTTAATTTTTCATGCTATCATTGATGCGGGTCCCAATTACTTATAAGGGACGATAAGAAAAGGTCCAGGGATTATCACCGAGAATTTGTTACTCGTTATTCGTGGTAGCAACCCTGGATTAACATATCGAATTTAAAAAATAAAATTTGCAAAGAGGTGACTTTTTACATTAATTATATATGGGCGAGCTTCTTGGTGACTTTTAAGTACCTGGGTCTAATTACATAGGTATGTAATTAAAGCTTTTTGTCCTATAAGGCCTGAACGTAATTTAAGATAAAAAAGAAACAAATTTGAAGAAGTACTTTGGCTTTGGCTATCAGGATGTGTATTGTAGGCCTTCGGCCCCGCCGGCGGGGTCGCTGTTGCGAATTGCATTAATCAATTGTTGACAAGTGTACCTGAAGCACAAGAGAAAGGAACCTTAGTTAGGTAACTTTGGAGATACTTAGTTTCTTATCTTATAATTAACAAGCGCATATTTTTAAATCGTACACCGAAACCACTAAGTATAACTAATTATTCAATAAACCAAAAAACAGGAAAACGTCGAATCATTGTCAATTAAAAAGAAGAACGACCCTCATAATAATATCATTGTCTTAAATAAAGTAACTAAAATTAATATCACAATTTCTCTTTATTTCCTAGACAAAGCTCGCCTGCGCTATTGTGTCATATTCGGTACGTCAACTATGGAACTTTTTATTTTGACACTGTGGGACTTTTGTATTGTGTTATAATTTCGCTGCCGTTTTTGGAGGCCATTGTAAAACGATTTAAAAGATAAAAACGCCATTGTTGCGTATATAAAACGGGCGCTGTGATAATTTGCTTTGTAATAAACGTCACGATGAAAATGATGTTAAAGATTAATTATAACGCATAACTTAATAAAAAGTAAAATGGCGATCTATAAAAATAAGAGCTAAGTCCTCTAAAAATTTGTAGAAGAATTCTAGGTAGGTTGGATTAAATAATTTAAATTTAAAAGTCTCGAGTATTAAGAACAATTATTATTGACAAGGTCCTCGTGTCTAATCTATTAATTATGTAAAACAGACGGGCGGCGAAACAAGATTTTTAAAATAAATGCAATTTCCAACTAGAATATACAAAGTCGAAGCATATTCTGAACCCCAAGCTTGCAACTTTTGGTATTATTACAGAAACACTATTATATTTATAAAGGAGAGCATTTTAAAGAAACCGTAAAAATGTTTTTGTTATTAAGTATTCTGAAAACGTGGTGCTAACACAAGTATGCAAATTTCTTCACGTTGTTTTCCACGCCGCAGAGCCAATTTTTTTTGGATCGAATTGTCTAGAACTTCTTCAATAATAAAATCAATGGCAAGTAGTTCAGAATCCGCAGGTAAATAGTTTTGGTCAAATCATGTCACGTGGTACAATATAACTCTCATAACTAAGAAAATGAGTTTCCTGAGAAAATACCTAGGAAACAACCAAGTTTCTATTAAGTTTTAATTGATTCCAAGCAGTTGTAACACAATTTATACTGTAATAAGAATATTTTTATAGAATAAGCGATGTTCTACGTAGCAGGGACGTCGGTACCTTTGTATATCGATAGATATCCTTTCAAAGACTAAACTTAATTTACATAGGCGACCGTGTATTGCTCTTATACGGAGATAATTAATTTCCCCACAAATTGTTGCTATAGCCATTACCAGCTTCCAGTACTCAGGTAAAATACACTGGGCATTATATTAACAGCTTCGTAAAAGCGACGTTGCGGCTTACATCACAGTCCCTTGTAGTGTTCGAGGTAATTTCGATGGACACAGCCTAACTTTTCCTTTGACGCGATAGTTTTAATTTCTGCTTCTCACTAAAATGTTCCAGTAATATGGAGCTTTATAATTTTTAAGCGGAATTGTGTGGGCTATTATAGCCGAGGAAGTTAGTGAATTTTATGGTATAATGAGGTTCAGAAATGAGGGCCGAGTGACAAAAATCTGTTAGATCTAGATACGCTAGTGTATATCTAGTTGTCGTGTACCATGAGAGATAGCGTTTTGTGATTGGTGGATAATAAGAGTGAATTTTAGACAAGCAGTAGCCCTCATTTATTAATAATAGTTTATAATGTCCTAGTCTTAAATAAGTATGACAAAATAAGCATCAGAGTCATAATCGTAGTTATCATGTTTTAATGGGTTATTTTTTGCGTTGTAAAACTTTTTTATCAAATATATTTCAAGGGTTCATTCGCCTTATGGTCTAAAATTAAAAAGGTAGTTATTTTAATTTAATGTTAATTGGTAACATTTTAATTTGTTACCGAGTAGTTTCTGATACACTGCAAGTTTTCCGCGTAATGTGCGGGGAAAGTTTGTGTTTTGTTTGAGCTTCAATTAACATGACGCATACAATTTTGAACAGTAAATCAATGAAAATCAGTACTCAAATCGGTGGTTTTTTTTTAAATATCGTAATTTAAGTAATGATTAAGTATAACTGTTACCAGGTATTTTTCGGTTTTATTACTATTTTAATGTGTAACTGGCCACGATTATGACGGGCTGTTGTTCTAGTGGTCAGAGGCCCTTACTAAGAAACAGAAGGTTGCGGGCTCGAATCCTGCTAGAGGCAGATGTCAATGTAATGAGCACTGTCATCTGTACCTTCCTTCGGTTGCTATTATCAATTGGCACCAAGACTTGTCTAGGGTTCATGGTCTCGTTTAAAAAATGCTACTTAACATATAGGGGAAAAAACTAAATTTTTGTACATTGGAATGATACAACTGTTAACAGATTTAACTCGCGTATTTTTTATTTTATTTTATTAGCTGACGTTTCGGATTCTTAAAATAAAAAATACGCGAGTTAAATCCGTTAACAGTTGTTTCATTCCAATGTGTAATAACCGCGAAGGCATCAGAAGTTATTACATTTTTGTAGATTAGGTACTTAGGGCAGCAATCAGGAATTTCTGTCATACTGTTTGTAAATTATGTATTGTGGGTCTCTACTTCTCAAGTATGTAATACTTGAAATACCAACAAGTAATAGCAGAACCCCGTCTCGGCAGCTCATAACTCTCAACTACACTGAGATAAGTATTCGTACCGTATGTTAAGCAATTTATTAGAAGTTGGCTATGAAATCTTTAATAAATCTTTGGCCAATTTAACCTAGTGTCAAACTAAATAAATTATGGGTATAATTGCCCCTAGCAGGATTTGATCACGCCGCCTCCGACTTCGTAGACAAGTGCTTTGACAACTAGACTAACAGACCATCCCTACTTAATATTATAAATGCGAAAGTAACTCTGTCTGTCTGTCTGTCTGTTACGCTTCCACGCTAAAACTACTGGACCGATTTAAATGAAATTTGGTACAAATAAAGTCTGGAGCTTGAGAAAGGACATAGGCTACTTTTTAACCGACTGCAGAAAAAGGGGTGTTTCACGCGGACAAAGTCGCGGGCGGAAGCTAGTCTTTAATAAATCTTTTGCCAATTTAACCTAAGTAAATTATGGGTACGTACTAGAAAACGTATAAACATAAGTACATTATAAGACATCCAGTACCTATGTGTATAATTGTCCTTATTAGGATTCGATTCCGCCACCTCCGGCTTCGTAGACAAGTGCTTTGACAACTAGAGTAACAGACCATATTAATAAATATGATTATTTTTAAATTAGCTTCAACTTCTGGTTACCCCTTTGGGGGGTGAATTTTAAAATTTCTTAGTGATGCCCTACGATATAAAAGAAACCTTATCCACAAAGGTTTTTAGGATTTTAAGTTTCTAACCTTTATACTTTACGCCCTGTGTCTGTCATTAAGTCAGCTTCTCCTTTAATATATAGATAGGTATAGGTATATACGATAGGTTAGTTCTATTGTTAACACGACATACAAATCAACAAGACTTAGATTTTTGTAAACAACCTGAGTGACAAATAAAAATTTAAGAAAATACGCGTATTGCAGATCTAAGTATAATAGCAAGTATACATCTATACATATATTTAATTATAGTACATAGGTACCTACTACAAATTAGGGGTTGATCAATTAGTACACGTCGTTTAATTTTTCATGCTATCATTGATGCGGGTCCCAATTACTTATAAGGGACGATAAGAAAGGGTCCAGGGATTATCACCGAGAATTTGTTACTTGTTATTCGTGGTAGCAACCCTGGATTAACATAGATCGAATTTAAAAACAAAAATTAGCAAAGAGGTGACTTTTTAAATTAATTACGGTTTTTTGTCCTATACGGCCTGAACGCCATTTAAGATAAAAAAGAAACAAATTTGAAGAAGTACTTTGGCTTTGGCTATCAGGATGTGTATTGTAGGCCTTCGGCCCCGCCGGCGGGGTCGCTGTTGCGAATTGCATTAATCAATTGTTGACAAGTGTACCTGAAGCACAAGAGAAAGGAACCTTAGTTAGGTAACTTTGGAGATCCTTAGTTTCTTATCTTATAATTAACAAGCGCATTTTTTTTAATCGTTCACCGAAACCACTAAGTATAACTAATTATTCAATAAACCAAAAAACAGGAAAACGTCGATTCATTGTCAATTGAAAAGAAAAACGACCCTCATAATAATATCATTGTCTTAAATAAAGTAACTAAAATTAATATCACAATTTCTCTTTATTTCCTAGACAAAGCTCGCCTGCGCTTTTGTGTCATATTCGGTACGTCAACTATGGAACTTTTTATTTTGACACTGTGGGACTTTTGTATTGTGTTATAATTTCGCTGCCGTTTTTGGAGGCCATTGTAAAACGATTTAAAAGATAAAAACGCCATTGTTGCGTATATAAAACGGGCGCTGTGATAATTTGCTTTGTAATAAACGTCACGATGAAAATGAAGTCAAAGATTAATTATAACGCATAACTTAATAAAAAGTAGAATAGCGATCTATAAAAATAAGAGCTACTTCTCTAAAAATTTGTGGGAGAATATACTTGTAGGTAGGTTGGATTAAATAATTTAAATTTGAATGTCTCGAGTATTAAGAACAATTATTATTGACAAGGTCCTCGTGTCTAATCAATTAAAAATGTAAAACAGAAGGGCGGCGAAACAAGGTTTTTGAAATGAATGCCATTTTAAACTAGAATATAGGTACAAAGTCGAAGCATATTCTGAACCCCACGCTTGCAACTTTTGGTATTATTACAGAAACACTATTATAAAGGAGAGCATTTTAAAGAAACCGTAAAAATGTTTTTGTTATTAAGTATTCTGAAAACGTGGTGGAGAGCGAACTAACACAAGTATGCAAATTTCTTCACGTTGTTTTCCACGCCGCAGAGCCAAATGAAAAGACACAATGACATTTTCTTTGGACCGAATTGTCTAGAACTTCTTCAATAATAAAATCAATGGCAGGTAGTTCAGAATTCGCAGGTAAATAAATAGTTTTGGTCAAACCATGCCGCTTGTTTGGTACAATATAACTCTCATAACTAAGAAAATGAGTTTGCGGAGAAAATACCTAGGAAACAACCAAGTTTCTATTAAGTTTTAATTGATTCCAAGCAGTTGTAATACAATTTCTACTATAATAAGAATATTTTTATTGAATAAGCGATGTTCTACGTAGCAGGGACGTCGGTACCTTTGTATATCGATAGATATCCTTTCGAAGACTAAACTTAATTTACATAGGCGACCGCGTATTGCTCTTATACGGAGATAATTAATTTCCCCACAAATTGTTGCTATAGCCATTACCAGCTTCCAGTACTCAGGTAAAATACACTGGGCATTATATTAACAGCTTCGTAAAAGCGTCGTTGCGGCTTACATCAGTCCCTTGTAGTGTTCGAGGTAATTTCGATGGACACAGCGTAACTTTTCCTTTGACGCGATAGTTTTAATTTCACTCACTAAAATGTTCCAGTAATATGGAGCTTTATAATTTTTAAGCGGAATTGTGTGGGCTATTATAGCCGAGGAAGTTAGTGAATTTTATGGTATAATGAGGTTCAGAAATGAGGGCCGAGTGACAAAAATCTGTTAGATCTAGATACGCTAGTGTATATCTAGTTGTCGTGTACCATGAGAGACAGCGTTCTGTGATTGGTGGAATATAAGAGTGAATTTTGGACAAGCAGTAGCCCTCATTTATTAATAATAGTTTATAATATCCTAGTCTTAAATAAGTATGACAAAATAAGCATCAGAGTCATAATCGTAGTTATCATGTTTTAATGGGTTATTTTTTTTGCGTTTTAAAACTTTTTTATCAAATATATTTCAAGGGTTCATTCGCCTTATGTTCTAAAATTAAAAAAGTAGTTATTTTAATTTAATGTTTATTGGTAACATTTTAATTTGATACCGAGTAGTTTCTGATACACTGCAAGTTTTCCGTGTAATGTGCGGGGAAAGTTTGTGTTTTGTTTGAGCTTCAATTAACATGACGCATACAATTTTGAACAGTAAATCAATGAAAATCAGTACTCAAATCGGTGGATATTTTTTTTTATCATAATTTAAGTAATAATGAAGTATAGCTGTTACCAGGTATTTTTCGGTTTTATTTCTATTTTAATGTGTAACTGGCCACGATTATGACGGACTGTTGCAATGTTGTTCTAGTGGTCAGAGGCCCTTACTAAGAAACAGAAGGTTGCGGGCTCGAATCCTGCTAGAGGCAGATGTCAATGCGATGAGCACTGGCATCTGTACCTTCCTTCGGTTGCTATTATCAATTGGCACCAAGACTTATCTAGGGTTCATGGTCTCGTTTAAAAATGCTACTTAACATAATATAAGGGAAAAAACTACATTTTTGTATATTGGAATGAAACAACTGTTAACAGATTTAACTCGCGTATTTTTTATTTTATTTTATTAGCTGACGTTTCGGATTCTTAAAATAAAAAATGCGCGAGTTAAATCCGTTAACAGTTGTTTCATTCCAATGTGTAATAACCGCGAAGGCATTAGAAATTATTACATTTTTGTAGATTAGGTACTTAGGGCAGCAATTAGGAATTTCTGTCATACTGTTTGTAAATTATGTATTGTGGGTCTCTACTTCTCAAGTATGTAATACTTGAAATACCAACAAGTAATAGCAGAACCCCGTCTCGGCAGCTCATAACTCTCAACTACACTGAGATAAGTATTCGCACCGTATGTTAAGCAATTTGTTAGAAGTTCGCTATGAAATCTTTAATAAATCCCTGGCCAATTTAACCTAGTATCAAACTAAATTATGGGTACCTACTAGAAAACGGATAAACATAAGTACATTATAAGACAATGTGTACAGTTGCCCCTAGCTGGATTTGATCACGCCGCCTCCGACTTTGTAGACAAGTGCTTTGACAACTAGACTAATAGACCATCCTTACTAATATTATAAATGCGAAAGTAACTCTGTCTGTCTGTCTGTCTGTTACGCTTCCACGCTAAAACTACTGGACCGATTTAAATGAAATTTGGTACAAATAAAGTCTGGAGCTTGAGAAAGGACATAGGCTACTTTTTAACCGACTGCAGAAAAAGGGGTGTTTCACGCGGACAAAGTCGCGGGCGGAAGCTAGTCTTTAATAAATCTTTTGCCAATTTAACCTAAGTAAATTATGGGTACGTACTAGAAAACGTATAAACATAAGTACATTATAAGACATCCAGTACCTATGTGTATAATTGTCCTTATTAGGATTCGATTCCGCCACCTCCGGCTTCGTAGACAAGTGCTTTGACAACTAGAGTAACAGACCATATTAATAAATATAATTATTTTTTAAATAGCTTCGACTTGTGCTTACCCCTTTAGGGGGTGAATTTTCAAATTTCTTAGTGATGCCCTACGTTATAAAAGAAACCTTATCCACAAGGGTTTTTAGGATTTTAAGTTTCTAACCTTTATACTTTACGCCCTGTGTCTGTCATTAAGTCAGCTTCTCCTTTAATATATAGATAGGTATAGGTATATACGATAGGTTAGTTCTATTGTTAACACGACATACAAATCAACAAGACTTAGATTTTTGTAGTTAACCTGAGCGACAAATTATAAAATTCAAGAAAATACCTGTGTTGCAGATTTTATCTAAGGTTCGAATTCATTTTGCGCATATCACGAACTTTTTACATTGTGGCGTATAGAATTTTTCGTGGAATAGACAGAAGATTTTTAACAGTTTTTTAACTAACTTGAAAATGGAAAAATGTCGAATTGGACATACAGAATACGAAGAATATGGACAGACTGAATTGTCTAGTTTTAGTCTATTTGTAAGAATTTTTTAGTCATTCTTTATTCATCGGAATAAAGCAACTATAACGGAGTTTGTTCGCGTATTTTATTTTATATTATGCTCACGTTTTGAAAACTGAATAGTACCTATCCATATTCGTTTACATTTCTAACCGAAGATCTGGTCAACCATACTAGCTGTCTCGGCGAACTTCGTACCGTATTTTTTGAGAATACAGACTGTAGCGCCATCTGTCGGGTTGTTTTGTGAATCTAAACCATCCAGGACGCCAACCAAACAAAAACAATCATTTAAATCGGTCCAGTCATTTAAGAGAAGTTCTGCCAGTGACATACACATGTACAGTAAGATTGTATATTATAATAAACTAGCTTCTGCCCGCGACTTCGTCCGCATGAAACTCCTCCTTTTTTGCAGTCGGTTTAAAAGTAGCCTATGTCCTTTCTTAGGCTCCAGATTTTCTTTGTACCAAATTTCATTAAAATCGGCCCAGTAGTTTTAGCGTGAAAGCGTAACAGACAGACAGAGTTACTTTCGCATTTATAATATTAGTAGGGATAGTAGGGATTTTGGTATTCATAATAATTATCATTCAGTGCATATCTTAAGAATTCTAAGAGTACATTTAGATCTTGAAATAATGAATTTTTAATAGTACCTAATTTTAATTAATGATACCGGTTTAAATGCCGATGTCACCAGTAACAGTACTGAACTTAGCACTTTTTGTAATTCTACTACTAAAGTTAGCTTTGTAAAAGAGTTTTCATTCTAAACTCAGTTTACTACATTCTATGAAAGCTACAGTGTCAAGAAACAAGAGAATTCCAGTTGTAATAGAAAATTGTTTAATCTACTGGACGTTTTGTATTTAAACTTAATTAGTTCTGTAATAGTTTATTTAAGTATTTTTTTAAAACACCCGTTTGTTAAGCTTCACCTGCACTTTAAGTTGTATTTCTTTTAGTTTACGGCGTATTATAATCTATAGGTACTAATATTAAGAGGAAAGATTTGTACCTATTTTTGTATGTTTGTAATGAATAGGCTCAAAAACTACTGGACCGATTTTAATAATTCTTTCACTGTTGGGAAGCTACGTTCACCCTGACTAAGATAGGTTATAGAATATTTTGAAAAAAATAGGGATCCGTGCGAAGCCGAAGTGAACCGCTAGTTATATATAAATCATGACTTTGACTAACTATATAAATTTTTATAAATTTTATATAATTAGTCAAAGTCATGATTTTATTTATTCTCATAAACAATTTATTTAGTAATGTCTTCATAATGTACTTTTCGTTAATTAATAAACTCTATCGTCGGATTAGCAGGGTCATGAGTTCAAATCCCGACCAACTACTTAAAGGGTTAAACCCCTAACCCCATAAATAATTACGCCTATTTTGATCAAAACAATGACGAAGTATTTTATAGACATTTATAGCGACCTTAATACGTCGATGTAAGGTTCACATTTGAACATACGTTCAAAGACTAAATAGTGTTGAGAACAGAAAGTTTGTTTGGTACGAGTTTGTATAGAAAATTGAGTGAAAAACGAAATTGCCCAGTGAAATGGAATTGTATAAGAAAAATTTCACGTCACAAATTTAGGGTTAATTAATCATATAACGACATGTTTGTTTCTTTGAAAATAGGATCTAATAATAGACAAATACTAATAGAATATAAATTTAATTTTATATAAAGTATTTTCGCGTATTTTATTATATTTACTGACGCTTCGAAAACTTTACAGTTTTCATATTTGTACTAGCTTATTAAGTAAGATAGACTGTAGTAAAATCACTATAGTGTTAGACTATAGTTACCTCAATCGGTAACGAATTAAAATAAAAAAACACGAGTTAAATCCTACGTAAAGGTACCTTTCAAATGTATAATAACCGCGAAGGCATTAGAAATTATAAAGTTTTTTTTTTACAAAAATGCAGTATTACTTAGAAATGTACTTTCTACACATAAAGTCGTAATTATAATCTATGACTTAGTGCCCGGTTACTCAAGTAATTGTCAGCTGATGTATTTATATTCGAGGTCGGGTCGGGCAACGAGTGATTTATAAGAATGCTTGAGTTTTTTTTTTTAAATAAAGGGCTCGAGTAAATGTATTTGGCATTGGACACCTTTTACGAGGGGCTAATAAATTCTATTTTTCCCGTTACGGCTTTTCGTTCGTGTTGAAAACTTCCGGTAGTAAATGTATTGTTTCTATAAATGTGGTTTATTGCAGCTTTCAAGGTTAGTGTGTATGAACTTTAGGAAACAAAACGGTTCTATGGTTATGTATGTCTAGGAAATTTTAAATAATTCTCTCTTTTAAATATTTCTCTTACAAATAATCTTTGTTGCGTTAAAACTAGAACGAATGGGGAAATTTTGACTTGTCTTAAAGTTTTCTTAATTGGCTTTATTTTAATTGTTTCAGGTAATCATGAAAATTAACCTCGACACTGAATATACAAAAGGCTTATAATTAAAAGGTAAGAAAATCTTAGTAATTAAATTTAATTTGGTATCAGCATAATTAAGCAAATTGTTGGAACAAGCATTATATATCAGTTTAATTTAAATTGTAGCTATGTTACCCATGGAGGCCAGATTATACTCTTATTTAGACATATAAAATCTATAATATAAATATAAAGATCTGGTTAGCAATGGCTAATCGCTAAAGTTAAAATCTACCTTGCTTGGTACTATATATGTAGCTATTATGAACTAAGTATTGAACATAAATTTAACTACACATAACCCTAAACCTTAATAAAAGCAAACTTAACCCTTTATATAAGTAGGACTATTTCTGTAATTTTTACAAAAATATTTTTATCTTTCTAATCAGTGTTGTTTTTACTGTCATCATTATTTGTTATAATTATTTATTTCACTTTTTTCTTAAATAAAAAAACAGGCTTAGGGGAGATAGGGGAGGGACGGGCAGTCGGGAGACATAGGCACCCCCCTTTATTTCCAATTCTAATATATATATTTTTAATTCCCTATTTTGGTACATTAGTCTACCCACTGACCACAATGTTCATCCATAGAATACGTGTTATTTCGTTCATTTGTGAAATACAGGCGCATATTTAGTTTCGACACCAATCAATGTAACTATTTTGTTATGATTTTAAAGTAAACGAAACAAATACCTGCTGAAGGTATGTTCTTTTTTAATATTTTTTTTAATTATATATGTGCTAAGGTATAAATTAGTTTGCAAGTCACGCTAAAATATATAACCAATTTTTTTTACGAAAATATTAAAATCAATAAATATGCAGAGGGAGCAATGGCCACTTTTTTTGAGGGAGGTTTGGGCATGCCCAATGCAATATAAGAAAATATATAAAAAGAAAATATTGTTGCTTTCACTTGCAAAGATATCTGAAACATTGATACATAAAAGATTCTTCATTGAAATGGTAACTTCACATTTTTTTACCTCGGAAGAAGAAAAATTTGCGAAGTACCCACATGATGTATTCTTCAAAACTTCATTATGTATTGAAGAAGCCGCAAGCTTGTAATTAGCCTATTTTGATTACTTTTGTAATTACATATAAGTTGAGATTATATATTTGACCATAATTTACTGTGTATATTTTAATTATTTTATAAATATTAAGTGTTTTATATGTCATGCCCAAACCTCCCATAGCCGGTGCCCGTACCTCCCTACCATAGGGAGCTTTGGGCACATTTGACATGGTTCTGAAATCATGGTATAACTTAGAGACTGTTTATAATTTGTAAACTGTTGTTTATGAAACATCTAGCCAAATATATTGCGCAACTCACCTTGGAAGTAAATTTTGATTATATTGATAATTCAATTTTTAAAAATTAGTTACGTGAAAAAGTGCCCATCCCTCCCCTATCTCCCCTACATGCAATGTTCCTCATTAAATAAATTGAAGGCTTCAAAAATAAAGAAATGTAGGTTTTTCACGTTCACCTTCATTTGTATAGTCATTCATATAAGTTCTTTTGAAATTACTGGGCTGTGTTACTTTACTACATTATGTAAGTACATTTATAATAATAATATATAAATATTCTTCTTACATCATATTAAAATAAATTAAAACTTAGATTTCAGTAATAATAATTTCTGTATTACATTGGAATAAATCAACTATACCGGACTTAACTCGCGTAGGTTAATTGTAAGCTGTTAAGATAATTTCAACTCAGCATACTACTTATATTATAATAACTGTAAAGATTTTAAAAATTACATATATAAATTGGTTGGATCCATATTATTGGGTTCATATTATTGGTTAGAAATGTCCATGTTGTTTTAAGTTTTCAAGGAAAAAAATAGATAAAGATTAGATAAGATTTTCTAAAATAAATATCCATTTTTGACGTTTTTGATTAATTTATCGTCATTCATTAAAATTTTTCATTTCGATGTATTTTCCTCGGAAAGCGCTAGTACTTACTTATTATATCTAAGAATTGGTCATCTACCCAAGTTATGCTATGTACACTCTTTAAGTAAGTACCTACTAGTACTATTTAATCCCTAAATATCTTTCATGAGTAAATAAGTAAGGTCTGGTGGCCCTTGGATCTTGCTCTATAAGAACAGAACAGAATTGGTACGTGTGTGTACAGCCTAACTTACTTTTTAATATTAATTTTAACAAAAGACTAGCGGCACGTTTTGTACAAATTAGTGGAGTCTTTTTATACCATGAATTATTTAAGGCACTTTAGTAACTTAGCATTTCCTATCGAAGTAGGTCAAATCATAAATATTTAGTTGCTTTCCTCACACGGTTTGGTTCGACTATGATGGAACACTGTGGTATATATGTACAAGCTAATATAAGAAATGTGGTATATTTGACACTTCTTACTAGTTTAACATTATTATAGGAATACAACTCGATATATGTATCACCACGTCAATATCAAGTTATAATATAATAATAATAATAAATCGAATAAAAATATATATTTTGGTTTGTGTCAGTATTCTATTTAAGTAGTGTTATAACTTTATAGTAAATTCTGACAGACGAATGCCAAGTTTGGTTTGTATTATGTCAATTCCATAAATATCTTGGGACAATTAGGTAAAGGAAACTAATGTAAAATTTTATAATTATTATGCAGGGAATTTAAAAAAAAAATGAAGAAACATTATAAAGAACTGCGGGAACGAATCTCGGGTCGCTCGTGAATTTTCTCAGTAACATATATTTTTTTACTGTTTACCATTCTGTTTATATTAGCAGTAAATCACTAAAGTAGCATAGAATTTATATAAAAGCTGTATAAAGGATGTATAAGGGTATTCGTTCTAACAAGCTTATTAACTTGTATGCTTGGCAAGGTTTGAAGATAGTCAAAAGCTCAAATTTATTTTTAAATTTACGCGGGATTTCGTAATATAATTTGAAGAAAAGGTAAAGAATTGTGGAGAAAAACTAGTACTTAAATAGTAAGATCTTGAATAACTGGTAACAAATCACTGTAGAACGCATATTGCGTGTTTCAGTACGTCGTGAGCGAGAATTTATGTCATGTTATTAATAGCGAGGCTTGTGCGATAGTTTCTACTAGTTTTTGCCATCGACTTCATAATGGGAAAAATTTTATGCATATGAACTAACTATAGTAGGTAACAAGTGATGTATTTTAATCAAGTCATCATCTATACTAATATAATAAAGAGGAAAGGTTTTTTGTTTATTTGGATTGAATGGGCTCTGAAACGACTGGACCGATTTTAATAATTCTTTCACTGTTGGGCAGCAACACTATTCCCGAGTGACATCTATAGGCTATATAAAAAAAACAGGGATCTGTGCAAAGCCGGGGCGAACAGCTAGTCAAATTATAAAGTCGATTATGGTTTAGTACCTTATTTTCACGATTTGGTATGAGAATTTATTACAAAATGATATTTTAAATAAATAGAGAGTTGAATATCTAAAATAAAATAAACGTAAAGATGCCATTCTAGCAAACGGGGACTTAAATTTGGCATATTTACCTACTTTTAGTTACTGGGGTAGAATTATGAATTAACATTTTCTTTATAAAAAAAAAGGTAAAGTTTTTACAATATGACTATTAAAATAATAATAATACAAAATATCATATTAAGTATTTTTACTTTTTGTTCCTAAGTTAAATAAGGTTTTTTTATAATTGTACTAACAATTATTATTTTTATATTATAAAATCCTGGAAAGCTATATAATCCCTAACTGAATTAAAATTTTTATTATTATAATAATTCATTACAGTGTTATATGCTTTTATAATTAATTATTTCGTAACAGTGTTGCATCTACGATAATATAATTATAATGATGGATTCTCGTATCTAAATAGTCATGAAATGACATTGTATACCTGTATAGGTACCCTTTACAATTCAAGTATTATTTGATTTCTATAATGTGTTGATGATGTGATAGCATTTAATCGAATTAAATAGTTAAAAGTTGTTTAAAAGTTGGGCTCAGTAGTTTGTTTTGAGAATGCGTGACTGGACTGAAACCCCCGAGGGTCACGGGAACTGAAAATCGATAGGAACCAGACCGAACCGAGTCATGAGAGGAATTTTGAATCCCTTAATTTTTCTGTTCACTTGAATTTTTAGAAAGAAACCAGATAGAAAAGAAAACGATCTATACTAATATTGTGAAGAGGAAAGGTTTGTTTCTTTGTATTGAATAGGCTCCAAAACGACTGGTTCAATTTGAAAAAATATTTCACTGTTGAAAAGCTACACTATTCCTGAGTGACATAGGCTATAAAAACAAAGTATTCGGGCGAAGCCGGGGCAGGCCGCTAGTTTGTATACATACATGGGGGCCGTTCAAGTATTACGTAGAGCGTAGCAGATTTATTACAATTTTTTTATTCCACCTTACCCTTGTCAGCAAAAGTAAGTAAACCTCTTATTTGTGCTAAAAAGGAAATAACTAATGCTGACTTAATTACCATCAAGACTCCCACCCCATGTCTTAAAAAAAGCAAAGCAAAGTCTCCTGGCCCCTTTAAGTGCTTACGTAATACTTGAACCCCCACAAGGGTAGTGTGTGAGGTTTATGTCACGCTAGGTTGCATATGACGGAAGGTTTCTCGAGTGTCAATTAGTTTACGTATTTAGTAATGTGTGGTTATGTTAGGAAATATGTTTGTGTAAAAAATAAAAAGATAAATGATAATATTATTAATCTTCTTATTTCTTACACATATTATGTACGATGATATGTTTTGAATGTGACGAGTTATTCTAAAATAAGCCACGTGTGTAAAAAATCTATTTTATTTTAATATAGCAGGTAAGACAAGCAATACTATAAATACGTGCAGTAATTTGTTAGACTAATTGCGTATAATTTACATTATATCTAAAAATATCCTGTATTGAAAAATACTTAAATTATAATATGAGCGTATACCCAATAGATAATATAGGTACTTTAATATCAATCATTTAGTTTCCTGTTATATCAACTTTGCCTTTGATATCAGTCATATTTATTTAAGCTTTCATCTCTAATATCAACGTTTATTACTCGACCGCTATATAATGTAGGTACCGGAAGGGACGCAAAGTCATATATAGGCTTTATAACGAAGCCAACTCATTAACATTGAAACCATTAATACAGCCACGTGTTGCAAGCGGAATGTTCAGCTCAGTCGTGCTACGAATATGGGAACTGTAAAGTTTTCGAAACGTCAACAAAATAAATTACGCGAATTAACGCCGGTACCTACAATTCTTTCATCCCGTTGTGTTATAACGATAAACACCCCCGTTTTATCCGCTTAGGGGGCGAATTGTCAAATAACCTTTCATAGTGCTTTGCAGTTTCCTCTATACCAATTTTATAGAGGAAAGGTTTGTTTGTTTGGATTGAATAGGCTCCAAAACGACTGGACAGATTCGAAAAATTCTTTCACTGTTGGAAAGCTACATTATTCCCAAGTGACATAAAAAAAGGGATCCGTGAGAAGCCGGGGCTGATAGCTAGTTTTAAAAGAACTGTGCAAAATTTCAACTTTCCATCCCGTACAGTTTAGGCCTTGTGTCATAAAATAAGCTCCTTCTTTTATATATATAAATTATATATAACTATGCCAATTAGTATGTGAATGCATTAGAATCAGCAACTTACTAAAAGTCGGTTTTATTGCCTGAACAGGTGTTTCATAAAGAGCTTCGGAAGAGCTTAATTCAATTTCTGAAGTAATATGCAAATTGGTTGCGTTATAACTATATTGAGATAAATTAATTCATAGAATCTGCATAGACTGTTCAATTTCTATCGCTGTTCGAAAATACTGTTAAATCCGTCTAAAGTTGTTTCATTCCAATCCTACTACTATTATAAAGGCGAAAGTTTGTAAGTATGGATGTAAGGATGTTTGTTACTCTTTCACGTAAAAACTACTGAATGGATTTGAATGAAACTTTACCACAATATAGCTTATACATCAGAATAACACATAGGCTACAATTTTTGACACTAGACTAGACGGGACGAACCTGAAGTCCACGCGAACGAAGTCGCGGGCAAAAGCTATGTATAATAACCGCGAAGGCATCAGAAATTATTATACAAATTGGTTCAGTGGTTAAGGTTTATTGCAACAAATAAATCAATATACAAAACCTTGTCTATTCATTTGGCATCCTGAAAAATAGTTAAATGCTTAAGCTCACTACAAAACGGGTCTTTAAAACACAATACCAAAATAAAGTCCATTACTCTCCCATTTCAAAAGTACAAAGTACGAAATCACAGTATAGAAATACCAATTCTAGTTCAATAAGAAAACGCAATCTATTTCACCGCTAAACTAAAGAAATAAGAATTTATTTATTCTCCAATTTTCTGTCTGTGCTAGCCGGAAATTGTTAACGGTGGATTTTTCAATTTACAACTTTCTTTTGTCTAACGTGTGTAATAATAAGGAAATTATAACTTGAAATAATGTCAGAAAGATAGTTTTTCTAATATTGTTTTGTGATTTTTTTTTTAATTTCGAGCATCGGCTTCTGACGTTTACCTACTATATTATTATCTTTACAGTTTCTATAGTCGTGAATATGGAAACTGTAAAGGTTCCGAAACGACAGCTAATAAAATGAAATATGCATGTCAAATCCGTTTATAGTTGTTTCATTCCAATACTATATTGTTGCCACTGTGGCCTTGAAATAAAATGTTTTTTTTTTTAATTATATAATGGTTCGAAACCAGAGATTTAAAAAATAAACTACTCAATATATATCTTGAATAGTTAATTTTCCATCCAGTGTCAGTGACGTATTGCTAGGAGCCAATATGCCGACCGTGATTTGTCTGTCAGTACTTCAACAAAATTCTAGACAGCTGAATTCGCGGATATATTATGCTATCGACTCGAAATTTTTATTTTCTATTTTATTATTAAAGTAAGTTTTTGAGTACCACTTGGTGAAATTATTATTATAGATTACCCGGATATAAAGAGAGGGATTTTGCTAACAAATGACGCTCTATTATTTACTTCGTATCTTGAGTGGGTGGGAAATACTTTTTTTTTTTAAAAAGCCTAGTAGAAATATCCGTTTTCGTGCATTTTTGGCTTTGCATGGTGGGTTGATTATTCATAATATTAGGTAGGTAACGTTTTATATTGGAAAAAAACAGTTGAAACGGATTTAACTCACGTATTTTATTTTATTTGCTAAAGTTTCGAAAACTTTACGGATCCGATATTCGTAGCAGACTAAGGATAGTAAATTATTAATGATTAATATTATATATATATGTCAATTGAAAACTACTAAGTCTATACCTGCATAGTGAAATTGTCAATTTCATATGCGGTTTTCCGAATGCTATAATTATTCATAATTGTAATGTGTAATTATACAAACAGATCCACAATTTAGGAGAACATTAAAATTTAATTCACTGTTTCATTCACTTTGTATCTAAACTCTAATTATCCTAATAAGGAATTGACCTAAAAATGGACAAAGATAATGATACTATAATTATGTGTTACATTCGGAACTGGTACAAAGCGGATAAATATTGTAACAAGCAGTATTTTCGAGAGTTTTTGAAAAGTACAAACTTTTTAACAAATATTGAAGAAAATATCATAAGTAGAATTTACCGAGTTAAATCCGAACATAACGAGAAGTCAACTTTTCTAGCGCGATCATGTCAAACAGAAAGTTAGGTTTTAAATATTTTTTAACATTTGATTTTACGATTCGTTTGATAAGTTAGGTTTAAATTTAATTCAAGACGATATAAATACATACCTAACTAATCATAATTATGTTTATATAACATGTTACAATATCAAAAATGTTTTTACTTATAGACTGTGACGACACAAATTGTATAATTATAATATTGCGTATAATTAATTATGGTACTTTTATTATTATGTGGATTTCGAAGCGGTTTTAAATACATAAAGTGATTCAAGAGGGAGGTTTATAGCACCCGTGTAAAGCCTGGGCGAGTCGCTAGTTTTCTATAAAATAAAACGCAAGAAAAAAAAATGTCTATTTCAACATTCTGTTATAATTGACATCTGAAATGACGTCATGAAATTAACTTTTTCGATCGCATACTCAATCAAAAGAGAACTCACGTAAAGTTTTGACAGTTACTCGACAGCCCATGTCGCAGTCAAATAATAACGTTTGCATGACAAAAATGATGAAATGTCAGTTGAAATTGAACTTATAGGGAGGTATTTAATATACTACCAGTTTAATTTTGTTTAAAAAAACTAAGCCACTGTCAAACTTTAAACATGTTATGTATTTACGTTGATTTTTTTATATGATTTTTTTTTAAACATTTACCAACCAACTATTTATTAAATTCAATAAACAACACTAAAGGCGTGTTATAGAGGCAAGAAAAAATAAAGAGACAATAAAATGTCATGAATTGTGTAGCATAATAACTACAAATAAGAAAAGTCGCTGTATAACACGGATTTTACGACAATTGTCACCTTCCGTTGTCAAATAAACCTTTCGTTTTACACCGCTATGACTACGACTATGTCTTTCAGAGTGGACACCGATGGAAAAGAATGGAAAGCTAAGGAATTTCTTTACTAGTTGAGACAAATTAGGCAGTAAGTTGTGATAAGAGTTATATTACGTCGGTGACCGTGGTCCAGAAAATGTTTATGTGGGCTAGAGTGACTATATTGTAGACGGACTTTTAGGTATATGTTTTTTTCTCTTTTTTTACACCAATTTAATATTTATTCCCTTTAAATTTCTATGTACAATTTAAATCCGCAACGCTAGCTTCGTCAATTGATATCTATACTAATATTATAAAGAGGAAAGGTTTAGGAAAAGTTTGGATTGAATAGGCTCCAAAACGACTGGTCCGATTAAAAAAAAATCTTCCATTGTTGGAAAGCTACACTATTCTCGAGTGAATAAAAAAAAGGATCCGGGCGATGCCGGGGTGGATGGCTAGTACCTATATAATAGAATCGGCAACAAGCTTCGTCTTATTAGTTTATGGTTTTGTACGTAATTTTGTTTTATTAGACTACTTGTTGGGATGTAAAGGATCAAACAAATTTATCCTGTGAACTTTTTAATCATAGTCACATTACCCATTCTCCGTGATGGACGCTAGCATCGTGGAAAAAAATAATTTTCTCAAAGCTCGCCGCCTCTCGGGCGGTCTCTTTACAGGCGACAGCAAGGGGGCAATCTCGGCTAGAGTATTTTGATGACTAGTTTGTACTCACTCTTACTCATTTATCTAAATGAAAAAGTTTTTGTTATCGAGTGTTCTACTCATTCAGGTTTGGGAATAGGGTTCTGTGACACTTTTATTTATATAATGTAAAAATTTAAATCTGAACTGAAGTTATGCTTAGACGTTCATAATTAAGCCTTTTTATTTTGCTTCAAAATTATATTCGGTCAGCAAAATACCTTGTTTTAAGTGTTGTTGTTGTTGTTTTAAGTTCACAGATACGCTTAATTGTCATATTAATAAGTTAAATGACCTAATTACATAATTATATACTTAAACTAGCTTCTGCCCGCGACTTCGTCCGCGCGGTACTCCTCCTTTTTTGCAGTCGGTTAAAAAGTAGCCTATGTTCTTTCTCAGGCTCCAGAATTTCTTTGTACCAAATTTCATTTAAATCGGTCCAGTAGTTTTAGCGTGAAAGCGTAACAGACAGACAGACAGACAGACAGAGTTACTTTCGCATTTATAATATTAGTAGGGTTGAAGTAGGTACTTAATTACAAAAGATACTTTTTCAAAACTGTCTACTTTTGTTTTTACAACCATTAGTACGTAAGGTTATTGGTAAGAGAAAGTGTTTGTCACTGTCAATCTTTCACTCATTGCAAATATATGACAGTGACAAATTTTCTCGCGACTAAAACCAGCCTTGCAGAGAAGGTAAATGTTATTTAAAAAAATATATTTTATTTATAAACAAAGGAGTCTAATGCACCCGGTGTAAATATATACGTGCCCCCTTGTCCCATAGGAGCAGACAGAAAACACAAATATGCACTTACTACCTTAACATTTTCACACCCAGGACGAGTTACATCTCATAGTGATGTCACATTATAATGTGCGCTTATAAATAGCCACTATGATCCCGTGCCTTTAAATATTTTTTTTATAAAGTGAATATCTTTAGATGGTAGTCTAAAATTGTGTTAGCTCAGTGTGCTATGAATATATTATAAGGATCTGTATTGTTCTTTAAACAGCTTATAAAATAAAATACGCGAGTTAAATCCGTTATAATAATTTTATCACAAGTTATTGATACGTCAGCATGGAATTAATATATAGGTATCTACGAGTTAATTCCGTTTTAGTGTTTTTTTTTTAATTTAAGTTATTTTATCTTTTATTCTAAAATGTGAACTTGTGTATCCCCCCAACTCAATAACATTAGGATGTTTGCTAATAAAGAGAAAATAAATTAGAATACGCGAGAAAAATTCGGTATAAGTAGTTATTTCATACCAACGTGTTATAACAATTAAAGCATCAGAAATTATTAGAGAAAATCTATTTTTACATAAGAAATAATATAACGAAGTACTATCTTCGTGTATCAAGATCAAAATATACATGTTCTCTAAATTAGCAATTAAGACCATGTTCAACAAAATTATATTTATCCATTATTATACAAAATTAACCTTTGATTAATCTATTCTGCAAAACCAGCATAATTTCTAGACTGCTGAATTTAATAGAACCTAAATCGAGATCTAGGCATTAGTAGAAAGGATCTTTAATTTTAATAGCTATCCAACCAAACTGGAGTACTCAAAACTCAGTCGAACCTGTTAAATATTAAAATATTTGAATTAGATATTAGATTCAATTCTGCTGCATATTATAGCAATGAATTTATTGGTAGTACTCGGCCTAGAAGTGGGCAAGAATTTTCATTGATGTAATACCCAATAATATTTTTATCGCATCGTGCTTGAAACTACTAGATAATGCATATTAAAATAAAAGAGATTTTCGTTTATGATTTTTATTCATTCACACATGCCTACTTGTACATACGGTTTAATATTAATTTAAATTAGGTAGTTTATTACTTTGTTTCAATTGTTCGTGGCATACATTTTGAATTATTTTTGGTGGAAACGAATTTAAGTAACCTGCAGCGTTTATCAGATACTATTTTCCTTGTTACAGAACCCAATGCTTCCGGTTGCCAACATCACCCAGGAATGCTACGACACGCGGCCATGAGCGTCATAGCAAAATGGCTCATGAACATTGGAAGACATGGATGAAAATCGCTTGCTTACCTCTCGTTCTTCTCACCACCACAGTAGCTGACTTCACTACAGAATGCCAAAGACCCTGCGACTGTCGCTGGCAGTCCGGCAACAAAGCCGCCATCTGCTCAAATTTTAGCCTCAAAAATATACCAGCCAACCTGAGCAACGACATACAAATACTAGACCTGTCTAACAATAATCTTCTTCAGCTACATCAAGAAGCATTTCTGAAAGTAGGCCTAAATAATCTAAAGAAACTATTTCTTAAAGAATGCAATATCGAAACTATACACAAAACAACATTCGCCACACTAGCTATTATGATAGAATTGGATTTGTCGAGGAACAGAATCAAATCGCTTCATCCAGACACGTTCAAAGGCACAGAGAAACTAAGAATAATAAACTTAAGCAACAACTATATCGATAAGTTGGAGGACGGGCTATTTCGCAACTTGAAGTTCCTGCAGAAAGTAGAGGTGAGCAACAACAAAATCGTGCGAATCGGTACAAAAGTGTTTGTGAATTTACCGCAGCTAAAAATTCTAAGATTCGATGGTAATAGCTTAAGTCACATGAAACCAGAAACTTTAATGTCCCTGCATAATCTCTCTGGGTTAGACTTGCACAATAATCCTTGGCGTTGCGATTGCAACTTGCAAACTTTTAGGGATTGGGTCATTAGTCATAATTTGTACACGGCACCTACGTCATGCGCGGAACCGGCTATAGTCCGAGACAAACTTTGGAATGAATTAGACTCTTCAAACTTTGCATGCCGGCCTACCGTGCTGGAGCCCCTACCAGACGCAAGGGTCAAAAGTTATGACGAAAACGTGACGTTGATTTGCAAAGTCGTTGGTAACCCTACACCGGATGTTTCCTGGCGTTTCAATGGAAGAGTGATCGAACCGAGAACGTTTGGCGAGATTAGGTATGTTGTTATAGAAAACACGATGGATTTGATTAGATGGGTAAACCTAACCGTTGTAAATGTGAGATACAGTGATAGGGGAAATTATACCTGCGTCGCTGAGAATCCGGGCGGTCGAGACGAGAAAACTTTGACCCTTGTTTTATCTAGATATGGAAGTGTTGGCACCATAGCTGGTATGGATACAGACACTTTTGCCATATTAGTAGGTTGTATAACATCTATTATAGTTATAATTGGAGCGGTTATGGGGGTGTGTTACTTTACGACTCAGAATAATGATTCAAAAAGACTGATTAAGACCGACACAAGATCATCTAATGGAGAAGTATTGTTAGAAAATTCTGTTACTTCCGAGTTGGATAAGGGATTCAAGCCAGAAGTGAATCCCGTGACGAAACCTCCCAGAAAGTATGAAGCACCTTCATCTTTGACCAGCGAAGCTACGGAGATGTCAGAAATGAATAGAACTTTGCTAGACAACGACTCTAATTTAGGTAAGTAAAAAAATTGAGTACATGCATTATATACGTTTGAAAACACTCTAAAGCACAAACAAGTTTTTGATACACACATTACATAGTACAAGTCTAAAGGCGAATTTACACCTATTATAAGTAATACCTACTTGTATTGGAAGTTACTCCCTTACGGAATACCATTCGAATTCTGAGAGATTATTTTTGGGTACTTACTGAAACATTTTCTCTTTATAGGAGTTCTTTAAATGTACTCTGTACTGAAATAAATCTTAATAAATTGTATTAAGAATTGTGTTATTTCTACTTCTACGTTAATTCTGACACACTTTTACGAACTTTAAGCGTTATAAAGAAAGCCTTTATGTCGTACCTTATTATATAATCATGTTACAGGGTTATTAGGCACTTTAAAATATTCTCGAAGGTTCATGAAATTTACAAAGTCGCTTAATTATTGCAGTTTAGGTGACCTAAAAACTTTGTATACGAGCTCCAAACTAAGCTCATTTAGTGCTTATATAACTTTATGCAGCCATAAAGGACCCTAAGGGTGTAATTCCACTTTGCGGCGCGTGTCGCAACGGCTTGTGACTGTAGGTTAAACATCGTTCATGAGGCGATCTTATAAAATTTATAAAGAATATTTCATAGATTAAATTAGGCGAAAAGAAAAAGAAAAATTCACTCAATAAATTTGTCGAAATATTGCGGTAAATGCGCGCTAATATGTTTAAATGCCAAAGATCTCTCGAAGCGCATTATCATTTTTACTTAATAAAATAACGTACTGTAAAGAAGTAACTCTTAGGCTAAAAAATAATAGAACATTATTCAAAGTAACGTAGTCCAAGATAGATGGATTGTGGAAAGATGATATGAGAAAAAAAGGAGTAGCTAACCATGAGATGCAGTTGATAAGAATGAATGAAAAAGGTAGACATGTGGGGTCGGTTTTTCAGTATATGTGATAAAAGGTTAAACGATCATGCCATTCTCCCAATAGGAAAAAACAGCTTCGCTCACAATATTTACTGGACGACCAGAATCGAAAGCAATTATGACCACGATAAAATCTTGGAAACATTGCGCATTCAAAAGTTTCTTGAATATAAGCGTTAAAGCGTTCATAACAATATCATGTTAGCCCAGAAATTTCGAATAACAATTTACCAAGAATATTTCTAATTAGTCAAAGTTTAATTCAATATCTCAAACTGTCAGAATGCTAATCTGTAAATTTCTCGAGGAATTAAATTTCGTAAGTAACCACAACAAACACGGCTCGAGTTTGAACATGTTTCTGTAATATGAATTGTCGTCGTTTGTAACAAAATAATTACGGAATCTGGAACATTAAAAAAGCGTGTTACGGGAGATCCTTGTTACAATATTTTTTAGTTAATAATACTGGATTTTTGTTGATATTGGCGAGCGGATTTTAAAATGACTTATTTACGCTACAAAGGCTCTTTTAATTACAGACTGAAATGTTATTATACATTAAGTCCAAATTTCAATAGACAAGACAAAATTGTAAATTCAGCATTTCTTAGTTTTCTTAAATAGTTATAACTATTTACTGAGATGTGCCTTATTGTACCGAATTAAACCTAAAATACATCAATTGGTTAGGAAGTGTCTTACTGTAATTAAACTTAAAAACATACTACATAGTGTACATACATCAAATATGATTGTATGGCCTGAATATCCAAAATGTTTGTTTTCGTTATTCCAAGGTCTTGTTTGTTTATTTTGTTTCGAGACCTTTAAAGAAGGCTTTAACTTTAAACAAAAATGTATACTTTGCCATAAACTTTTTGTTTGAAAATATTTTTGGTCGTATAATTGCGAGTATGTGAATAAGTATAGAGATAATAGGCTGTTTACTTGTTAATAAACGAAATATACTAAAGAGTACTCAAAACAAGACAATACATGTTTTATAGTTATATAAACATGACTCATTGAAAACAAAAAAAATACTTCTTCATCATTGTTCATGTCTGATTTGTAGAATGTTACCTTAACCCAATACTGTTTATATACCTATGATAGATAAATCCTAATTATTTTTTCTTTGTTCACAGCATCAACTGAAGACAATAGCAGATACCTCGAGGTGGACATGCCCAAGATATCCCAAGAGACTCTTCTGATAGACCGTCTCACTCAAGACCATCAGGCGTACCCACCAGACCTCCTCACGTTCCCTCTTCGAGGCAGTACCCAAGTTTCTCCTGCTAGTGCTTCCGGCCATGACAGATCCAAATCCAAAGAGAGTCCAAAATCACCAGGTTACGGAGTAACTTCTGCATTAGCATATAGCAGGTTTGCAACGCCTACCACATCACAAGGAGTTACTTCATTAAATCCAAAAGGAGGATACGTCACTCTACCCAGAAGACCAAGAGTCAATTGGTTTCCTGACAGCACATCTCCTCAAGTCTTTTCCACATTGAATGGGGTCATCCCTTACTATGACGGGTTCAACATGAAATTATTTAACAATGGAGCTAATTATTACAGCTTAAATAAGTCTGAGATGGACTTGGGTCCTGTGAACAAACTACGTTTGGGTTATCACGATGGATCTGAAGAAATTGAACCAGCGCCGTCTCCCGCACCTGGTACTCCACACGCCACTATACCCAGAAGCAGTTTGAGTTCACCAAATATACACAATCAGCTCTTAGCATTGCAGGCAATGAGCTATAGCGCTGCGCAAGGAAGGCTAGCGAAGACCTCAGAACAGAGACCCCTAAAAGTCTCTATAGGTGATAATGAAAGTCTTTTAAAAGGTCGTGATCTAAGAGTAGGAGTGAGTGTTAGTGGTAGTTTGAACAGGACACGAACGGCCCCAAAGCCTCCCCCGAAACCGAGGAAAAGGGGATCCAGTGAGTTTAAAGAGCCTTTTCTATTCAACGGTAGTGAAACAGCCACGCAAGTTTAGTTTAAGTGCTGGTTAATTTGAATGTGATAATGAAGTTCACTACGTTGTTTTAATAAGAAATTGTATAGTTCTTCTATTATCTTAATAATATTCTTTCTCGATAATTTATTTTACTTGCCTCAATGTTTCTTTCACCAAACTCATTATTCAATTTTGATTTAGCCAACGTCCACCGCAAATTGTTTTATCTTATTGAAAAATAACATTAAATAATTTTAAACGATTTGTGCTTCAAAGATTTATTGAATTTCAATGATAAATTCACCCTTTTTAAGGGCAATGTCTCATTTCATCAGGCTTTGTTGCGTTTTCGATATATTTGAAGCAGATTGGTTGAGTACTGGAACGTGACTTTTGGTTTATATTCGGAAAGTGTTAAATTAATAGGTGCTAAATTAAATATCACTAGAGTTTTTGGTTTTATTTTGCATAATTTTATATAATAATAACGACATTCTTGACAATTTCGTCAATACGTTATGATATTATTTAAATATAGTTTTCAATAGTAAACTATTTGAAGAATAAAATAACTACTTACCATTAAAAATGATCAGGGCCGCTATCCGGGAGCGAAACAGTCATGTGGATCGGGAATCTGACTGTTTGCTCTCTAAAAGTCATATTACTATCAGGTTGGCAGTAATAATATGATTCTAAATCTTACAATATTAGATCTTTATGACTGTTTGCTCCCGAATAGCGGCCCTTATCTTTTTTAAAGTCTTGCTACAGGTAATCAACACAGCTTCATAAATGAATATGTAAGTTTTGCTTTTAAAAATGCTAAATATTTTTTTTTAATGGTAGCAATAAGTTTTAAGTATGTTCAAGTTTTAATTAGCCTGACATGGACACTAAACGCAGGTGCTACGGATATTCGTAGCTCGCTACGAACTTTCGTCCATCAAAAGGTCTACGAAAATTCGTAGCACTAGCGTAGAATGTTTCAATATACTTCAACGAAAATGATACTTCAATATGATATTAAGAGTAACTGTAGAATTTATGAAAATTATTTTGTATAGAAATTTTGTTATAAGTAATTTAATTTCCATTGTTAAAATGATTAAAAATTGGTGCTTCAGAGATTTAAAAATGCGTTATTACTTCCATGTATATAAGGCTCATGTTGTTTTTATTTACGAATTGAAATATTACAATTATAGTCCAGTCTTTAAGAGGTTGAAATTTGCGTATTTTAAATGGAAAAAAAATCTTAATATCGTATTGCCGTGTTTTTATTATTATATTATTGTTATTAATAAATTTAACTTTTATATTATATTTTTTTAAATACTTAACATCGCAACGCCGCGTAAAATAAATATATTGACATTTTAAATATTGTTTTAACATTCCCGAATAATTTTTAGGAATTCGTTTTGTATATTTATTTAGCTAAAGTTTTCAAAGTTTTATTTAGCAGATCTCCTTATTGATGGGACTATACTTGTAAAAAAAACTTGAAATCGACTAGAATTACATAATATACGAACATACAAAATACATAATATATAAAAAAGAACATTAGTGAAGTAAGTTTATTTCCGATTATTTTGTAGCTTTTTTTATACATAGCTATATATAATAAGTAAAATATAAAATGTAAATAAGAATAGACATCTACGGTGTATAATCAGTTTTTCTAACTATGACATTATAGACGAAATATTTAAATAGTTAAATAAATTCCACATACATACAAGTTGATCGCTTTATTATTGAAGTTTGTCGTTTCCATGACCATTATTAAAAAAAGAGAAGTTTTTTTTTCTGATGTCTTAACATTCATTATAACATTCACCTACTTTAGAGTAAGACTATCGTCAGTTCCGTCGTGCTACGAATATGGGAACTATAAAGCTTTCCAAACGTCAGCAAATAACATAAAATACGCGAGTTAAGACCGTTATAGCTGTTTCATTAAAAAAAAATAAGTTTCTTTAATACCTGTATGTAGGTACTTACCGAACTATGATAAAATTACATCTTTTGAACACCCAGTTATATATATTGTACCTAATTACCAATATATAATATATATAGTACTGGTTGCAGATGAAGTTTTTACCAATTCTATAGAGTCACACACATTGTATAGAGTTTATATTTAACTAACTGCAGCTCGCGACTTCGTCTACGCACGATAAGCACCCCCGTTTTAACCCTTTAGGGGGTGCATTTTTAAAAATCCTTTCTTAGTGTGTAGTATGGAACATGTACTACTATTTCATAAAATTTATTTATTATCAGTTTGTAAAAATCAATAATTTAAATAAAAAATATTTTGAAATTAATATTGCCATAGAAACGACAAATGCCATTGGTTAGTCAAGAGTTTAAAATTGTATAAATGTATATACATAGTTATTGGAAAATTAAGTAATAATGTTAATTGTATGGGAGTGTATGAAGAGAGATATTTGGATGGACCAATAGAGGGATGCATCGTGAATGATAACGAATGTAAAACTATTAATAATAAAATTATAATGAAATTTTTGTGTTGTTTTATTTTTAACTAGCGGTTCCCAGCTTCGCACGGATTCCTAATTTTTTTGCAAAATATTTATGTTACTCAGGGTGAACGTAGCTTCCCAACAATGAAATATTTTTTTAAATCTGTCATTTTAAAGGCTATGAATAGCCTTACGAGCCTATTCAATCCAAACAAGCAAATAAACAAACCTTTCCTCTTTATTATATTAATATTATTATATTATATTTATAACTAGCGGTCCTCCCGGCAAAGCAGCACTGTAATTTTCAATCGACGGCACCTACTAGCTACTGAAATATATATATACCTACCTATGTAAAGTTTACCTACTTAGATTTTTTAGTGTTAGACTATTTTCAGTTCAGTCGTGCTACAATTATGGAAACTGTAAAGAATCCGAAACCTCAGAAAATAAAATAAAAATACGCAAGTTAAATCCGTTAATAGTTGTTCCATTCCAATGTGTAATAACCGCGAAGGTATTAGAAATTATTCGATTTTTATATTTAGAAAACGTAACGTTTAGCTGTCAGTTGTGTTTTGTTATTCTATGTCAGCTGCGTTTTGCTATACCATTTAAAATAAAATAACGACTTGATGTTGTGACAGATACAATTTTTGGTCTGCGGTGCGTTACGTTTTGTTATTCCATGTTAGTTGAGTTTTGTTAACTAACAAAAGTAACTTGGAATTTAAATACATATTATTAAAAAATTATATCGATAATCAAAAATATTGATTGGTTTTCATTACCTGTAGATATATATTTATACCAAAATAATATACCTACACGTACATATCTCAAAACGTAGCATAATTATTCAAAATTTAAAATGACGTGTAAAGGCGAATTAGTTTAATTAATTTATCACATGAAAATGCAGATGAGGATTAAATGCCTTAAATAGGGTATTTTATCTAAAAAATCTGTATAATAATGCATCAACAATGAATCACGGGTAAATCTAGGTAATTAACCTTCGTGACGTCAGCGATTCATTAGGATCAGAGCGAACAAAAAATAACGAGATAACTTTGTTTTGGAAGATTAATAAAATACAAATTGCCAATTTGCATGAAATTTACATAATTATTAATTTGTAATTCTATTGCGGTTATTACACATTGATATGAAGTGGAATGAAAGAACTATAACGGAATTTAACTTAGTATTTGTTTGATGAAATTTTGAAAAAAAAAAAATTTTTTAATAATTAATTTGTACATCATTTTGTCCTGCTTTTTTATCTATACTTACTAATAATTATTTGTTCGTTTTGATTGAATACGCTCCAAAACGACTGGATTTGAAAAAAATGTTATAGCACGTTGGGAAGCTACACTATTGCGAGTGACATAGATAGGCTATATTATATTTAAAAAAAAAATAGGGATACGTGCGAAGCCGGGGCGGACCATTAGTATATTATAATAGGCCAGCATTGTGCGCTTTAGTTGACTCCTACGCGTATTGTCAAGATTTAGAAAAACTTATTTTAACAATTTTATTAAATTATTTGTTATCATACATGACTCGTATACCAGGTAGTACCTACTTATCCATTTTGTTTTTAAAGCAAAATGAAGGGAATGATAAATCGTAGGAGGCAAAAAAAGGTATGAAATTATCTCTACGCACCCTGTGGCAGACAAAAGAAAAGGCTGTGTATTTAACATAGTGTCCGCTTGTCACCGGTTGCAAAATCTGATTCAATTTATAACAGTCAGTCATTATTGTGTAAATAATTATGTTTTTTATAATTTTTTTTATTAAAATATTAGCAGTAAATTTATATTTTGAAACCTTATCTTAAAAATTGTATTAACCTAAAACCTTAAGCTTCAAAATATTGTATTTTTAACCCCCGAATTATAAAAGACAGGGTGTAACGGGTTGTCTTTCTGTCTGTCTTTGTGTGTGTGATGTGTGTGTGTGTGTGTGTGTGTGTGTGTGTGTGTGTGTGTGTGTGTGTGTGTGTGTGTGTGTGTGTGTGTGTGTGTGTGTGTGTGTGTGTGTGTGTGTGTGTGTGTGTGTGTGCGTGTGAATCTGTGGCATCGTAGCATTCGTAGCTCCCAAAGGTATGGATTTTAATGAACACTGACATTTTAATTCTATTAATACTGTAATAAGGTATTTAGTATAACTAGTAATATCAGTGAAAATGTATAAACAGTATATTACCAGTATATAAAATCAAAAATTAATTATAAACGCTAATTATAATAAAGTACACGCAAAAGGTATATTTTAATATCTAAACGGTGTTACATAAAATCCGCATTAGAACTCGTAACGGACAAACACGCTGACACTCAAATTATATTATGTCATTAAAATAAGCTAAACAAAGGAAAAGGTCATAAACAAGTTTAAACGTTAGCTCCTAAAATAAAACAGATTTTGGTGTTCCTGCTTCCGTAGCTTCTCAAAATGATGAAAATTTCATGTTTTCCAACAAATAGAATTTACTGGAACGTAGGTGATAAATTTGGTTAAGAGCAAAACAAATAAATAATATAAGAAAATGCTCGCCTTTGTGCGTTGTCCTTGTTTTATACTATTTTCTAAGCACAATAATGAGTTTTTTTCTATACTTAATTATTAATATAATAAAGAGGAAAGGTTTGTTTGTTTGGATTGAATAGGCTCCAAAACCACTGGACGATTTGAAAAATTCTTGCACTGTTGGGAAGCTACACTATTTCCGAGTGACATAGGCTATAAAAAAAAAAGGGATCCGTGCGCAGCCGGGGCTGACAGCTAGTATTACAAATAGTAGTAAGTACCTACAACATTTGAGACAATAAATGTGCAAACCGTTATGTAATATTTTTAAAGAGTAGTTATGTATGTCTTACAAAAACACATTTTTATATTGATACTAAAGTCTAGTGTTTGACTAATATGAACTGTAAAATTTTTAAACGTCAACAAATAAAATGTAATACACTAGTTGTTATTTTATTCTTATATGCAATAACCGTAAAAGTATTAGAAACTGTTTTATTTTTATTTTAATTTTCATAATATCATGTTATAAAATGTTCCAATTAGAAAGCAAAGTTGAAACTGTAATATTGCGCAGAATTATTTCATTTAGTTTGGCTAGCATATTATTTTATTAAATGTGTTGTGTTCACACATTTAATATATTTATGCTAGCCAAAACTACGAATGCTACATATATTTATTATAAATGTCCTGCATTATAATATATTTAAATATAATTCTCGTTCAAATTATAAAAAAATCTATTATAACGGCGATGGTGAGTGTGAACAGCTTATTCTCAAACACACTGTGCATAAATATTTACTATTGCTTTCTATAATAGTATGAATCCACGGATCTATTCATAGAATTCCGGACAAATGCTTTTAATCAGCAAAGAAAGTGCCAATAGCAAAATAAAAAAATAAGCGAAACAAAATCGACCACGTGGTTTTTCGTAAACTCATAAAATTTTGATCGATTGACACATAGCTGTCAAAAAATTATTAAATCCATCACTCGTAAAGTTTAGTGGTGCAAGGGAAAGTAGAAGATAAATCCTACTACTATTATAAAGGCGAAAGTTTGTAAGTATGGATGTATGGATGTATGGATGTTTGTTACTCTTTCACGTAAAAACTACTGAATGGATTTGAATGAAACTTTACCACAATATAGCTTATACATCAGAATAACATATAGGCTATATTTTATAACGATATAGTGTAAAATACTAATCATACGCAGACGAAGTCGCGGGCAGAAGCTAGTAGATTTATAAAGAGATCTCGTGGCCTCCCCGAGAATTACAATAAACGATTGCTCCCACTAAACCAAAAAGAAAATGGAATGAATCACAAAATCTGCGGTGATACAAAAATCGACTTTTGACCACGACCACTCTGTCAAGAGTGCAAGATTAAGAAGAAGTTTACCCCCGTTGATAAACGGCTCACTACAAAGTCACTATCCTGTATCACGTATTTCTTCAGCCTTAACCAGTGGATTTTGTACCTTGGGATTGAATGAAGGTTTTACTATCGTGTGTAAATCGTAGACTGCTAATGAAAGTTCTTCGGAATAAATGTAAGGATGTAGTTTTGCTATACGGTTTGTTTATGTGTTAGTTTTGACACAAATTCTCTTATAACATAGGTAGGTAATTACTTAGCACTAGGTTCTTTTTTACTAGGTATGGTAATAATTGCCCATCTTTGTTTATTTTTCAAAAATATTATTATTTTAAATGTTTTAAAACTAGTCCTAAACGGCTGTTGGTACAGCCGTTATGCACACAAAAATTGATAAAAGTTGGTACTTTAATGAATTTTTGTGTGCATATCGGGTAGATCTGAGAAGTGGCAAATACCTATTTTTCATGCCCCTAAGTCTTTAGGGTGGTCCACCCCATTTTTTTATATGTCATATTTTTTTTTTTTATTTTTTCACGATTCTACTTAAAAAAATACGCACAACCCTAAATTTTCACCCTTCTACTAGCAACCAATATTTGTCAACAAAAAAATATCAAACGCGATACGTAGTTCGCTGAGTCAGCTAGACATATTTAAATGGGATCTTGTAACATAAACTATGTTTTATCTAAATTCGCGCAATAATAAACTCCAAGCGAGTGAAACCGCGAGTCCCAGCTACTCAATAATAATTGTTTTATCGTATAGTAAAAAAAGGCATATAATAGTCTCCTCGGAACATTTTTACGTCCTTCGTTTAATTTGGCGAGTGATTAAATTTTAAATGCCCTTTTAATTAAAAACCTCGTTCAGGAGAGTAATAACGTTTTTATTCCCGTTATTTTAGGACATTTTCCGTTACTTTTTTATTTTCACTTCTCTCTACAGAAAAAGGCTAGCAAGTTCAAGGATAACATAAATTTAAAATGATGCTTGCCTAGTCAATATAATTATTAAACCACTTGGCGATATGCCAAGTATATTGGATTCACTTCGCGAATGATGACCATGCCAAATCTCTGTTATGAAACTCAAAGTACCTCTAGCAGAATACCTATTTCAAAAGTTAGCGTATATTCTTGTTTATTATTTCCTATTTGTAAAACTTTAGGTAAACTTATCATTTTTCATCACCTTAGTAAACACAATAAAATAAAATACGCGAGTTAAATCCTTACAGGTAATGCATTTTGTTACATTCAAAAACTAAGAAGAGGCAAAGTCTTAACACTAAAGACTTTTGAAACCTACCAGCCGAGACATTAGGTAATCTTCCACCGACTTAGTTCTGTATTGAAAGTGCTTTTAAGAGTTGCATGTTTGGATAAGATGTTACTTCATAAAACGAGGCCTTTTTGGAAAGTATAATTAAAGCCTGCTTAAAATTTTAGAGTATAAATAATAGCGCATCCTAAAAATTTACCCTTTTTTAATTACGAGTTTAACATTTACGTACCTTTGATGTGTTATTTACGAAGAAAAATTAATTACTTAAGTACCTTTTCGAAACCAGTGGACAGAGTTCAAGATATTTATAATAGGTATATTTATCAAATTTAATTAATTACTTCCTCATTGAAACGAGATTATTGTTAGAAGAAACGAAAAGGTTTAGCGTACTCATTAATGAAAGGTTTGAATAATTAATTATAAAGAGTTAAGTGGACCGTTTATTATTAGACTTTGGATTGAAAAAACTTAATACCTACCCGTAATGTCTTTGTCGCACGTGCGATGAGATGTATTGGGAGTGGGAAGTAGAATATTATAATGATATTTTTGTACAAAGACAAGAGTAGAAAAATTTTAGACTCCCAGTGGGATTCGAACCCACGCCTATGCCTTTACTAGCGGCAGCGTGCTGTGCTATTACACTATAGGAATCCACTACTTTACTTGTTCTACTCTTGTGTTTGTACAAAAATATCATTATAATTAAAAACTGGTATTGAACCAAAAATATCAATCGAATTTCGATTGATAGATCGTAGTTAATCTTAGGTAGAGTATTAGTTAAGCAACATTGATGGTCACTCTGTACCTCATGAATTTCGTCATGGTCATCGCTCCCAGTTTAATAGTTTTTTTTTTGGTGGGATTCAATGAGGGAATGTGAAGCGTAGCGATAGGTACTTAAGAGGTCTGTGAACCTGTTGATTTTCATACAAAAGGCGATAACGTTTTACACCCAGTAAATATAGTTAGATTTTTATAATTTTTGGATATGTTGTAGATATAATGAGAAACTACGTCTGTACGTTTTGATTTTTAAGAAATATTGCTTAAATAATATAGATTTTTATGATTATAAATCTATATATAGATTTTTATATGCTAATTAATTTTAGCGTAAGCAATATTTCTTAAAAATCAAAACGTACAGACGTAGTTTCTCATTATATCTACAACATATCCAAAAATTATAAAAATCTAACTATATTTACTGGGTGTAAAACGTTATCGCTTTTTGTATGAAAATCAACAGGTTCACAGTCCTCTTAAATAATTTAATTAGCTAATATTATCAGGCCGCGATTTTACTAGGCAACCTATTTTCATTATGTCAATGTGAATTATCTATAATTTATTGCTGATCACTAATAAATAAAAGTTGAGGGTATATACTTCACTAGCTTCTGCCAGCGACTTCGTCCGCGTGGAATAGTTATTTACCCCGTTTTTTACACATTTTCCACTGTTTCTTCGCTCCTATTGGTCGCAGCGTGATGTTATATAGCCTAAAGCCTTCCTCGATAAATGATCTATCCAACAAAAAAATATTTTTTCAATTCGTACCAGTAGTTCCTGAAATTAGCGCGTTCAAACAAAAAAACTCTTCAGCTTTATAATATTAGTATAGATACACCGGATCTTGCATAAATATATTAGGTACTAACGATTCCAGAAGATTCTGATGACCTTCCCTGCAAAGTACCGCACATTAAATGGCCATACCTAAAAATATTTTTGCTAACACATTTTCAATTTTCGAATATTTTATTAGTTTTTCTACTATTCGGGGCAAAGAGCAAAAATTAGATTTACACTATTTATAACACGAAAAGTTATAAATAGTGTAAATAACTCGATGTTCTATGTACATATAGATTTTGTAGTGATTGTTATTTCATTTGTTATAGGATGGCTAGGTTATAAGTAGTCTTTTGTTATATTTCTAAAGGAAAATATTCTTTAAAGGAAACCTGATGCTCTGTAGAGTATCAGACAGAGTGCATGGGTCTCTGGGGACCTTCGGCGTCTTTCTTAGTTTATTATTTGATGCCTAAGTATATAAGAGAAGTAAAAACCTGTTGAACATTTATCATCTATCTATCTATCATAACAAAGCGGGATTAATTGTTGTTTACGTTATTACTGAAAAAAAAATCAATAAAAAAAACGATACACAATTTGAAAAATCGAATGAAGTTTTCAACTTTTTTTTTATCACATTGACGAGTTCACTGGCGACAGCGGCTATATTTAGCCGGCTATGAATACGGGAATCGTAAAGTTTTCTAATCGTCAGCATATCAATTAATACGCGAGTTAAATCTGTTGTTGTTCCATTCCAATGTCACGAACAGTCTTATAAAACATCAGAATTTTGCGTTCAAATTATTTGGTATTGGCACCGTTCACGAAAAATAGTTTCAAAGGAACATTAAATTTACTCGAGCTAGTTCACCGTAGTAACCGCGTCACGTAGACAGATGCAATACGCTGACACTGCAGTGCCGATGCAACTAAGCGCTTTCACTGTCTGCCCAGCTTACACATTCAATAAGCTGAATAAAAGTAGTATAAGGGTGCTCACTTTTATACAACCGTTGTACAGCCTATACAGAACTTATGTGCTTGGGTAATGGGCTAGGTGACAGATGCAATACTTTGACACTGCAGTGCCGATACAACTAAGCGCATTCACTGCCCAGCTTACACATTCAATAAGCTGAATAAAGGCAGTATAAGGGTGCTCATTTTTTTACAACTATTGTACAGCCTATACAGAACCTGTGTGCTGCTTAAGCTGTGCTGTAAGCTAGACAAGGTCAGATTGTGTTAGAGATTTTAGAAATGAATACCTATAGATGGTCAGGTTTGATAGACACAGATGAAATGTGACCACGTGACTTCATGAATTGTAAAATTCATACTATTTTTCATGCCTTTATATTGCTTTGACGAATTTAGAATACCTAACTTTCTTAGATGTGTATTTAGTGTTTAATGTTAGACAATAGTCGAAAACTAATGTGTATTGATTGTTTAATCCTGGACTATCGTCAGCTTAATCGACTACGAATATGAGAACTGCAAAGTTATCAAAATGTCAGCTAATAAAATAAAATACGGGAGCTAAATCCGTTTTATTTGTTTAATTCGAGTACAAATTTTAAATAACGTAAATTTTGCAAGAATGTTGGAAACTTACTTACCTCTCTTATGAAAGCATATTCGTCTAAAAGCGTTACATTAAACTTCAGAGACAATACAACTTGCGTATTCTAAATGCAAATTACGCACAAGTTTTTGATATATGTTAATATTCGGTATAATTTGTCTCCACCCTTAAGGCGGTTGCGCACTGCGTATCGTATTAATATCAAAAATAGGGGTTATGAAAAGAATTGAGTATTTTTAAGGCATGTTAGTATGTTTGAAATAATGAGTATTGACCCTGTTTAAGTAAGTAATGTAGAAGTGAATACAGTGAATCTATTAATTATTTTACAATTTAATTATTGAATAAATATGACCAAAAGAATTTCTGGTGACTTCGCGGTTATTACACATTGGAATCAAACAATTGTAACGGATTTAACTAGCATATTTAGCTAGGTATAAATACCCAATTGTTTATTATTTTAAGAAAGAAAATTTTACAGTTCTCATATTCGTAGTAGATACTTTGCCGACTTTTAGTATAACAGTCAAGTAGGTACTATCAACTGTGCTGGCGATGTTACACCTTTAAGGCAATAATCGCTTGAACGACCCTGGTACCTGGCGGCTGTGTGTGAAGCAACAAGTGCAAGCAATTTTTTTCTAAAATGGCGTACCCCGAAAGCATCCGATAGTACGTAACGTAGTTATTTTTTTTATTTATTTATTACTTCGTATTTTTGCAAGTAGAAAGAGAACAATCGGTACTTTTCCATAAATGTAACAGGTCGTTGAAGCTATGTTTGTTACATAGAAACCTGAAATTTTAACCTATAAATGTGGAAGAATAACTGAATGTAGGTATATTTTTGTTTGCCGAACAATAGAAAAAAAAAAAAAATTGTGTCATTTTTACAACAGAGAGTAAAGTCTGCAGTGCAAAAGCGCCCTTATTAGGGAGATTTTTGAAAAGGTATTTCGTTTAATTCTGGTGGTATTTAATTATTAACAACTGAAGAATTTCGGTATTAAATGCCCGCTTTGATCATTATTCTGGGTTCGGTTGTCATTTTTTTATAAAAATCCGTTTTGAAGTGAAAATATTATTTCTCCATAAAAATAGGTACATTGTATTTTGGTACAATTTTATTTTTACTACGCGGTTCGTACGCTGCCGAAATGAACTACCTATAGGTAACTATGCCAATGTTTAATAGATAGATATTTAATTGAATTATTTTAATAATGGTACACATCTATATTAATCTATACTATTATTATAAAGAGGAAAGGTTTGTTTGTTTGTTTGGATTGAATAGGCACCAAAATGACTGGACTGATCTTAAAAATTCTTTCACTATTGGAAAGCTACACTATTCGCGAGTGACATAGGCTAAAAAAAGGAATCCATGCGAAGCCGGGGCGGGCCACTAGTCATTAATAATAAAGACAAAAAAATACCACTGCAATAGCAAAACTACTAATTTGCATATAATTATCTTTGCACAAAGGTAAAGTAAGGTAAAGTAAAGGAAGCCTATATAGACGTGACATCATAACTAAGTACTTATCAGTACAAAATCTTTTAGACACTGCAAATCATTAAATATATCTTTTTTCAGAAAGTAGTATTATCACAACCGAATTATAGTCACTTGCCGAAGACCAAATATCGTGTGAAGGCAACGGAGCGAGACGGGGGAGGCCACGGCCCGATCAACGTGTAAAAATTTGTTACCAGTTCGGGACAACCCTTGGAGTTTATCGTCGAGTCACATGACTTCGACATTTGCAAACAACAAAGCCGTTGGACCACTGTATGAAGCTACAGTCAGCTCCACTGTGGTATTACTATAATTATACTGTAGCTATTCACTGGTAATATTGTTTTATTATACTTAGATAACGATCTTACAATTGGTTTGTGTAAAATAAAATACAGTTAAGTATATAACTGTTTAAGTTTGATGTAAATATTTTTAACAATACCGATTGAAAAAGCAATCCCGTTGAGTTATTTACATAAAATATGCAAGTACGCTAATATGATTCTCTTTAACCAGCATCAAAAGCTTCTTTTATGGAAACAAATAAAAGCTATCGGAGAAACTAAGCACAAAAAGCTTGCAACGGAACGTTACGTAAGTGGTCCCTGTGCGTATTTCCTAACGATGTTTTTGATAGTTCCTGCAGCCCCTTAGGGCCTTACGTGCAGAAATGTTCTGAGTTTTCTGTTGAATCTAGATTTTATTTTGTTTGCACTTTTCAATATGTGTATGCTGCAGCCGGACAAGCATACTCTAGCCGGATAAGCATACTCTGATGTGTTCTAGGATGTTGTGACGCTGACGTGTTCTAGTGTGTTCTAGCATTTTTTGACGTGTTCTAACACGTTCTGACGTATTCTAGCATGTTCTGACGTATTCTAGCATGTTCTGATGTATTCTAGCATGTTCTGATGTGTTATAGCATGTTCTGACGCGCTCTAGCATGTTCTGATGTGTTCTAGCATATTTTGACGCGTTCTACCATATTCTGAGGTGTGCAGGCATGTTCTGACGTGTTCTAGCATGTTCTGATGTGTTATAGCATGTTCTGACGCGCTCTAGCATGTTCTGATGTGTTCTAGCATGTTTTGACGCGTTCTTGCATATTCTGAGGTGTTCAGGCATGTTCTGACGTGTTCTAGCATGTTCTGATGTGTTCTAGCATGTTTTGACGCGTTCTAGCATATTCTGAGGTGTTCAGGCATGTTCTGACGTGTTCTAGCATGTTCTGAGGCATTCTAGTGTGTATACTACGGCTAGCCGTAATGTAATACGACGGATTATACGATCCGGGTACCATTTTGATTTTCAGACTATACACCGTCATTCGTTGTTAATGAATTTAGAGTTTGTTACTAAGTTAATGTAATTCCAATTGGTTTTTATGACGATGTTCATTGTCTAATACAGTATATTTGGTAGGTACCTATAGTTCAATTAGTCAAATAGAGAGGCGTGTCTGTTACGTTGTTTAATTAACGTTTTACTGTAGTGATACATGAAATTAAATTGTACAGTTTACTGGATGAGACTTTTTTTGTTAAAATATAGATCAAGTACTTAAATTGAATTTCATACGAATATAGTACGTTTTATGAAAATAGTAGCTTCCGTCCCTGACATCGTAATAGCACGATAAGCATCTTCGTTTTACAACCTAAGGGGGTGAGATTTCAAAAATCCTTTCTTAGTATGGATAACGATTAGGTAACTAGAATTTGTTTAAATAAATAAATAATAAATAAATAAATATCTTTTTAATAAATATCTTTGGACAATTCACACCAATTATCTAATCCCATTTTAAGCAAAGCTTGTATTATGGGTACTAGACAACGGATAAATATACATAAATACATATAAGACATCCAAGACTCAGGTACAGATGCCAGTGCTCATCACATTGACATCTGCCCCTAGCGGGATTCGAACCCGCAACCTCCGGTTTCGTAATCAGGGCCTCTGACCACTAGACCAACAGGCCGTCTAAAAATAAAGATCAAGTACTTAATTTTAACTTCATATGAACATAGTAGGTACGTTTTATGAAAATAGTAGCTTCCGTCCCTGACATCGTAATAGCACCCCTGTTTAGCCCTTAGAGATTTCAAAAATCCTTTCTTAGTACGGATTACCATTATGTAACTGTTACTATAATAAGAATTCAGTGTTTATTTAAATAACCTATCAATAAGAATAAAACAATTATAATATAATGGATTTTATTCGCGAGTTGTATTTCATTTGCTGACTTTTCAAAAACATTAGGTATATCGTAGCACGACTGAGCTGACGATAGACTTACACTAAATTCAATATACGCAAGTTAGATCCGTTAGGTATACATATTTACTTTATTTTTTCTTTCATAACAAAATTAAATAATGAAAATCATAATGTTTCGGGTCCGGATCTGTCAGGCGTGAAACAGAACACGGGCTAACCCTTTTAGTGGTAATTTTATTACTGACAGTTGTAATTATTGTACATCCATGTAATAAATTAACGTTTCGGAGAAGCCTTGAACGTCAAACAGTGTCCATTTATTAGTCCAAAAAGGTGTCGAGACCGATGTTACACCTGAAATACAATTATGTGGTGTTTCAGCAAACACCAATTGTATAGGCTAATAAGTTTATTGCGAAAATATGGTGTAACCTTTATTATATACTAGATTCTGTCGGCGACTTCGTCCGCGTGGAACTCCTCCTTTTTTGAAGTCGGTTAAAAAGTAGCCTATGTTCTTTCTCGGGCTCCAGACTTTCTTTGTACCAAATTTCATTTAAATCGATCCAGGAGTTTTAGCGTGAAAGCGTAACAGACAGACAGACAGACAGACAGACAGACAAAGTTACTTTCGCATTTATAATATTAGTTAGGATAACGCACGTCTCACAACACTTATTTTAATTTTTCCTAAACTCGAAGGTGACGTATAAAATTTCATTTTTCATTCACCAGTAAAACATTATCTACTCTACTGGTGAATATATCAATAAATATATTTTGATTCATTAAATAACTTACACCGAAACAAAATAGTCTAAGAAATAATTAACGAGTACATTAACTGTTATTATAATAATAATAATATGTTAGAATAAATTATAAAATTAAATAAGAACTTCATTAAATAATGTTTAGAAAAATATAGGTAGTGAAAATATTTGTGTTAATCGTTAATATTTAATACAAAGTACCTCGAGCGGAAAAACAGGGAAACCTACGCGTATTAGGTTTGTATTTTAATAGGAACATTGTAAACCGAAAAGTTTTATTAGAATTTATCATCGACTGAAAACATTAGCATGGAATCGGGACGCTTGAATAACGTTCTGGATATATAATAATATATTGCAAACATATTCAAAAACTTTTACTGTCTGCCTTCTTTAATTAACAATAAAGGTCTTTTTTATAATGAAAACTCGTGACAATCTGGTTTTGTGATATTTAATGATTTATGTTACCTATTCTGTATGATGGGAAAGAAAGGACTGTTCATTTTTTTGTATAGAAATTAAACACACCGATGTAAAGACACACACACATATACACTTTTTACTACATTTTTTTTTTATTTGAAGCAAGACCTATGTTGATTAGGAAATTGAACTTATACAACTTTTATAGTTAAATATTTTAAATTTGTATCCTTTTTGCAAAAGTTATGTTTATTAACCAATTTTTATTACGATATACAATACCGACATATGAAACAACCTCACCAAAACCTACTGCTTGTCTAAAAAAGTTACTGGATTAACAACCTGTAAAACTTAACAATAATATACCTACCTAGCTAAAGATAAGAATTAAAACAATGATTAAAAACATCAATATTAACATTTATATACATCTGTATAACTCCATCGGCATATGTAATAGTTTTTACTTTTCAAGAGTATGCTTCTAGCGATTGGTCAAAGTCTACAGCTGCGCTATAGCTTAGTTAAGTATCTATTTCATACAAATTGTATTCGTATTTAGTGTAAGGGAAGCGAAGCAAAAACCGGCAGTTACTCTTTTAATAAATCTTCCGGAACAACCAATAAAGCCGGAAAAAAGTCGCAAACGGCGGAATACAACAGATATTAGGTCCGAGGGAACAAGTGTATGAAAGTACTTGTTGTGTTGCGGAATAAGTGTATGTTGTAATAGAGGCCCCATGTTAGTTCGAATGCTTGTTCAGAATGTACTTGAAAGAAAGTCACTAGACTTTCTTATCGTTATTACGTAGCTAAAGATTACCATATTTAGTGCTAGTTCGGTAAAATAAAAAAAAATGTTATGGTGTCATCAAATATTTTTTGGGCCGTACCATGGATGTCGGTAATCAGTTATAGCTATATATATAGCTTATACATCAGATTTACTATAAGTTACATATTATATCGATATCGTATAAAGTACTCATCGTGAGCAGACGAAGTCGCAGGTAGATGAGGCAGAAGCTAGTATAAGCATATGTGCAAGTAGGTACTTAAGTAAATTGGGCTAAATAAATTGTATATTTAAAAGCCTTACTATGAGTTAAATAATGAGCAGCACCTCTAGCGGTGAGAACATTAAAAGTTAATTATACATACCTACATACTGCCGTCATTTCTAAAAAGGCGACCTTCTGACAAAACTTACTTTCGAGAAAATTGTAAAAAAGTGTCCTAATTTCTTTTTCATTGGTAAACAAATGAAACATTTTTTTTCCTTAGTAGGTATACTAAGAAAAAAATGTTTACCTAAGAATGAAAAAAAAAAATTGGTATTTTTTTTTGCGATTTTCTTGAAAGTAAGTTTTTTCAGAAGGTCGCCTTTTTAGAAATGACGGCAGCATAATGCTATGTTTACGTTAAGTTAATCATACCGTTTTTGTGTTACAAAACTCACATTAGGTAGGTATCTATAGTTTCTGGTATGACGCTTAACTGACTTTATAATAAAGTAGGTTCTCTTCAAAAAAATCTTTTCCATCTTGGTCATCTAGGTCATACATCGATTTCTAATACCGCGATAACACGTGCCGTATACATTAGTATCTAGTCTACATATTATAAAATGCGCCGTCCGTATGAAAAACTTAGTACAGACAGAACGTTCACTTGCTATTTCAAACTGCTCTTGAATATTTTCCATTTACAAATGCAATAATTAAATCTTAAAAATCTTGTCTCATAATATCTATTGACACACAAACTTCTGCGTGCGACTTTGTCTGCGCATAATAAGAGGTTGAATTTTGATATATTCTTTATTAATGCTCCCCTACGTTATAAAAGGAATCTCAGTGCAAAATTTCAAGTTTCTAACCATTATAGTTTAGGCTCTGCTCTCTTGATATGTCAGTCATCAAGTCAGCTTATCTTCCTTTATACTAGCTGTCCGCCCCGGCTTCGCCCGGATCCCTTTTTTTATATCCCTATGTCACTCGGGAATAGTGTAGCTTCCCAACATTGAAAGAATTTTTGGAATCGGTCCAGCCGTTCTAGAGCCTATTCAATCCAAACAAACGAACAAACCTTTCCTCTTATAAGTATAGATGGATTTCTAGGTCTCTCTAGCAAATGTCAAGCTATTTTGCCATGATTTCCAAAACTTGTTTTCTAAACTCATCAAGCTGTTCTAATCTATCTCGATCTTCGCATAACTCGTAAAGCTGAGCAGAATTGATCTGGCTGACTTTATAACTTCTGCAAGGGGAGTACGGATTTTCTATACTTCCAGCTTTCTTATTGAAAGCAATCTCGCATTTTATTTTCCTTGCACATGCTTAGTATGATGGCGGATTCAGGTGGACTTATACATTAAAGTTTAAGGATTTACCTTGAAAATTCAAGGCCTCTTTGTTACGATTTCAGATTTACTTCCAATGATTAGTATTTAAATTTGGTCAAGTTTTTACGTAGGCGGAGTATAAAGTTATTTTATATGTTAGCTAATTTATTATTTATTTGAAATATCTTTTAGCTTGTCAGGATCAGTCGTGTTACGATTATGGAAACTGCAAAGGTTCTAAAACGTTAAATCCGGTTATAGTTGTATAATTGTAATGATTAATCATTAAATTTGGTCTTGGTTTTAGGTAGGCGGAATATGAAGTTTTTTTTTTATGTTAGTTAAGTAATTTATTATTTACAGATTCCATAATTGTAACACGACTGGGCTGATAATAGTCTTATGCTAAAGTAAAGAATTATAATAGTAAAATAAATACGCGGCGTCTTGAAAAGTCACACATACATACATTCTTACAAATTTTCGCATTTATAGGTACTATTAGTGAGGATATGGATTAGGTAGGTACTGATATTATGAAAAATGTAACGAGATTAACCGCTATGGATATAAAGTTCATTCACCGAGAAATATATGTTCGATATATATTGCCCTAAGTATCGATGTTTCAGTGACTCCCTCGGGACCTCATTACTGCAGTCTAGATTCAGCTCAGATGTACATATAAATATATATTACATATATTCGTAATATATTGTGAGTGATCGTTTCTTTATTTAAATCCCGGAAAGAGATACTTTTACCTATACTGTTTTTAGATATATGGTTTTATATGTGTAAGTAAGAACGTCTTATTTTGTATTACTCTATTGATGTTAGTAAAGACCTACTTAATAGATAGATTAGATAGACTAGACTACTAGCGTTACTAGCGATTAAAATAAGTGAATTTCGATACTCATTTGCCGTGTCTATACTAATATGAAAGATAAATCCAGAAACGAGCGTTGCGTACTCTTGTTGGGGCGAAACATAGACAGTCGTGCAGAGACGTGTTTATTGCTCAACGCATTATGACGCACTACTCATTATACTTATTCGAGTTATTAATGTTTGTAAGAAATAATTTAGATCAATTTAAAGTGGTATGTATCTCTGGTAAAGTAAGTCGTTTTGCTGGACGTTTGAGAACGGTCCCCCGTCGCATGGCCCTTGCAGAAAAGAATCCCCGTGTTCTTGGACCGAGTCTGTATAATCGCCTACCTGACGTGATAAAGAACGAGCCGTCTGACGAAGCATTTAAGCGCCAACTGAGAAACATTTTATTGGAAAACCCATTTTACTCTGTTGACGAATTTAATCAAAAATATAAATAAATTATTTTTATTATTAATGTTAAATTACTTGACACTAAAAGCCATTTGACATTATATTATGCATAATGAAATTTATTGTAATAAAATTATAATTTTTGCTGATACTGTAAATACTGTAAGTTAAATCTGTATTGACGATCTCAATATGAGTGAATATAATTTGACATAATAATGTATTTTTTAATGTTATAATGTAATTTGTTCATATTATTTTTTATTTATTTTTGTTCTGACGATCTCAATGTGAATGCATATAATTCGACATAATAGTGTAATTGTACTGTATGAATTTTGAGAAATAAATAAATCTAATCTAATCTAAAGTATAAAGAGGAAAGGATTGTTTGTTTGTTTGGATTGAATAGGCTCCAAAACAACTGGGCCGATTTGAAAAATTCTTTCACTGTTGGGAAGCTACACTATTCCCGAGTGACATAGGCTATAAAAAAAGGGATCCGTGCGAAGCCGGGGCAAGCAGCTAGTCATTTATAATTGAAAAACGGTAAGAAATGTCACTGACTGTCAAAAAAGTTACATCAAAATTAAAATACGCTTTTCGATTTGTTAAATAAAAACGTGCAGACTGCAAACTTCTAAACACGTAGCTAGTTTGGTTTCAATGTAAATTTCGCAAACAAATATACATAAAAAAGAGACGCGGGTCAAATTTCTTGAATAATACAACATGTTCTTTTTTGTATTACGGCAATGATTCAGTACAAAGCTTGTTTCTCGGACGTGCCCTGACTTCCGATCTCTACCTACGTAATGCACAGTACACAGAAAATGTTTAAGTCAATTTATATAATAGAAATATTTCGTACAATGACATGGCGATCAAACTGTAGAAAGTTCCTGATTAAATTAAAATCAGTCAGATTTTTCGGTGGTTACTTGACAGTAAAAGCCGTTAAATAATGTACCTATAATAAAATGAAATTTGTACCAAGACAAGAGAAAAAATCGAGACCTCAGTAAGACATGAACCCATACCTATGCCTAGATACGCGCGGCACCGTGCTCATTCCAGTTACAATATTAATGTCACTGATTGAGTCGACGAAATTTACTACCACTATATTCTACTACTATAGTTTTCTTACTTGCAAGCGATATTGTCGCTTCAGGGTTTGTAATGTTAATATTTTTCCTATAATTGCTTATTTTAACACACTATATAACACGTTATCACTCTGTGTAATATATACTCTCTGTTCCAGATGAAAATTTCAAAGAAATGCCTTTTATTTCACGTAACTTTCAAGACTTTTATTATGTCTCTATTGTCGGTGAAAGCGACAAACAATATATATGTCGCGACAAATGTACTAACTAAATTATTTTTTTGTAAGCTGACAATGTCAGAAATAAATGTGATCGCAACTTAAATTTATAACATAGTAACTTACAAATACATAAATATATTATGATCCAGAAATAAAATCTAGCATACACTTAAAATGTTATATAGGTAGGTACTATACATTACTCTACAAGTCTACAATCCACTCATACGTAGGTACAAATTATTTCTATAGATACACATTCCAAAACCTTGTTGAACTTTGTACTTAGAAAGAAATCGTTGCTTTATCCCTTGATTATCCAAATAAGTTAAATAAAATAATTTTATTTTATTTGAAAAAAATTAAAACATCCACTCACATCATGTAATAGGATCGATATTCATCAAACTAATTCAATTGAATATTTCAAGGGCTGATTATACAATTTTTATTATCTCACCACCCACTCATGTTTTCAATAGATTTATTCATTAGTCCCCAAAATACTTCAAATATTCGGAGAGTACTTGACTGACTTTTCAGAATACATTATTAAAATAAACGCAGAAAGTTCTTGAGAATTCTTATTTGGCATACTAAGTAAAATAAGTAGGCACTTACCAACTTTCAAGACTTCAAGCGTGGCCTGTTTTCAGTCTAGATATATTCTCTAAGTAAACTAAATTACTTAAATAAATGTTCCATATTTATTACGTAAAAAAATGTACAACTTATTTCTTTAAATAATTTTGTATCATCTCAGGACTTACATTAAAGTTCCTAGAAAAAACATCACAAGTCAAAAACTGTATTCAATAACAGTCGAGCATCGATATCAAATCCCTACTAATATTATAAATGCAAAAGTAACTCTGTCTGTCTGTCTGTCTGTCTGTTACGCTTTCATGCTAAAACTACTGGACCGATTTAAATGAAATTTGGTACAAAGAAAGTCTAGAGCTTGAGAAAAGATATAGGGTACTTTTTAACCGACTGCAAAAAAGGAGGAGTTCCACGCGGACGAAGTCGCGGGCAGAAGCTAGTATCAAATATAGATTTCCCAGAAATCTGCCAAAATGGGAATAATGAGTAAAACCCCCAAATGGCGCTTATTACGTATTGTTATCAACGAAAACTCCCGCGAAACCGGATACAATAAATAACGGTAAGAAAATTCAATGTTACAAATAGAGATATAAATAATACCAGCGATTGTATCGAGACAGCTGGTGACAGATGGAGTGTGCTCAGCTGAGTTATGAGGCTCTGCAGTGAACTGACTCAACAATAAAATAACGAAAATACAGCCATCAATATACATAATACAATTCATGAGGACTTTCATTCAAACAAGCTAAACAGGCCTGTTAAAAAAATATAAGTCTGGAATTACTAATTACGCTTTCAAGTATGTTATAAGGCTTATTAACTCGTACAAGTTGATTATAAGTTAGGTATAGGAGTAATTGATCCTATAACTGCGCCCGAATTCTTGTTGGAAGTTTCTTATTAGGAACAATAAAATATTATTGAGAACTGTAACTACTGATTTTCCTTGTTAGGATTCCCACGTGTCACAAAAAATAGCGCTATTACCTATATTATTGAACAGCGATATTACGGAGCAAACTGTTATATGGATCTTGTAAGAATATTTGCTCCCTTAAAAGTCATAATACTACAACTAGGTACTTAGAAGTAATATAAGACGCTTGTGCCTTATATGGCTATAGATAATAATATGTGTTCAGACGTTGATAGTATTTCTTTGAAATAATTTAAACTTAACCGATATATGGATGTAAGCTATATTTCCATATATTGTGAGTCAAACCATAAATATCCTTTATTGGTAGGTTTTATAAGATATTTCATAACTAATAGGTTTGCAAGATACTATGACATTAAATGTAGTATACTTACTATGATGACTTGTGTTATTATGTTATCCCATTCCTAAATTAATATCGTATTACGAGGAATGAGTCACCAAAATACTGAAATCCTAGTAAAAGGGTATAAGTGTCATACGATCGTAGTGGAAAAAACCCTTTTCACGTTTGTACTTATGACACTTTTAGGCCTTTTTTGGAGGACTTTTATACCCTTTTTGACTAGGGTTTCAGACCTCAGAAATACTCAGAATATATGTACTTAGAGGTGGACAAACAGAGACCGGTTCTTCTGGAAACTTCACATTTCAACACTATTTTTTTTATATTTCAGTACAGTAACTCGGTATTTTTATATTGCATAATTTATTAGTGATTATTGGGATGAGATTTTTTAGAAACAATATTTTCGGACGTTCAATAATCGACATTGAAAATCGTTATTCTTATTTATAAAGATTGAAAGGGTCCATTTGGATTAAACAAGTTTTGGGTTGTATTGTTCTGAATAATAATGAGAGGCGATACTAAGACATCTTCTAATGATGCGATTTTGTCATTTATTTCTTTATAGAAGGTAATATTTTCCCAATTTCTCTTATATTCTTTCGTCAATCGAAAACGGATCGGATGCCGGAAATGTTCGGATCGTATTTCAGTCCCAATTGGAACGAAATTGTACATTAAACTCTGTGAATTTATTTAACTTCAGAAAATATTTTTTGCACACATTTTAAAATCACTGTTTAAACACAAATATTGTATTTATTGAGGGATGCAATATTAAAAATCTTATAAAATATTAAAAAAACAATTTGTAAATTAAGTAGTGAAAAAGTATTCCAACAAGTAAAAATAAATTAAAAATTTAACAAACCCCCGACATAAAAACCTAAAAGCCCTTTAAAAAGTATAACAATAATAAAAACTTAATATTAATTACCTAAATATTAATATTTCTACAAAGAAAACGTCATGTCGGGGGGACCGCTTCTCATTTAGTTACTTAATACCTACAATCAACCTAAACCTACGGTCCCCCCGACATGACGTTTTCTTTGTAGAAATATTAATATTTAGGTAATTAATATTAAGTTTTTATTATTGTTATACTTTTTAAAGGGCTTTTAGGTTTTTATGTCGGGGATTTGTTAAATTTTTAATTTATTTTTTTATTTCATACTTTTTGTAAGTAGGTATTTAGTACATAAATTATTATTTTTAACTAATTTCCATTTCACGTGGAATTTTGTAATGTATATATGTTCTCCTCTTACATTTAATACCCCACTCGGGTACATTTGTCGACATTGGGTTTACCATTTACACTTTTACTTCTCATAATTTTTGAACTACTCAACCGATTTTCATTACAATTTCAATTTTGTAATCTACACGTGACCCTCTTTCATTTGATACCCCATTTGAGTATATTTGTAGACATTTGGCTTTCCATCCCCACTTTGACACCCTATATTTTTTGAACGACTCAACCGATTTTTATTATAATTTCCATTTTGTAATGTACACGTGATCCTCTTTCATTTGATACCCCACTCGAGTATGTTTGTAGACTTTTATTTTTCCATCCCCTCTTTCACCCCCCCTAATTATTAAACTACTGAGCAGATTTTCATCAAACATAGCTAAGAACACTCCCGACATATACACCTTTCTAACAAAAAAAACAGAATCAAAATCGGTTCATGCGTTAGGGAGCTATGATGCCACAGACAGACACACACACACACACACACACAGACAGACAGACAGACAGACAGACAGACAGACAGACACGTCAAACTTATAACACCCCGTCGTTTTTTCGTCGGGGGTTAAAAATCAGTACTTACAGCGTATTCGAAATTACTTTGATTCTCTTTATAAAACAAGGATTTGAGCGCAGTTATAGGAACCTATATATAACTTATAATAATAATATGTCAATAAGCCTTATAACGTACCTAACTATTAGTAGTTATTAGCTAATATCGTTCTTATTTAGGTATTGTGGTTAAATACTACCTCAGGTAGTTAGCTACCTGAGGTAGTATTTAACCACAATACCTAAATAAGAACGATATTAGCAATTCCAGACTTACATATTTTATTTATGATTATTATGATCACTAAAATTTTAGTAAACACATTTTATATAAAAAAAATATTATTTAAAATAAAACATGCTACCTAAATAAGAACGATATTAGCAATTCCAGACTTACATATTTTATTTATGATTATTATGATCACTAACATTTTAGTAAACACATTATATATTAAAAAAATATTATTTAAAATAAAACATGCTACCTAAATAAGAACGATATTAGCAATTCCAGACTTACATATTTTATTTATGATTATTATGATCACTAACATTTTAGTAAACACATTTTATATAAAAAAAATATTATTTAAAATAAAACATGCTACCTAAATAAGAACGATATTAGCAATTCCAGACTTACATATTTTATTTATGATTATTATGATCACTAACATTTTAGTAAACACATTTTATATAAAAAAAATATTATTTAAAATAAAACATGCAAGGTGATTTTACCTAGTAAAATATACAGTTCGCGGATACAGAATTTAATTATTAATTATTCTGTAAAGAAAAAAAAACCTTAATTAATTATAATAAGATTTGAGCTGTATGAAAAATATTCTGTAAATTTTAAACCCGGAAGCTTCCTCGTTGCCTTTCTTAAACAAAATGATGTTATTAAAAGCTCGTTACGACACAAAAGACTTAAAGCACTTTAAATATCACTGCGGACTCTGCGTGTAATAGGACTTCTAAAAGCTCACAGCTTGGCTAAAAGCTTAGGGTAATCTATTTCAATGGAAGCTTTAAAGAAAACGATTCACACTGCAGGTGAACCAGATTTATGTTTTAAAAGGTGTTGATAGTTTAAAGAGCTTTTATATTTTTATATATGAAAATAGGTTTTTTTTTGACAGATTAAGTAAAAAAAGATACCAAACCTTAACTTAACAATTTGTTTATTATATGGCGATAAAACTGTAAAGGATTTATCTCTTGTTTATTTTATTTGACGATTTTTGAAAACTTTACAGTTCCTATATTATACTAAAACTAATATTAAGTACTTTTCTATATTTTTTTCTTTAATTAATTCCGTTACGGCTTTTTTATTCCAATGTCTAATGACCGCAAAAGCATCACACATTAATTAACTAGCTGATCCTGCAAACTGCGTAGAAAATATATTTTTTCAATTTTCCTTCACTGTATAAATTTTCCCTGGATGAAAATACCAAAAAAAAATTAGAAAAATCATTCTAGCCATTCATAAGATTTAGTGAGACAAACTACTTAACAGCTATTCATTTTATAAACAAAAATTCCTAAACACTCGCTAACCTAGTTTACTTCCTTTCACAACACATACATAATATGACCGTTTGATATATCATTACTACTCAATCCCTTAAGAAGCTTATGTATGAATTTAAACAATTAAGCTTCCTAAATCTTTGTTCGTCAAAAGCAGGTCGTCCCCACATAGGGACTAAGGCTGCTGACAAACAAACGACCATGACGTGCCACTTTTTTAGTCTTATCGACTGTTGGAATGAAACGACTTTGGATTTAACTCGCGTATTTTATTGCCTGTCGTTTCGGAGCCTACACAGTTTCCGTAATCATATCACGACTGAGCTGACAATAGTCTTATGCTAAAGACTTAACTAGCGTATTTTACGCTAGTTAAATCCGTTTAAAGTTGTTTCATTCCAATGTATAATAACCGCGAAGGCATCAGAAATTATGGTATCAACATTATAGGTCAAAAATCTCCTATATGCTTCTCCTTTTTATACGTAGCAGCCGGATTGTATAATCCACCGTTTAACAAAACAGGGCTGTTTTGTAAAACGGCGGTTCAACGATTAGCCGGATTGTCGCAGTTCTAACCTAACCTATCCTACCAACTTTTCTAGTATCAAATTCTCGAGAGTCGCAGTCTTAACCTAACCTTCTCTTTTCTTTTGTCATTTTCTCATAAATTATTGAAAAACGTATTACAATGATAGTCCAGCTAATCGTATCGAATCAAACCGCCGTATTACAAAACGGATAGTCTTAATACAGCTGCTTATATGATCCGGCTGCCACATATATATATATTTCTGTTTCAGTTAGTAAAGGCAACATACAAGAATCTCGGAAACTTCAAGGTAGTTGCAAGTATGCAGCCCCCCTTCGTAACACAAAATATGTTAATAATGTTACCCTGGAGACGCGATGTGCTATTACTTTAATAAACAATTTATGCATACATTAAACGTATAACATTTTACAAGAACATTTACCGAGTTATTTAGGAGTTACGAATTGGGTCATACGGTGTAATGATTTCTAGTTTTTTCTTAGTAATTTGTAGGGACCCGGGAATTTTCTTTTAGGCATTAATTTTTACAGTTTTTCTTTTACTGAACTCTCATTAAAAATCATATTATTATGTAGCAATTGAATAATAATTCGTGAGAGATATTGTCACTGTTATAATGTAACTATTGCAATGAGTGAAAGAGCGGTGGTGATAGGAATTTTCTCGCGTGTCAAAAACCTTAGGTACGTCATAGCCCTTCTGAAACTTAATAGGTCGATTGTCTTTTAATCCTATTACGTAGGTACTATAGAAAGGCTTTTTTATGGTTAATAATAATCCATAGCACAGATATCTGTTAAAACAGCACTTGTACTATGAAAAGTAAATCGCGCAGCTTCATGTACTTTTCATAGTACAAAAAGGTATTATTTTTTTAATAAACCTAACCAAAAACTAGGTCACTTAAATTTATTTACAATCTGTTACAGCTTTTGTCCAAAGGTATTTAAGGCGAATACGCAAAACAAATTGGATATTATTTCTACAAAGAAAAGTAGATATCACGAAAAAATCTGAAATTATTAAATTCTATTTTTTATTTAACGCTAAAATTAGTCCTTAGATAGATATCTAAAGAAATAACCTTTTTTATTTTATTCTTGTTTATCGAGTATAGTTCTTTTAATAGGTCGTTTTAGTAAGACCCTCGTTCTAATCAAATTTAATAAAGCTGTTAAGGACCGTTGTTAAAAGCTTACCTTGCGAAATGTCTGTTTAAAACCAACGATAAGCGTTTACGGGTTTTTGCAGGCACTTTAAATTTAAACACTCTGCTGAGGTCACTTGAACTTAAGCATGATCTTGAGAAGGTTAACTGAGATATTAAAAGGACAAAATTGTTTTCATTTTAGTACTAAAATTAATCTCAGAAATTTAATGTAGGCACATTTGAAATAGACAAAATATTTATCGCGTGACTGTAAAATATATCATTAATAAGGCAGCAAATTCAGGATGCCTTTTTTTAGTGCATAATTATTAGTACCTACATAAAAAGACCGCATTAAGAAAATTTTATCTGATCACTTGGCTCGTACTGGTAGTATTCATGGTTCTCCTGGACAAAAAAATCGTTCACTTGCCTGATGTAATAAATCACTACGCGTATTTACCTAAATATCTCAAAATAATTAGTATTTATACGCTTTATAGAATGGGAGTCATAGTTAAATTGTTAGGAAGTCAGTGTTTTAATTTGTATAAATTACGTATACACTTTGTTGGTGATAAAACGTTTTACACAACAAATGACATCGTCACGATCCTTTTCGGCAGACCATTTATCCCGCAGAATCGACGCAGCATTGTGTGCCTAATGACGCGTCCCAAAAAGATTTAGCGGAATGTCACGTCTGATCTGTTTTCACTCAATGATGACAGATTTATTCATATACGAATAGGTACAGAGCGCAATATAAGTTCCTGGCGACAGAGAAAAGAAGATGTATGATGAAAAGAAGTTGAAACTTTTTTGTTTTTGGATCATGTCCTCCTCTATTTCAATGCACTTTTCAGATATCTCGAAATACAGTGCTTTTAAAAGTACGACTCTTTAAGCTGCCCTTTCCTTTTAAATTTCTTCAGACTGAAACTTTTCTTTTTTATCAAGAAAAAATTTGCTTTTCTTTACTTATAACCTAATGTTATGAGAAAAGTTTGATGTTTCATTACCTACATATAGATATAATTATCTTTGGACAGCTCACAACAATTAATCTGATTCTTGACAAGCTTGGAATAGGGGGACGAATACCTTGCAATAGTATTATTCAGATGAAACAAACAACTTAACCACATATGTACTACATATAATGACGTCATTATTGAGTAAGTTAGATTCTTAGGAATTGGGGTTATTTAGATACTGAAATGAGTTATTATAGGCAAATGAAGTCCTGCAGTAAAATTTATACGTATATTTTTTTTAAATAAATAATTGTTCTAAGTATTTTTTTAGTGCAGTAATGGTTCTGCAATATGGAAGACTAAAGTTGAACAAATAATTCAAAAAGGTAATGACTCGTAGCTTGCACTGGTATAAAAATGAGAAATTATCTTCTATAAAATATGCATTTTCAGATATCGTAAGTTATGTTCCGAATCCCTTTTCGGCAAATTACACTTTTGACCTCTATCAATCATGTGAATATATTTTCTTACTTTAACTTGATTTAATACATCTTTGTAGAGATAAAATATATTTCAATCGCGAAGATACGCTCAAAATTAGTATAATGATATTGGTACTTTCAATTAAGTTAAATATTACGATCGTATAAAATATAAAAATTCTGCACAATATACCTAATAATTTATTATCTTGAACAGAATTTGAACCAGTGATCTCAATACCGCAAGTTTGCCTATTAACAACTAAGCTACAACGTCCCTCAATAACGGTGATAAATTCGATTTGACAGATATTAAGGAAGAACCATCTTACGCCTAAATGCAAACGCAGTTCAGTTTTACGCGATTTCTATCTCCTACAAAATATATTTTTGTGACAAAAGATACTCAAAAAACATCACTGTGACGTAAATATTATCCGAGAACTAAGTAACCGAAAAGCCAAGTTGGAAAAATTGACGAGGCCGAAGACTTGCCACGGTGTTGGATCCCTTCGAATTTGTCGTAATAACAACCGCTCTGCCCCAGGGCAGTCACTGATGACATAAGTGAGGTGCTTCACATATCGATGTTTTTACATCATACAAAATAATATTAATCATTGAATATGATACTATATGAGGTATTAAAATTACTGGAACTTTGATTAAGGTTACTGTTTTTTTTTATAACTGTCAAAATATTTTATAATTTATGATGTTTTTTGGTTGTTAGATATTGGAATGAAACAATAATAATTTTATGTTGACGTTTCGAAAACGTTGCAGTTCCCGTATTCGTAGCAGACTCTACATTCCTGTCAATAAATTGTATTTTTATATTTTAGCTAATACGACTTGACATAAGATTTTCTGGACCATATATTATATTAATTATAAGTACATATATATATTATTATATGGTTACTGGTAAAACTCCTTTCGAATATGAGTGACGACTATTATTTTGCAAAAAAAATGTCGATAAAATATTGTAGTCACATCACTAAAATACAAACTCGTAAGGGGGCGAGTTGAATATTGTATTTGGCTAAAAATCAGAAAATGTTACATAAATAAAAATAACAACCTTTCTTACATTTTGATTACTTTTCTTTTTGAACCACAGAATTTGTTATTACCAAAACAAACAATACCTAAGTTACATTATTATCTTCAGAGATTCAATTTATAAAAAAAAAGTAAGGCATACACATATTTACCAAAAAAAAAGATATTTTTTAATATTTTGAATGCTAATCTTTATTTGACACGCTTTCACGAAAAAAATTACCAATATAATTTGAAAACCTGGGCAGATATAGCTTCAAATAAAAAAATACGTACTTACTTACCACTTTTATAAAAAGTGACAGCTGCTCCGGAAGATTATTTCTGAAAAAAAATGGGACTAACATATTATTAAAAAATATATGACGTATATGACTCAAACCAAACACCTACTTTTGTAGGTTAGCGAGAAACATTTCCAAAATACAATTTTCTTCACAAAGATACATCATGTCAAATGTGACAGTCGTGACAGGATATAATTTTACAAATGAATTTTGCACGCGGCAAGCGTATTTTCTCATGTCTAGCCAAAGAAGTTAATACATATTTTTGTTCGTTCCATAAATAGGAACGAAAATAACCTAAGTCACCTAGATTTGTAAGTTAACAAATTTCTTTATTATTTTATAAATAGTATAAGTAGTAGTAAACTATAGTTGTTTCATTCCAATGTATGTACATCTGAGGCATCTGAAATTATTATGGATTAATCGAAAATAGTACATTACGCACCAAGGCCAGTAAAATAAAAAATGTCTCAGATCACAAAAATGTGATCTGAGGCTTTTTTATTTTTCTGGCCGAGGTCAGTATACTATTTTTCTGTTCGACGAAGCCGGAAAGCGGAAATTTCATTTAGCGAAGCGGTCACAAAGTTGGCGCTTTCTGGCCGGAGGACGAAAAAAAATATTAATCGGTATAAAGATTCAAATTCAATAGATCTTATATTACTTACTAATAATAAATAGTACAAAATAAAAGTTACCACGATTCAAGATGGCGGCTTGCTGTATCTTTTTTCCACAGATTATAAATATATTATTTCACGTGCTTTAGTTTTAATTTACTACATTCTTGTGCATGGCTCGGTATTTCAATTTGTTTTAAGTATTGTCATAAAGTTCCTATTAACTTTAAAATTAAGTTAGTTGGTTTTCTTTTAAAGGCATACAACGGGATTTCATGTAAACTTGCACCTTTTATTAGGAGCATTCCATCTAGCGTACTAATATTAACTACTTATAATACATCCAAAATAGTCCAAACAAGTTAAAAGTACTTTTTGCATTATAATGAAATAAATTTAAGGAAGTTGTTTTTCTCAAAGTATTTACTGACCGTATCATGTTTAAAAGTCCGACGAAAACATTTTTAACTTTAATTAAAAATTTAACGTTTTTTTCAGCAGTGCATCAAATTCAAAAAGTCTTAAGCATCTTGACCTTTCCGAAACTTTTCCTGTCAAACCGGCTCGTTCAGTGGAAGGGTCAAAATTTGGGTCAGAGTCCATCGACACAGCTGAACTAAAAAATACCAAAGCTAGGAAAATAGGAAGCAAATATAACAAAACGAGGTATGAAAATATACCGTCTCGCGTGTCATAAACTAGCTATATTAAAACGAACAAAGTAGTCCTATAAAAATATATATCGCACACCTAGATCTAAAGAGAGCTAACTCAAAAAAGGTACTTTTAGGAGAGGCGAGAAACTGATTAATATGTCCATATGCACGCATGAGTTTTCTGTATAAATTTATACTTTTTATAATAAAGCTAGCAGAGTTATATTAGCTGAAATGTGTTTTAGTGTAGGTGGGTTATGCTGGAATCCGATGGTGTGCATAACTCAAATCTTCCGGTTTTTGAGTTAGATCCCTTTAGATCTAGGTGTGCGATATAATATAAGTCTATATAATAACGTTCCTGAGCTCAAAAACGTAGGTCATAATATGAAATTAAATTGATTATATAAGGTTAGAAGTAGGAATGGTCCTATAACTGCTCCCAAATCCTTGTTAAGTTTCTTACAAAAACAAAAACAGTCTTGAGAACGCTGTAAGCACTGATTTTGCTTGGGATGCGCTAGTGTAGAATGAGTTCCTGCTATACTGAATTAAACAAAGGTTCTCAGTTCGTCGGAATCTTTATAATGATCGATGTGTTGAAAAGTAAGAAGATAAATCATTACTTTATAGGTACCAATGAATTTCAATAATAATAACTAAAGCACAAATTGCAGTCACTGATAAGTATGTTAATTAATTAACGTACCTATAACATTATAATATCGCTCTGTATTGCGTGTGAAGGCTGTACTCATTTCTGTTTGTAAGTTCAGGATAATCCTAAAGAGGGTGGTTAACTTTCGGGTAAGGGTAAACCGGAATGGGAATATTTATTGAATTTTGGTGTTTTGTGCTAGAGGAATTTGCGTTGAAACTTTTAGTAGCCACTAATATATATATATATATATATCCCTATTTCCCTACTTTCCCTACTAATATTATAAATGCGAAAGTAACTCTGTCTGTCTGTCTGTCTGTCTGTCTGTTACGCTTTCACGCTAAAACTACTGAACCGATTTAAATGAAATTTGATACTAAGATAGTCTGGAGCCTGAGAAAGGACATAGGCTACTTTTTAACCGACTGCAAAAAAGGAGGAGTTTCACGCGGATGAGGTCGCGGGCAGAAGCTAGTTATATATAATTGCAGTTGTTATATTATTGGTTAGCTGATTATGTTTGAGCCTGAATACCTAGTCTAGCATCCTAGCAGCAACATGGCCAGCAAAAATTTCGACCCAATGAAAGTACGTGTTTTTTGCTCTATATCTACGGATTTACAATTCTTTGTGGCTACACTCTTTGTACTATTTGTACTTGACCATCTTATTCTAAGAAGTAGATTAGAGCCAAAATAGCTCTAATCCATCAGAGCTACGGGTCCAATTTACGCGTGACATTTCCATTTGAACACGTCACGCAATTGAATTTATGTGACATTCTGTCGCCGACGTCCCGGAGGTTTAAGATCTGTATTAAATTTGCCAAGATTTGTATTGGATTGAGATATTTTTAATTTGTAGCTAAAACAGAAAAATCGATATTGGATAACGCTGATATTTCGAAAGCTTTACAGTTCTCATATTAGGTATAACTGTTCGTAGGTAATTGGCAAACACTATAATTTTTGAGTGCCTACCGAATGCCAGTTTTTGAATTCAACAAATAACTAACAACAAAGCATAACTGCTGCAAAACAAATGATTAATTTTAAGCTCTTTAAAACGAAAATAAAAGTAAAACTCAACCTTTATGAACCGAACATGTAATTCTTGATGTTTTCAATATAAAGATTTTTAGGTAATCTCTTTATGAAAATCTAAATTACATTGAAGGTGAAGATGGGACCCGGTACAATACAGTGACAGTAGGTGAGGTGGGACTGTAGAGAACTTAGGGGAATTCCTTTGTCCAGCAGTGGACATCTTTTTGATGATAAGATAGATAATAATAATATAAAGAACGACGATAGAAAGACACATTAATTGCACACTGATTCTTAGAATGCTCATAAGAATAAGCATGAAACTTAAGAAAGCTTCATTAAGAACACACTGAAAATGGGATAACTTAAGAATAAAATTCACAAAATTATCAAAATTAAATGTAATTTGTATTTGGCACAGTTTTTTATATGTTTCAAGAGCAAATCCCCTTGGGCCGTTCCACCCTTGTCCTGGTGGGCGGCTGTCAAAAACAAAGAGTGATTTGATTAATATAGCACGTTAATACGTATCGCTATAGGAATTGTTATCGCGATATTAATAGCCACTTAGTTTGGCGCAGTCAGGTGTTCACTAGGGTAGGCACTCTGTAAACGTATCTATTGTGCCTATAGGACATGCACGCATTTGCACTCCACTGAGATAACAGTCAAAATAAAAACATATTTATTCAATTAAGGCTTTTACAAGCTCTTATGAAGGTCAGAAGATACTGTTTCCGAAAAACCCCACTTGAGAACAGTGGTACTGGCAGTATAATACTATTATGAATACCAGTAGTACTGATAGTATCTGATAGTATGAATAGACAAGTTATTTCCATACGCCGTTCCACATATATATATATCTGTTCCATAAATATATCTTTGCTACCGGAATGTACAGCTGTCAATTATATTGTATCTGTCATGTCTAAAGCCGTATTACCTAGGCCTGTTTTTGCATATGTGTGTGGATCGTATAACAGTACCTACAAGCTTTTGCCCGCGACTTCGTCTGCGCACTATAACCAGCGTTTTACCCCCTAAGGGGGTGGATATTAAAAAATCGTCCGTAGTGCTCCTGTACATTATAAAAGGAAACCCTATGCAAAATTTCAATTTTCTAACCCTTTAGGTCCCGTATTGATATGCCTATGATTTAGGTACCTATTAACTATATCTATACTAATATAGTAAAGAGGAAAGATTTGTATTTTTGTATGTAACAAATAAACTCGAAAAGTACATTATCACTGAGTAACATAGGCTATAAAAAAAGGATCCGGGTGAAGCCAGGGCGGGCCGCTATCTTCGATAGAGAACCTATTTGCTTAATTGATGATTCGTTTCCATAAACAAATTAATGTGTAGGTCACAAAACCTTATACATAGAACGATAGACATTGTAATGTATTTTTGTTACTTTGATATTAGGTACCTATATAAATAGATATCTATTGCTATCACACGGAATAAGAGCTCTGAGGTAATTTTTTTTTCTTACATGAATAATTAATGAAGCTTATGTTTATTACGGGATACAAATTACGTCCATTCTTTATTTAGTTGGTGGAAATAAAACTTTATTTTGGTAAATTAATCAAAATCATCTTATACTTTTGTATGGACTTACAAATGTAACCTACTTATTGTTTTTTGAGTTCATGTCCTTTCTAAGTCAAAAATCTACGTACGCCTGGAAAGTGGTTCGACACTCGTTCATATTTAATATTAGACTTTACAGTTGAACGGAGGTAAAAAAATAATTGTACAGTCGTTAAACACACCATTAAACAAGAAGCTGTAAATAATAAGTACAATTGTCTTACCCTTTCTTTTCATAACGCGATAACCAAAACAAACAATACAAAAAACAACAAACTGCATAAAGCAGAATGAATTCGTGGATGCGCATAACTAGCCGTTAAATGGCGATTAACTGGAGTTTAACCGGTTGTTAAATTGTCGCGTCCCCTCCTCATTAAATGCGTGCTAATTAAATAAGTTTCCTCTTAAGTCGGACTATGTTGGAGTTAGGAAGAATTATGAAGATGGCATTTTATTTCACTTATAAGTTTGCCGCCTATTTCATTTTAATTATAACCCTGAAACCTGTATTTCACTTATGAAGCCTATTTGATCTTACTTATAAAGTTGAAGCGTATTTTATTTCTCTTGTAAGTTAGACGCCTATTTCGCTATAATGCCTATTTTACTTATAAGCTAGCAGCCTATTTTATCTTAATTATAAGTTTGATTCATATTTAATTACACTTTAAGTGTTAAGCCTTATTTCACTTATAAGCCTGAAGAATCTTAATTAACTTAAAATCCAATGAGCAGCATCGAGAGGTGACATCACAGACCCACTTATAACAGTGACACGTCTTTACATTCCCTAACACTATAGAATAGAATTAGAAATGTAAGAAAATCTGTCTACGTGACTTTTTCTAAGCTCATGACAAGTGACATTATCTATATCTATACTAATATTATAAAAAAGAAAGGTATATTTGTTTGTTTGTTTGGATTGAATAGGCTCCCGAACGGCTGGACCAATTTCAAAAATTCTTTCACTGTTGGGAAGCTACACTATTCCCGAGTGACATAGGCTATAAAAAAAATGATCCGTGCAAAGCTGGGGCGGACAGCTAGTACTCTATATAATGATATTCCACAATTGCTAACGCTAATAATAAGACATTTTCTGAGTTCAAGTACCTATGTCAACTCCATATTTTTTTCATTTGTTTTGTTCTCGTTGTCTGCGGCATATTAGCGTTAGTAAATGTAGAATGTCATTATAGTAACCGGTGTATCCGTGGAGGTTAGCTAACGATAACGACACAGAACAGAAAAGTTAGTGTAATGATGTACTTTACCTTTCCTTATCGTACCCTTTATTTACCCTGAATATTGTACCTACTTCTATAATACGCTGATTTAGATTCATGATGTTAATCATATTATTAACTAGCGACCCGGCTTCCTCTTGAATCACTCTATTTATTTTAAAAAAATGTGTTGCCTAGTTTTAAAGATGTAAGGATAGATAGGGATGGACAGACAGTGACAACGACGGCAACTTTGTTTTATGCTATACTAGCTTCTGCCCGCGACTTCGTCCGCGTGGAACTCCTCCTTTTTTGCAGTCGGTTAAAAAAGGAGCCTATGTCCTTTCTCAGGCTCCAGACTTTCTTTGTACCATATTTCATTTAAATCGGTCCAGTAGTTTTAGCGTGAAAGCGTAACAGACAGACAGACAGAGTTACTTTCGCATTTATAATATTAGTAGGGATAATGATAGTGATAACAATGTATACAAATTCTGATAAAAAAGTCAGTTAATTTGAGACCAATCGATCGGTGTAATTGTTAAAAAAAAATGCCTTATCCAAGAAGCTTCCTGCCAAAAGGTAATGAATTTTAAGCAGAGATAACACTGACTTATCCCTTCCAAAGACGACTTAAAAGTTTCTAGTAATTAAATCCGAATCTGTAAACAGTTTATGCTCTCGACTTGAAATTCCCCTTGCAACGATTAGATAAAAAGTTTTCCGATGTTCCGAAAGTAATATTTTTTAACTTATAAGACATTACGGCTGTAGATACTTTTACAAATAGGGTGTATCATAACATACCTTTGTGATCGCTCCAGGCGGATCATCGGTTTTAGAAATATATACCTAATAAATCCTGATGCCTTCGCGGTTATTATACACTAGCGGCCCCGGCAGACGTCGTCCTGCCCGTCCGATTGTTTCGTCAAAGATCTGTCAAAGTCTTCTGTCGCTTCTTCATATGGCTTCATATTTTCCCCGTTTTTTACACATTTTCCACTGTTTCTTCGCTCCTATTGGTCGCAGCGTAATGTTATATAGCCGAAAGCCTTCCTCGATAAATGGTCTATCCAACAAAAAAGTATTTTTTGAATTCGAACCAGTAGTTCCTGAGATTAGCGCGTTCAAACAAACAAACAAATAAACAAACAAACAAGCTCTTGAGCTTTATAATATTAGTATAGATTGGAATAAAACAACTAAAACAGATCTAACTCGCGTATTTTTTTTTGATGACTTCTCGTAAACTTTACCATTCCCATATTCGTAGCACGAGCTGACGATATCCTAATGCTAAAGGGAATAAAAAATAAGAAAAGATAAAGAAATTGAAATTGAAATGAAACAACTATTAACGGATTTAACTCGCGTATTTTTAATAGTTGTTTCATTCCAATGTGTAATAACCGCGAAGGCATCAGAAATTATTATTATAAAGAAATTATCAAAAAGTTACGAAAATGTTAGCGTAGTTATCATTGAGATAGCTCAATGATACCAAGCTTAGTGTCAAATCGATTGATTAATGTAGTCCCCTTTATAGGGCGGGATCACTAATAATACACTTGTTGAAATAAAATCACCTTTTACCTGTCGAATCAGCGCAACAAGAAATCAATTACCCAGTGATGAGCTAGTGTTTGCACGCGCCGTTGCTTGCTTAACTCTCCAATGGCGGAATCGCCAGCATCTAGGGCTTGTAAAATATTGACTGACGTTTCCACGTGGAAAAGCCTAAACTGCATTTCACTTGCATTGTTTCGATGCAGAATTTTCGAGCGGCGAATTAGGTGGAGTGTTTTTGGTTAGCGCTTTTGTATTTTAGTTTGCTTTGTTGTTCTACTCAGTTAAGTATATTAGTTTGTTTAGCGACGCGTGAATGTGGTTTTGGAGTTATTAAAAATGTTAAAACAATTGTGTATATTATTATGATTGAGTAAAATTTTCAAGGAATTATAGAAGATTAAACAATGCAAAATATTGTGATAGGTAAGTACCTAATCTATTGCTGATAGCTTTTTTGGAAATTTGAATGTTACTTGATGTGTAATTGGTGATTACCGCATAGGTAGGGTAGGTAAGGGAAAAATATTGCCTTGTAAAAATTCCACCTAACTCACAAAATGGCCGCCACACCAAAATGGAGGACGATACTTCCAAATAATCCAAGCCACATACTTGCGGCGATTGTAGCGCCTTCATAAAGGATGAAAAATTTAAATTTCGAAAAGGACGTGTGGTCTTCTTCGGAAAGCAACACAACCGACTCGGTATCGACACCGTGCTACAACTCCATTCGGTAACACTTACACGCTCAGGTAGGTGGAAAACCAGCTGTATATCATACCTCCGAGACACCATGCGACAAAATTGCAAGCGTTATTCACACGAGTACGTAAATTTACGATGTGGCGAGTAAATACCCACTTTATTACAATACAGTTAGAATTCAAATTTATAGTCCACAAAATTGTTTCAAGGAAATATGTTTATCATTTTGTGTAATCGAATATGGTTGGCGTAGAGGATTTATAAAAGAAAATATAACTTGTGCACAAAATGGACATAGGAATTGTTTGTCATTATAGCAAAAGCTGTTTTATAGTATTAGTGAAAATATCTCAGTGCTTGAGGTAGAATAAAGGCAACCTAAATATGCTTTTGAGACATTTTACATTTAAAGCTGTTAAGTAAGGCTGCAGCGTTTTAGACGAGTAACGTTTTACATAAAAAAATCATGGAGGTATTAATATAGGTACCTATTTAACATTAATCACTGACTAGGGGGGCTAGACAAGTGCCCAACGTTCAACGTTAGCGTTAAACGTTAGCACCAAAATGTATAGGATTTGACATTTGTTACGTACGTGACAGTCGTTCGCGGATGTCAAATCCCATACATATTGGTCCTAACGTTTAACGTTAACGTTGAACGTTGGGCACTTTCCTAAGGCCCATTATCTGTTGATATAAATCTGTTTGTACCTACTTCTTGTTAATCTAGATTAAACTTCTTGTTAAACCTAAAATTTAGTATTTTTTTTTTGTATGATACTTCCAATCTAAACTAGGTACCGTAAAATGGGGTTACTTTGAGTCCTGGGGTTACTTTGATAAAAACTTCTTTTCTTACTAAAACTGGGACTAGTACTATTTCTGAACGCATTTATTACATTTTTATTTTACATTTAGCAGCATCGATAGACACTACAACCATGTGAATTATTGTAGCGCGATCGTGCTTCTGGTTTGATAGTAAAAAAATAAAAAACATAAGAAGTTGTTTTTGGTTATTTTCATACCATGAATAACTTCTAAAGTAGTCGTTAAACTATAGCAAAAACATTTTTTTTACTAATTTTCCTATATCAGAAATGTATCAATCTATAATAATCAATTTCATCAAAAACGATAACCTTTACGACTATTTTATTTTGGCGGTATTTTCGGCTAGGGGTGTCTCTGATCACTACTACGGGGCTACATTGATCAACTGATCTGTATCATTTCGTACTAGTAAAATGTGTTAACCCTTTCAATTATCTACTTAAAATAGGCTGATCGATCATTTATACTTCATTGGTAATAAGACCTGACCATAATTATTAGTTAAAATTGACTGAAACCATTCTGAAAAATAAACAAAATAATTTCTATAAAAATACTGTGTAAAATTATCAAATAATGCTATTTAAGTATAATATATGGCAAAATAGCACAGCACAAGCATAAGAGATAGAAGTTAAGGGCATACGAACAAATTATTTAAAACAAAATATTTTTTTCTAAAAATGCTCTTATTTTTCCTTTGTCAAAGTAACCCCAACCAGATAAAAATCATTCTAAATTCCAAACCTGTGGACGGATTAATTTGGTTTCTTCGGATGATTTACTCTAAATCAGGGATACTATCGAACCCCATAATAAAAAGAGGGGGTATCAAAGTAACCCCAATCATAGTATAAACTTGATCACGAACTTTTTATTTTTTTTCTCGAAATGTATTGATGAAAAAAAATATTTTAGTAACGGATTCGGTAGTATGAACAAAACCGATATTCCCATTTTTTTAATATTTTTTTTACATTATTGTATAAGGAGAAAAACACATTTGAATTTTAAAATTTACTAAAGTCACCCCATTCCACGGTACCTAATAGGTAGTTAGTTTTATGAAATAGTATATTATAATATAATAAAACGGGACTTTCTCTGGAGAACCAGTCGTATATATCTATGTAAGTACACCATGAAGCTATTAAGCCCCGTTTTTATATAATTATTTGTATCATTACATAGTGTTTTCAATTAGAAGGAAACAACTATGACAGATTTAACTTGAGTATATTAATCCATAGTTATTTCATTACAAAGTGTAATAACGGCGATAGCATAAAAAAAATAGTAATTCCGATGTTTATAAAGTTTAAGATAATAGGTACTTAATATGTACCAAAAAGTTAAACTATTGTATTCAACGCTAATATAATAACGTGGCCTTACCAGAAATAGCCTCACTTCGCGGTAGGTTAAATAATAATTATAAAACGTCCTCTGCTAGACAAAGGGGTAAAATTACTATATAAAAACTACACTCTCAGGGCCTGTATTATATATACTTTTAAGTAAGTTTCGAGAGAGCAATTTTCAGCTCATTCTATTACAAATATAGAAACTTTAAAGGTTTCGAAACGTCACCATAAATTTAATATACCTACCTACACGAGTTAAATTGTTTTATTCCTAATAAATGAGTCGCTAAAGCATTAGAAATTATCAAACTACCGATAAAGTGCAAATTAAAGAAGTACAGCTAAGTAAACTATCGTCAACTCAGTCGTGCTATTTATGTGGGGGCTGTAAAATTCAAAATGTCAGCAAATTTAATAAAATACGCGATTTAAATCCGTTAAATTATTAATAACACTGTCTACAAACAGCAAAATTGTAACTTAGGAAAATATGATCGCATTTTTTTTGTTTCAAGTGCCCAGATTACGAATACATTCATGAAAGTTTTCGATGTGCTTGTATTTTCATGATTTTGGATAATTATCTCAAATATTGAACAATTATCGACTTGTTTTCATATGGCAACAAAACCACAGTAGACCAGTGTCGGTCGGTTTTCCAACTAATTTACTAATACGATGGTCGATAGAACTTTTTAAGGCAGCTTTCGACACGGTGAACTCGCACACGGGTTTAAAGTCTCGGAAGTTTAAACAGCGTTTGGAAATATATCTGCAGTTGGAAAACGTAGGGATTTGTTGAACGACCAACTTGTTCGCGGTGTTAGATTTGAATTGACTTTTAACTTAAGTACATACTAAGGTTTATTACGGCGAGTTACGCTCTTTTAGAACACGGAGAAAACTGTTTTTCAGCAGTGGATGACGTAGATCTAGGTTCTTTTTGTTTGCGCATGAAAACTACTTTAAGTACACATTATCGTTATAAAATATAGCCTATATGTCATTCTGATGTACTTATCTATACTCTATACTAATATAATAAAGAGGAAAGGTTTGTTTGTTTGGATTGAATAGGCTCCAAAACAGCTGAACTGATTCGAAAAATTATTTCACTGTTGGGCTGCTACGTTCACCCTTAATGACTTAGGCTATAGAATATTTAAAAAAAATAGGGATCCGTGCGAAGCCGGGGCGAACCGCTAGTAAGCTATATTTTTGTAAAGTTTCATCAAAATCAATTCAATATTTTTTGCTAGAAAGCGTAACATACTGTGACAATGTGCGTGGTTAAGGCAATGAAAGAACACATGGGGTACTCACAGCCAACGATGAAATCACTCAGATCACTCAAGTTCCACACTTAAACACCACTTTAAGACACGTTCACGGGCTAGGATTTCGGTAGCCACTCGTGACTACGATATAGTTCTTTCTACAAGAGAACTTGGTGCTGACGAAGATGCGCGCACGCCGTTGCTAGGTCGTCGGACGACTATCCCGTCTCCGATCGTAAGCGAAGGAAATAAGGTAAAGGTAGTTTGGATGAAGGATTGTACTGTTGCGGGTAGGCCGCACATTGTCACAATCCATTCTTACAAACTTTCGCGTTTATAATATTAAGGCCTAATTGCACGTTCTCGGGTTAGCCTCCAACACGGGGTTAACCGAATAAATCTGACAGTCATCAGTACAACAACTGTCAGATTTATTCGGTTAACCCTGTGTTAGTGGGCATAATAGGACCAGCAACTTTAACCTATAAATGTAGACGTTATTGTTGATTCACCCTTTCGATTAAAATAACATCATTAAAATTCGTTCCGCAGTTTTAGAGAGACAGTCGGCGGAAGGCTACTTGATTTTATATAGCGTAGTGATAAAAAAGATGAACTACATAATAGTTTGTCTAATACAAAGTACCTATTTGGCACTATACGACATGTTGTGCGCATGACGGGCATGAAATAAAAAAGAAATGAGACGTTACGATAAATTCCCCTTGACGAGAGTCTCATAAGGCTGCTGGCGATAAAAGAGGCTGTAACACGTATCTGGGTAGGGTTGGCACTTTAGTCATTACAATAATAATTCGTTTTTTAATAACCATACCAAACTTCTGATAATATCTATTCATATAAATAAAAATGAATCACCCGAAATGTAAAAATATGTACGCAAAAAACTTCCAAATGACTACAATAAATTGAGTATTTTTTTTTGTTGTGTTCGTTTATGTCAGGACAGTGTTTGTATAAGGGCATCCGTGCAAAGCCGGTAAGAGCAGCTAGTTTTGACAAGTAAGCCCTAGATAATTGTCAATAGATAATAAAGTCCGAACAATTGCAAAATTGAATGGAATTAACAATCGCGGATGAAAACTGACCACCGTCACGTTTGGTCGGGTAATGTCAATTACAAACAATTTTGAATTCGTTTAGCACTTGTCTAGGTGCCCTTAACAAGATGATATAAATATTATTATATTTAACTAGGTACTTTGGCTATAGTGATGTAATTTAACAAAATAAATGGCGCATTAATTTAAAAATAAGTTGTATATTTTTTACAGGAAAATCGTCCTATATAACTTCATACATATTTGGTTACTGATTGTCAACTATTTTTATCTTTTTTTATTGAAGTAATTTTATAGATTATGTGTAGCTGAATAAACGCTTTTTTTCCTTTTTTTCTACCTGTTCGTTAATGGAAGATTTTTTTTGCTGTTTTACTAGGATTAACTGGTAAAGAAAACAAGGCGTTGTGTACACGTAACTTTTGTGCAATAAATTATAATAATTTCTGATGCCTTCGCGGTTATCCCTACTTCCCTACTAATATTATAAATTCGAAAGTAACTCTGTCTGTCTGTCTGTCTGTTACGCTTTCACGCTAAAACTACTGGACCGATTTAAATGAAATTTGGTACAAAGAAAGTCTGGAGCCTGAGAAAGGACATAGGCTACTTTTTAACCGACTGCAAAAAAAGAGGAGTTCCACGCGGTCGAAATCGCGGGCAGAAGCTAGTTATACATAGACTATTGTTAGCTCAGTCGTGCTACGATTATGAAATCTGTAAAGGCTCTGAAACGTCAATAAAAATAAAATACGCGAGTTAAATCCGTTAAAGTTGCTTCATTCCAATAACAAATTATAAATAAACTAGCTTCTGCCCGCGACTTCGTCCGCGTGGAACTCCTCCTTTTTTGCAGTCGGTTAAAGAGTAGCCTATGTCCTTTCTCAAGTTCCAGACTTTCCTTGTACCAAATTTCATTTAAATCCGTCCAGTAGTTTTAGCGTGAAAGCGTAACAGACAGACAGACAGACAGACAGAGTTACTTTCGCATTTATAATATTAGTAGGGATAAATTATCACAAGTGGTAGCCCTCAGCATAAGACACGATTTACAACATCGCAATCAGACGTAGAACGTAACGTTACAACTCATTCGGCGTTATTGTTACGGCTTAGGGCCTAACTAACACATATACCACCTGAGAAGAAACGGCGGACATGTTTTTATTTAATGACCAAATTACATGTCCTTTTGACCAGACTTCAGGTTTGACAGCAGTGGCTGTAGTGAGACTCTAATTCTTACAATATCTATACTTAATCATAATATTAATTACGTATTACAGTCTTATTATTGACTAGGGGTTCGGTCCGGCTTCGCACGGAACCCTGTCTTTTTTCAAAATTTTCTATAGAAAATTTCCAAATCGGGCCAGTCGTTTTGGAGCCTATTCAAACCAAACAAACAAACTTTTCCTCTTTGTTATATTAGTATAGACAACTTGGTTGAAATACGACTATAAGGACGCAAAGTTATACAAGATCTATTTGACTTTTTTGCTTGGAGCGGCCAGGATTATGTAATTATATGCAGCCAAAATGCACTTAACGGTTGCATTTATTAATAGTTGTAGGTCTAATTCTAAAATATTAACTGTAAGTGAAAATGTTGATATTTGTCCATCATAAGAAATTTGATATCCCACAAGCTTTTTACTTTGGGATAAAATCTAACGGGAGACAAAATTATGGTATTAAATAACAAACAAAGTCAGGTAATAAGAGTACAATTTTATTTCTTTATGTGTTAAATATTATTATATGAAAACCCTTCCGATATAAATATATGAGACACTTATTAAGTACGATACAATTATAGACAAACGCAGCATGCAATATACAATATTACGCTTAAAGTATGGATTTTACGTGTTTACTTATAAGATGACTAGACTTTTGCTAAACACATTATTACTTAGTTACACAACTTTACCAATCCCAATAAGTTCATGACCACTTATAACAGTTATAACTCCATCCAACTTCAGAAATATGATATGTTACACTTACGATATTTTTTCTCGATATAAATCCCGAAATAATGCCTATAAACTATACGAAAAATATTCTCAGATCTTAAGTCTGTTTTGAGTTTAACAGATTCATATTTTTATAATAATTATAACGGATATATTTTGCATAGATAGGTAAGTATATAAATTTTGTGCTGTCGTTTTGAAAGCTTTACAGTTCCCAGTGTTAAACTGTGTCTGTAGTCATATTATAGTTTGGTACGAATTTGACATCTATAAAGTTACGAGATACAAGAATTAAATTCGTCATAATTATTTTATACCAATGTATTAGAAACTAATAAATTCATACTTCCTAAAATTATGAATTCAGTGTTAACTAGTCCACAACAAAAGTGCGACGAGGAAAAACAAAAAACTACCTAATAAGGTAGTTAATTGTAAAAAGGTGTGTCACAAAAAAGCTTATTCGGCTCAACATTTAACAGATGCAATATGACTGACACTAGTCGGACGGTTCGGATATAAACAGTTTAGTCTTGTTCATATACAGTCAGTAGGATTTTCAAAAAGCTCTCACATACAAGTAATATAAGTTGCCATATTGAGAGCATCATCCATGTCAAAGCTATGAGGGTCTAAAAACAAAACGCTTTTAGAAAGGGTACCTACACGCTCGTCTTGGCGTGACTAACGTCTCAACGTCAAACTCGTATTTCGCGGAAATAGATCTAGAAACCCACTAAAATTACACAACGATTTACAGAACAAAGGTATCGCGGGCATAGTTCACGAAGTTCACGGCAATAAGTTTGCAAATGAGGGACCTTTGAATCCATTTGTTTCGCTAAGTAATACCCAGGCGACGCCCTGTCCAAAGTTAGGGCAGAGATAAATTTCACCTGTAAAAAGTTCTGCTTTGTCGACCTTTATCACCTCTGTGTTACTGTCGCGAACTCTGAACAACATTGTAGTGGGTAACCGCGACCTAACCGCAACATCTCGAGAGCGAAAGAACGGTTATGGAGTTAGGTTATCGGTTGCCTAATAAGCGAAGTTTTATGGAGATCAAATTTTAACCCAATAGTCAGTCAATGTGTATCTTAAAATGTCCTTACGGTGACATGCTTTTTATCAATTTTAGCACTACAGGGGAAAGAATATGTGTCTTAATTGTAATGAAATACTTTAAGCACTTTATATTTTTGTAAAAAACATGGATGTATTAAATAGATAAAATACTTATAATAAAGTATAAAAAATACTTATTAAATATCTCATAATATTATAATTTTAATGATCAGATTGTGTAGGTACCTATTGAGATTTTATTGTAACCATTCGCAATCTGTATGCTTCAAAACAATATAGCGATTATGTAATCGCTATTTTGCGACTTCATTTGAAGATAATCAAGTTCGACAATGCTAAAGTAAGTGTTTTAGCGTACTGAAGTATACCAACAAAAGCGGGCTGGTCGTGAAACTATAGTTCTGATTTATTTCAATTCAAAGTCAAAATCAATAAAACGACCTACAAACTGAGCTTTACTGCTAACCTATAAATATGTTCACCATCCTTTACAGCACTATGTATATGTCCCACACGAGTGGTAAACTCCACGTTCCCGTATAGGCTTTTAAATTTATTACGGTTTCCGAGCGCATCAAACAATGACGGATTGTCGTAGCGGAGTTTTACTATTATTAGCGGAGCTAGTTTTGCAAATAGAAAAAAAAATAAGGTGTCAAATAGCTACAAGATGGATGGTCTTATTTAATATGTAACAGGAAACTTATATCTCCGATACAATTTATGGTATGGTACTAAAAACATAATCGCAAAATGTGTTGGTAGACACATAACTCGACAACGCCTGGACCAATTTGGCCAATATTTTTTTTAAATGTACGTTGAAGTCCGAGGATGGTTCTTACGGCAAGAAAAAATCGAATAATTGCCGGGAAAACCCTAAAAACAGCCCTTTTCTTTTCCCATACAAACGTTGTCTAACTAAAGTTACCTAATTTGAATTTCGAACGGGCAGGATGACGTCTGCCGGGACCGCTAGTAAATAATAAATACCTGTACATTTACATCAACAGATCTAGTTTTAAACTTAGGAAATGTGGGTAAATATCTTATAAACAAAATCATACTTAAGTGTATTATATTATTATTAAGATATAGAGATACAATGCCAAATCTAACATTTACATTATTATGGTGCGGGTTCGGATCCTGCTGTACCTAAATCTTTATGTGTATTTATGTATGTTTATCCATTATCTAGAACCCAATAATCATAGCAGGCAAAAACTTTGCTTAGTTTGAAACTAGATCAACTGACGAAATATACATATATAGGAATGAAACAACTATAAACGGATGTAACTAGCGTATTTATATTTTATTTTATTTGCGTACGTTTCGGATTTTTTACAGTTTGACTGTAAAGAATCCGAAAGAATCTGACTGAGTCGTGCTACGATTATGGAAACTGTAAAGAATCCGAAACGTCAGCAAATAAAATAAAATATAAATACGCGAGTTAAATCCGTTAATAATTGTTTCATTCCAATGTGTAATAACCGCAAAGGCATACATATATATATTTTTTTACCCTTTTCCTGCATACCTTCGTTACTCGCAAATATATAATACACTAGCGGCCCGCTCCGGCTTCGCCCGGATACCTTTTTTGTATAGCCTATTGCACTCGGGAATAGTGTAGCTTACCAACGGTGAAAGAATTTTTCAAATCAGTCCAGACGTTTTGGTGTCCATTCAATCCAAACAAACAAACTTTTCCTCTTTATAATATTGATATAGATTAAAGCAAAAATCCAACAATAGGCTTATAGAGGCTAACAAATGAACTCGTACAAAAGATCGCGTGTGTTCCAGTCATTGTTTCAATATTATTAACATTATCTCTTATTATGGCTAATCACGTTAAATAGTCTACGGTAACACGCTATGCAACATTTTATTTAAGATATATATTATTATAAAAATTATCTCCTAACTGAACCTAATGAGTAATTTCAGAATTAGGTCAAAGTCAAAAATGTTATATCGTACTTAAAATAACTATAAGAGATAAGTATGACTTACCTACCTTATGCTAACGTTACTTCAAATTAATGTGATGTGAATTAATAAATTTTTCACTTGCCTATAGTGTTTTTTTTCTATTCATTATGAGATATTGACAAAAACTGAAAAAAAAAGACATTTTAGGTAGGTACCCCTATCCTGGGGTAGGCTTAAATTTCACCACCGGGAACTTTAGGCAATAGTGCCAATTTAAAGAACTACCCAAATTATTTTCCTTGAAAATGCAAATTTTCCTGGACCTTTCGATTTCCCGGCAAGTAGACTACGGATTACACTAATCTTGAATTTTTAGTCTAAAAAGAATTTTAGATTTATTTTAAGAAAATCATACATTTGGGTCTGCTTATTCGTAACGTAATAAAATCTCCTGATTGTATAACGGACTTGGCTTAAAAGCTATCTCAATTGGTTCACTTTGCAACGCTGAAACGATCACTTTCGGAAACCAGTTCAATTGGTATCATTTTTGGCTGCCGAGGCAGTCTGCAATACTCAAGCGTATTAGCGTTTTGCAAAATACCAATTGGGATCTCTTTCAAACCAAGTGCGTTGCATAATCATGCCTTAGATAATTTGATTGAAACTTACAATGAAAATTCAATTTGATGTAACCTGAAACGTTCTATTCAACCTATATTTAACTAAATTCTAGTTTAGATCGGTCGTAACGGCGGTATGCATGTTGCAGCAAAATAACGGACAAATAAATTGGCAGTATCAGCAACACGCCGATCAAAGACTTAGAATATTATGAAAAGACAAGTGATTTTTTTTTGCATTTGTCCATCAAATATAGATAACTAGCTGTCCGCTTTGCACGGATTACCTTTTTTTTATAGCCTACTAGCTTCTGCCAGCGACTTCGTCCGCGTTGAATAGTTATTTTCCCCGTTTTTTACACATTTTCCACTGTTTCTTCGCTCCTATTTGTCGCAGCGTGATGTTATATAGTCTAAAGCCTTCCTCGATAAATGGTCTATCCAACAAAAAAAGACTTTTCAAATTCGAACCAGTAGTTCCTGAGATTAGCGCGTTCAAACAAACAAACTCTTCAGCTTTATAATATTAGTATAGATTAGTATAGATGTCACTCGGGAATAGTGTAGCTTCCCAACAGTGAAAGAATTTTTGAAATCGGTCCAGCCGTTCTGGAGCCTATTCAATCCAAACTAACCTTTAATCTTTATAATATTAATAGTATAGAAGTATATACAAGCGTCAAAGTGCGAGTTATTTGCTTTTGAAGTGTTGAAAAGTGTAATGTCACGGTATATATTTGTTTGTTATTGTATATACTACTATCAATTACGCAGTGTATAATTTATTTGATTATTTAATTATTGAGCTCTATTTTCAAATGATCATCACACATTATGATGATCATTTGAAAAATTAACTAAATATTTTTTTTTAAAGTCAGAGAAGAAACGAAATTTGAACACAATACCTCATGAGTCATGACTGCTTGTTCGGTTGTTCACCACTGAGCTACGACGTCTCTTGAAATTATGTAGGTAAGTAAATCATCCATTCTCTTTACATCTGTGACATCGCTGTACTATTTCCGACAACGTGATTGGTTTATTTGAATTTAAAAGGATTCTATCCCGTTTTGTTGCAAGCACCCGATCTGAAACACATAATTTTATTGAAACGTTTCCTTTTGCATACAAAATTTGGAAATACTTTTATGTTTCATACAAGATCTTAAAAGTTACTTCGACTAACGAAATACGCTGGATATTATGGCGTAGTGTGTTGCGTTGAATTATTGACTTATGTACCTACTTAATATGTAGACATTAAGAGTCGATAAGTAGTAACAAAAAGTAAAAATATCCCCTGGTACTGGTACAAATACTATTTTAATTGATATTTAATAATATAATTTTGCAACTATTATAGATATCATAGTATCATCACATCAACCGAAAGACGACCACTGCTGGACATAAATTCCCCCCAATGTAGATCACATCGACCGGTCTTCTATAAGTACTAATATTATAAAGAGGAAAAGAAAGGATTTCAAAAATTCTTTCACTGTTGGGAAGCTACACTATTCCAGAGTGACATAGGATATAAAAAAAGATCATCAGTGCGAAGCCGGAGAGGACACCTAGTTATAAATTATATAGATGTAGACAATGACAGCGTCTCAAAAACGACCAAAGATCCTGGGCAGGTACTAAAAATAATAAACAAGAAAAATAATATCAGCTCATCATTAATAAAGATATCATACAATATTTGATATCCCAAAATTCTATTCCAACATCTTACAAAAACCACTTCACGCACGATCTCATATATCGGGGTCATTTTACGAGGTCATAAAAAGTTCATTATTTTTCAAAAGAAAACGGTCCAGGATAGTTCAGGTTTTACGACCACTCGTTATCCGGGACGTCTTTGATACGCCTTTATCCGGTTTTACCTTTCACCTGGTTTTTCATAAATATACAATCCAATTGCGTGCGATGACTTATGCACTATAACGCTGTTTGGTCCTGAAGCCTTAGGTATAATATAAGTGTGACAACGTTAATAGACTTTATATTCCGAGAGCTGGCAACAATATTTGGATAGGTGGTTGAGGCAAGCAGAAAACTTGCCGTATAGCTCAATACTATGTCTATTATACCCCAATACGGAGAAGATGGTTTGGCTTTTTGGTCCCGAAGACTTGGTATAGGTAATATACTAATAGACTTTATATTACGAGAGCTGGCAACATTTTTTGGGTACGTTTTTGATGCAAGGTAAAAACTTATTATAGTTATAGCTCTCCTACTATACCCCAACACGGAACTTCAGACCTGACTGGTAAGTAGCGAGACAAAAAAAAAAGAAATTTACTTACCTTTAAAATTTTAAAACTTCACCGTTGGACTATCGTCAGCTCATTCATGCTATGAATATGGGAACTGTAAAGTTTTTGACGCATCAGTAAATAAAATATGCGCCGTTATAATAGTTTCATTCTAATGCAATAGCCGCGAAGGTAGGTACCCATGAGAAATGATTACTGATAGCTTATTTTTTGAAACCCGTACATAAAAAACTCGAATATTTTATGATTTATTTGTTTTCATCTTGCTACAAATCCTCTTAAAACCATTTTAGCAAAAGGAAACAATTACTTTAGGAAGATGGGAATTCCATTTTGAATTGTCTTTATAAAATATACCTATTTACTTTTTCGTTAAAAAGGTCCAAACAGAAAAATAATAGCGGTAATAATTCTAAATACTTCCTTAATCCAATTTGTACAGTCCGCCGCATGTATGACAATGTGAATTAATACAAATCGGACTGACTGTACCGTTAGGTATCATGGAAGGCCCAGTAATTAATTTTCATTAGTGTACTCAGTGTTTTTAGTAGCGTTGGGAAAAAAAGTTTTTTTTTTTAATATATTTTTTTTAGTATAGGTACCTATAGTCCTATAGGTACTTATAACGTTTATAAGATAATCATGTTCATGGACAATAATTCCAAGCTCTTAATTAAAAAGGGACTTAGGTATACCCTTTTCCTCTTGCACACCAAATTTTTTAGGAAATTTAGTAAGTTGCCCTCCGATTAAATATTTTTACTTTGAAATAACACTTATTTTCGGATGTACCTAAGTTTCAAAATACTGACGTTTTGAGATTTGTAACTTAAAAATTAATGTTGCACCAAATAAAAAATATGAACTGAATATAACCTAATTTTAAGGGCTTATTTAGCAATGTTGGTAAAATACAGATATACTATGCCAGTGGAATAACATAATATAGTATGGTCCGATGCCCTAAATTTTTACATATTTTTTCTAAATTGGTTCGGCTGTTTGTAAAATTGCCAAATTTCATACCATATTCTAAATCCGGAAACATGAAATTACCAAAAAATCGTCCCAGCTTTCTATTCTTTTTGTCTAAGTAAGTAATGAAAATATTTCATAAAGCAATTTAAAACGTTGAAACCCGAGAATATTTTGAGACTGAGATTTCCCGCTTCATAAGATTTGGGGAGCAAATACTTATCGCGGAACAAATTGCGCGAGACGATCGCATTTCAAACTAAGCACAGCTTATATACTTAATCTTATGTGCAAGATTATTTCCTATTGAATAAACTCCAAAAAACTGCAAACCATACCCTAATCCACAGTTATTCACCCCGTTTCAGAGTTAACCGAGCGTTGTAATCCTAAAAGGTATTATTTCTGCTTTCATTCCTTTCAAAAACACGCATTTTCAAAGTTACACATGTCGAGGTTTTAAAGCCGTGTTTTTGGGGATGAGTGATAATAGTGGTCTGGGGTAAGTACTAATATTAATGGTTATGATTTCAGATATATACTTTGCAACTGTTTGCTAATTTTTGTTGAAGTGTTAACGCAATATATGGCAATCTGAATTTAAATATGTTTGTCGTTTTTGATGTCTTTAGTGTTCGATCTTTAAATTGTCTTGTATGTTGTATTAAGTAATATTATATTATACATAATATAGCCGCAACGCTCTTTTTTTAATAGGTATCTAATACTTTTTACCACTTTTTTGATAAAATAAAATATCCGCTTTAAAAATGATACGACGAATAATAATGATATTAACTATGTAGTGATTATAAAATGCATTGATCTGTTAACGACCACAAGTTTATAGCTTACTCAATGATATATATTTTTATTACTCACTCCCAACTCTTTAATCGATGAAAAAGAGATTTTAGATAATAAAATAAATTAGATATAATAATATAATACTCTGCGCTACTAGAACCAGTGCCTAATGTTAAAAATAGTAACATATTTGCAATATTACTATGTTTACGAGGTCTTAAAACATTTTATGCGCTAGTTTGCGTACATCATACGTTAAAACTGAGTTTTATGCGTTTTGGTGTCTTAATAAAACCGCTCTTTAATATAACCTAAGCTTCATTTTATGGCCTATGTTATAAAATATTATTTTGATACATACCAGTAGTTTGCCTCGAACGGTAACCTCATCTTATATTAATATATTAAGTATATTATTATGTATTTCAAATTTTCCTGTTTCATTCGATACATCAATTAATTGTGTGCTCTCAAATATATTTTCCAACCCTAATCTACGTAGCCCTATGCATTACACACATATTTTTCTACTCACTTGCTCAATTTCATAACAACCAGATCAAGAATACTTGAGTTATTGTCAAACATACCTACAGTGTATCCCCAACCTACCCAAATCTCGAACATAAACCTCGCTTATGCTCTGTCGAGTTACTACTGCTACTTAAGTTACCTACTTAGGTATATCTAAATCATGCAGAGAAAGACATGAAATCCTTACCCTAGAACTCATATTTAAAATAATGTACTAACTTTTGCTCGCGACTTAGTCCGCGTGGAATTAGTAATTACAACATTTCTCCTAACAACCCTTTTTTCATGGTTAATAGTGGCCTATGTCCTTTCTTAGGGTCTAGACTATCTGTGTACCAGTCAATTCAGTGGTTTAAGCGTGAAAGCGAAAAAGACAGACAGACAGAGTTACATTCGCATTTGAAGACAAAAACAAAGAATGTCAAAAAAAGTACAATTAAGAGAAAAATTGTTAATAGAATGTTTCCCTAAAAAGCTAAGAGATAGCTTTAAAACGTCAGTTTCACAAAAAAGGTGACATTCGTTGTTTTTCCCGTGTGGTCTTCATTTATAATACATATTAGTCATATTTAATATACTACATTTACACGCTGTTTAAATTGACATCCTCCAAACTTAGAAGGTCGACGTATTTAATCAAGGCCTTGTGACTTGCCAACTGTGATTCATTAGTTCCGATAAACTAGTTACTGATAACACCTACTTCGAGTTGGATTTCGGTTTCGCAAGTTTCGCCTTATGATCGATAGTGGCTCGAAGGATTAGCATAACGTGTAACTCCGTAAATATTGCGTACGGGTTATTAATAACAGTCTGAAACCGGGTCCAGATATTTTGGAGTTGGGAAACTATAAAAGTTGTTCTTATGAACTAGTAGTTCGCCCCGAACAAATCAAAATTTGATGATCAACAAAAACACGACCAATTTTTGTAATGAAACAACTTTACATATATAACTCTAACGCCAAAGTGAGTGAGACTATCGTTAGCTCAGTCGTGCTATGAAAATAAAACCAGTAAGTAATAGTACATTACGCACCAAGGCCAGTAAAATAAAAAATGTCTCAGGTCACATGTAATTGTCTTCCGAGGCGAAGCCGAGGTTGACAAAAATGTGATCTGAGGCTTTTTTATTTTACTGGCCGAGGTCAGTATACTATTTTTCTGTTCGACGAAGCCAGAAAGCGGAAATTTCATTTAGCGAAGCGGCCACAAAGTTGGCGCTTTCCGGCCGGAGGACAGAAAAATAAAATACCCACGCGAGTTAAATCCGTCATAGTTGTTTTATCTATATCCATACTAATATTATAAAGAGGAAAGATTTGTACCTATTTTTGTATATTTGTATGTTTGTAATGAATAGGTTTAAAAACTACTGGACCGATTTTAATAATTCTTTCACTGTTGGGAAGCTACGTTCACCCTGACCAACATAGGCTATAGAATATTTTGAAAAAAATAGGGATCCGTGCGAAGCCGGGGCGAACCGCTAGTTACAATATATAATAACCGTGAAGCCATCAGAATTTATTACGAATTGTAATCTTACTAAATATAATATTATTATTACAGTTAATTATTTTGAAAGATGTTTTAGGGTGTGCTTTTTGGGTAACTATTTTGTTAAACATACGTTTGGCATTTTATTTCGCAACACTGTATTATTTTCTGAAAAGCAAACTGACTTACAACACCAAATATGGTGAAACTAGCGGCCCCGGCAGACGTCGTCCTGCCCGTCCGATTGTTTCGTCAAAGATCTGTCAAAGTCTTCTAACTGTCACTTCTTTTTGGCTTCATATTTTCGCCGTTTTTTACACATTTTCCACTGTTTCTTCGCTCCTATTCGTCGCAGCGTGATGTTATATAGCCTAAAGCCTTCCTCGATAAATGGTCTATCCAACAAAAAAAGAATTTTTGAATTCGAACCAGTAGTTCCTGAGATTAGCGCGTTCAAACAAACAAACAAACTCTTCAGCTTTATAATATTATATTAGTATATATTAGTATATTAGTATAGATTAAATAAATGCAAAAAAAAAACTATGGCAATTTCAATTGATCCCAAAATTAAGCATTTATTTAACGTTATCTGAATAAAGATTAAGTATTATTAATATTAGTGCTTTACATTTCCAAATCCTTTAACATCTATTGGATTACAAAATGTCTTTAAGCAAAAGGCTTTTATTAATAAATAACTCTTCAGCACATTTCAGAGTCCGAGTTCTATGAATCTAGATATTACTGAATAACCTTTAGAAGCAAACAAAGAGGAGCTATCGGAATTCCTTTAATAAAGCGAAATTATTTGTATTGCCAGCCTTAAACAAAACGATTACATCTTGAAACGGTTATTTCAAGGTGGTCATTGAATAGAACATAACGAAATATTTGTAAATCATTTTCCACCTTATTCGTGTAGCTAATTTATTATTAATTTCTAAAGTAATACAATCATAATTGAAATGGAATAACTACGTTGGATTTAACTCCCGTATTTTATTTTATTTGTTGACGTTTCAAAAGCTTTACTGTTCCCATATTCGTAGCACGGCTGAGCTAACGATAATCTAACTCTAATCTTGATCCAGTCAATATAGACATTCCAGTTTGCATTAATTCCCAACAAGCTGGATTTTTGTGCAGGTCCTGAATACGTCATTACAAATGATATGTCAAAAGTCCCCATCGATCCCGCGTGACATAGGCTATAAAAAAAAGGATCCGGGCGAAGCCGGGGCGGGCCGCTAGTGTAGGTATAATAACTACGAAGTCATCAGAAATGACAATAACATTGTCAACATAATCCTACCAATCTATTCAGACATAAGTCTCTCCCAAAGTGGTCATAAGACTCTAATAAGCTTCTATACTAAGACCAGTACCCACCGTTCCTTTTCCAGCGAATTCCAGTGACCATCATCAGGTCATCGGACTACCTTGCCTAGGGCCTACCTATGTCACATGTTTTGAACTAAAGCACACACGCACGTTAAAATACTTTTTTATTACCATCTTTCCTTTTTCGCACGTTAATAATTAGTTATACCTACTCAGTCATACTTTCATTCCTGTTCGACCCATTCTACGATTTCTTTTAGATTACAAAATGTCCCTTAGGGTTCGTCAAGTAATTACATTAGAACCAAGCCCTTTGGGAACAAAATTTCTAAGAATCTCGATCCTTAAAATCCAACTCTTAACATTTATGAGTCGGAACATTTTGCTATGAATAATTCTATGAATTTGGTCAAAGAAATGTAAGGAAATAAAATTGTGACTTATATTTTTAGTTTTCTCACAATATGTACACCTCTAAGAATTTATTACTGGTCGTATTTCAAATATTTTATCTTTAATGAACAAAAAACCGTGTCTCTAGTAATTTTTAATCTCAAACGTTTGAACAAGACTTACATAATTAGGCGCCTAGGTAGGTACTTGTGTTTTGTTACCAGTCACTAGAATATTAAAACAAAGTTATTACAATTAGCTTCATTAAAACAACATTATAAAACTATCTGGCCCGGCGAACTTCATACCCCCAAATTCTAATTTTAGTAATATTTTAATTTCTTTTTTTTCTATACAAACCTTGTCCTGACAATAAATAACAAACAAAAATAAAAAAATAAAGTATTATCCAAATTAGTTTAGTCGAACATTTTAGTAATTCATTTTTATTTATTGACTAGCGGCCCGCCCTGGCATCGCCCGGATCCCTTTATATATAGTGTAGCTTTCCAACAGTGTAATTTTTCAAATCAGACCAGTCGTTTTGGAACCTATTCAATCCAACCTTTCCTTTTCATAATATTACTACTTAAAGACTCTCAAACTATACATCACAATATGAAAATCACTGAGACTAACGAAGTCTACAAACCACAAGATCCAAAATCCAGACCACAAGTTCCAGCTACAAGTTAACGATTAAGAATCCCCCAAATCTGTTACCCTGCAAACACATAATTCCCTCTGCCCGTAATAATTCCCGGTACATTATCCCGGCTGGATGTACCCTCCATTTGCATAGTAACGACATAGGATAGCCAAGATTCTTACAACGGGCCGTCTTGTATCCATAGGTAATAAAGAAAACAGCAGGCTTGTCAATTTCGTATGCTTTCGCGTTTATTACATACTAGCGGTTCGCCCCGGCTTCGCACGGATCCTTATTTTTTTTCAAAATATTCTATAGCCTAAGTTACTCAGGGTGAACGTAGCTTCCCAACAGTGAAAGAATTATTAAAATCGGTCCAGTAGTTTTTGAGCCTATTCATTACAAACATACAAAAATAGGTACAAATCTTTCCTCTTATAATATTAGTGTAGATTAGAATGACACAACTATTAACGGATTTAAGTTGCGTATTTACTTTAGCGTTAGACTATTGTCAGCTCAGTCGTGCTACGACTATGGAAACTGTACAGATACCGAAACGTCACGAAACGTAAAATAAAATAAAAATACGCGAGTTAAATCCATTAACAGTTGTTTCATTTCAGCAGGCTTGTCCTTAAATATCTCACCTTTACTGGAAAACTGTGATATCTCGAATAGTTTGTTATTCGATTTAAGATTCTAAGTCTGCACATTTAATTTTGAATTCATTGGTAACACATTTCGAGTTATCACACTTTACTAGTAAAGGTGCGATGTATACCTATACTACACGAAAAATATGTGTATTGCCACTTATATTTAGTTTAGTCAATTAATAATTAGTAGAGATAGGTAGGAACTGAAGGAAGTGCTGAAAAGTGACTTCCTATTTTGTGATTATACCTATCATAATAATATTATACAGCACTTTCAACCTAAAATATATAACAAGGAAAATATAAACATATTATTAAAAATATAAAAGGAAAAGTTGACCAAGTTATTTAAATTTTCTTTAAATTTGTGATTGTGTGAAGGCTTCTTTATATTTGTGATTGGAAGTCCATTGATTATAATATTTCAGGCTACACTGTATTTTGGCATCTTTTACCGTTTTGGATAGTAGCAGTTATCTCATTTGGATATGTTTCTCGTCTATTACTATGTATTTAGGTTCTATTAAATGAGAAATTTATACAACGCGAGTTATGTACGTAATAAAATTTAAAAATTTGTATGTATTTGTAACATTGATTGATTGTTTTATAAGTTTCACTACAATGAACACAATTATAGCTATTGTATACTTTTTAGAAATACTGTAATGTATCCTTTTTTTTTAATTTTACCAGTTAGTGCAAGTAAAGTATGGACTTAACTTGAAGTTGTTTGAAAACATATTTATAAAATTAAATAAAAAATTATTCCCGTACCGGGAATCGAACCCGAGCCTCCTGGGTGAAAGCCAGGTATCCTAGCCACTAGACCATACGGGAGATATCATAGGTGACGAAATTATCTTTGACAATTGCGTGGTGACAAGGTCATTGTGACACCGATATGATTTTTAATCTTTTATTTTATAGATATCTATAATTCGAAATAAGCAATTTAAAGTGAGTTAGATAAAACCGTGTTTTTATAAGTAAAGTTTTCATAATTCGGTTTACAAATATTTATTTACTTCTTATCATAATTAACGACATTTAATACAATTTTCAAAATTACTTGCCTACTTAAAAGTAAATAATAATATTATAATGGAACATTTTGCTTACCAGTTAGTTCTTATTTGCTATACTTACTTCTATTTAATTTAAAAACCTGTTTCTTAACACCAATTATATCTTTAGCGTGACAATAAAGACCAATTAACTAATCAATGGATTAAGATAAAGATTACAAATCATTTTTCAAACCGATTAACCAATTCAAGCATTTATCAAATGTAGGATCCCTTTCCCCGTTCCAAATAGAGATCCTAACCGAAATCTTCATTTGGGCTAATGGCATCATCTGACCAGCTACGAGATTCCATTGCCTTAACGACGACGATGAACCGAGCTTAAAGACAAGCTATTTAGAAAGAAAAAACACTAGGGTGTAATATTTCTTATGACATCAGTGTGTGTGTGTGTGTGTGTATAAAGGGTCATTGATACGAGCTGATTATCCCTACTTATATCTTCTATATCTTCTTTATTTCTATCTTTATAAAAGAAAGTCGTGTTAGTTACTCCGTTTATAACTCAAGAACGGCTTAACCGTATTAGCTGAAAATTGCTGGGGATGTAGCTCAAAACCAGGAAAAGGACATAGGATACTTAAATCGATTTCTTGCCGGGCGGGACGAAGTCTGCCGGGACCGCTAGTAATATTATAAATGCGAAAATAGCTCTGTCTGTCTGTCTGTTACGCTTTCACGCTGAAACTAATGGAATAAATCGTTAAATGAAATTTGGTATAAAGAAAGTCTAGAGCTTGAAAAGGACATAGGCTACTTTTTAACCGACTGCAAAAAAGAAGGAGTTCCACGCGGATGAAGTAGCGGGCAGAAGCTTGTTTGAGATTATAAAGCGTAATTGGACCAAAATATCAGCAGTTATGTAATAATGATAATTAAAATTCTGAACATTTTAACCATTATATTTCAACTAATTGGACCGTTGAGCTATGCTCGAATATTATAAATGACATTATTACAAAAGGTTGCGAAATTATTAATATATACATTATCCGGAAAAATAAAGCTCGGCTTTAACACATTTAATTAAAAGGAGAACGACATCTATCCTATGTCAATTATCACGTTTCGGTAAAAAAAAACTTATCTCATTTGTTAAAAATAGTAGTTATAACAAAACGCAACAATGACAACTGTCAAATCGATTGATTAATGCAGCGCTGCTTTGATGAGGAGGACGACGTCTGCCAGGACCACTAGTTTTTGATATAAGTGAGTATATGTAAGGGTACCAGGCACTATTTATTATTATTTTTAGGCATCATCAAATTATTGTCGTATGTGCCTACCTAACAAGGAAATATAGGTATATACAGCTTGGTAGAAATAGGAATTTTAACTTAGAAACTCGTTAGTTGAGAGTGTGGCTAATGAAGAGACATTCATTTAATTTATTACGCTTGAAATACCCACAGAGGCGGTTTGTGGGAAGCGGGTATAATTATATAAAAGTCATTTACTTAGATATTAAAAGAAAATTTCATTGTATACTTTCTTCATACACCTATATCTAATATCTATATATCTTATATCTGTAGAACGTTATCTTTCTAGGTCCTGATCATACAACTAAAATTAAAAATAATGATTGATTCTATAAAGATTTTGCTCAGTTTTTTGTTTAGAAAATTTTATAGGAATGAAACCACTATATATTTTGTTTTATTGGCTGACGTTTCGAAAATTACAGTTCCCATATCCGTAGCACGACTGAGCTGTCGATAGGCTAATGCAAATTTAATTGTTTTCAATTACGTTACTTACTGTATTTGCATAAAAATAATGCAAAAAATATACTCAAGTCACATTCAATTAAATGCCCCAGTTAATGTATAGTACATTACGCACCGAGGCCAGTAAAATAAAAAATGTCTCAGATCACATGTAATTGTCGTCCGAGGCGAAGCCGAGGTTGACAAAAATGTGATCTGAGGCTTTTTTATTTTAATGGCCGAGGTCAGTATAGTATTTTTCTGTTCGACGAAGCCAGAAAGCGGCAATTTCATTGAGCGCAGCGGCCACAAAGTTGGCGCTTTCCGGCCGGAGGACTGAAAAAATCTATACGTTATGGAAAACCATTAACATTTTATGGTATCGTGATGTAAAAATTAAATATTACCCTTAATGTCGATAGCGGGAAAGAACACAATAAATTTAAATAAGTTTAAGTAGGAAGTTAAATAGAAAGAAGAGTTGCATAAATAAATATGAAACACCGAAATTAAAATACCTACGCGCGTAACTTCCGATCGACTGCACCGAATTGGATAACTCTTTTTTATATATATATATGGCGGTACGAAATTTGCAGGGTCTAGTCACAGTGATTCAAGAGGAAGGTGGAGAATTGCGAAGCCGGGGCGGGTCGCTAGTATTTTATGTAAGTATTTCAATAACGTGTCAAGGTAGGTACCTATGTATTATTTTATTATTGTAGGTACCTAATATAACCTACTAAAAATATCCTTTTAGTCCATTCAAAATTATTTCATCCCAAAACAACATTCGGAAATGTCCCAAAAATTCCTTAACCATTCCGACCACTCTGTTTAAATCTTAACGAAAAATCTTATGTTAATAAATGCATTTTTTATACAAATCACGTTTCATTTTGTTATTTTAGGCTTCCTTGAGACGGTGCCATTATCAGTCGTTTACTTAGGACCCGGATTGATTTTTCTTGAAATTTTATTAAGAATATACCATAATGTAAATGGAATTTATGATTGTTGCAGTGGAAAACTAAGATGGATGGATGTAGACGCACAATTCGAAAGCAATACGTCAAATTCAAATGAAAATAGATTAATATTTTACGTGCATCTTTTTTTTAATTTTGTGTCATATACTATTACCTATGTAGGTACTTAACTAGCATCCAGCCCCGGCTTCACACGGACGCTCTTGAATCACTCTATCTATTAAAAAATCGCTTTAAAAGTCGTTGCGTATTTTAAAAGATTTAATCATACGTAGGGACGGACAAACACAGATAGCGATTGTTTTATACTATGTAGTGATAGAGATACAAATATACTTACAATGTATATATAGTAAGTAATGAAGTAGGTAAGTATTAACAAACTAAAAAAACACAATACAAAGAATGAACCTACCTAACATTAGATGTCTCAAGTCAGATTTTGACTCATAGCAAAATCACAATTTCGTCTACTACAAATTTAATTAGTTACCTACAACTATATATTTTTTTGTATATCAGTTTCTCCTCGATATTTAAAAATGATTGGAAACTACTTCGAGTTTATCTTCGTACCTATGAGAGCGTCTCGCGTTTTTACCAATCTTACATCGGTAGTATTCCAGCTCAATCTAAAACGAATATGGTACAGTCAGCTAAAATATGTTGTTAGTTACTAAGTAACCTGTTTAAAAAAATATGGTAAGGCATAAATGAATACGTAAGGTGTGTTGTTTCATTTTGCTCGTTTTCCTATAGGTATTATTATATCCTATTTGTATGTTTATTTTATACTAAAACAGTTATGGAAATTGAAGTGATAACAAATCATAAAAATAATGATTTAAAGCAGAACTTAAAAAAAAACCACAACTAGTGTTTTCAAAAATTTTACACACCTAAATCTTGACAAACTACCAAAATATTGCACATAGATGCATCATTTTGCAAAACTCTCATTATTCTCGATCGGAATCCTCTTAGAATATCATAAAACAAACGTTACAATACCTCTAACATTTCTATAGAAAAATATGAAACCAATGCTAGTTTATCTTTGTTTATTGCAGAAAATAAATGGACTTTGAAAAATTCTGCGAAACGTACTGCACTGTTCGGAGAAACGTTTATTTTACTATCTAAAATACAATGAATTTCAACTAGATATTGTTCCATGTAGTTTTTCATCGAACGAGAAAAACAATAAAATAGATTTATGGTAACTCTTCTAGCTTCATATAAAAAGTATAAATCAATATAGAAAACTCCTACAATGCACAGGGAAATAATAATCAGTTTTTCGCATCCTAAAAAAAAGGTTTATTTTTAGTAAATTCTGTTAATTCTAGGTGAACGATATTTTATTATTCCATCCCGATGTTTCCAGAACATTCCACTCCTGCATACACAATACAGAATATTTCCTTCCAGCATGTGTATGCACGAATGGAATTTTCTGGAAAGTTCTAGCAACTAGAAAGAGGACTGAAGTAAAGATGAACTAAAAATGTTTCGAGGTTTTTTTTTACTGAATAGATACTTGAGCGCAGTTAGCCTGCAGGCCTTTACTGCAAGACTAGACTATAAGCGAGCGTCCAAACAGGACGTTTGTAAGCGTATTATGATTACGGCATGGTATTGTGTTATGGTTTTTAACGCACTGGTCTACTGACAAATACCTATAGTAGGTAGTAATGCAATCTGTTAAAATTCAGTTCCGGAGTCTACGACATACTACGAGCGTAGCCGATCCTCTACAATTGAATTTTTGGTTTATTTATACTAGCGCTTCGCTCCGGCTTCTCACGGATCCCCTTTTATTCCTAAAGAGCCTATGTTACTCAAGGTGAACGTAGCTTCTCAACAGTGAAAGAATTTTTCAAATCGGTCCCGCCGTTTTGGAGCCTATTCGATCCAAACAAATAAAGTTTTCCACTTTATTATATTAGTATAGATATAGAAAATGTCCGGAAACTTGACAAATAATAAGAAATGGTCGGATCTTCGAGCGTTTGAACCGCCGTCATTGTCATCTCAGACTAGGTACCTATTTAAGAATAGTATTAGTACAAGTAAAAAAAGCGACATTATCCTAATCACTGGCAGGTTTAAAACTTCAAATATTGTTTTAATTGTCATTTAATAACATTTGCAAACATTATAGATAACTAGAGAACGTCTCAAACTGCAATATTCGGCCAAATAATTAATAATGTGACCAGGGCGAGAGTAGAACCTATGAGTAATCTGTAAAGTAACTCTTGCGCAGCTGACTGTACCAGTGATAAGCGGTATCGGCACCCGTTTGCCGGGAGCTGCTAATTTCCGCCGCGAGATGGCGTCGTTTACCCTCACAGCGCTTACGGGTCGATTCTCACTTATAGCGGGAATCTCAGGTACAACAACCAGAATTACTCAATAAAACAACTGTTTTACTACAACGGATTCACTCACGTAATTTATATTAAATTTATGTTAAAGTTTTACTTTTGTGTTAGGGTCTGTTCAGTCTGCAATTATGAGAGTAGCTCTAGCTACTTGTAAAGTTGGATTAAAAGAAATAAAACGGATTCAACTCGCGTATTTTATTGAGTGTACTTAGGTTTGAAAACTTCTTTTTTCAAAAAATGGTCTGACAGTCTAAACACTTATTTTTTTCTCAGTATTTAAAATTTTTGGCTTAAATATCCTACTTAACTAGATGAACTTTTGCGAACGAAGCTTTTGTCACCAATTTCCTCGAAATAGATGGCTTTACCTTTATTCCCTGAAAAATAGCTGAAATTAGGTCTCAGGAATAGCCAGTCTTCTGCCAATCAATTCCAAAAGCAATCCTGTATACTTTTTGACATTCAAGTAATAATTTCCTAATATAAGTACACTGCCACACACACACACACATATATATGTATATAAATCAATTATTAAATATATTACCAATATTGAATACAATACAGCTGTCGTTATCACCAATAATTCAATTTTGTGAACCTACAGTTTACTGGTTTCAATTTAACATAAATTTACTTCTCGCTTACACTGTCACCGCACAACACATTCTCACATTTTCTACTCATCATTTTCTTTGCCACTACCTAACCGATATCCTTCCAATAGTCAACCTTATCCCATCGTAATAAGACACTACTAGAATTTCCAAGACGAAATGCTTCTGTAAAGCAAAGTTTGAACTGTGTGCCTATTATTGAATGTCATCAGCGGGTCATTTGATCATTGATAACGATAATTGCGTGATAAGCATAATGATAGTGGTATTTCAAATGACTAGCGATGATACTGGTTTAAGTAAATCTAGGTACCTACTTGACGTAATAATTACTACTAAAGGATTAACATATTGGAATTAAACACTATAGAGTCTATAGACGGATTTGACCTTTCCAGGATTCCAGAATCGTAGCACGACTGAGCTGACAATAGTCTTACGCTAAAGCAGCCAATAAAATAAAATACGCGAGTTAAATCCGTCTAAGATAGTATTTCATTCCAATGTATAACCGCGAAGGCATCAGAAGTTATTGGATTAAGTACTTAAATTAAAGTATATTTAAAATAGGCAGGGTTTTTTTTATTCAAAACTATGATATTGCAAATGACAAATAGCAATGGTGTATGCATTAATATAGCTCTTCTATTATACCCCAATACGGAACTGCAAATTTGGCTGGTAGGTACCTAAGTATCGGAAGAAAAAAAATGGATTTCCCCTTAATTTTTTTTGAGCAAAATGCAATTTTATTCAAGGTTTCAATTATAGGAAAAAAATTGAGCTTGATGATTTAATCGAGTCTTAACACTTTTATAAAAAAAAATGCATGATTTAGACCCGCTACACACCAGGCATGTCTGCAGTTCTGTGTTGGTATTGTAGCACACTTTCTGACTGCTTTATTTACAGACCTATATCCAGCAATGACCGTCATTCGATTTATATGATAATGACAATTATACCAAAAAATAATATTGCTCTTTTGGTATAATTTAATTGTTCCATACCAAAAATCGATACTAGCAACACCATAATTAAACTTGCCGTAGATACAGTAACACGGACGTACGACTGCAAATTAGTGACGTATTCCCTAAGGACATCATGGTCTGACGTCATATCGATCAGTTCTCTGGACTGAATTGAAAATAGTCCAGGTATTTTGTTTGCTGAATTTTATTTCAATCGGAGAGTCGATTACTTGTAGGTACCTTTTTCTTTTTGTCGCTGGAAAATGCTTTACGCATACCACCCTAGCCCGGGGGAGCATCGGGTGGTTATGTGGGTCTCCTGAGATGATACCCAGACTACTCACTAAAAACCAGCGTCTACCCTCACCGTTGCTAGTAGGTACCTACTCTAACTGACATGTTTATTTTGATCGATGATTTTCATTACCTGGGGGGCTAGACAAGTGCCCAACGGTTAACGTTAAACGTTAGCACCAAAATGTATGGGATTTGACATTTGTGACGTACGTGACAGTCGTTCGCGGATGTCAAATCCCATACATTTTGGTCCTAACGTTTAACGTTAACGTTGAACGTTGGGCACTTGTCTAGGGCCCCTGGTGTTCTTTTGGTTATATCATTGTCCGGTAAGTGTGCGTTTGTGCGTGCGTGTGTATGTGCCTGTGTGTGTGTTGTGTTATTTTACGAAAGAAACAACTATAGCGCATTATTTCTTTCGCTTATTTTATTTAATTTGCTAACATTTCGGAAGGTTTCGTTCACTTCCGTTTATTAAAGCTTCAGAAATTATTGACTTCTCGTATTTTTAGTATTCCTAAACTGAAAAGTTAGGTACTTAATAATTGTAAAGTGCTTCTTTATTACGTTTTTGTAAAATGAACAGACAACCACTTCCACCTAATTAAAATGATCAAGCACTTCCATAATTAGTCTTAAACGTTAAAATCAACATTGCAGGATATTAACTAAATCAATACCAAGAGTTCGCTATAGGTGTATTCGAAATTCAACTTCATACCGTCACAATAGGGTGTGTTTTGCAAAGAAGTCAATGTCGGGAATAGACGGCACTGGCGGTAAGGTGTATTGGTGCAAATTAATTACTTTGAAGGTAATAAATTAATTTCACAGACAGGCAGTCGGCTGCATATTGCGTTGTTACGTCAAATGCAGGTTTAGATCGTGCAAGTTGATACATTTGAAAATCAAAACGTGGTAAAGATCAACTGTGTAACATTTTTATAATAAATAAATATAAATAAGAACAATATTAATAAAAAAATGCTCAAAGTTTATGTTTAACTAAAATATTATTTCGTTAAATACAGATCAGCCTCCGTTTATTGAATTATACTTTCTCATATTATCGTATATTTTATCAAAATAATGTAGGTACCTACCTACCAGGTCAATTTTTAATTTATGCTAAGTAGGTAGGTACTTATTCTTCGCATATTATATAATGACATTTTATAAATGTCATAAAAGTCTTATATACTTAATAAAACAAATGTATATACTATAAACTTAATACGTATGTGGTGGTAATTAGGTACTTTTAAAAAAATTACTAGTAGGTATAACACGTGGGATTATCTAAGGATTTCTTCAATTATTTTATTTAAAAAACTTATACACAGCTTATTGTTGCATAGTTATCTTAGTACTAATAATTATAAACATTACGACACTTTCGACTCCATGTTCATATTTTTTAACTAAAGCGTTTTTAGCGTTAGACTATTGTCAGCTCAGTCGTGCTACGATTATGGAAAATGTAAAGAATCCGTAAAGTCAGCTAATAAAATAAAATAAAAATACGCGAGTTAAATCCGTTAATAGTTGTTTCATTCCAATGTGTAATAACCGCGAAGGTATTAGAAATTATGAAATGTTTAAGAGTAAAGCGGAATTAATCTAAACCTTTGTCTTGTTACCCCTTTTACTTTACCTAAGTACTTGTACGATATCCAAGAGTCAATTTGTACGAACATAAAATAGTGTTACGTCAGGAATCCAATAAACCCAGTATATTAACTAAAGCTTTTTAATAGTAATTCATACAAATTGTTTCCCTTTGATCTGACATCCAATTTTAATTGACTACACGTAATTACGTTCACGTCGAAAATGTCACACCTACATTAATTAATAATTAAATACAACTACGGACCTCTATGATGTAATTTATCAAAACTTGTCAACGAAAAAATTATTTCAATCAATGGACTCCTGGACTTTTAACACCAATTAAAAGATATCACACGACATTAATCTATAAAGAGGAAAGGATTCAAAACGACTGGGCCGATTTGAAAATTCCGTCACTGTTGGGAAGCTAAGTTCATCCTGAGTGACATAGGCTATAGAATATTTGGAAAAACATAGTGAACCGTGCGAAGCCGGCGGCTTTTTAAGCAGAAATGTACTTAAGTACATATTAGCTAATTTTATTATAAGAAAACAATAATATATAGATAATTTATCATATGACCGTCAATCGTTAATACTGCCTACAAAAATAGACACCTATCCATTATCCATTTTTGTTAAAACGTCATAAGGCGTCAAAACAACTATTACAAAATCGCACACAATCTGTATCGACGCTACAATTTTATCGACATCTGACAAGCATCAAATTTATGACCTACTAGGTGTCCGCCCCGGCTTCGCATGGATCCCTATTTTTTTTTTCAAAATATTCTATAGCCTATGTCACTCACGAATAGTGTAGCTTCCCAACAGTAAAAGAATTATTCAAATCATTCCAGTAATTTAAGAGCCTATTTAAAACAAACAAACAAACAAACCTTTCCTTTTATCATATTAGTGTAGACGAGTAATTCGTACAGGCGATTGTGACTAGTGAACCTAGAATCTAGATAAAGTTCTACCGTTTGGAACTCGTTATAAATAATGGTTCCTGCATTAATGTACTGTCTGGAATTAGTATTTTAGTTAGCTCACCTGGACGAGATCTGCCCTCGGGCACTTCTCTGTTAAGGCAAGAGTATCGTGCTTGAAATAGGTATGGACACTGCATTTGGGTCATTGAGAAGTCCAGTAGCATTCATAATGATTTGAGAGCAATTATTTATACAATGTAGGCAAGTAACCACTAGCGGATTTAATATCGACGTTTGGAAAGCGTTACAGTTTTTATATTCGTAGCAGACTGAGATGACTATAATCTAACACAATAATTTTTAATTTTTAAGTAAACAAAATTGAATAGTTTTCAGCTAAATTGATTAAGGCATTATTGAGTTAAAAATGTAAAAGAAACTCATATTAGGTAACTCAATGATATTTTTTAAACCAATATGATGATAATAGTTTCTGATGCCTTCGCTGTTATTATACATTGGAATGAAACAACTTTAACGGATTTAACTCGCGTATTTTATGTTATTGGCTGACGTTTCGGAGCCTTTACAGATTCCATAATCGTCAGCTCAGTCGTGCTACGATTAAGGAATCTGTAAAGAAAATAAAAATAAAGTTGTTTCATTCCAATATCATGAGGTTAAATGTTAGTATTTAAACAAAAATCGCTCGTTTTTACATACGAATATTTTAACGGTCCAAAGACTAAATCATTTCGTATCGAATACGATTGCACTGTTCGGAAATTCGTTGCATATTTTGCACCGAGTCAGTGTAATATTTTGAATAGCATTTATTTTTTATTTCAATGAGTGACAATAGCGATAAAATCACATTTAGCTGCGATCCGAAATAGCTTTGTATTTATTTTTTGCATTGACAATAGAAAAAGACTCGTATTAAAAAACTGTTAGAAATAAAATATAGATAAAAATATTGAAATTAGTTTTTTTAATTAAGAATGCTTTAAAACCCGACGTCATTGAGAGAGAGGGGAAAATGTTGCCAGTTTATAATTTTTTAATTTTATATATCAATGTTGCTACTGTAATATTTTTATAAAATAATATTTGATTTAATTTTGATTCTATATTTATATTAAATTATTACGCAAATAACAAAAATACAAGTAGAATTATTGAGATCTAATGATGAATATCCGTTTCGAATAAAAAAATAACGTAGTTATTAAAACCATCAAAATAAATGAGTGTGAATAGGTGAATAGGTACTGCGTAACTTAATTACCAAAATTTTACACGCCATATTTATTTAGGAACGCTTCCATAATTTTAGGTGATATGTTAATACTCGTATGTTACGTTATAATTTATAACGTAAGGAAATTATAATTAAAATGTAATTAAGAACCACCAGGATCACGAGCAAATACCTAAAAGCCTACATATTATTATTAGGGTCTAATGATGCGGATGTTTTCTGGATTAGACCGGGTAATCATTTATAAGTATCAGGTATCCAATGATTCATATAAAGATGTACCTAAGACATACCTGTCAAACCGAATTTATAACATAATAGCTTGTGCTAGTGACAAATTTGATTTAAATCGGTTCAGTAGTTTTTGCGTGTATTAGTTAGGATTAGGATTAGATAATCGCTGTCATCTAGCTGTCATTGTAAGCTTATCGAAACGTCGGCAAATAAAATAAAACACGCGAGTTAAATCCGTTATAGTTGTTTCATTCCAATATTATATGTAATAACCGCGAAGGCTAGGATAGATAGGTGTTGTATATAGGAACTAACGATATACCTACTACCTATAAATACTACAGTCTATGAAAATAATCAAATTTTAAGATTTACTGTAAATTATACCCCTAGAGGCTAATCGCTTTATTTGCCGACGCATCATAATTCACCAACTATTTAACGAATGCTATCTCCACGGTAATATATCACTTTGAATAATGTTGTTATTATGTCCGTTGAATTACATAGGATTATCTATATTAATAACTAGTTTCCGCACGCGACTTCGTCTGCGTTGCATGACTATTTCCAGTAGTTACCACTAAAGTTACGAGCAAAATTTTCAAAACAGCATAGGTAGATATAATTATAAATAATATACCTACGCGAGCTAAATCCATCACAAAAGTTTAATTCGGCAAAATCATTAGAAATTATCAAGTACCTATAAATAAACGAATGCATAAACAATATACAAAAAACATTTTCTTGAATCACTTTCTACGCCTTCTTGAAAAACTACATCAAAATCCATTGCATTGTTTTAAAGATCCAAGCATACATAGGGACAGACAGCGGAAAGCGACTATTTTAAATATAGTTACCTACCTACTTACTTTAGACATAGCAAAACAGGCCCATAATAAAAGATAACCAGGTCAAAATAGCTAACTAAATTTTACGCTTAGCCAAAATTAGCGTCCAAAATCCTAACACACGTCAAGCGCTAACTCCCTATTAGGCGCTGAAGCATCAAAATTTAGCAATTAGACTATCGGTCATTGACCGTCCTAAACTGCGATATAATCTATTTACGATAACCATCGGATAAACGACGGTTAAACGGACAGAGCTGTTACTTAATTTGGACTCTGATTACAGGTAGTGACACAATGCCAAATATGTCCTTACTCCATTAAAGATTCTAAATCGTTGTCTTAAAATTTGAATTCGCGTGGTGGCATTTTGAGTTAGGTCTCTACAATACTGATGCAGCGATTTGGTCAGCCGAAAAGATAATTAATATGGCATATTGCGGTTTTGGAATTAACTGGTATCTTTTGAATCATCATCATATCAATCGAAAGATGTTTCTGAAGAATGATGATCACCAGATCACCAAAGAGGCATCACAATTGTTTTTTTTTGTCCGTTAGTAGATTCACTATGAATAATTGGACACGAATTTTATTCTTTTCTTTATCAAATAATAAAAAACACAGATAAGCGCTTCAATAGTCTAAGAATAAGGGTTCGTGACGTCACATTATAATATTAATTATACCTACCATAACGTGACGTCACGATCCACGACTTTAGAAGCACATATCTTTGTCATTTTTACTTTGAAAATGCAGTATCGTTTCAACGATTCTTTTCTTTTACTGAATCTCAGGTGTCTATCTATACTAATATAATAAAGAGAAAAAGTTTGTTTTTTTGTTTGGATTGAATAGGTTCCTAGAAATTACTGGACCGATTTGAAATATTCACTGTTGGAAAGTTGCACTATTCCCGAGTGACATAGGCTATAAAAAAAGGATCTGGGCGAAGCCGTGGCTGGCCGTTAGTTCTAATATAAATACGAAAGAATCCATTAAAATGCTCAACGCTGCATTATACTAAATTCATGTAGCCGAACAGAAGGCTCGTTCTAATACGACAGGTCTTAAGCAGCGGAGTGTCGCAGAGTGCCTTCAGCCGGACGCTTAAGCTGTGCATCCGAATCACGCGCATTAGCGGCTTGCACAAGCGACTAGCGACAAACGTGCATTTAAAATAGGGTCCAAATTAGCTTACGACTTTAATAGCAACATAACACTATTGGAATGTAATAATTATAAAGGATTTAACTTGCGTGTTTTATTTTAATTGATGTTTCGAAAACAAGTTTCAAGATTGAAAAGAAAACAATTAAATAATAAAATACTTAAATAAATAAATATCTTTGGACAAATCACACCAATTATCTAGTCCCATTTTAAGCAAAGCTTGTGTTATGGGTACTAGACAACGGATATACATAAATACATATATCCAAGACTCAGGTACAGATGCCAGTGCTCATCACATTGACATCTGCCCCTAGCGGGATTCGAACCCGCAACCTCCGGTTTCGTAGTCAGGGTCTCTGACCACTAGACCAACAGGCCGTCAATTGTACAGCTCCCAAAGAAAGAGAGAATCTTCTAGACACTCTCACTCTCTTAACGGTTCTCTGGCGAGGAATACAACGACAAGAGTTCTGCTTAAATGTCACTCTTCTTTTCTCTCTTAAGCTCCTTCCTGGTGTATTGGGAAGGTATAATAATCTTCATATAATGGGTTATTTCACCTCTACTGTTACAGGTGTTAACTGGAACATGGAGCTGTTGATTCCTGGGTATAACTGGAAATCTAGTGAATAAAGGGTAAATAAGCTCCAGAAAATTATTAGCAACAGACTAGGTTCGCTGAGAAACTCATTCATTTCATTTTAGTATATAAATGAGGTCACTTGACCTCTTATGGTTGTAAAACAAACTATAAATGATTACAAAATGATTCACCTTCTTCAAGGTGGGGTAAGATTGAAAATACTTCTAAATGCATATTCAAAGAATAAAATTTGGTTGTCTTTTGCTTTATTTATATACTTTCCATTATGTTGATTTAGGACAGGACATGTAAACATGATTAACATATGTCCTCTAGTTTTTATATTTTTCTTTTCATTTTTGCGAACCTGACTTTGTGTGGTATTTGTTTAGGTCCCTTTTTTTGGGTCGGATCGGTTTATATTTATTACCCTACATGTTTATTCTAAATCTATTTCAGCCACGATTGTTTAGCTGATTGGGCAATCAAGCTTAACAAGTATGGATTTGATAGGAATCTTATTTTTATTTGTAATTCAAATCTAAGTTACTCCATTTATTAGTAAGCATAATAGATAAATAATCGTAACTGAGGTCAAGATTATGCTCCACCACATGAAGTAAGAAGGGCCAAAGTCAGAAACAAGTAAATGTGAATTAGTTACCATGATGTTTCAATCGAAATCCGATCGAAATCTATCCTATTGATTTAAATGATAATGATATTTGTACCAAGACAAGAGTAGAAAACAAAAGAGTGTTTCAACACTCGCTTGTAAACAAGAAAGTACCAAGACAGAATATGTGGTAGCAAATTTCATTGACTCAATCAGTAACAGTAGTAAAGTAGTAAGCGCGCGCGGCACATTCCATTATATAGGTGTGGCGTTTTTCTACTCTTTTCTTGGTACAAATATATTTAATTACCTAAACTTAGAAACTCAATAGATCTTTTTAAAATACGTAGTGATGGATTAATGAAATTCCTCCGCTCAAGGTTTTGACTTAGGTCCTAGGTTCGAATCCGGATTAGTTTCAACGTCGCGTCAGCCGCTATATCACTTAATGGACGCAAAACAGAGACTCGGCCATTTTGAATTTTGTAGAGCGAAATTAGCGTACGCTATGGTCACTTGGTCAAGCTACAAACATATTAAACTGACTTTTAGCATCTAAAATAAATGAAAATAAAACTAAAAAGATTTTTAAATAAAAATGGTACTTACTTAAGTTACACGATTTTTTGCCGGTTCTTGCCAAAAATGAGGATTTATTTATATCTGTGATATATACATTTATTTATAAGTTATTTTATTGTGGCTTAATAGTATCGCATAGCATATTCTGGCGGCAAAATGATTACCGCCATGGAACTTTATTTATAACTTTATCTCGGTACTAGAAGTGAGAACCTGCAGAGTTCTGTCAAGATTTAGGGGTCCTATCTCCTACCAGGTGGTATGGTAAAATGCTACCTACTGATTTATTTTTAGAAATTCTTTCATACTTCAATTACTCAATACAAAAGATTGTAAGCGTGCATTGAGTCTGCAACTTGCGCAAATGGATCCCGAGCTAATTCCATTGTAATTAATCAATCATGCACCAAGTAACAATTGATTAATTGACTTTCTGTTAGACAAAGCATAATATCGAGAACCGATAAAGATATTATGCACCTACTTGATATATTATGTAGTGATTATATCTGAATGAAGTTGTGTATTTTTTTGCTAAACAAGTCTGAGATTGGGTAATTAGGTATGTACTTATATGTAGAAAAAGGAAAACTATTTTTCTGTCCTCCGGCCAGAAAGCGCCAACTTTCGGGCCGCTGCGCTAAATGAAGTTGCCGCTTTCTGGCTTCGTCGAACAGAAAAATAGTATACTGACCTCGGCCAGTAAATAAAAAAGCCTCAGATCACATTTTTGTCAACCTCGGCTTCGCCTCGAACGACAATTACATGTGATCTGAGACATTCTTTATTTTACTGGCCTAGGTGCGTAATGTACTATTGTTTTACCGTTTATATGTTGCTCTATTTACAGTTACTGGAGATATGCTTGTAATGGTATAACTAGGAAGCTGGTATTATAATATTTATTTAAAAGAACAATTACAATTACCTACACATAGGAAATCTGACAACAAGACTATATACCTATTAAATTACCTCTTTACTATGTAGAAAAGAATATTAATAGAAAAAATCTGAATACTTTCCTTGGGGATTGCAGTCTAGTTGCCACAAAATATGATCAGGATACTTCGAAGCTTGTGACCGATCCGTTTCCACTTGCGAAATTAGCTATTTTTATTAGCTAGTTTGACGTGTCTTTCTGTGTGTATGTTTGTGTGAGTGTGTGTCTGTCCATGGCATCATAGCTCCCTAACGCATGAACCGATTTGGATTCTGTCTTTTTTATTACGTAAGTAAATAGAATATTTTAAATTCTAATATATTGTATTTGGATACTAAATCTGTATAAGGCTAGACAGTCTAATGAATAGTTTAGATCAAAGTGGAATTCCTGAACAGTCGTAAATACGAATTCAACGGAGGAATAGATCGTTTGGTAGTTAAAACATGTATTTCACAGTAAAACCTATTTAGACGGAGCTAAAATTCTTTCCAGCTTAAATGAGACTAAATTTCAAGCTATTTCTAATAACATTAAGGCTATTTAATAGATTATTTTATAGTGTTTTACTGTCACAGATGGTATTCTCTATTTTCAAAGTTATACGTCTAGTAATTAGATAGACTGGTAGAGAATGCCGTATGGCAGTAAGTGTATATTAGTTAGTTTTTCGTTAAATAAAGAATAAATAAATAAAAATAATTAGGTGTAGATTTGTCTCTTTATATTTTCATCGTTTCAAACAACGGGCCTTATATTTACACGTAGGTATGTACTCATAATAGGGATAGTTATATTCGTTATAATTATGCTACTCTTGATAGATGATAGCTAATATAGATTTTGACGTTAGAGATCTTCAGTATTCTTTAAGATAATTTGGTAAATTTTATATTAACGTTAAGGCCGATAGTACACGGCGTATTTTAAACGCGCCGACGATGCGCAGACGACGCGCTTCAAACGCAATTTGAACGCATCCTAGTAACCTAAGCACAAGGGGCGATCGTAAAACGCGCCTCTACTCTGCTCCTTTGTACGCGCGTTTGTATCGCATCAAACGCGAGTATACGCGCTTCATGCGCGCGCTTGTTTCATCAATGTAAACGCAACAAGCAGCGTCCACAGCGTCGAAGACGCGCGTTCTTGAAACGCGCGTCGTCGGCGCGTTTAAAATACGCCGTGTAATATGGCCCTTAGGTACGTACGAAGCGTGCTGCAGATATAAAATAATAATAATTGCACATTCACTCTCTAAGGAGGTAAAAAGGGGGTGCTCATCGTGCAGGTAAAGTCGCGGGCAGAAGCCAGTTGGATATAATTAGTTATTAATTTTGAACTAGTGTAATTAAAATGAAATACCTTTAAGTAATTTTGTGATTCCTTTGGTCACAGCTCCCATAATTCGTAGAGGAAAACGTAAACAAAAGCTTGTTACCTAATTACTTTGTTGTAGATACATAATAAACCTAATACGTTTACTAAGCGGCAGTCGCAATAAATCTTTTAACCTCGGTTTAAATAATTATAATCCACGCTGTTTGCAATATGCTAATGAATGTTATAGGTATAAGTATTAACGGGTTAGTGAAGGAAACATAGCGCTGCGAGGAACGTCGAACAAAGTGAAAGGGTTAACTGCAATTACAATGATGATTGGTAATAATTAAATTATGAGAGAACATGGCTCATTACCACTTACCAGCTAAAATCATCCATCCATCATCAATCATCCTCATTATCATTGTCCGAAAGTTAATGTTTGTTTTTTATTTGAGATTTTTGTATAAAGTTATATGTAGGTACAAAGGCTTTCGCCCTCGACTGTATTTATATATAGGTAGGTATAACATATTATTATGTTGTTCGGAAATGTTTATTCCTGTTTATCGTCGGGTATTTAGAAATATAAAAAGAGAATATTGTATACTAGCTTCTGCCTGCGACTTCGTCCGCGTGGAATAGTTATTTTCCCCGTTTTTTACACATTTGCACTGTTTCTTCGCTCCTATTGGTCGCAGCGTGATGTTATATAGCCTAAAGCCTTCCTCGATAAATGGTCTATCCAACAAAAAAAGAATTTTTAAAATCGAACCAGTAGTTCTTGAGATTAGCGCGTTCAAACAAACAAACAAACATACAAACAGACAAACTCTTCAGCTTTATAATATTAGTATAGATTCATCAACAGAATAAAAAAAGTTATCTAAAAAAAAATCTGAATTGTCATGCCACTACTAACGCCACTATTAACGACATCTAGCGACGAGCGGAAGACGTGACTCCTTCCCAGAAACTTAAAGAATCTTATTATAATTTGCAACAACTTATATCCATGATCAAAGTTAACCAATCCAGATATTTCATAAAACATCTTTTGATATCATTCTCGCTGATATAGTTGGTTGGGCGTAATCACCCGTATGTCACGTTTAATAGTCTGTTTACTCCCGTTATCTGCGTCGAACACACGTAGAGTTACGATGTAAGTCTGTTATTACGTTAGCGTAACTCCAGTTACTTTGGCGTAACTCGGGCGTAAATGAGCGTAACTGGGCGTAATGACGAGTGAGTGTCGGAGTTCCAGAGTTCCTTTTCAGATCTTAAATATGTTAAATTAAAAAAAAAAAGATAGGTAAGTAATATATAAATAATAAAAAACTGTTATTGTAAAAACAGGATGTATTCCAGAGTTCCTTTTCGGATCTTAAATATGTTAAAAAAAAATATTGTTAATAAAAAACTGTTATTCTAAAAACAGGATGTATTCATATTCATTTATTCATTGCTTATTATGTGTATTACATTAGGTCTTACAAATTGATAGGTAGTCAGTACATATCGACCCTATAAGGGCACTGCAATAGTTTTATAAGCGCCTACGTGCAGCATAAAGACCATCTTTTAAGGACGAGCCCTTCCGCTGGAATAGTGACAACTACAAAACGTCAATCAGAAAAATAAATAATACTGTTTTTCTTTAAGAAGTTTGAAAGTAAAATAATGTGCTAAAACCCTCCTTAATAAGGTTCTACTTTATAAGAGGCTACTTACCTAAGTATCTACTTTAACATTTGTAATATACCTATATTACAAATGTTAAAGTAGATAACATTTGTAATATACCTATATTACAAATGTTAAAGTAGATAGGTACTAAAATGTACACTGTAAAACACTTGCAAATTAAAACTGCTGAACGATTTGACTGAAAAACTGTGTATAAAAATATTTTTTCTACTACGTATAATTAAATGACGTAACAAATTTGAAGTCAAATGTAGTTTATACGCATTAGCATAAAAATATCCTATTATAAAATATTAAGAAAATTATATTTAGGTAAGTACTTAAATATGTTTTTCAGCTCGGTAATGTTAATTAAAATTCTGAACTATGTTGACAGGATCTCTAGTTATTAAAATTTTAATCAACGTATCTTTTCTCTCCCTCCATATTAAATAGCTTTTATTCTTACCATTAAAGTCGATTTAATATAAGTTCCAAAGAATATTTCGTCGGAAACTATTTCTATATTATTTACTTGGTACTTATCATTTAATTAGGTAAAAAAAATTAACAGTATACCTAGCTCCTTTTTTCGTTATATTACCAAATATACTTACTAAAATAAAACAAGTCAATAACAATGAAAACAGAAAGACTTCAGGTACCTACACTATTTTAGAATTTAGGGTGTCTAAATGTATAGGTACCTATTTAGTACTTATGTTTAACTTTTAATATATTAGATATATAGATATATATTAGTATATATTATATTAGATATATATTATAAAGCGCCAACTTTCTGGTCGCTGCGCTAAATGATATTGCCGCTTTCTGGCTTCGTCGAACAGAAAAATAGTATACTGACCTCGGCCAGTAAAATAAAAAAGCCTCAGATCACATTTTTGTCAACCTCACACGACAATTACATGTGATCTGAGACATTTTTTATTTTACTGGCCTAGGTGCGTAATGTTCTATTTTAAAACAATATAAAATTTCCTTCTATCAAGACCCTATTCCAGGTGAAATGTTTTATTGAATTTATGTTGAAGAGTAATCACTTGTTTAAAGGGCTCATTAAATTAATTATAACTTCGAATGAATACAAAGATATCTCAAAAGACAAATGAAAAGTTATTTACGTACTTCCTTATTAACAATGCTGCAATGTTGCTATACAATCACAGCCTTAATAGGTGCTAATCTGTTTAATTATATCTGTAAAGAATTTCACAATGTTTTAGAGGTAAGTACCTAAGTTACTTGCAACCTTTCAATATTTCAAAACATTATCGCTCAAAATAAATATAGGTACCTACTATTTTAAATAATTTCTAATGCATTTGCTGTTATTACAAATTAGAATAGTACAAATATAGACGGATTGAACTCGTGTATTTTATTTTATGGGCTGACGTTTTGAAACCTTTACTGATTCCATAATCGTAGCACGACTAAACTGAAAATACAGTCTTAATGGTTCAGCAGTTTCGAAACGTCAGCCAATAAAATAACATACGCTGGTTAAATCCGTCTATAGTTGTATCTTTCCAATACTTTTTTAAACATTCACGATTTTCATTTGCGTATTTAAATATTATGAAGTAAGATTGGAATTAAACAACTATACCTAATGGATTTAACTCGCGTATTTTATTTTATTGGTTGAAGTTTCAACAACTTTTCAGATCCTATATACGTAGCACGACTGAGCTGACGATAGTCAACGCTAAAGCAATGTGTAATACCCGCGAAGGCAACAGAAATTATCATTACAAAGTTACAGAACATACCATACTGGTTGATATTGGATTTTGCAAAATATACAGAATAATAATAAATCATTGTGCTCGGTCAGCTGTTCGGAATTGCATACAACACTGCAACAGTTTTAGATTAAAACTTTCGAAGATGAATGCATTAGCACGAAATGCACATAAAAGTGCATATTTTAAGGTTTTGCTTATGTTGGACTTATGTAGTGTATAATATATTGAAATTGAGATATCAGTTGTATAAATTTCAACCAAACAATTCATAAAGACACAATTTTGACATTGAAATGAAACAACTATTGACGGATTTAACTCGCGTATTTTTATTTTATTCGCTGACTATAGTCTAACGCTAAAGCTTGCAAGCTTCAGCTCAGTCGTGCTACGATAATAAAACTGTAAAGAATCCGAAACGTCAGCAAATAAAATAAAATAAAAATACGCGAGTTAAATCCGTTAATAGTTGTTTCATTCCAATGAGTAATAACCGCGAAGGCATCATAAATTATGACACAATTTTGAGTCTTCGGACGGTCATATTGATATGGAAAACAATATTTTTTAGGTGCCTAATAGAAATCATTACGGGTTCTTTGTTTTAACGATTTATACTGTGATTTATGTTACTAAATCTAAATTTTAAATCTAGGATTGCCTATATAGGTAAAAAAGCGTAGGTAAATATAAAAAAAGACATTTTGAGGTTTTAGATGCGTTTTTATTTTTTTTTATATCTTAAGCTAAGGTAAGTCCGTAGTTTATTTTCTTATTTGTTCTTCTTGTTTCCATTAGCATTATAGACCTTGTTTTATTCTTCTGGTTTCCTTTTGATAATTATTGAGGTATTTATGTATAATTGATATTTCATTCCAATTCTTCCTTGCCTGTTTCTATTGTAATTGAAGTTCGTACTTAAACTAATTACTCGGGTATACAGGTAACAGTTTTATATTTGACGCTCATCTTAAAACTTCTTTCATCCATTCATGAATAATACAAACACATTCAATAATCTCTCCTCAGCGCTACGTCCGAATGTATTTTTTCACTCCATACTCTACGAACAAAGAGCAGTAGGTGGAGCCAAAACAGCGTATCAACCGTATGTATAATATTCTTCATTAACAATCTTATAGGTACAATACAAGGTTCATATTCTTAACTCTTTGCCTGTCATAAAGTGGCTGACGTATTGATGACGTCACAAGCTGGCTGTGTGGCTGGCTATTAATGACATCACAAGAGTTCTTTAGAGAAAACATTCGAGACTTTTTCATCTCACGGTAGTTTCCCATTTGTCATAGATATAGGACTCAGTTTTAAGTGTATGCTAGAACATAAATATTGATCAATGAGCAATGATAACTCGAATGTGAGTAATGGCGATGATTCATGAGATGTGATAAGAATGAAGTCAAAATATTGTGAATGGAGATAGTATGATAAAAATACATAATATAGTGTACTCAAGAGAGGTACTCAAGGATATGTTTTTGTTTTTTTTTTATTTATAAATACCTAAAATAACCTAAACAAACTAATATCGCGTTTTAGACGAAATAATAATAATATAAACAAGCGAGGCAAATTAAATTTTGGCTACTACAGTTTTTTTACGATTTAAAATTTTATAATAAAACCTATGCTACTTTTGCTGTGGCGGAATAGTAAAAAAATGGTACTTACTTAATGATTAATCTACCTACCTATTAGTCTACTAAATAATATTACGAAAAAGTAAATAAAATGAAAATACTGAATAAATGATTTAAAACATTTCGCGTAAAATATATCAGTGTCAGTTTTAAATTGCACAAACATATATATTATTATATGATTTATGTTTTTTTTTAATCAACTCAACTCTAATATATTTACAGCGAGATAAATTGATATTGGAATATGAACTCAACCAATGTCGAGGTTAATTTTCAAAAACATATCACAAGTCAATAAAATTATTTCGCTCATAAAAACATCAATTAAGATATTTATGATAAAAATTCATTTGACTGTCAGGTTTTTGAAAAGAAGTCTCCCTATTGATTTTATGTGAAATGAAATAATAATGATATGAAAAAAGTAAAAAATACATACTCTTTCAAACTGAATAACACCTGGGTGCTCTATCTATGACATGCCTTTGAACGGTGATGGTTTCAACGTCTTCCTGGTCTCTATTTCTTGAGAAGCAATCTGGATTACACGGCCTTTGGTCTTCACGCGGCCCTTTTGGCCTTGGTCCAAATGGCTCATGTCTGGGGCCAAAACGCTTGCAATGTCGGTGAGGTCCAAAACGGTATGGTCCATGATGACGGCGACCCAAGGGTCCATGATGATGAGGTATGTGCTTTCCTGATTCATAGTTTTCAGCCTCGTGATGTGGTGGCGGAGGCCCACGACAGCAGGGCCTTTCGTGGCTCATGGATTTACTGTGTGGTCCGTGAGGCCCAATCCCATGTGGCCCATGTTCATGCGGTCCGAATTCATGAGGTCCATTCCCATGTGGCTCATGTCCATGAGGTCCATGCTCATGAGGTCCATGTTCATGTGGTCCATGTCTATGCGGTCCATGTCCATGTGGTCCATGTCTATGCGGTCCATGTCTATGTGGCCCATGCCCATGTGGTCCATGTCTATGCGGCCCATGCCCATGCAGCCCATGCCCGTGCGGTCCATGCCCATGCCCATGAGGCCAGTGCCGTCTAGGGCCATGCTCTGGTTCTGCTTCTGGTCCATGGTGAGGTGGCGGCGGCATGCGGCAACAAGGTCTATCATCACCACTTTCATTGCCATGTGGTCCATGCTCTAACCCTCTATTTCCTGACTCATGGTGTGGTGGCGGCGGTGGTGGAGATCCGTCTCGGCATGGTCTCTCATGGTGGTCAGGCCCGTCATGTGGTCCGTGATGATCAGGTCTACGCTCATGATGTATTTTAGGCCCAATTCCACATCCGTGTGTAAAGGGACCAAAGTCAAAAGGACCAAATCTCATTGGACCGTATCCGCAACGGCCGAATCTACCGCGATGATGGTCGTCGAGCGAGAACCGGTGAAAATTATGCTCGAAATGACCTCTCATTGTTAGTAAAAGTTTCGCGAAGTAGGTATACCTGGAGTTGTGTATTCAAACACGTTGTGCCGTGTAATGATGCTCTGCGGAGCGCTGTCGCGTGTTTTATACTCAAGGTTACACAATGTTGGGAAATAATTGCACAATTTTCCAAGTTATTGACACCGTGTTGCAAAATGTGACGCAATATGTTTTTTTATTGTGAAAATTGTGCATGTTTTTTATTTCGCATTTTTGTGTAATTTTGGATTTGGAATTGAATTGAGAATTGGAATTTGACGCCTACTGAAACTGGTTATGCAATATTGTGTAATCTCGAGAAAAATTTCAAATAAGTATAATAAAAAGATTAAGTTTAAGAAGAGAATCATGATATTTATTTATTGGAACCTATGTGGTATTATGTCTCTCAGAAGAAATAACTTGATGTCGATTCGATTTTTTTCTATCTATGATAATTCAGCACATGAAAAGTGTCTTATTCCATTTATATATTTTTTTTTTAATTTTAAATATAAAATGAAACCTAAATATGTCAATTAAAACAAGATTAAATTTTGTAATTTCTAAAATATGATACTTTGTGTAATGTAAAATCACTTTAGTTGAATATCCCCAACTCATTTGGCTACTAATGTGGAAACTGTAAGTTGACAAAACGTTAACAAAAAATAAAAATAAGCGAATTAAATCCGTTACTATTGTTGTGAAGATACAATAGTTTTAGTTTTAGTTGTTTTACACTTAGGTAAATACTTATACCTAACGTTTTTGTGACCTAAAAATTTTGCAGAACCTACTTGTACCCGGAAATGTTTAACGAGAATTAAATTTGTGACCGTTAGGTGCTATTTCAATGCCTCGTTGACCCTCGAAATGATGATTACTCTGAAGTGTTATTATATTTAAAAATAACCAGAAGTCTTGTGCGTACACTAATGTCAATGACCTTATTCACTTAAAGTAATTTTTCGAGGTTATATTTTCTGGTAAAATAATGAGGATTGGTCAAAAGATCTTATAAGGCTTTCTGACTTTTTTGATTAATGTCAAAAGTAAACAGGAGTAGAAACAATACCGGTACTTAAAAATAAAAACATTTTTTTAAGTTGTAGAGACGAGCCAGATGGAAATAGTTGAAATAGTACCTACCTAAATCAGCTTACTTGATAAATCACCTGAATACGAAACAAGAGATTACACTACTACTCTTAGGCCTAGGCCCAACTAAAAAAATTGCCCATTTGACAGTTGTTGTACTGATGACCGTCAGATTTACTCGGTTAACCCCGTGTTAATGGCTAATCCGAGAACGTGCAATTGGGCTTTAAATAAATAAATTTAGTACCTAATAAAAACAAAACAGTAATTTTACACATCGTGGAATTCAAACAAATACGTACCTAACATTCACTACCTAACTTACTATAAAAACAAACAACAAATCCATAAAATAAACACTAACACACAGGTTTTAAACTGTTGTGACTAATTCACTATAGTAAAATATAATCGGAAACCTAAAAACACATGTACACCTCATCAACAACAGAATTCACAAAACGTGACGTCATATATTATTATATCTAACAATAACAGCGGATGTATATAACGGGAATCGAATCTGTTTCCAATTCTGTGGCGTTAACCTTATCATTACTCAACATAAAGCAATATGAGTCATATCAATGAGTCATCGTAGATTACTTGATAATAGACACAGTATATACAGGTACCTATAGTGTTTCTATTATCAATGATGGACCGTTGATAATACTTGCTGACCCCATTTGTATGACCCTAGACAAACGAATCGAATCGAATGTAAAATTGTTTGAAACTAAAATACCTACGCGAATAAAAACTGGAGACTTTCGCGTACCGTAAGGTCGGGTTACTTTGACCAAGAGAAGGTTCCGCGACCAATAGATACCTATTCAAAATTATTAAAATTGGGTCAGGCAAACTTACTCGTAAAAGTTAAAGTAATCCAACTTTACTGTGTGTAAATTCCATACAATATGACAGTCTCGATTGTTAACATACTCCAATAGACACCACATCCAGATCGACAACTGCAGCTTGGTGGCACAATCTTCAGCTGGACCGCTGCATCTACTGCACCCTACATAGCACAGCATAGATTCATTGCACGGACACTTTCCTTGCACCAACTCACTAATCTCATCTGTAACTAACTAAACATATTTTAATAAACCCTGCCTAAACTATATAATATTAACAGAGATCGCAATAGGTAGTGCCAATTTACCTAAACTTGGCGGGAGGAGGTGACTAAGAGTGGTTACAACCACCAAAAATATTATTTATTTTTATCGAACGCGGGATTAATTAAATCAATGTAACAAGATTTGAAAAAGTATTTCCCTGTTAGAAAGCTATACTATTCCCGAGTAACATAGGCTATACATTTAAAATAGTTGGGTTCCGTGCGAAGCCAGGGTGGGCCGCTAGTTTGTTATATATTTGGTAAAACTTAACAAGGTTCCTACAGTAGGTATACGTCACAGCATATTCCACAGGATCTGTGGGCATAATCTCGCAATCTCGCACTGACGGCTGCCGGGATCCAGTCTTGAGGCTTAGAGCGGATTTGCTTTGCATATTAACTTGAATAGAGTGCACTTTTGCAATATTTATTTTTACTGCCAGTTAACTTGGTATTGTATTGGTATTGGTGATGGGCTCGTTTTACGCACTTGATCTGCAGTTCGGGACTTTGTGCGTCGAGGTGCCGGCTAGTCCCTGCCAGTTACATAATATCCGTGGACGGTATTTGCCACTTCTCAAATATATACATTGAAATGTAAGAATTATAACGGATTTGACTAGCGTGTATTAATTTATTAATCCTTATTCGTAGCAGACAGCTGACGTTTCGATAATAATGGATCCAATATTAAATATTTATTAGTATTTTAGTCAGCGTTAAATTGCCTATAATTGGGAGAATGTTCTGTTGTATCGTACCTACTAAGTTTAACCTTTATTAAGCCCATGTCTGTTGGCAAGCCAAAAAATAATCCGTTATAATAGTTTTATTCTTATACAGCTACAGTACGGTCTAATGGTTTTGAACTTATGTCCAGCAGTGAACGACTCTGCTGACAATCACGATGATCTGTAAGTTAGTATATAAACAAATCTCTAAGTATATATACCTAAAAAAAATTAACCACCTAAATGTATGTACGCGAATAACTTCCGAACTGTACAGTGGTTGGAACATGTCTGTTATCTTAATCGTGTTTCAAACAGACTCTGGATGATAACAGTTTAATTGGTCAAAATGTTATCATCTGGCGGAACGAGTCGGAAGAGGCAACAGCCCCAACTATATACAAAGATTTGTTAGTTCAGGACAACCCACTGTATTTATCGCTGTGTCATGATTTCATCATTTTTGCAAACTGCAATGGCGTTTATAAAAAGACGAAGGACAGGTTATTGTCAATAGATAAGAAAAACGACCCATGTAGCTCCACTGTGTTGTAGTTTTCTTTCAACTTGCACTTGTATTCAGTGCATGTGGTATGCAAGTATCGTCAGCAAACGATGCGGTTTCACCGGTGCACTCGATAACGAGATGCACTCACCTATTGTCGGATTATCATACTTTAAGTTTCAATTGTGATAAATAGGTACATATTATAGCCTTCTAAAGCTTCGTGCAAACGTGTATACTATCTTTATCTATACTGATATTATAAAGAGAAAAGGTTTTTTTGTTTAGATCGAATAGGCTCCAGAACGGCTGGACCGATTTCAAAAATACTTTCACTGTTGGGAAGCTACACTACTATTCTCGAGTGACATAGGCTATAAAAAAAGATGATCCGTGCGAAGCCGGCGCGAACCGCTAGTATTATATAAAAGAGGCATTTGATGTAGGTACAAAATTTTCTCGCAACTAGCATTTACTAAAATACTGCTGAAATTAAACAACCTACTTACTTTAATTTATGCAAAATTAATACAGTAAAAAGGGTTAAAGACAAGATTGAAAAATTCAATTTCAAGAATTACACGAACGAAACTCAGCGTTTAAAATTCGTGTGAACAATCCGAATTACATTGAAATGCATTTTAAAAGGTATCTTAAAATTGAAATGGTCGCAGTGCATCAAATCTATTCCTTAACGTTAAGCACTTAACGTCTAATTTAAATTGTGAAAATGTGGATATTAAACAGCTGTTCAAAACGCGACCTTACCTACTCTGCTAGTAAGGATCAAACCGATTAAATTAATTTTGCAAGTAGTTTTCGTCATTTTTAACACAGTTGAACCTTTAACCTAATTTCGACTCACTGCATTACCGTTAAAGTTGCATTTCGTACGACTTACGCATCGTCTTTTTGGACAGGTCCACACACAATACGATTTGAATCTTAGGTGATGTGCAATAAAGTACATTTTTGTGTAAATTAAAGGAATAGAAATAGAAATGTCACGTACGGTACGTGCCTCGTTACTTACGGATGTTGTCGTCGGGAAGTCAGGATACGGCGCCTGGTGTAGGGTGACGTCACAACTTGTGTATTTTACTTATCGTAATTTTAATGCTTTCTAATTAAAAACATTCGAATCGAATCGATTTTTAATATAGTTTTATTGATAAGGTGCGTAGGTACAATAAACAATATAAAATCATCCCGTTTTGAAATAGCAACGGATAAAAACTTATAAAAAAATTACGCTGGTTTTACTCTATACAATTTAAACAAAAAAGTAAATAGCTTAATTAATTAAATAAACTACCTCCAGACTTGAGCGTAGTCAATTAACACGCAAACTAGCAGTTTTTTATAAAAAATATTATAGTTACAGGTCATTTTTTTATTAAATCAATGAATTTTAGATGGAAATGCATATAATTTACTAAATGCATAATGAGAGGAATGCTGTAACCTTGTCAGTTGTAATTATACTACCTACTAATAATAATATTATATTGGTTTAACAAATTAACTGTAGGTAGGTAGGTGCTAATATCTTCTATATATAGTGCTTATCTCGCGAACGTGATAATGGTATAGGGTCACAACTGCGTACTGTGAGCTTCTATTCAAAAGACAAAATTTACTATCTGAAGCTATTTAGTGTTTTATCCATTTAATTTGATTTGTAGATATGAAACAGTACTTTCAAAAGACAGTCTTACGATGTTTTAAAGTAAAAAGGACAAATCTAGCGTCAAAGCTAATTCAAAAGTTCCTCCCCCTCAATTAGGCCTGGTCACCCCACCAGCGGTTCCGGTCAGCACTTTGTAGTGCTGATTTTGTAACGACTCCGAATTGCTCCTTTTCCGTTTTTGAAAGGAAAACTAGATACGCCACATAACGAGTTACTCACACGGCTGTTAAGTTGGTAGGCTTGTTTTGTAGCATTCACTTTTCTAAAGAGGTTTTTCAATAGAGGTTTTTCAGATTAAGATTTGAGACTGGCCAGTTTAATAAAGAGGTTTTTTAATGGAGGTTTATTCGGATGAAGACAGGTTTGAGACTGGTTAAAATACTTTGATGGTCACGGAATAAGGAAAATCAGCGCATGTTTTTAGTCAGTGTAAATTTGTTTGAAAAAGCCGTATAAAAATTTGTTTTAGTGAATGTAATTATGTTTTTGAATTTGTTTTGAAGGCAGACTCAAATGTGATAGACGTAAAAGAATCTAGACATTTCTGGCCACTATTTCACCAACGCGACAAGTATCGGCGAGAAGTGACCATTAAAAATGCAATATAAAGCCAACTGGCATATATTGTAGACTTTATAGTGTAAACATAATTGTCACTTGTCGCCGACAATTCTCGCGTTGGTGCAATAGAGGACTTTGAGTAAGTAAGTAAGTATCTTTGGACAATTCACACCAATTGATCTAGTCCCAAACTAAGCAAAGCTTGTTACTATGGGTACTAGACAACGGATAAACATACATAAATAGATATTACACATCCAAGACTCAGGTACAGATGCCAGTGCTCATCACACTGACATCTGCCCCTAGCAGGATTCGAACCCGCAACCTCCGGTTTCGTAGTCAGGGTATCTGCCGCTAGAGCAACAGGCGGTCAAAAGTTTGAGTCAACAATAACAAAGAAAGGCTATCAAAATTGATAATCCTTATCCTTACTAGTCCTTACTAATATTATAAATGCTAAAGTAACTCTGTCTGTCTGTCACGCTTTCACGCTAAAACTACTGGACCGATTTATATGAAATTTGGTACAAAGAAAGTCTAGAGCCTGAGAAAGGACATAGGCTACTTTTTAACCGACTGCAAAAAAGGAGGAGTTCCACGCGGGCAGAAGCTAGTAAGTACATAAAAAAATCCAGTAGAGAAAATAAACTACACTAATACGCTAAAACGAGCCACATTTATGCAGTACCCAATGCACATTTCCAACATGACATACGGACAGACAGCAAATCACCAGTTGCAATAAAACTGTCGCACATTCCCGCAAACAGGAATTAAAACACTGGAGGGAAATAATTGGAATATTACAGGGAAAACAGAGGGAGTAGAGTTTTAATCTAAAGGTCGATTTAATATTATGAATCCATTTTCTCAGGGTCAACGTATTCGTACAGCCAAAGAATAACAGTTGAGGTTTTTTTACATTGATTACTTAGTTTCATTTCATTATTGGAATGAAACAACTACTTACCTACGTATTAAATTCACGTATTTTTTTTTCTTTGCTGACGTTTAGAAAACTTTACAGCAGCACGACTTAGCTGACGATAGCCTATCATAATCCAAAAAACAGCAAATAAAAAAAAAGCGCGAGTTAAATCCGTTACAGTTTCTTGATTCCAATGTGTAATAACTGCGAAAGGATTAGAAATTATTTATTTACCTAATTACCTACATATTGATAATATTCATGTTTAAATGTTGGTACAAAACTGAAGATTTTAATACGAGGATAGTTTAGAGATAATAAGAGAAACTTATCGAAATAATTTTCCTTTCCAAATGAAAAAATAAAAAACACCAATCTCTAAACAGGTAAAATGATTTATGGCGTCGACTAAATCGAAATCAAAGTAGGTAGGTACTCGATCGAGTACAATCGACTGCTTTTGTTTTGTGTCGATTAATTTTTGCGTCGATATTCGCCACGAAACAGTTTCCATCTTTGAAGCTTCGATACTTGTTCAAAGTGCCTCTTGTTTTGAAGATGTTATTTATCAACTCTCACAGCAAAGTGGTTAGGTCTTATTGTGTCGTTATCTATAGTATATGCATCGACAGGACGTTAAGCTGAATTGAGGCTATATTATCAACCCTATACCACCCCAAGCTGCTCAAGTCAATGTCTCAGTGACAATAGACGCGGAATACTCTCTTGAAGATCAAATAATTCCGAGAGCAATTCTTGACGGATTTTGAGGGATTTCCACTGAATTTGATTTGAGTATTCAGACCTTCAAATTCTTTAATAATTCTTCTCGTTTGGTTGAAGTTAGAGCGGCAAAGCGAATTTAAAACAAATGAAAATTTATAATCAATATTTAGGTTAACAGTAATAAAGTAATTTCTGAAGCAACTATGAAGGCTTCAACTCGCGTATTTTATTTTTAACCCCCGACGCAAAAACGACGGGGTGTTATAAGTTTGACGTGTCTGTGTGTGTGTGTGTGTGTGTCTGTCTGTGGCATCATAGCTCCCTAACGCATGAACCGATTTTGATTCTGTTTTTTTTGTTTGAAAGGTGTATATGTCGGGAGTGTTCTTAGCTATGTTTTATAAAAATCGTCTCAGTAGTTTAATAATTAGGGGGGGTTAAAGAGGGGATGTAAAAATAAATGTCTACAAATATACTCGAGTGGGGTATCCAATGAAAGAGGGTGACGAGTACATTACAAAATTGAAATTATAATGAAAATCGGTTGAGTCGTTCAAAAAATATTGGGAGTGAAAGTGGGGATGGAAAACCAAATGTCTACAAATATATATATCTCGAATGGGGTTTCAAATGAAAGAGGATCGCGTGTACATTACAAAATTGAAATCATAATCAAAATCGGTTAAGTAGTTCAAAAATTATGGGGAGTAATAGTGTAAATGGTAAGCCCAATGTCGACAAATATACCCGAGTGGGGTATCAAATGGAAGAGGATAACAAGGTACATTACGAAATTCCATGTGAAATGGAAATTAGTTAAAAATAATAATATGTAGTAGGTACCTACGTACCTACTTACAAAAAGTATGAAATAAAAAAATAAATTAAAAATTTAACAAACCCCCGACATAAAAACTAAAAGGCCCTCTAAAAAGTGTAACAATAATAAAATCTTAATATTAGTTACCTACCTAAGTATTAATATTTCTACAAAGAAAACGTCATGTCGGGGGGACCGTAGGTTTAGGCAGATTGCAAATATTAGGTAAGTAAGTACACCTAAATGAAAAGCGGTCCCCCCGACATGACGTTTCCTTTGTAGAAATATTAATACTTAGGTAGGTAACTAATATTAAGATTTTATTATTGTTACACTTTTTAGAGGGCCTTTTAGTTTTTATGTCGGGGGTTTGTTAAATTTTATATGATGACTTTAGCGTTATAGTTAGACTATCATCAGGTAAATTGTGCTACGAATATGATAAAAAGTAAATAACATTTTCTATGTAGGTATAAATAAAAAATAATATTTCTGCGGTCTGATTGTATATAAGTACTACTTAAGTAACATTATTGTAAAGAACTATTTAAGACACATGCAGTACCTATTACAGTAAATACAATAAAGTCGGGCTAAGAAAAACAGTACCTACCTAAATAAATAAAAAAGAGTAAATAAATATTACTATGTTATCGCTCGTTACTTCCAACGTCAATAATATCGGATGTCGTATAATTCTGCTCCCGGACTTGATTGAAATTATTATCGTGATCGTCACCTCTCGAAGCGATCGGCATCCAACCCGAATTATATAAAATAAATTCAGTAATTGGTATAAAGAGAACCCGAAATAACGAGGAAATGGTAAAAAAATATTTTGGTATATCACGTAACAAATTGCTGGTTTTGATACTTTCCGGCTTCCCTTGGTGTTTAGTAGGTCATTTGGTTTCGAATATTAGGAAAGGTTTTGTTTTTTTGTTGAAAAAAACATTCGTAACTATACAGTCCCGCAAAAACAAAGTAGGTAGTTTACATAATAATAATTTCTGATGTCTTCGCGGTTATTACACATTGGAATGAAACAACTATGAACGGATTTAACTCGCGTACTTTATTGTATTTCGCGCTAAAGTCTTTAGCGTTAGGCTATTGTCAGCTCAGTCGTACTAGGGTTATGGAAACTAATACTGTCAGCGAATAAAATACGTGAGTTAAATCCGTTCATAGTTGTTTAGTTTACATATATATTTCCCCCGTGTTAGACTATCGTCAGCTCAGTTTACTACGAATATGTTGTAAAGTTTTCTAAACATCTGCATAGAATTATGTATATAGGCCAGTGAAATCATACTTATATTAGTACCTACTGGTAGAGAATGCCTTAAGGCATTGAGTTCGCTTTTTGTACACTAACTTCTTTTAAGTTATGTGCAATAAAGTATATTATAATATCGCACCTTACTATAAAAGTGTGACGACTCGAAATATTTTGCTATTTCATTTAAATACAAATTTGAATCCATGACTCATTTCGAGTTGTTACACTGTTCCAGTAAAGGTGCGGTATTAATAAAAGAAAGGATCGCACACACACACACACATATATATATACTACCTGGAACACAAACACACGCCCTTGTACAGATAGTATTATCAATCGGGATAGTTGATCAATTTGACTAAGCATATTTGCTAAAATTGATCACTCAACCAAATCATATACGTTAAACACACCACGATATGTGAAGAGACGTGTTTACACGCTTACACATCGCTTACACGCGGTTACCCTAATCAAACTACCCTTCTCAATGTTTCAGTAGTATAGTTAGGGAGCTTGTGGCAAATTAAAATTTTTATTTTATTTGCTGACGTTTCGGATTCTTTACAGTTTCCATAATGGTAGCACGACTGATCTGACAATAGTAGTAATTAGGTATAGAAACTGTGAAGAATCTGAAACGTCAGCAAATAAAATAAAATAAAAATACGCGAGTTAAATCCGTTAATAGTTGTTTCACTCCAAATTTAAATATGCCAGCTTATTGTACCTATATTACAACTTCTCCTGAACCATAATTATTGTCTCAGTAGATTTTTTAACGCAATGTTTCAATTTTATTAAGAAATATTTTAGAATAATATTTTGAAAATAATTAGGGATCCGTGCGACGCCGAGGCGAACCGCTAGTACTATATATTACCATCGGCTCCCTAACTATGAATAATATATTGATGTACATTCGCTATCTGATATTCGGGAAATCGTTCATGTGAAGTCACTCTTATGTACATAAGTACCTCTTTCCCGTAACTTCGATCTCGTAGTGTTTTTACTTACGGATGAACTTTAGAAGGAAATAAACTTACTGACAACAATAACGTATAATATGTTATATAACACTCACATGTATCTTATTATATAAAAGAAAGTCGTGTTAGTTACTCCGTTTATAACTCAAGAACGGCTTAACCGATTTGGTTGAAAATTGCTGTGGATGTAGCTCAGAACCAGGAAAAGGACATAGGATACTTTTTATCATGTTCCAGTGAAAAAAAATTATAATGACAGCTGTCAAATCGATTCTTTGCCGGCAGGGACGAAGTCTGCCGGGACCGCTAGTCTTATTATATAAAAGATAGTCGTTTTAGTTACTACGTTTATAACTCAAGAACGGCTGAACCGATTTGGCTGAAAATTGCTGGGGATGTAGCTCAAACTCTTTGCCGAATGTTTTTTTTGCCGAGCGGGACGAAGTCTGCCGGGACCACTAGTTTATATATAAAAGGAGAAGCCGACTTAATGACTGACATCATCGCAGGGCCTTGACTATAGGGTTAGAAACTTGAAATTTTGCACTTAGGTTACATTTATAAGGAAAGGGAACAATAAGAAAGGATATAATAATTTCTGATGCCTTCGCGGTTATTACACATTGGAATGAAACAACTATTAACGGATTTAACTCGCGTATTTTTATTTTATTTTATTAGCTGACGTTTCGGATTCTTTACAGTTTCCATAATCGTAGCACGACTGAGCTGACAATAGTCTAACGCTAAAGTGAATTAAGAAAGGATAATTAAGAAAGGATATTTGAAAATTCACCCCTTAGAGGAGTAAAATGGGTGCTTTTGATGCGCAGACGAAGTCCTTGTATGACTTAGCGTCATATTACTACCAACTTGCGGGCGAATTGCGGGTTCTATTCCTACTAAGGTCAGATATCAGTGTGCTAAATAGGAGAGTCAGTTGAATGTCTTATTCTGACAGCGGATTTAACTAGCGTATATTATTTTTTATGATCATGTTTCGAAAGCTTTACTGTGCCCGTATTTGTAGCCCAATGCTGCCGAGTCAAATCCGTAATTGATTTATTCCAATAAATTTATTCCGAGTATGAGAGCGGTTATAACGCTAACAGCAGAACTATCCATCTATATACCAGATTGGCAGTAACTCTTTTCAGCCGTGCATAACGCATACAGCAAACATGAGTGCGAAACACGGTACCTTTCCTAAAATCTATTGACAAATCTTACTCGCACATCGAACGTGCGGCTGTAAACGCCCACCCACACATTGTGGGATACCGGAAATAAATGTGACTTATTCCCACACGTGACGTGAATCCAAGACTGTGAGATGCCTTATACGTGTAGAGAACTTGATGTGTTTTTCTCCTTTCAGTAACAGTTTTAAAGTAATGGGGTTAGTTTCTTGGGTTAACTGAAAATAGTATCTTTAGAAACTACTCTAAACTGCCTGATGTATTAAGTATCGTAATACTACTGTATTAAGTAAGTATATGACATCATGTTATAGGTATACTGTATATATCCGACGCCATTGATTTGATGTTTCCAAAAATGTCACGTGACTGGAAGATAAATACCAGGTTTGTTCCGAATCCTTAACCAATCTTTGTATAATAATATTATAATTTGGGCTATTGCCACCCTCGTCGGTATCTGATTGGCCTGTCAGAGTATCGTCATCAGGTTACTGTTTTTTTTTTGAAACAGGGGTCGTAAACAAGGTGCCAACATTCAACGTTAACGTTAAACGAAACGACCAAAATGTATAGGATTTAACATCCGCGAACGTTTGTGACGTACCTGACAATCGTTCACGAATGTCTAAGTCCGTTAACGTTAAACGTTAGCACCAAAATATATGGGATTTGACATTTGTGACGTACGGGACAGTCGTTCGCGGATGTCAAATCCCATACATTTTGGTCCTAACGTTTAACGTTAACGTTGAACGTTGGGCACTTGTCTAGTTAATGAAGTCTAATTAAAAAAAAAAGCTATTACGATTTACGTTAAGTTTAGCCATTGCCTAGGAACCTAATTAATTGGTGTCTATTGTCCTGTTATTTTCAAGTCAAAAACGAGTATTGTAACAGTTTACTAGTTAGTATGGAAGTTCGTACAAACGTCAACATCGCCAACTGGCGCCGAAACTTTGCAAGATAAATATTTTCACCGCGTTTATTAGTTTCACTTGTTTACACCGACTTTATTGTGAAAATTTTGACTGAAATCTACTGGAGAAATATACCCAGCTAAATAAGGTCCCTACCTAGGATTAACAAGCTACTTATTTCTCGCGACTTTTACCTGTTTTTCAATGCCAGATATCCTAAATTTCCTTGCTCGGTATGATCTTTACCTAAAATGGAATACTCATTTCTTTTTATTCGAATGAAACAACTCTATGACGGACTATTAACTCGCGTATTTGCTGACGTTTTGAAAACTTTTAAGTTTCCATATTCGTATCACGACTGAGCTAACGATAGCCTAACGGTAAAGTTTTAGAAAGACATCAGAAATTTTTCAAGCTTCCATCTATAGATGTGAAAATCAAAGATATAAACGTAGAAGCGCAAAAAAAACTCACTGCGCGTAATAATAATAAAAATAAGTATCGCTTTCGAAATTGACTTTAATAAGATAAGACCAGGAGCAGACAGTCATATTATTTTAGGAATTTTGTATGACTTTGGACCTTTAGACTTATTTCAAGTTAGCATGTTTTACTATGCGTCTTGTACGACTTGGAGTCATACTACCAACTTCCCGAATAGCTCTTCATATCGCTTGGGAATATAGTAGCAATACCGTCAAGCCTCCCCGAATAACCGCCCTATTGTACAGTGAGTGTAAAATGTAAACTTGTCTGTATGGAGTAACGGCCTCATGCTACGATGGACATTATCTAACTCCCGATTAGCTTGGATATGGAGACACACAGACATATACAGTGACAGACATAGTTCATACAAAGAATATATCCCTACTAATCCCTACTAATATTATAAATGCGAAAGTAACTCTGTCTGTCTGTCTGTCTGTCTGTCTGTTACGCTTTCACGCTAAAACTACTGGACCGATTTAAATGAAATTTGGTACAAAGAAAGTCTGGAGCCTGAGAAAGGACATAGGCTACTTTTCAACCGACTGCAAAAAAGGAGGAGTTCCACGCGGACGAAGTCGCGGGCAAAAGCTAGTATATATATAAAGATAAATGCTTCTAAAGTTCGGAAGTGGGGGCACGAAAAGTCTGATAATGATATAATATGAATTGTACCATAAAGTGACGTCACTGCGGAACTTTTGAAGTGCTTATCGGGACTCAAACTTCTCATACCAATACCCTTCATCTAATGAAAGTATGGATTATTGGAATGAAAAAATACAACGGTATTATCTCGCGTGTTTCATTTTATTTGCTGATGTTTCGAAAATTTTACAGGTCCCATATTCGCAGCCGACTGAGCTGACGATAGTCTAGTATTAGAAATAACTTTAAAATTATCGAAACATCAGCAAATAAGAAAATATGCAAGCTTAATTCTATTTATTTCATTCCAATAACCAAGGCATCAGAAATTAGGTATTATTTTTGTTTTCCAACAGCGTCAGCAATATTATCCTACCCTAGTGCATGAAGCGCATTTCACGCTGTATAATCACGGCAGTGGACGTGTAATTTAGCTAGTTAGGTACGTGTGGCAGCTGTTCTAGGGTATAATGCGAATGCCCAGGACTCCTCGGGGAGCTTTACCCTACTGCGGAGATTGAATATATAAGAACCGCATTTTATGATGAAACAATTATAACGGATTTAACTCGAGTATTTTATTTTATTTAAATTTGTTCAAGTTGTTTCATTAAAATGTTATAACAGCGAAGGTATCAGAAATTATCACATTTTATCTATACTAATATTATAAAGCTGAAGAGTTTGTTTGTTTGTTTAAACGCGCTAATCTCAGGAACTACTGGTTCGAATTCAAAAATTCTTTTTTTGTTGGATAGACCATTTATCGAGGAAGGCTTTAGGCTATATAACATCACGCTGCAACCAATAGGAGCGAAGAAACAGTGGAAAATGTGTAAAAAACGGGGAAAATATGAAGCCTTAGAAGTGACAGTTAGAAGACTTTGACAGATCTTTGACGAAACAATCGAACGGGCAGGACGACGTCTGCCGGGGCCGCTAGTGATATTATAAAAATGCAGTAATAGGTATCAAGTTTCGAACAAGCATTGCATAAATGTATTGGTGATTGATAAATTATGATTTTGGCATTTTTTAATTGTCTCAGAAATTGAGTAAAATAAGGCGGTGAATTCGTAGTAGGAAAAAAATGTTATATTTTTATTATAATTTGTTATGCAACACAATTCAATTAGGTACGCAACAGAAAAAAACTTACTTACGTGTCTGTAAGATTATTATAAAAGTCTTAGGTAAGCACTTATGATTATTAGTGACAAAAGGCATAAAATGTTGCAACAGTGTCTATGTCACAGCAAAGAATTAATGTTTATAATAATTAGTAAATACTAACGTAAAATACACGTTATACGTAGGTTACAATATTGCTTAAGTACCTATATAAAATTATAAAGAAGCGACACTTAAGTTCCTCACGGTGCACTTAACGTAAGATTGCATGAATATAACATTAAGTTACATTTTAAGTGCAATAAAACCTCTTTTTCCACCCACACTCTATGGAGCCGACGCAAGTCAAAAACCCGCTATAATTATGCTGGTGTAGAATGAGGCACCCCCGCTCTGGTCAGGGCTAAAAACCCTAAACCCAACCTAAAGGCTTGAAAGTCTCCTCTCAGGAGGCTCGCCACCCGTCCGGTTTTGCAGTAAAGGCCCATTAGCTGGCCAACTGCGCTTCAGTATTCAATTCGAAAAAAAAGAATGAGGTTTAGCTGTCATGTTCCACCAATGAGAGAGAAGCTACTGACCTGAGTGAAATATGACAACAGGATCCCATTCTATACTAAAGAATCGGACGAGCGTCGCCGTCTAGACCAATATGCATCCCCGTTTATCCCCTTAAAGAATTTTCAAAAATCCTTCTTAGTTCACGTTATACAAAGAACCCTTGTGCAAAATTTCAACTTTCTAACCTTCAATTTAGACCCCAAGTTAATATGTCAGCCATTAAGTTTGCGTCTCCTTTTATATAGGTAGATACATTGTAACTTTGTCACCTTCAATCAATGTGCGAGGTATGAAATAAAAACGTAAAAAACTTACTTAGCCGTTTCTCCATCCCGACCGTCGTTTAAAGTAGTAAAAGTTTTATTAAAATCGGTTCAATAATGGAGTTCTACCAACTCTAGTCGCCCGATTATCGCGAAGGTAAAATTTACCCGAGGGGCTGGAATAAAAAAAAAGATTTTTTAAACTTTTAATGTAAATATGACATCTGGTGCCTAGGACATAATAGAGTGGTTCATTTTTTAAAATAAAAGTTTGTCTTTATTAGGCACAAAAGCTTAATAGGTTAAAGTGCATCCGAAACGACAACAGGATCCCATTAAGATATATATCCGAAATGCAATCGTGTTGTAAATGTTTTAGGATAAGATAAGATATCTTTATTAGAATGTCGCACTGGCTGATGTAATTTTTTTACATATAGAAGATGTTTCAAACATAATGTCACTTTAACATTACCAATAAATGAACTAGCTGCGCTTGTACATAATCCTAGATTTTTCATTAGTCTTATCTGGTGGGACGTCATGAGAAATCAACTTCTTTTTACATATTTATGTATTTTATTATTTTTTTATTTATTGCTGTTACCACACTTAGGTATTCAACCAATTCTCTAGACAGTTGGTAAGAAAATCTAATTCTGTATTGGAGCAAACAATTAATTAAAAACATACCTAATTATTATTAATTCCTGATTCCATCGGTGTTATTACACAGCGTCAGACAGCTCAGTCGTACTACGAATATGGGAACTGTAAAGTTTTCGAATCTTTAGTACTTAAACAAAATAACATACGCGAGTTAATTCGTTAGCGTTGTTTCATTCCAATGTAAAAAAATACCAACAAACCAGCGACCACGATGGATTGCTTAACAAAATCGAAAAACTATATCACGGGGTATACACCCGCTCTCACCAAATCCCCGGCAAGTTCTTAAGATTTCATTTCGGATTGTTATTAAGTTTTTTAGTTTCATCATAACTCGGTCCGGGATCGAACTTATTATAAAACTCGGGACCGTTTCGTATCGGGAAATTGCATTTTTAGATTCTCAAACGTACCTCAGGTATATTAGTTCCCAGTTTCATTCAATAACTTTAGCATTGGAATGTCTTTGCGTGGTTATTGGATATTTGCGATCACTTTAATTTCGATTCGTTTGGAAACAGTGTTGAGATTTTGATAGACGAATTTGTTACTTCACTTAATACTTACCATTTTCTTTCTTGGCTTTAACCATTAAGTTAGAAGTGGCAGGTGAGAATTTAAAAAGGATATTTACATAACCCATTGTGGTTATATAACAGAAAATAAAATGGAAATTACTGCAGCTGTTTCTCATGTAATTATATAGGTGCAATTATTTTTATAGGTAGTGTTTCCTTTCATTTTATGAAAAGCAAAGCATCAGTATTATATTTTAAATATAATTAAATATGTAGGAGAATGATGTCTCGCGTTAAGATGTAAGTAAGTACGTTTGGGTTCAAATCCCACTGAGGTCTTGATTTTTTCAACTCTTGTCTTGGTAGAAAGATATTTAAATTTAATAATTTCCTGTAAAACGTGTTAAAGGTCATAAGTGTAGCGCTCTAGACTGTTCAGCTGAAGCAATTTACAACAACACTTCTAATAATAGTCCTTTTACAGTGTCACCAGTCGATTCCGTTCTCGATAGTCTAAGTGCTTTTAAAATAGACTACAGTCTGCAAAGTAGCATTTAAACGGGAATGCAGTTTCCATTTAAAGTTTAAAAGTCGAATGCAATGTGCATTGGCTGATTTGTTCTGATCACTTTGTGAAAGAAAAACAGAACGAAAGACTTCATTTGATTAAGTATGTATCCGTAGCAAATTGAGAATATCGACATATTTTTTTGTCCAACAAATAGATTACCAAAAACTATTGGCCACGTATTTTTTTCTTTTCTCAATCGACATGTAAATGACAAAGAAAAGCGCACGTTGTGGTATAAATGAGTCCCCACTCCAGCTTTAGAAGCACTTGTTTTTGTAATTTTTTGTTTATCTGAGAAAAGAAAAAATACATGTCTGATCATTCCAATGTGTAATAACCGCGAAGGCATCAGGAATTATTACATGTATCATTTTCAAAAATCTAACTGACGAACTAAATAGACTTTCGTTTTCTTTTTAAGTCGTCATCTTAATTACAATCAATATAAATCAATATTAATAAGAAAAAGTTAAGCTTTAACTAATATTATATTTTATTCGTTGGAAGAATGAAAATTAATTAAAATTCCACGTTCCCGACCCCAGAGTTGATTATATCAAGTAACATGAATTTTGATAGTTACATTTAATACAATTTCATATTTAATTTAAATTCTAGACGAAAGTTTTTGAACATCGCTATTTCATTAAGGTGCTAATTGTATAGGTATGTATTTGAAAACTTTGTGATAAAGACTTGAGTGCAATTTCTAGGGTTAGAATACTTTTCAAGAAGCAAAAAAATTTCACCAGAGCTATTAGTATTTCTTATTTATGCAGTTTAATGTCCTTATAGTATTTATTTAGCTTTTCGCGACACCATTCGCGTGGAATTAGTAATCACAACATTTCTTCTAACTTCTTACAACGTTTACGACGTTTATAACGCTACAACGTTACGCATTTATGAGTAGACTATGTCATTTCTCAGGCTTTAGACTACTGTGTACCAAATTTCATTTAAATCGAATTTAGCGTGAAAGCAAGACAAACTGAGTAACTTTAATATTTGTATATGAGTTAGGATTTTGGTTGTCTTTATTTTGTATCTAGTAATTAGGTATTAGCAACTACAAACTGTTTTTTCCTACACAACTCTAAGGTTTATTAATTAAGTTTTGTTGCAATAAATAAATAACTCAACGCTGCTACTGCCTCACCTTTTTTCAATTCCAATAGCTATACTCCAGTTACCAAAAAGTATTTCTAGAGCTATAAAGCTCCCGGGAAAATTGAGAAATGATACATTTCCCAACAAACAAAATGTTCCGTTTGCCCCCAGGATTCTATTCCGCACAACAACTGAATCTATTGACGGCTCTATTTCCTTTCTGGAAAAATCTTTCTGCGTTACAGCTGAAACTCACGAGCTAGCGTAGTCAAGGTTTTGGAATGAATTCTTGCGTAATTTGTAAGGGTAAGAAAAAAAAACAACTATTAACGGATTTAACTCGTAGCACGACTGAGCTGACAATAGTCTAACGCTATTGTCAGCTCAGTCGTGCTACGATTATGGAAACTAAAGAATCCGAAACGTCAGCTAATAAAATGAAATAAAAATACGCGAGTTAAATCCGTTAATAGTTGTTTCATTCTAATGTGTAATAACCGCAAAGGTATCAGAAATTATTAAAAAAAAATAAGATAAACTGACATACACTTTAAGTAGAATGGTAATTTGATGAATAATAATGTTGGTCTTAAAAAAAACGAAACCAAACAGAACTACAGGTTGTTTGGCTTCGAACGACCTGAGATCAGTAATGACGGTATGGTATTATGATGTATATGGATCTTAATAACAATTAGCAAACCGATTTTTTTTTAATAATATATTTGAGTTAATGTGCAATTTTCATATGATAAAGTAAGTTTAAATAATGCAAAATAAGCCAGATGATTTAGTAGGGTGGTATCAATTTTATGATGCCCCGCTCCGCTACGCAGTTCCGTGTTTATGAAGTAGGAGAGCTTTATGACAAGTTTTCAGCTAGCCTCAAAAATTTGTGCCAACTCTCAATATTAAGGTTGCGGGTTCGAATCCTGCTAGAGGCAAAGTCAGTGTCATCCCGAATATTTATGAGCCTTGAACGTATTATATGCATTTATGTATCTTTATCCGTACCTAAAGTTATATAAGCTTTAGTTTTGTATTAGATCAACTAGTATCAATTGTCGAAATAGGTATATTTATTTATTTAAGTTTATCCCACATTAGCAATTATAATAATATTAATTAATCATATAGCATTGACTGGATCAATGGATCCATCGCACCAATGCACCCGATTAATGGTTCATGAACCATTTGTGAACAAAGACATTACTGTTGATCATGTTTAATACAGATAATCTGTCTATGCTTATCACATAATAATTTGGTTGAATTGATTATATTATGCCACTCTGTAGCGTTAGTTATCTGATTACTGTATAATACTTTAGCGTTAGACTATCGTCAGCTCGTGCCACGAGTATGGGAACTGTGAAGTTATCAAAATGTCATCAAATTAAATTAAATAAGTGAGATTTATCCATTATAATTGTAATAGCCGTGAACTCCGTGAAGGCATCAGAAATTGTTAAACTGTAAAATAAACTAAAAAACTAATTCCAAAAACGAAGAAGAGGTTAACATTTTTGTACATGTGTTTTAAAAGTTATTGGTGATTATTTGTAAAATAAGTCTTATCTATACTAATATTATAAAGCTGAAGAGTTTGTTTGTTTGTTTGTTTGAACGCGCTAATCTCAGGAACTACTGGTTCGAATTCAAAAAATATTTTTTTGTTGGAAAGATCATTTATAGAGGAAGGCTTTAGGCTATATAACATCACGCTGCGACTAATAGGAGCGAAGAAACAGTGGAAAATGTGTAGAAAACGGGGAAAATATGAAGAATTACTATGCCTTATTAAGAATTACTATTCCACGGGGACGAAGTCGCGGCGCTCGCCCAGCTAGTAAGTAATATAATCATATAATATGTATTTAAATTTAAGTGAGTTTGTTTCTTGTCTGTTGTCTGTTAGCCTAAATTGCAGAATTTTAACAACTTTTGGTTTCAAGATTACGATTACGGTTATAACGTACACAATCGTTCGCGGACGTCAAATCCCGTACATTTTGAGAGTCATTTCATTTAACGTTGAATGTTTAACCTTTTTAGCCCCCAAGATAATAATTATAATCGTTCAAGTGAGAGGATAAACCAGCAGTAGTACAACTAAGCTGTGACCATGCAATATTTTTCGTTGCGTTGCAGGTTTTTGATCGAACTGGATCCTCTTTGTTTAAGGTTGTCATAGTTTGAAAAGAGTTCATTTCATTTTACATGCAAACTGGATTTTGGATGTTTGCTATTTCGCTCAAACAATGGCTAAAAATAATTTCTGGTGCTTTCGCGGGTATTACATATTGGAATTATATTTTAATAACTTAACACTAGCTACTGCTGTTTTCCAAAATATTGTATGGTATTGTTTTTTATAATATTTGTAAGAAAGGACACCATACTTAATTTAATGTATGTCAAAACATACTTATTGGAATGAAATAACTTCAACCGGATTGAACTCGCGTATTTTATTTTATTGGATGACGTTTCGAAAACTTTACAGTTCCCATATTCGTAGCATTAACGAGCTGATAGAATGAAACAACTATAACACAGCATATAAAATAAAATACGCTAGTAAAATCAGTTTATAGTTGTATCATTCCAATGTGTAATAACCGCGAAGGCATCAGAAATTACAACTATTACGTATTTAACTTTATATTCTATTTTATTTACTATGTTATAATTGTTTCATTCCATTGTGTAATAACCACGAAGGCATCACAAATTATGACATACTTATATTAAATCATAATCACAGCCTGTCGGACCATTAACAATTTTCAACACATATTTTAGCAATCCGTAACCCAAAAACTAGGAGCTAAGTAATATTTGATACCGCAAGGGGCATTTCGAGAATTTCGAGATCAAAGATGCATTAGTGCAGCGAATTCATCCATTTGGTTGATTACAGTTCCTTATGATAACAGATTTATATCTCAAAGGAGTGGGCTCCCGGTGGAACTGCTTTTGGACAGTTTTCGGTGCACTCCAGGTAAGAACTTGTACTTGTCAATATATTTATTTAAGCTTAAACATATAACTTGATAAGAGTTGAATATATTGATTATGAAATAATTTCTAATGCCTTCGCAGTTATTACACATTGAAAAGTAACAACTGTAACGTATTTTATTTTATTAACCGACATTTCGAAAAAAATACAGTTCCCATTTTCCCATAGATCCCGACGATAGTGACTTTAACGGTAGACCATTGTTAGCTCGGTACGTGCGAATATGGGAACTGGATATGATTAAGTAGTCGTAGAATTAAAATAAATCTGAGATATACCTACATGATAATTAAAAGTTTTTCATGACTATGAGGAGGTTGTGATCTTGACTCTTTAGTTTCTTCGATTTTTTTTAAACTTCAATATTCTTCAAAACAATACACACAAAATATACTATGTTAGTGAGTAAGTACTTACTCCAAAATTGTCATAGGTATATATCAAATATTAAATTATGAATGTCATAGAAGGTATTTCTTAATATAATGTTGATGAAATAAATAATAAGATATACCTCGCAAGAATTTATTTATATTCTAAAATATCGAATTCCGGATAAACTACGGTGCAACTAACACGTCTAACGGTGAAAGTAAAAACTGTAAAAATATTCTACCGAGCAACATGCAAGTTTATTTCGGAACAAACCTTGCTTTCTGCAGGTATTTCCAACAAAATATCCTTTGAGCTATTTTAACAAGGATTTACTAGGATAACCACCATTTACAACCAATTTCGTCTCTTGAAACACGAACGAATAAACAAAAATAAAACACACTGCAAACACATCGTAAAAACTGTCATAAAATTAGCAAAAGGATATATTATAAGCTTTTCTGCGTTCCTTTTCTTTGCTTTTCTTAGTTTCTTTCACTCTCGTGGAATTTTAAATTTTAAAACAAAATTTTACATCTCTTCTTACTTACCTACAATGAGTAGGTAATAGATATTATTCAAACATAAAAGCATTTAATTTTTTATTTTTATATTAGCAAAGCGGAACTATACAGGTACCTAATAATTTCAGATGCCTTCGCGGTTATTATACATTGGAATGAAACAACTTTAAACGGATTTAACTCGCGTATTTTATTTTATTGGCTGACGTTTCGGAGCCTTTACAGATTCCATAATCGTAGAACGACTGAGCTGACAATAGTCTTATGCTAAAGTTGTTTCATTCCAATATATGATACCTACTGTGCAGCTGTGGTCCGACATTTGCAAAAATGTCGAAATCACCTCGACGATAAATAGGTACCAACGGGTGTCCCGAACCGCTAATAAATATTTGTTTTATAAATAACTAGCTTCTGCCCGCGACTTCGTCCGCATGGACCTCCTCCTTTTTTACAGTCGGTTAAAAAGTAGCCTATGTCCTTTCTCAGGCTCCAGACTTTCTTTGTACCAAATTTCATTTAAATTGGTCCAGTAGTTTTAGCGCGAAAGCGTAACAGACAGACAGACAGACAGAGTTACTTTCGCATTTATAATATTAGTAGGGATTTTTGCATAAGAAATTAATAGATCTCTGTACGTATATCAATTCATTTAGCACTACTTGTGAGACTTGTAAAACCACCTCCCTAACAATTAGTCTAGTGGTTCCAAGTATCCAACTTGTCATAAACTATATTGTAGCGGGTTCTCGACTGCCAAGTTCTACATTAAGTTATATTGTGATATGACGTATAACATAACGAGAATATTCTATGTAATCTTGCTATTCTAAATATATTTTGCTGTGTACTGTTGTAATGGTTTCTACCTTACAATAATTAATCAATAGCTTATACCACGAAATGATAGCAAAGCTTTTATTGCTATATTAGTTCGTAACTAGTATTCAACGGAAATCTATATATTTATTATAATATAAAGCGAAACTGTACTTATATTATTACTAGCGGCCTTGGCAGACGTCGTCCTGCCCGTCCGATTGTTTCGTCAAAGATCTGTCAAAGTCTTCTAACTGTCACTTCTTAATAAGGCTTCATATTTTCCCCGTTTTTTACACATTTTCCACTGTTTCTTCGCTCCAAAAAAATTTTCAATTCGAACCAGTAGTTCCTGAGATTAGCGCGTTCAAACAAACAAGCAAACTCTTCAGCTTTATAATATTAGTATAGATTTAAAGTACGGCTGAGCTTGGTTTTTATGGGCCAATATCCCAGTCACCACACGTGATCTTAGGAAAGAAAAAAATTTTTTCCACCTTTGTTACCTGCTCCCTGTAAAACAGCCCCGCTTGTAGCTTAGCGGGTATGCATACCTTTCTAAGTTTATTTCATACTATCAATCTTAAAAAAACAGTATCACGTAAATCTGAGGTTACTAGGATCTATTACCTTCTGTTTAAATAACAAGCATTAAAAATTACACATCACGTCATATTGAAATTATCGACTAGTTTTTGCGAGATAGTTACTTCAGCTTCCATGAAAATATTAATATAGCGCTGGATAATTTTAACGGAAATTAATCCTAGAAAGAGCTACCAACTGTATGCTCTCATTAATAAATATCGTAGATTTCCACTAAATTGCTAGATCCGTTTTCGAGAACTCCACAAAGTATACAGATATTAATTGATCATTCAATAGTTTAGGATAACATACGATAACGTAACTAGGTTAAATTAATTAATAATTCTGACTATTATATTAAACTAACTTGACAAACAGGGTAAACTTTAAATCAGTATGTACATCGAACATGTAGATTTGTAGCTACGGTGTATATTCCTGTTTATTATACTCGTATTATGTTATATTATCAAGAATAATGACGTAAGTGGGTAGTTACGTAATAATTATATTGTTAAATTTCATATAATTATAATTTTTAGTAAAATTATCGTGTTATCAGTTGCCTCTTTGGTATCTTAGGTGAATTTACAACCATCGGTTGTAAATTAAAATGTTTTACGTAGATTTATTTAAGTCTTTTTTTGAAATATTTTCATACTAAGTAAGAACATACAAACTTGGCAACTATTTGAATATCCATCTATGTAAAAAATCCGTCATGAAGACTTTTTATTTAACATGAATTATTCACATATTATAAATAACTAAGGCAATTTATGACCTTTTGTCTGTGTGTTTTATCATTAACAAATCAAACCCTATTTTGCTAAACAAATGCCAGATTTGAATAATCTCGTCCAGGCGATGCAAAACTGAAAACAGGTATTGCCTTAATTGCTAAACTTCAGTTTCTTAAGGATTTACATATTCCTGAAGGCTGTGCATGTAAACCTGTTTTAATTGGAATTTTCTCATCATTCTTGGAAACTTCCGGCGCAGTGCGGGATCAATTTCCAATTCTGAGTATTCTCAGCGCGTTCGAGGATGTCTAGAGATGTGTGCAAATGCCGATATCGACATAAAAAACTATTATAGCGATATTTTACTAAGATATTTCTAGAGGCGAGGTTATATTTTCTATTATATCACTAACTAGCTGTGCCCGCGAATTCGTCCGCGTGGAATAGTTATTTTTCCCGTTCTTTACACATTTTCCACTGTTTCTTAGCTCATATTAGTCGCAGCGTGATGTTATATAGCCTAAAGCCTTCCTCGATAAATGGTCTACCCAACAAAAAATAATTTTTCAATTCGAACCAGTAGTTCCTGGGATTAGCGCGTTCAAACAAACAAACTCTTCAGCTTTATAATATTAGTATAGATAAGGAAGATTTTCAAGGCTTTCAAAAAACAGCATTATGCAAAATATACAAAAATCTTTATTAAAAAATTCAAGCTCTAAACAAATCTCCGGCTCTTCTTGCACCCACAACGATACCAGCCCAGGTCTCACGGCACACCTGCTCGATATGCGCTGGCTCAAGATGGAAGCCATCAAAGCCCCAGCCAAGACCAGGCAGCTCATAAGTGTAAGACAAAGGAACACCGACCAAATGTGCCCAATCCTCAGAAGCACCAGCGGCTGGGTAGCCCAAAACCAAAACTCCATTACCAACGACGTAACGCGGGAAGCTAGGCAGAGAGTTAGCATCAATAGCGGTTGCCATAGCAACGCCAACAGTGTGAAGGGCAAAGGCGTTCTGAGACAGGCTACCATCATGACCCCATGGGTACAAGATCATGCTGCCGTAGCTATGCATAGTTAGGTACAACGCAAGACGGTGGAGATGCTCATAGACGATATCTCGAACGACTCTGGTCTCGATTTCTGAGAAGGCACGGTTGCCAGCGTAGGTGTCGCCGCAAGCAGACACGCTGGTACCAACAGTATTCCAGAAGAAGTCATAGTTTCTGTTGCCATCTACTCCGGGGCAAAGTCCGCTGAGGGCATTGGTGTCGGTTGAACGGGTTTTGCGCCAGAAGCGGCTCTGAAATATAAGAATAATTCTTATAATAATTTGCAATGTAAGTAAATAATTATGAATAATTTTAATGTAACACAATGACACCTGCTTAAGATTTAGTATGTTATTGTAAATACGTACTAATCACTTTTATAAAACAGAAGATGATTGTTAGGCGACAAAATATATTCCTGACATATGGGACATGAACAATATTAGAAACCCGAAAAGTTACTTACAGAGTCAAAAGTGAACTTGTATCCATCAGGGTTAACAACAGGCAGGATGACCCAGTCAAAGTTGTTAAGAAGATCGGGTTCCGTGACATCTTCGGTCAATTTGTGGATCATCCACGTTACAGATGGGGGGGAGATCCACTCACGAGCGTGGATGCCTCCATCGATGAAAATTACAGGTTTGCTTTGATCTTCGAAGTTGGTGGTGGATATCTTCAAGTATTTGATGGGGCGACCTTCGAAGGAATTGGCGGGGGTAACCAAGGTGACCGTGTCGGGGAAACGCGCCGCAATATCGTCAAGGTAAGCATCAATCTGGAATTAAATAAAAACAATTTGTAACAACGTTTAAGTATACCTATTTAATGTAGCTACCGTATCGCAACATTTAATTGTGATAGTTGCAGTCACGTCCGTGAGATATTATGAGTAGGTACTAGACGTAAGAGCTAATCTCTCTTACATCTAGTGCTCATAATTTACAAATGTACAGTTTCGGTTTAGCATATTTAAGTGTCATCATTAAATTTGTTAAATAAATATTATATTGAAGTATAATTACAACCTGCAAGTTGAAAAATGTTGTCAACTCACCACTTCCAAAGGTTGATAGTTGTCATAAGGCATAAGTCTGCCATTTCTCAACAAAGTCTGGGCATTTTTGGCGGCGATGAGTTTGTCATCTACTTCCAGTTTACTATAAAATAATAAAATGTTTTTATTTTCAAATTATTTCAATGAACAAACGCTATAAATATTTCAAATGGAATAATTGATAAAATATTAGCTACAGCTCATATCTAATATTCCGGTAATATTTTACATTGATTTTTAAGTATTGGATCAATTGTATCTTTAATTCATAGACCAGTATTTATTTATCATTGCATTTAATACAGTAAACACCTATTATTATCTTCATAATATGATAATTACCATGATACCACAATATGATAAATTAACTGCCAGCTATAGGTATTTCTCGGATATACCTTAAATGATTGATAGTTTTACAACAGGTACCTGATAAAATTGTATTTTTTTTATCTTCAAGACAAACAGTAGCTGGTCATAAAAAGATTATTTGAATATAATCTATTAATACGGGTTTTCCGTAATGCATAATCATCTCGAATGTTTACTTAGCTTAATAATTATATTAATAATCATTAGATTAAACACGTAGGTCATAAATCATTAAAGTATTAACAATAGTACCTACTTAATTAGTGGCCAGGATGATTATAATAGTTTTCAAGATCACAGGGTACTTAAATAAGTATTCAGTAAAAGTTTATTTTGGAGTTCTTAAACTAATAATTTGTTTGAAAAGCAAAAGCTTATTTATATCATACCACGCCCAATTCTCTTTGTAATCCAAGAAAACTTAATACATAAAACCACAATTCCAGCATGCAATCTATTCTCTTATACCCCATTCACCTTTAAGTCTGCTTTGATTATAAACCTTCAGTTGTCTATAACTTCTACTTACGCTTTGACGTCATCAACATGGATCCTGTACTTCATGCCAAGGTCATCGAGTGCCTTTGTGAATCCAGCTTGATGCTCGGGCTTGACCAAAACCACACCTTCGCGAGATGCGATGGGATGGCTAAGGACGTCCACTTCAAACTCATCAGAGAGTGGTCCGAAAGCCTTGAGCTGGTCAAGAGGTGCCGGGCCTACGTAGTAGGATTTCCATCTAATAAAAAAAAAAAAAGTATTAGGTACTTATGTTGTAGTCAGTACGGCTGCCGTCAAAAATTGGCAAAATTATGAAAGAGGAGTTATAAAATTTATTGAAGAAATATGAAACCGAAAGAAATTACTTATACGATAGTTTTAGAATCACAAATATCATGGTTAATGGGGCACATTTTAATCACACCCTAGACGTTTAAACCCTTACTTGATTTCATTTCAGGTACTCGTATAGTTTGAAATGGTCTCTTTCAGCTTCGAAGCTTTTTTTTTATTTTAAAACAAAGGCACAGATTATAACCGGCCAGCGTTATTCGACCGTCTGTTCGAAATATTCAAAATTCTACGCAATCTATTTGAAACTAAGCAAAATGTTACCATCTAAAAAATAAATGTTGAAAGTTAGCTCACCCTGCATATTCTTCGTGCTTGGCCAACGCCGCCGCAAAAAGGAGGACCACAATGAACACCTTCATGGTTGCAATTACATACACCACAATTTACCTGAACTATATATTAACATTACAAGTGATAACAGATATCGATAAAAAACATCGTATCAATAAGATAACGACGCAGAATCTATGACAAAAACATAAGATGACGTTGTGAGTTAGATGGATAAAATAAAAAATGAAGTACATACCTACATGGATTTTGTTTAAATAGCTAAAGTAAAGAAAGGGTAAAAAAGAGGTAAAATAATCTAATTTGTTTTTATTGTGTGATTAGGTATGCCAGTATCTGCCATTATTAAATATTCGATAAATAACATTGAAAATATTTGACGGAATGAGTATTTCCAATTACGCTTGCTTAATTATTAAAAATTAATATACTCATGTTATTCAAAATTGTTGCTTTGTTTGTGCTTCTACGTTATTACTAATAGGGACAAATTCCGCATAAAATTATAAATTAAATTGGTAATTCTGATTGTTCTTTGATTTATAAGCTGTAATAATTTTCAAAGTAATACTGCATGTGACGGACTCATACCCTTTTGCATCAGATTTATAAATTTTGATTACTTCAATTCATTTAATTTATCGCCACTTCACAAACAAAATTATACTTCCTCGGTTTAAACAGATCGCATCACCTCTTTCTACTTTTGACATGATCTGAGTTCAACTTCAAATTTTATGTTATTTATTTACATTAGTTTAAGGAGTGTTAGGTATGCCTTCCATAAATTCTAGCAAGGCGAAGCCCAAATTATTGGAAAACCATTAAGAACGAGATTGGTGTATCGATCAGGCTTTTTTTGATGATAATTTACTTTGAATGCGCCGAAACATAAAGTAACATTAAGATCAGATCTTTTTTGTGGGAAGATAGTACTGTAAGTATTCAAATTTTTAAGGAACATAAACTGATGAAAGGTTTTTTTTCTAATTTAAGTCAGTACTCGTATCTAAGTTTCTTTATAAGGTTCATTTCATTTATGTGTTGACGAATCCAAATTCAGGGTAGTTCTACCAGTTAAAAGTCATTAGGGTAGGTAATATTATTATTGTGTACCTAATTATCTCTTAGATTTGTAGTCATCAATTTTAATTATTATCCTCCTCTGTTCGTCATTAATGACGTGAGTCTATACCCTTCCACAATTGGTATTTTAACTTCCTTATCAACACGTGATATTGATAAACTGATCATAAATACAGGATAAAAACGTTAATTAACTGAATTTATCTGGGTTTTAATGAAACCTTTCATTATCTGTATGATACGACTTATCAAACACGTAGGATTAAAAAGGATGAACGACTAATAGTAGATCATTTTGCAATAAGAGGTCAACATGATCAAAATAATTTTATTTGTTTGTTTTTTGGCGGTGGCTGTGTTTGCGAAACATGAAGGTTATGACGGGTAAGATGATGAAACATTATTTCTGCTATATTATTATACTGTCTATTGGTGAAAGAATTAAAACGAAAAGATTAAAAACTGTCCAATGAACAACGACCGTGAGTTCCTAACTACATATACTAACTGATAAAAATTTCTTTCCAAATAAACTCATTGCTACATTCTGTTAATCTGGTCAGTTTAGTTTATTTTTGTCTTCGTGACTTTTGTACCGCTGAATGACTCATTCCGAAAATTGTTCATTCTGTAAGTAAAGAAAAATATAATAATAATCTGTGTCTCTTTTCAGACATGCCGTATACGAAATCCGACTTCAGAATGAAGAACAAGCGCAACTGCTGAGTGGCCTGGAAGTCCAACTTGGACTTGATGTCTGGTCTCATGGATCACCAGATAGACCCGGCCAGGTCTTAGTACCCAAAAAGAGCAAGGTCATTTTCCAAAATGCTCTAGAAGCTTTAGAGATCCCGTACAAAATTGAAGTAGAGAATATCAAAGAGTAAGTAATTCCTGACACTGTAACAAACACTCTACACGAGCTAAGGCTAAGATATTGTATGAACATCATTAATCACTAATAAAATTATACTTTCTTTAGGCAGCTCGATCTCGAGGATCAACTACTGGCTGCATCTGCTGCAAGAACGAACAAATCTCGCCTTGGACTGTCATTCGATACCATTCATCGATATGCCGAGGTAATGGTCAAAAACAAAAGTAAACTAAATTCTGGTTACGAATAGGTACATACCCTCTCTTCTTTATTTAATTTTACTTGATGTTAAGTATGTTAATGCGTTTTCAGGTTGACGCGTATCTTGTCGAATTAGGAAACCGTTACCCCGATATTGTAACAGTTGTATCTGGAGGCAGAAGTATCGAAGGTCGGGACATCAAGTACCTAAAGATCTCTACCACCAATTTCCAGGTATTTTTTTTTTAATTGACAACTTTAATTTTATACTACATAAATAATCTTACATTTGTTTAAGTGCAAGATTATTTAAACTAAATGTATTATTTATACTAAATGTACAATATCTTCTTTTTCAGGATACAAGCAAGCCTATTGTGATGATGGAATCTCTCCTTCACGCTCGTGAGTGGGTGACTTTGCCAGCAACTCTGTATGCCATTGAAAAACTAGTCATAGACGTGCAAGAACAGGATCTCCTGCAAAACATTGACTGGATCATCATTCCTATTGCCAACCCTGATGGCTATGAGTACTCTCATACTACTGTAAGTTTGATATTGTAGAAATGTCTGATTATGCCATATACACGTACCTACCCATTTACTTTTTTATTTTTCCACTCTCTAGCCGAATAATGGTAGATGTGGTAATTGAATATTGTGGTATTCTTTCAGACACGTTTTTGGCGCAAGAACCGAGCCACGGGTTTCATTGCCGGCGACTGGTGCTCCGGAGTTGACCTCAACCGCAACTTTGATTTCATGTGGTCCGATATATCCAGTGACTTCGTTTGCTCTGAAACATTCCACGGCCGGGATGTCTTCTCTGAACCTGAAACTGCTCTCATCAGGAATGTCATTATGGAAAATTTGGATCGGTTGGAACTTTTCTTAGACATTCACAGTTTTGGTAGCTGGATGTTATATGGCTTTGGTAACGGCGTTTTGCCGCCCAATGGCCTGATTCTGCATATGGTTGGAGTTCGCATGGCTCAAGCCATAGATGCTGTCAAATGGCCGTCAAATAGAGATTATGTGGTTGGCAACACTGCTTTGATGCTGTACCCAGCTTCTGGAACCGCTCAAGATTTTGCTCAATATGTCGGTGTGCCCTTAGCCTACACTTATGAGCTACCAGCTTACAATAATCAGCAGACTACTGTAAACGGCTTCTTGGTAGACCCAGCATTTATCGAACAGGCTGGTTATGAAACCTGGGAAGGCATTAAGGCTGGCGCTAGGTACGCAGTCGAAAGCTATAGAATGAGAAAACAGAAGTGATTTATCACCTGTATGCTTATTTACTGTCTTATATAAATAATTGAGACATTGTTTATGTGTATTATTTACTCAGTTATTAAATATCTCATGACGTATTTTTAGGTTTAGCATTTCTTATAAAACTTGAGCTCTATCTTAGCGGGTACTTTCCAATTTAGCTTATCAATATTTTATCTCAAGTTTCGAATTTTTTGTAGAATTATGTGGATTAATGATACCAAATTAGCAGAATAGGTAATATTTAGCAACGTCATAAAAACGAATTAGCTTTGTGTCGATATCACTCTTCTTAACATCACTACCCACCTTCTTCCGTTAGTTTTCAACCCCGAATGCTAATGCGTAGTAATCCGGCTCCAAGTTTTCAATGAATTTTAGAACCTGCATCGTTGCAGAAACTGTAAACGGCAAGTCTTTTAACTAAATTCCATTCTACTAATAGCCCCTTCCAATTAAGCTTATCTCTTTGTTTCTTAATTATACATTGGATACCGTTTTGCAAGATTAACGATCGCTTTAGTATTTAAAGTATTTGGTACCTACGTTAAGTGATAAAGAACACTATGAATTGGCTAATTTGTTTTACTATATCATACCTATTATCATATAAATTTGTTTTATGGACAATCACCGTTTGATTTCCGTTCGATAGGTGTTTATTTATAAGATATTTATATTTGAAAGTTTATGAATTTTATTAGGGAATATAATATTAAAATATAGTCATCTGGATTAAAGTAAATAGAAGAAAAATTGCAGCAGCAGCAGCACAGGCTTCATATAGTTCTAGATTGTGCAATTGTAAGTGTTAGCTATTGGTTGCTAGACGGCCTTTTTGATATTTTTTTATTACTTTTATGTTTTTATGGGTTTTGCATTAAACTCTTCTTAATATTATCAACAGTTGTGTTTCCATAAACACCCCATACACAGTCCATTCCATCGTTAAAAGTAATGTCGTCAGAAGTTATCTAATTCATTGTTATTGTAATCTCAAACACACATAATTATGACGAGGTCCGAAAATAAACATTATCCGTCAAACAGTTTCCCGTCCATTCCTTTCAACGAATTCCATAAAATATTCCGTTTCACCTATAAATTTCGGGCAAAGGAAAACAGGAATCCATTGTTCCAGAAAGAAATAATAGGCATAGGGAAGCTTCTGACAGGTAGAATGCACTGGATATGAAACGTCAATAAACGATTTCTGGCGAACCTCTTTGTTTTCTTTTATACTTAATTGATTTATAGCATTTAAAGGAATAATTCTATTTTTGCTAGTTATAAATAAACTAATGAAAACTGTTTTCCTTGATAATACAAAACAGTCGACCAACACATCGAAACCGTTATGATGATTCATCTGTATAGTACCGACTTAACAACCTCTGAATTGATTGATCACCAAATATAGGTTACCTATGGACTGGGTGGGTTAAATAAGTAGAAGTTTTCAACGTTAGAACGTTTTCTCAGAAAAATCAGTACAACCGCCTAAAACAAGTTTATCGTCCGACCTCCTTTTAGATGAACGCGGCTAATATAAAAAAACAGGCCTTCTAGACTATTTTAACTTAAAGGAATGACCAGTCCCCTGCTGATGTAACGCACTTGGTTTAAAAGCAATCCAAATTGGTGTATTTCAAAACTATAAAGCGACCACTTTCGCAATCCAATACTCCTTGATTGTCTTTAATGCAATTAAATTGCTTTTACTTAACTAATATCAAGGCAAATTGTAATAAACGTGAACCAATTGGAATTACTTTCAAAACAAGCGCGTTGCTTAAGTCAGCTGATTTAGCTTTGACCGACAAAACAGTACACAGAACTATTTTCTTAGTATTCCACTAACGAAACTAGCAATAAGACAGTTTCCAAAAGGAAGTATGCAGGATGCAGCACGTCTTTCCAGTCCACCACACTGCGGCAAAGTTGAAGCTGAATACAATTCTACGATACCTATTCCTTACCTGCACCTAATAGTTCACTTTGGGGATCGAGTTCACAGTATAAGAGTTAACAGTATTGCCTTTGTGTACAAATTTTATCGCAGCATAAAGTGCCCATTTGGTAAAACTACTCTTTTGTACTGTTTGATTTGGTCCATTGATTGGTTGGAGACGTAAGTGTCTAAAATTAATGAAAACAAAAAATAACACATTTTTATTGTAGGTGTTTTTACTTAGCTACTTGTTGTTCAGTCAGGCAAAAATATTTTCATTGAGGGTGCACATTGTAGGTACTTTTAACGGTAGCAATGTTATAGATATATACACAATTCAGAGAGTAGAGGTGGCAATTTTTATCCAATTAATATTATTTACAGGCGTTACAAATAATGCAAAATTTTAGAAAATCACATTTTTAGTATTTCCGTCTCTTCTATAATAGGTACCTATCCTAACTAAAGAATAAAAGTCGCATAAATTGGACACAGTTCAAAAAAATTTTTTTTTCTTATTTTTAATATTGTTAAATTACTGGGTACATTATATACTGTAACAAAACAGCTGTAAGGAATTTGTTCGTTACGTGCGAGTTGCCAAGCGCATGTTGAGACTTTGAAATAGACTTTGAGTACCGATTTTATGTCATTGGAAATGTATCTCTTTCTTTTTAGAATGTAAGAGCGAGACAGACGAGGTAGTTTTAAATTTGATTGAATAGAAGAAGCACCTAATACGTATAGGCTAAGTACTTGTATAAAATAAAATATTAAAGATTGGTCTGAAATAAATCGAAAATACTTTCTTTGTGTCGAAACACGTTTTAAGAAAGTCTGATTGATTGCGACTCAGCCGCTTTTTATTAAATAAACTGATTGGTAACTACGTTTATATTGGTTAGAGGGAATGTGATAGGGTGAGGTATACTTGTATTTCGGACTAAATGAAATCTAGCCAAATTTGTAGAATTTTACAGAGTGCTTGAACCTAAATCGAATACCTTTGTTATAAAATTAGTTTTGTGGATTTAATTTCAGGGTGGATTTCACAAACAATATCTAAGAACTCGGAAAACTTTCTTCATAATGAAAATTTACGAATTCATCCCATTTTAAAAAAGAATGAGAAGTTAGTCACGTTCAATATTTTTCAATAATAAAAATCCGATCAGAAATACCCGGTTTTATTAAAAAGACACCTACTGAAGTAACAAATCTTACCAAATCGTATTAAATTTTGTCCCGGGTCGTAATTCCAGAATTTTAAAATTAAATTTTCCTCTTTGTCATTGTAAGGCTGCGTTTAATGATAAGCGAAAAGTTTGTATTTACAAAAGCCGGGGGCATTTCCAAAAAGTGTTCTGTGATTTAATCGTTGCAAACTGGTAGTTTTTGTACTGAAGAGAAATAAAAAACATGTACGCTTCCTTTCTTTATATTAAGCTTTCAGCAGCAACTTGAACAGCTCTCCAAACATCTTCAATAATGTTTTCAATTTCATCTTCCGGTACATTAACATCATCAGTACCTCTTTGAACTATATCGATATTAAACGTATACAGAATATCATTTATTCTAGCATAATCAGAACTGGTGCCAGAGGCTCTATCCCCTAAAGCCACTGATGCAACGTCAAGAGTGTATTCATCCTCCATTGCTGCCACCATATCTAATCCCAGCAGATGATGCTGTCTAAACATGCCACTGGCAGCAAATTCATATTGCCATGGATACGATATATAACCCCCACTATTTTGCAGTGAAATATATAGACTAGTCCTCTCTCGATAAGTCTCTATAACATTCTGTATGAATCTAGATTCGACTTCGGAAAAGGCCTCTGTTCCAGCATAAAGGTGACTGCAGGGACTTGAGCTGGAGTCAGATGTAGACCAAGCAACATCTAGATTTCTATTTATGTTAACACCAGGACATATAAAACCTAGATTGCTTCTGGTGCTTAAATTTTTCGTCCATAGACGGAGCTAGAAAAAATAAGTTGGATTCAGTCTTATTAAGTATCACTATTATAAATTTAACAAACTGTTTCAAAAACCTAAGTAATGGAGAAGAATAGCGTAGATATCTAAATAGCTACATTTTGAAAAATTACAGTAACTAATTAAAATAACTTAAAATGTTTCATAATAAAGTTAACGTAAAATAAACTCTCTTAAATTTTTTAAAATATTTTCTAGAATTGATGTAGTGGCTTTACTTACATCTGTATGTGTATATTCATATCCATCAGGATTGACTACAGGAATAACGATCCATTCAAAATTCTCCAAAAATCTTGCCATATCGTCTTCCATTATCTTATTAACAATATTCAAGGCTGACGGAATTGTGATCCATTCCCTTGGGTTGATTCCAGCCTCAATAATTATCACAGGTTTTTCATTCCCATCATTTGTTGCATTGGTTACTTTTAAATAAACCAGAGGTCGCTCTTGATCCGTTGTACCAAATTCTACCACTTCAACTGAGATTTCATTTGATTCTGTATAATTTGTTTCCAATGTGTATAAGTATTCCAAAATCTGAAAAAAATATTTACTTAAAAAACCGTAACAAGCGATATTTATTCGATCTACAGCTTTTGCGTCGACTCAACTTAATAAGAAGATAAATAAAAAAACAATAAAAAATACACCCACCTCGCCATAACGGTAATAACCATCAAATCCAAAAGCTCTGTTTATTGATGTTTTTATTAAGCTTTTCTCTTTTTCTGCTAGAAAGCTGAAAAAATTATTTACGATGGGGGTTTAAATTATGTAGGTAGTAAATAAATATTATTTCTTTATTTATATTCACTATCCTTATCTATTTACCTGCAATTATCTTAGAGATTAGATTTTATATTTTAATTACTTTAATTTTTAACTACAAATATCAATAAAAAACGTGTATTATTTTTTACATTATTACGTGTTCTTCTTCACTAGATAAAAAATGGTTAATGGTTATCCTGAATTTTATTTACATGATATTATAGTAATATTTTTTTCACTTACTCATATACATCCTCTATGACAATATTGATAGTAAGGTTCATTTTTCCCAATTGTTCTTCAAACCAGGTAAATTGTGAAGGGGGAACCATAGCGCGACCACTAACACCATATTTAAAATTTGGTTTTATCCAATAGTCTATGATATCATTTTTCAGTAAGTGAAAATCGTCCTGTTGTTTCTGTGAGTTGAATTTCACACTGTATACACGATATCTGTGAAGTCGGCGAGTGGTGGTTATTTTTTTTGTATTACCAGCATAGTCTCTTTCAATTAGACAATTTCGTTTGCTATAAATTTATTGCAGTAAAGAAAAAACTCTAAAGTACCGGATCTAGAGATATTATTTCATTGTTGCTATGTACCTATTAAATAGGTAGGTATAGAATCAATATTAAATTAATATAAGTAACAAATCAAAGAAGTTTCAGTTATATTACGTAGATTTTTGTTTTACTAAATTGCAGCCATAGACACTATGAGCGGTCTTTCAAGTATTTTTTTGTACAAAAGAACTTACCCCATATATTCTTCATTTTTACAAGTCACTACTGCAACCAGGCTCAATATAAACCATAATTTTATCATCTTACACAAATTACTAACAAATGAAGTACCTAAGACGTAATACGCTGAGAGTCCATTTAGCGATTGTGTCAAGGTAGCACAAAATTATATACTGTAATTAATAACAAGAATGTTTACGCGATATAAGATAAAAATGATCAATATGCTTGAAGGATTAAAGATTATTTGCATGAAATTAATGATATGAAGAAAGATTGTATAACTGATATTAGAGATTGTAGAAATATTTTTACTGAATTATCAAATTGTAATGATTGTGTAGTGAAACTAGATAAAACAATAAACCAGAGGGGTTCAATTTATCTCTTGAGAGTAATCTAAAGATTTACTAAACATGAACTAGTATTTTTTCAAACTAATTGGCTAGGGGTCACTTGACTGTTCCAAAGTTTTCTTATTTTATATTTTCAACACCTGGTTCTCTAAGTTTTGACGACATTTATGTAAAGTCATTATTATAATTATGCACTTGTTTTGTCAAATAATCTTTATCCAAAATTTAATAGTTTAAAGACCCAGTAAACCTTTTTTATATTTATACTTTATTAGTACACAAGAAGAAAACTTATTACGGAGAAAATTCTGAGATAGGTAGTAGAAATTAATAATTTAAACCTACCAAACTATGTATGCGAAAGATTTAACAGGAAGAAATATAAAAATTAGAATCCATCTTTCAGTTTTGCATTCATTTATATTTATCAAGCAATTAAAGTCCACGCCTCATCCTGAAGTTGTTAAGGGCACTCCTAGCTCCAGTCTTAATACCCTCCCAAGTTTCAAAACCAGCTTGTTCAATGAATTCAGGGTCCACGAAGAAACCAGCCGCTGAACCAAAACCGTATCTATATCCAGGAAGCTCAAAAGTATACGATAAAGGTGCTCCAACAGACTGAGCATAATCCTTAGCGCTTCCTGACGCCTGATATAAAACTAAGGCTACATTTCCAACTATATAATCAGGGTTCCAGCTCATTTTTACAGCATCGATAGCGTGAGCCATTCTGATGCCGACCAGATGAAGATTTAACCCGTTAGGAGGTAGAACTCCAGTACCATATCCATATAAGATCATGCTTCCGAAACTGTGGATGTCTAGAAAGAGTTCAAGTCTATCTGCATGCTCGAGGACTATGTCTCTAATTATGGCGGTTTCAGGTTCAGAGAAAGGTCCTCTACCGTGGAAAGTGTCCATGCAGACTATGTTGCTGGAAGCTTCGGACCAGTTAACATCAAAGTTCCTGTTGAGGTCAACTCCTGAACAAATTTCACCGGTCATGTAGCCTGTTGCACGGTTCTTGCGCCAGAGCCTTTGCTATAATAAAATAAAAAGAGTTATTTTATAAGCAGATCAGAAATATTAAAACCTAATCATTAAGTACAATTGATAGTTATGTACCTACACATATTAATATTGGGCTATTAACAATTCCTAAAGACCTCTGGCTAATGGCAACACAAGTGTCTTAGTAACTTAGTACTCCCTCGAACCTTTATAATGCCAATGGCTATGCGAACGAAAACGCATCACGTGACATTTCGTTTTGCAATTTTGCATTTGTTTAGTTCGGTTGCTATTGTCTTCGGGCCAAGGTGCCTTTTTCATCATAGGAGTATTAATATTATCTTAATAAGTGGATGTTATGCATTATTTTATCATAATAATCTAAATTACCTTGATAAAATTGTATTATCCAAATCCATTGCACGTAACTTATCATTAGAAAGAATTTAAAAATGAACTGGCTTATATTACAAAACTTCTAGGTGCTATTTATACTAATCACCTGAATTAAGCAAAAGAACTTAAATGCATCTAACTTAATAAGAAATCCATACCAGTACAACTACTGCGTACTTGTTAGTGGTCATCACACTTAAATTTAACGCTAGTAAGATTTAAGCCTGCAAATCTTTAGCTACGTAACTTAGAGCTTTGATGACTAGGCTAACGAAATTCCAAGACGTGTTCAATATTTTCTGGTAATCTACTTACCGGACAAAGAAAAAAAAACAGCCGTCATCGCGTCGTGCCTATTATTGTTGATTCGAATAGACCCTAACTACAAATATTAATAAAGTAACCATGACCATACATTTGTATGTGTGAATTCGTATCCATCCGGATTAGCTATGGGCATGATGATCCAGTCAATGTTCTGTAGGAGATCTTCCTCTGTGACGTCTATCACCAACTTCTGTATAGCGTACAGAGTAGCTGCTGGAGTAATCCACTCCCGCGCATGTAGTAACGACTCAATATAAACTACTGGTTTACTCAAATCCTGAAATTGAAAAATCAAAAGACTGTTAACACAGATTGGGAAAGAATCAAAATGAGCTTAATAATAATAATAATATATATATATATATATATATACATATATATATATATATATATATATTTCGACAATTCACACAAATTGATTTAGTCCCAAACTAAGAATGCTTATAGGTACTACTAGACTAGACTCCCTAATCTATTTATAGTACCTATATAGTCTATACTGGATACGTTTAAGACATTTAAGGCTCAGGTACAGATGCCAGTGTTCATCACACTGAAATCTGCTCCTAGCAGGATTCGAACCCGCAACCTCCGGTTTTGTAGTCAGGGACTCTGACGACTAGAGCATTAGGTCGTCAGGAGCTTGAAATGAAATATTTCTATTTATTTATTGTTTTTGTACCTGGAAGTTGGTGGAAGATATTTTCAAGTACTTGATGTCTCTGCCCTCGAAACTTTTTCCTGCGTTCACCAGTGTTACTGTACTGGGATAAGCTCTTGCGATGTCCTCTAGGTATGCATCAATCTGTAAATCAAAATGTTAATTTTGTATAAAAAAATGAATTATTAAAAGACATCTATAGTGTTTTGAAAGTAATTTGTTGTTTTATTATCTTGCCTCCTTACCTCCTCATATCTATAAATTCTATCCAATGGAAGAGCGGAGGTTCTGGACCTATTTGAATTTTTGATAGACGCCCTTTGCATCAAATTGTCTTCTAAATCCAGTAACCTTAAAAAAATGCAAGAATTACAGACTATTTAGCAATTTAGCAGATCAAAACATTATACTCCAGTTTTATATGTTAAACATATGTGTGTGCATTCCGTATAGGCTTAATACGAAAAATATATGGGATCTAGTAGGCTACATGGATGGTATTACTAAAATGGCCAAAAAAGTTAAACTAATACTCTCGTCTTACTCCTTAACATTTTCCACTTCAACAGTGTAATTGATTCCTGCATCATCAAGTGCCTTCTGGAACTGTAGACCCTTGTCTTCAGAGACCATCACCAGTCCAGGTCTTTCCAAGGTAGCTTCAGACCAGACATCTAGGCCAAAAATTGACTCCAGATTGTTCAGTAGACCTATTTGGTTCACATCCTTGGCGTCTACTTTAAAAACTTTGGAACTGAAAATAGACATATTCCTCATGAAGTGTATAAATTTAAATTGGCAATGTAATGCACTTGGTTTGAAAGTGATCCCAATTGGTTGAATTTGAAAATGCTAAAACAATTACTTTCTTATCGCGTATAACCTTGATTGTCTTTATACAAATTAAATTTACTAATTTTAAACACTTGAGGCATTATGTGGTGTGTGACCGTTTTGGAGTTTTGAAACAATCCAATTGGGTTTTCAAACCAAGTGTGTTAAGCAATTAGCGTGCTGATGCCTGCGAGTTTGTCTGCTTTTAATGGATAATTCAAATGGTTTTATTATCAGAATATATAATCACAGATACATATAATTATTATGATGTTTTTGTGCATTGTTTACTTTACGTTCGTATTCGAACTTCCACTCCCTGAAGTTTAATTTATAAAGTTTTATTTTATAATATTACTTTGATCATAATTTTTTTATCAATGTGAATTATATAAGTACTTACTTAATTTATTTCATCACGTATAGGGGAGATAGGGGAGGGATGAGCACTTTTTCACGTAACTAATTATTAAAAATTCAATTAACAATATAATCAAAATTTACTTCCAAGGTGAGTTGCGCAATGTATTTGGCTAGATGTTTCATAAACAACAGTTTACAAATTATAAGCAGTCTCTAAGTTATACCATGATTTCAGAACCATGTCAAATGTGCCCAAAGCTCCCTATGGTAGGGAGGTACGGGCACCGGCTATGGGAGGTTTGGGCATGACATATAAAACACTTAATATTTATAAAATAATTAAAATATACAAAGTAAATTATGGTCAAATATATAATCTCAACTTATATGTAATTACAAAAGTAATCAAAATAGGCTAATTACGAGCTTGCGACTTCTTCAATACATAATGAAGTTTTGAAGAATACATCATGTGGGTACTTCGCAAATTATTCTTCTTCCGAGGTAAAAAAATGTGAAGTTACCTTTTCAATGAAGTATCTTTTATGTATCAATGTTTCAGATATCTTTGCAAGTGAAAGCAACAATATTTTCTTTTTATATATTTTCTTATATTGCATTGGGCATGCCCAAACCTCCCTCAAAAAAAGTGGCCATTGCTCCCTCTGCATATTTATTGATTTTAATATTCTCGTAAAAAAAATTGGTTATATATTTTAGCGTGACTTCCAAACTAATTTATACCTTAGCACATATATAATTAAAAAAAATATTAAAAAAGAACATACCTTCAGCAGGTATTTTTTTCATTTACTTTAAAATCATAACAAAATAGTTACATTGATCGGTGTCGAAACTAAATATGCGCCTGTATTTCACAAATGAACGAAATAACACGTATTCTATGGATGAACATTGTGGTCAGTGGGTAGACTAATGTACCAAAATAGGGAATTAAAAATATACTTATATTAGAATTGGAAATAAAGGGGGGTGCCTATGTCTCCCGACTGCCCGTCCCTCCCCTATCTCCCCTACACGTACATTTTGTATAACATAATTAATAAATTAATTTTACAATAAACAATTATCTATAAATAACTTACCCATCGTAAATTTCGTGTTTAGCGTAAACTACGCTAAATATAAGAAATAAACACACAGCCCGAAACATGTTGTCAGTCGAAACGTCACCTTTTCACAACGATGCTAATTAATATAGATTTCGTTATAGATGTAATAAATAAGCTAGAATCGTCGTTACAATTTGACAAACAAAAAATTAAAACGACTTTTATTCAATTTTGCTTTTTGAACTTAGTCAAGTGTACCTGTTCAAAAATATTGTGTTCGTTAATCTAAATGTTATAATAACTATACAGAAAAAAAACCAAAGAAAGTCGCAAAGAAAAATTATTCATCTGTCTCTGATCTATATTTTGTAGTATTTTCTGCGTAACCAACCAGTAGTTAGCTCTAAACGTTGTCGCCCTTTATGTACGCATATTTACTTACAACAACATGTATATTCGTAACTCTTGTCAGATTATGCTCATATTATCCTACATAGGACACATACTCACATAATTTCATAAGGATCAGATCAAGGATACTAAAGTTATCGTCAAACAAACCTCGCTTATACCTACTCGGTCGATCACCGAATACCGACTCTATTTTTACGTGCATCTAGGATTAATGTCATTACGTTATCTGCTTATCTGACTCCTTAATTAAATAGATTTATCACAAATCAATCCATCACTGTTGAAGTTATGCGTAACTTTCAAAATTCAAACCGATGAAATGGTTGTTATATAATCCAATATATATATATCACTACATAGTATAAAACAAAGTCACTGACGCTGTTTGTCCGTTGCTTATATTCTTAAATCTTTAAAACTACGCAACGGATTTTGAAGCGGTTTTTTTAATACATAGAGTAATTCATAATTGTTTATAGTCGTGTTAAGTTACATAATCTATACTAATATTATAAAGCTGAAGAGTTTGTTTGTTTGTTTGTTTGAACGCGCTAATCTCAGGAACGAACACGAACTGGTTCGAATTCAAAAATTATTTTTTTGTTGAATAAACCATTTATCGAGGAAGGCTTTAGGCTATATAACATCACGCTGCGACCAATAGGAGCGAAGAAACAGTGGAAAATGTGTAAAAAAACGGGGAAAATTATTATATGAAGAATAACTATTCCATCCAGTATATATCTATATATCACTACATAATATAGAACAAAATCACTGACGCTGTCTGTCCATCCCTATTATGCTTAAATCTTTAAAATTACACAACGGATTTTGAAGCGGTTTTTTTAATAGATAAAGTAATAGAAGAGGCAGGTTTAAAGCCGCGTGAAGCCAGAGCGGATTAGTAGTCTATAAGGGAAGTAGACTTAATGACTGACATATCAACACAGGGCCTAAACTATAAGAGTTAGAATCTTGAAATATTACACAGTGGTTCCTTTTATAAAGTAGGGGATGGAGCATTAAGAAAGGATTTTTCAAAAATCATCAAATAAGCATAGGTACATCCGGACATTCATCTATACTAATATTATAAAGAGGAAAACTTTGTTTGTTTGATTGTAATGAAAAGGCTCGAAAACTACATGACCGTTTTTAAAAATTCTTTCACCATTCGAAAGCTACATTATCAACGAGTAACATAGGCTATAAATAATAGAGATCCGTGCGGAGCCGGGGCGAACCGCTAGTATCTTATAAACCTCCGTGTTTATAATATTAATAAGATTTTTGTTTGATATAGCCCTCTCATACATTTAACGTCAATACGCCATTTGCACTCAGAACCGATAAGCGTGTTCCAAATACAGATTTTGTGTATGAAATATTTTTTCTCTTCTTATTGGTAGGTATTTCAGTGTATTTGTGATACACGTTCAGTATGCAAACTGAATGAAAGCCGATACTCTAAGAGGTTTTACGAATTGTGATACTTATTTGGTTTCTATAGCCTCATTGCTTTTTGCATCTGGATTTTTCTTATGGCAAAAAAAAACTTGATTTAGACAAAATCGTGTGAAAGTATTAATTTATTCCCATTATACATCTTGACAACAGCCGCGATGCATTTGATGTCAAAGAAATATAAATTTAAAAAAATCATATTTAAATATATTTCTTTATTCGGATCAGTTGTAATGCGTAATCGTGTTTTTTTTATAATATAGGTAATATATTAGGTAGTAATATATATCTAGAGCCCCTACGAATCTGGAGGTTGTGAATTTGATTGTAATTAATATGCATTTATGTAAGTTTGCTTTGGCTAATTAGTATAAATTGTACAAATTAGTAACTCTATAATTTTATATGTTTTCGCGGTTCTTATACCTACATTGGTATAAAACCATTATAAGTAGCTCATTTTGATTAAATTCTATTAGATAGAAAAAGTTTCAAAACAAGATAACCCAAAATCGAAATTAAGTTCTCAATATTGTTTTATCCAATAAATTATCGATGTTCAATAAATCTCACGCTAAATCGCAATTAAATCAGACAAACAGATAGACATCAACAAAACTTTGCCAGTAAATATTTCAACGTCTTCCGCTTATTTCATAATAAAACACGGGAACGAAATTACAATTAAAAACAATGTACCATGAATAAGGACTTGGCAAAGTTTATAAAACAACGCAAGGTTTATATTGTACTAGCTTCTGCCCGCGACTTCGTCCGCGTGGAACTCCTCATTTTGCAGTCGGTTAAAAAGTAGCCTATCTATGTTCTTTCTCAGGCTCCAGACTTTCTTTGTACCAAATTTCATTTGAATCGGTCCAGTAGTTTAAGCGTGAAAACGTAACAGACAGACAGAGTTACTTTCGCATTTATAATACCTATTAGTAGGGATTTGCTGTGTAAATGATAATAAACTGCAAAGATAATTTCTGATGCCTTCGCGGTTACACATTGGAATGAAACAACTATAACATTAACTCGCGTGTTTTATTTAATTTGCTATCGTTACGAAAACTTTATAGTTTAACATATTAGTATATATGTATATATCACTAGCTGTCTGCCCCGGCTTCGCCCGGATCCCTTTTTTTATAGCCTATGTCACTCGGAAATAGTGTAGCTTCTCAACAGTGAAATAATTTTTATATATCGGTCCAGCCGTTTTGGAGCCTATTCAATCCAAACAAACAAACAAACTTTTCCTCTTTATAATATTAGTATACTTAGATATAGAAAATATCCTGTAAGAAGTAAACTATTCAAAGTTTGGGAGACACATTTTGAAATTTTAGTCATCCCTACTAGTCCCTACTTCCCTACTAATATTATAAATGCGTTAGTAACTCTGTCTGTCTGTCTGTCTGTCTGTCTGTCTGTCTGTCTGTCTGTTGCTCTTTCACGCCTAAACGGCTGAACGGATTTTGATGAAATTTGGTACAAAGAAAGTCTGGAGCTTGGGAAAGGACATAGGCTATATTATATTCCGAAATTCTATCCCTAAGGGGTTAAAAATGGGGTGCAAAGTTTGTATGCAACAACGTGATTCCTTGGTCCGATCTATTTCAAATTTTACATAAACATTCTTTAACAGAATTGTTGGAGTACGTGTTTCGTATTTTATTGAAATTCACCCCCTAACGGGGTTAAAAGGGAGATTTTCTTCCAAATTGATATGAATACTACTTAGTGCTTTTGATTTTGACACATATTTAAAAAGTATAATGTAGGTATGCATAGCAACGGTTGCTAATGTCATTCCTGACATTAAATAAATACCCAAACTGTTACGTGTATGATTTCTTCAGTGTTAACGAAAATGGCATTATTATGTAATATCCCGTGGATCGTGTAATGAGGACTATTTAATAATATTCCTGAGTAAGCAGACCCCGTTTAACTTGCGAGGGGAAACTGGTGTCATTACGCAGAGAAATAGAAGTGTTCTTCGCGACCAAAGCTGACATATATAAAAAAGCCGTGATAACAGAGGTGACGGAATGGGACGAGACGGAGGTAAAGCAAGCTCGCGCGAGCTCCTGACTGAGAAAATGACCCTGAACATATCCTCAAGACCGAGTGAGCTTACAAGGAGTCTGCTTTGCGAGAGTATCTCATTACAGGCAATGAGGCAAACTGGGAAATGTTTTATTTCGTAACACCACTTATATTGTATGTAATCGGTATAAGGTTTTATTTTGTAGGATTGAATTTAATTGTAAAATTGATTTGTTGTTTTGTTAGATCTTTGTAATAAGTGTGGTAATCAATCCTTAAATAAATAGCCAGCTAAACCTCACGTGTATGATTTCTTTAAAAACATTGTCCGATTAAAAAAAAATGTTGAACTCAGTGGTAGCTGTATAAATTATGCTTGATTTATACAGCTACCACTGATTTTGATTTGATTTGATTTGATTTGATTTGATTGTTAACTCCATTTATTACGAATATAAGGGAAGTGCTAGGCAGCGGCCGGCGAAGCGTCAGATCCGGTACTTTTAATAAAAGTATATTTACGACATAACATTAACAAACCAGGTTTTGTCAGTATACTAATAATATACTAATTAATTGAACTGCGACCCAACAATGCACAAGCCGAGCGAGCGAAGCGAGCGTGCCGCGGCAGTGGCAAATGAAGGTCTCCTTTAGGTACGACGACGAGCGAAGCGAGGAGGAGTGTTAGGTAGAATCCTGATCGTCCAGCACGCGATCCAAGCGAGCGAAGCGAGCATGCCGCGGCAGCGGCCGGCGAAGCGTCAGAATCGGTACTTTTAATGAAAGTATATTTACGACATAACGTTAACAAACCAGGTTTTGTCAGTATACTTATTAATTCAACTGCGACCCTACAGCGCGAAAGCCGAGCGAGCGAAGCGAGCTTGCCGTGGCAGCGGCAAATGAAAGACTCCTTTAGGAACGACGACGAGCGAAGTAGTGAGAGGAGTGTTAGGTAGAACTGAGACCGTCCAGCTTGCTAGGATTAATTATTAGGATGAATAATTAATATGGTAAGTGGGAAATACGTTAACGAAATAAAACATTATGTGGAAAAATAAACATCCATATGATGTTAGGAAAACAAAAGATAGGTCATAAACACTCTTATGAGCAAAATAAACGAGAGTTTGGTTAGGTTAATAAAATTACATAACTAACTACCCCCTAGCTTGTGGCTCACTCAAAACATGAGATTTCCGCAATTTTTTTAACCTAACCTAAATAAAAAAAGTTAGGTTAGGTTTGGTGACAAATAAAGTTAGGTTAGGTTAGGTCAAAAAAAAAGTTAGGTTTAGTAATGGTTAACATCCACGTTTTGTGAAAAAAGGTCTAACCTAACCTATTTAATAAAAATAAAAATACATTAGGTTAGGTTTGGTTAGGTGAAAAAAAGTTGTTAGGTTAGGTTAAGAAAAAAGTTAGGTTAGGTTAGGATAAAAAAGAAATCCACGTTATGAGCAAAATAAATGAGAGTTTGGTTAGGTTAATAAAATTACATATCTAACTACCCCCTAGCTTGTGGCTCACTCAAAACATGAGATTTCCGCAAATTTTTTAACCTAACCTAACCTAACCTAAATAAAAAAAAGTTAGGTTAGGTTTGGTGACAAATAAAGTTAGGTTAGGTTAGGTCAAAAAAAAAGTTAGGTTTAGTAATGGTTAACATCCACGTTTTGTGAAAAAAGGTCTAACCTAACCTATTTAATAAAAAAAAATACATAAGGTTAGGTTTGGTTAGGTGAAAAAAAGTTGTTAGGTTAGGTTAAGAAAAAAGTTAGGTTAGATTAGGATAAAAAAGAAATCCACGTTATGAGCAAAATAAATGAGAGTTTGGTTAGGTTAATAAAATTACATATCTAACTACCCCCTAGCTTGTGGCTCACTCAAAACATGAGATTTCCGCAATTTTTTTAACCTAACCTAACCTTTTTTTTTTTTTTTTTTTTTTTAACGGTGTGAAAATGCGTTACGCATCCCTCGAGCCTGGGGCGACCCGAGGGTATGTGGGACTCTCCCGGGACTAGTCCCCGGGCATACCCACTAAAAACACACCGGCGTTTCCCGCACTGCCGTTAAGGGGACGCATGGGATCATGTGTATTTCACCATGACGTCCCCCGGCCGCCCCGGTCTATCTCACCGGGGCTCCCGCGCCATGGGGGGGCAAGTCGGTACGCTCGACTCGCCCCCCAGACGAAGGCCGTCAGAGGGTCCCCAACCCTCCGGCCTTACAGGGGAATCTGGCGGTTCGCGGCGAGATACCGCGATCGCCTGACTCCCCTTCGTCTGCGCCTGAGCGGGAGCGCATCTGCTGCATCCTCGCGCTCCCGCTCCGCGGCCTCCTTCTGGGACATGACGGTCTCGCAGAAGGAGGCCACCGCCTCCCACCCCCTGTCGCTGCACAGCATTCCGGCGACGATGCTGTGCAGCGAGAGGTCCTCCCTCCCGAGGGCGAGCCTCAGGGTGCGGCGATTTTCCGCCCAGCGACTACACTCTTCCACGGTGTGCTGGGCGGTGTCGTCGGGATCGCCGCACTCGTGGCATCCGGGGCCGAGCTCCCTCCCGATGCGGTGCAGGTAATGACCGAAGCAGCCATGCCCGGTCAAGACCTGCACCATGCGGTAGCTCAAGGCCCCGCGCCCTCTCTTCAACCAGCGGTCGAGCGACGGGAGGATGGCCCCTATGGTTCGGGTTCCATAGAGGGAATCCCCCAGGTCGCTCTTCCACCGGTCCCTCAGTCTGTCGTCGGCCAACCGGCGCGCTCTCTCCGCTTCTTCCGGGCCCAGACTCTCCCCTAGAGTCCGGGCCTCTACCCTCCTTTGGTGCCTCTCCGCCAACACCTGGGCATCCAACTCCCAGGGAGGGGTGGCGGCGAGGAGGCACGCGGCCGCATGTGAGACGGTGGTGTACGCCCTGCAGATGCGCAGGGCCACCACCCTCTGCGGCCGCCGGAGCTGCGCTCGGTTGGCCGCCGACAGACGGTCGGCCCAAATTGGGGCCCCGTACAAGGCCATGCTCCTCACCACATTGGCGAAGAGCCGGCGGCACGGGGCGTTTGGGCCGCCCACGTTGGGCAGCAGACGGCTGAGTGCCGCCGCTGCACCAACGACCCGGGGAGCAAGTCGCCGGAAATGCTCCCCGAAGTCCCACCTGCGGTCCAGGATGAGCCCAAGATATTTGATGTGGGGCTCAACCCGGACCGCTTCCCCCTCCACAGGGATGGTGAGGCCCGCTCGCACTCGCCATCCCCTCCCCCCGAAGACAACGGCCTCTGTCTTCGGGAGGGCCACCTTCAGCCCGAGGAGACCAATGCGTGCGACGGTGAGCTCCGTGGCCACCGCCGCCCGTCTGAGGGTCTCCCCGAGCTCCGCGCCCCGCACAGCCACCATCGTGTCGTCAGCATAACAGATGGTGACCATGCGGGGGAGCTGCACCCCCCTTATGGCCCAGTCGTAGCCGAGGTTCCACAGAAGGGGTCCGAGCACGGACCCTTGTGGAACCCCACAGGCCATGGGGCGCAGCTTTCGGCCGTCCCTGTCGTCGTAGAGCACTACCCGGTCCTGCAGGTAGTGCTCTACAACCCTCCTGAGGTAGGGAGGCACTCCGTGATATCTGAGTGCCTCCCTCACCACCCCGTAGGGGAGAGTGCCGAATGCGTTGGCGATGTCCAGAGACACCGCCACGACACCCTCCCCCCTTCCCGCCGCCTGGACGCTGTACTCCCTCAGCCGAGCTACAGCGTCCAGCGTGGACCGCCCCTCCCGGAACCCGAACTGGTTGTCGGCCAAGTCCGGGCCCGTTTCTCGTAGGTGATGCTGGATTCTGGAGGCCAGGATCCTCTCAAACACCTTCCCGGCCTCATCCAGCATCACCAAGGGGCGGTACCCCGAAGGAGAGTCCGGCGGCCGACCCTCCTTCCGCAGGAGGACTAGCCTCCCCCTCTTCCAGCACCCCGGGAAGCGCCCCTCCCTGAGACAATCCTCAAGGAGGAGTTTGTAGCGGTCCCCGAGGTGCTTCAGTGCCAGGTGCAGGACCTTACCTGGCACTCCGTCCGGACCCGGAGCCTTTCTCCAGGCCCGGAGCCTCTCCACAGCCCTCTCCATCTCGCCGTCCGTGAGCGGCGGGACGGCGGAATCGAGAGGGCTTCCCTCCTCCTCAGGGAGCGCCATTACCGGCGGGACAAAGTCTCCCGCCGGTGGGAAGAGGCCCTCGACGACCCTCTGGAGGAGTTCCGGCGACATCGAGTCTGTTTTTAACCGCTCACGTGCCTTTCCCCTATCTTCGTCGATAGGGGCAAGACACTGAGCACCTGCTGGTTTAAGTGAGGGGATATAAAGCCTCAACCCTCGCACGCGACTGCGTTCCTTCATCTCCTCCACATCTCCTCTACGTCCTCCGTTTGGTTTTTTTTTAGGTGTATCCATATTTGTTCCCACGAGTAAGGTCGGTATAAAACGTCCACCCGGCAGAGCCGCCTTGCCAGGGCAAGCCTATTGCGTGACCCCGTTATTGCGTCGGCTGGTGCAATAACGGGGGGAAACACTAACGACTGGACTCCCTCCAGCCACTCATCCCCTCGCCGTGCTCCAAACTTGGGATTAGGGTAATTTTTTATAGAGGTTTTCTTCCTCGCGGTCCGGCCGGTTAAGGCAAGACCCTCGTTCCTCTTCGAAGCCGTGAGACATGTCCACGACACTCCTCCAAGGTTTACGATATACGGCGGTGGCACCAGGAGAAACCCCTGTCGCCTGCCTAGCGGCAGTGTGAGTGCTCGCCAGGCCCGCCATGCTCTTCAAGAGCACCCGCCCCGTACTACCTTGGCAGCACAATCCCCTCCCCTATCCCCATTCCCCTAACCATCCCAAAATCCCCCCCATCCCATCCCCCCCAACAACCAATACCCTCCCTTTTCCCACTAACAACCCCCCAGACTCCCCCGATCCCCCATCCCCGATCCCCCCCCCCCCCCACACGTCGGGTTATCCGCCATCAATCATCAATATCCCACTTGGAGAAATTGTTGATCGATGCCCAGGGTGCACCGGCCCGAGTGCTGCTCTTGCCCCCGGACGAATCCAGAAAGGAACCGCAGCACCAAGGCACACGAGGAGGTTACCCGACATAGCACCCCAACCTAACCTAACCTAACCTAACCTAAATAAAAAAAAGTTAGGTTAGGTTTGGTGACAAATAAAGTTAGGTTAGGTTAGGTCAAAAAAAAAGTTAGGTTTAGTAATGGTTAACATCCACGTTTTGTGAAAAAAGGTCTAACCTAACCTATTTAATAAAAAAAAAATACATAAGGTTAGGTTTGGTTAGGAGAAAAAAAGTTGTTAGGTTAGGTTAAGAAAAAAGTTAGGTTAGGTTAGGATAAAAAAGAAATCCACGTTATGAGCAAAATAAATGAGAGTTTGGTTAGGTTAATAAAATTACATATCTAACTACCCCCTAGCTTGTGGCTCACTCAAAACATGAGATTTCCGCAATTTTTTTAACCTAACCTAAATAAAAAAAAGTTAGGTTAGGTTTGGTGACAAATAAAGTTAGGTTAGGTTAGGTCAAAAAAAAAGTTAGGTTTAGTAATGGTTAACATCCACGTTTTGTGAAAAAAGGTCTAACCTAACCTATTTAATAAAATAAAAATACATTAGGTTAGGTTTGGTTAGGAGAAAAAAAGTTGTTAGGTTAGGTTAAGAAAAAAGTTAGGTTAGGTTAGGATAAAAAAGAAATCCACTTTATGAGCAAAATAAACGAGAGTTTGGTTAGGTTAATAAAATTACATAACTAACCACCCCCTAGCTTGTGGCTCACTCAAAACATGAGATTTCCGCAATTTTTTTAACCTAACCTAACCTAACCTAAATAAAAAAAAGTTAGGTTAGGTTTGGTGACAAATAAACTAATCCCTACTAATATTATAAATGCGAAAGTAACTCTGTCTGTCTGTCTGTTACGCTTTCACGTTAAACTACTGGACGTTAAATGAAATTTGGTACAAAGAAAGTCTGGAGCCCGAGAAAGGACATAGGCTACTTTTTAACCGACTGCAAAAAAGGAGGAGTTCCATGCGGACGAAGTCGCGGGCAGAAGCTAGTTGTTCTATAAACTTACATCAAAATCAATTTTGACATCTTTTGTTCGTGTCACGTACAGCACTGGACTGGTCTAAACGGTTTGGTGAGTAAACTGTTTGTTTTCATAGAAACCTGACATGGTTTTCAGGCAGGTCTGTACCGCGATGTAAGAACAATCAATGTTTCATTCCAACAATCTACTGTTTATTAATTGTTAATCGTTATCATAAATTGAACTGCTCCTTTTAGCGTCAATTTATTTAATGACTTAAGTATTAATAATAGGTAAAGTATCTCCACGGCTTAATTTTTACAAAAGTTTTCGAGACGATTGGAAATATAATAAAGATATGCGAGTCAAATCTGTTATAGGGTAGCTGTAGGTACTACCGCGACTAGCGGTAGGTACTAGAAATCTTCACAAAATTTTGCGTACATTTTGCTGAAGTACGTCTGAACAACATTATGCTTATATTTTTGAAATTCATCCTTCCACAAACTGTTGTTCAACAAAAGGTGAAATGTTTAACCATTAGCGCTAAAACAAGTTAAGAGTTTGAGAGCAAAACAATTTCTGCACCCGACCTTAGTTAGAACTCATCTTACACCGTCACGTAGTACAGTAGTCTTTTTTTTTCAATTGAAACATAGGTAGGGTGCGTCGGGGTAACATGAAAAACAGAGCAAGATGAAAAACCCCTCATAGCTGCCTATTCCGTGCATATTTTTTAACACTGACTACAGAGTTTTGTAGGTAATTTCATTGCGCTCCTTATCTCAGTCAGCGATAATCGTCAGTTGTGAGTGCATATGTTTTTTTTGCAATTTTTCGACAAGGTATGTTTTTGAGCGATAAATGCGTTTTTAATCTTCCCCCACGTTCCGTAGTTTCTTCTACACGCAAGTTAAAAATATGTTTTTTTGATACGTGTTATTGATATTTTTTTTTAGTTGATACATAAAATCCGATTTTGCATATCTTTTATATTTTTGGAGTTTTTATATTTTTCAATCTTACACCGCTTGTAAAACCCAGGGGCAAGACGGCAATATTTTCTTTTCCAACTTACCCCGATTATGAAACCCATAGTAAAAGTCAGGGGTTGTCAAACTGTATGATTCGTTCATGAGTAGTGTAATATTCACAACTCATGAAAACATGTGTAAAAAAAAAGATTTTAAATAAAAGTTGTAATATATTTAGCTAGTTTAACTACCTGTCTATTTAAATAAAGAAATGATTACATTTTTTGTGTACATGATAGTAAAATTTAAATATTAGGATATAAAAAGAAAAGGTTGAGAACCGCATATCATCTGAATACAAAGTGGGGTAAGACTGAAATATTATATTTAACAAAATTTCATTTTGGTAGTTAAAACTAGGTATTTTTAAAATGTATTTATATATTTGAATAGAGAAAAAAATATGCTTTCGGTGCATATAATCCAAATGGACCTACAATGGCTATTAAAGATTTTAAGAACTATATCGATCTTCCCCCCTCATCATTCCATCTTACCCCACGACTTTTTTGCAAAAAATTTAACTTTGCCGTCGTTTTTATATATGAAAAACACCTCCAATCAGGTCCATTTTCAGGTAGATAGGAAGAACCATTCATTAACTTTACTAAAAACATCACTTCATATACGTCAGCTTCATACGATTAAAATTATGAGGCTTTAAAAAAAAACATGGTTTATCTCATCAAAATCTCGTTCAACCTTACCCCGACGCACCCTAATTATTAAAATATGAAACTAAACTGACATGGGAGATTAAAATTTAAGGCGCTACGTGTTTTATTATTGATATGTACTTATGCAATGATGGTTTAAACAACGGTTTCTTTGCGACAGCTTAAACAGAAAGATAATACTATAGAGGATAACATCATACCACAAATGTGCAAAGCCACAAATGTTATTGTATAATGAAAATTTAAAATAATGATGTAGTACCTTAAGGTATGAAATAAAAAAAATACTTTAATCATTTGGTTTAGACCTTGGCTGATGATGGTAATATGAGTTTATTGAACAGAATCCTCATAAAGGTTACATCACTGTGTAAAATATTCCTCTTTATGCCAAACTCGCGCTACTTCTTAAACGACATATTCATATTTAAATTTATTACCCGACTTGGAATAGTTAAGACTATGGGTCGCTTTCATTGTCCTACTTGCGACTTTTCTCTCCTAACGGCTTCCTTGTTTAACGGTTGCCTTGCTCACAATATGGAGCTTAAAGTTTAAGATTTATGAATGAGTGAGTTTAATGAATATATTTTGTATGACGTAAAATTACCATTCCTTTAAAGCTTGACTTGGGTGTTGACTTTCTTTATCTATAAAAAGGATATTTAACATTGGAATAAAACAACCATTAACGGATTTAACTCTGACAATAGTCTAACGTTAAAGTTACGACTTTAGCGTTAGACTATTGTCACACGATTATGGAAACTGTAAAGAATCCGAAACGTCAGCAAATAAAATAAAATAAAAATACGCGAGTTAAATCCGTTAATATTTGTTTCATTCCAATGTGTAATAACCGCGAGGGCATCAGAAATTATAATAGTACATTACTGCCGGCGCCGGGAAGTGAGGGCTTGCTGGCCGAGTATACAGTATAGACGGATATTGTTACGAGGCCTGCAAGCCCCTTCACGGCTAGGCATGTATAGTGCTTTTCTCAAAGTAATGCAATGAAATAAATAAATACACCATTCAAATAAAATAAATTCCACTTGAATAAAGGATTTTTTATTTTTTTTATTTTCTCTCTAATCCCGCCAAAATGTTTTTTTTTACACAAGTTATCCATTTTCTAAAGTACTTATAAAATTGCAATAAATCTAATAATACAGATTTTTTTATTCTCAGTTTGTGTATAATAGGCATTAACGCGAATATTTTTGGTAAATTAAAGTTCTAACCTATTAAAAAAAAAACGGTGGCTTAAACTGTTTATGAAGACCAACGCCATGTTTATATTTAAATTAAAAAGAAATTAATTACCGGCCTAGGCCAGCAACGATACATTTCGCGGCGGGTTTTGATGCACGTAAGGACTATATTTCATTGCATGTTTAGGAAAAGGATATTTAACGTTATCAATGTAGGTACATTCATACAGTTCCATTAAAACACGGCATTGTGATATTATAATATATTAGCGATAATTCCCTAAGCACATTAGTTCTGTATAGCAACATAAAGGTTACACAAGGTAGTCTTATACAGCCTTTGTTCAGCTTACATGAATAGATATTGGCGTACTCGTATTCATCAGAATATTGACAGTCTGTGCACGATTAACAACCCCATTTTACGGGGGTAAAGGGGTTAGGATTTTTAAAAAAATAGGGGTTGATGGTAGAAGATTTAAAAAGGGATGAATGAATGTTTAATGCTGAATTATAAATAAATTAAAACAAATTGAAATTCTTAATGCCTTAACATTTTGCGGTATGAAAAATAGATATTGGTCGATGGTCAGACCTACCCGATATGCACACTAAATTCCAAAAAAATAAATATAGCCGTTTAGGATGAGTTTGACAACCAACACCGCGACATGAGAATTTTATATATTAGAATAAACATGTAAGTATAACAAATGATATATTTTTCCTTTTCTTATTCTGCCATATTCCATGTGTCATAGAAAATACTCTTTAAGTGAAATCTTATTTAATTAAATTATTCAGGTTTCAAGCAAAGGGTTTTCATTCTTTTTTTATCCGACAACGGATGCCAAGAAAGGGTAATGTTTCAGCGATTCCTGTTTTGTTCCTGCAGGAAATCCGGAGAAATGGTTTGAGATATTTCGTTTTAAAACATAAGAGGTTGCGTTTTATTACATAACTACTTTTTAAGTTATTTTTTTTAACCGACAAAAAGAACGGAAGAGGTTCTCAAGTCGACGTATATTTTTAACGTGATACCTACATATTTTTTTTCTAAATATTAATTATTCTGAAGAAAGGGCTTAAGTTACAACATAGTACATCTTGGTTTAGGTTTGTTTTGGGGCAATCAAATAAAAATCTACTTATATATCTATTTAGATAAATACAAATAAAAATAAAATAGTTTTTTCGTATTCGTTTTGGTCTTCGTATAGCAGAGTAACTATAAAAACAGGAAAAATTGCGATAAAAAAAATTAAAAAACCACTTCCCATACAAATTATCAAGTGATAAAAAAGGGCAGCATCTGCCGAGACGCCAGTAAATAAACAAAACACTACCGCTCCTGTCTTATACCGGCCGATTCGGGCGACAGGAAGTGCGAGTCGGAAAAATGGCCGCGCATCCGGTAGTCTAATGGCGTCGTGCTGTACTTGATGGCGGTATCCGTTCGCAATGGCTTAGCTTTTAAAATATATTCCGATTATCTAGCTTTGTTACCCTGGAAAATGTATACAATGGAATTTTGACAGTCAAATTTGTTTGAATGAGACACTGTAACGGATTTAATCTGCGTGTCTTATTTTGTTTGCTGACGTTTCGAAAACTTTACAGTTCCCATATTCGTGGCACGACTGAGTTGAAGATAGTCTAACATACATACTAATGTTTTCGATTCGTCAAAACAAATAAAATAGTTGAAAGTAATTTCCAAACTATACGTATTATTTAAAATAACTAAATTATTTTGGTACTATTATATTTAGTCTCTAAATTTGGTACCTAACTGCCTGGAAGTCTACGAATTTCAGCTCTACTCCACATATCTATACTAAATTCAGTCCTCACAGAACCGCTTTAGAAGTATCCAAAAGTCTAAGCCAAAAGAACATCTCATATTTATTATACGGTTCGCATATTCCGTGCCAAAAAATAACAATATAGCCTACATTACGAACGAACAAAAGGCCAGAAATGCATTCCACAATAAGATCCCACACAAACGACCCTAGAAATTTGTACCTAAGCCAACCCCCATTTTTATCCACTTGTAGGTACCTAGTTATGCCGTTCAACAATAGGAATGCCTTCTGCTAATGACGTCCCTTGCCGACAACTCTAGCTTTGCAAAAGCAGACTTACACACTTACAATAAAGTAATATTTCGAAGCACGCTGAGGCTGTTTTGACACAATGTGTTTAAGCAACTTGACCGCATCCTTTGACGACAAAAGCGAGTGAAGTGCTGCAAATTACTCTTAGTTGTACCCCGTTCTATTCATTCCCATTCTTTACTTTCGCTTTGAAGTAAAATACGGTACGCGAATACTGGAGACTGTATAAGACAGAAATAAAGTTAGTTCTAACAATGACATCTGAAATAAGTCTAGTGCCAGTCTTCCTTGATTCTGTAGTCTATGTGACAAAAATGTATATTCTATTCTGATTTTAATAATCATATTTTTATTATTTGTTTTGATTCTCTTCTGTACAAAACTTGAAACACTGACAATAACAAACACACAAAAAAATAACTATCGAATTTGGTGTAGTCAATCGAAAGTTATGCGCACACAAACATTTCGCTAATTCGTTTTCTAGGTATAATAAACTATAATCCTTACTACCTAATATTATAAACGCGAAAGTTTGTAACTATGTCCATATGGTTATTTTCTGTCTCCGCACAAAAACTACTGAATGGATTTTAATGAAACTTAACAATAATATATCTTACATATCAGAATAATACATGGGATGTAATTTATAAAGATATTGTATGTATTATCCAAAATATCCCGATAATTATCAAGCAAGTAAGCAGGGAAAAAATTGAGCTCAGCGTTGCATGATAACTTACCCAAACGTACTATTATGAACCTACCTACAAAATTTAAAACAAAACACAGCATATCATAGAATGTCTTTGCTAGTTCAAATTTCGTATCCCATAGTCTCACTTCCCGCTATCCCTCCGAGTAAACTTACCAGTCCTAATTAAACCAGGGCAGGTAAACAATTCAATGGCAACACCAACTTCCAACTTGAAGATATTCCACGAGACTTTACAAACTTTGTCTAGAGCTTTGTTGTCTATAGTATGTTGATGGACTTTTGTTTTTAAAATTTTTCCCTACTAATATTATAAATGCGAAAGTAACTCTGTCTGTCTGTCTGTCTGTCTGTCTGTCTGTCTGTTACGCTTTCACGCCAAAACTACTGGATCGATTTAAATGAAATTTGGTACAAAGAATGTCTCGAGCCTGAGAAAGAACATAGGCTACTTTTTAACCGACTGCAAAAAAGGAGGAGTTCTACGTGGACGAAGTCGCGGGCAGAAGCTAGTAAGTAGGTAGATAATTTACTAACCCCTGACGCATAAACAAGTTACAAGTTTGACGTGTCTATCTGTGGGTATGTGTGTGTGGCATCCAAGGGCGTGCATTCTATACAGGCACAGTGTCACTTATGTATGGAGTGCGTACCCTGCCGCCATACTTACGCTCCCACTGCACGCGCCTGGACTGGCATCGTAGCTCCCGAACGGATGAACTGATTTTGAATTTGTTTTTTTTTGTTCGAAATGTTTGATGAAAATCGGTTTAAGCATTTAAAGTTATGCTTTTATTATAAGGAATATCCACTATTCACATTTGTATATGGATTTGACGGTAGCTTCCAAGGCACCCTAAAAAATAGAAAAAGCCTAGGTACCTTAACTTTACAGAATTAATTCTCTCAACTTGTGCAATCGTAGTACCATATTTTAAAACATACTCATGAAATAAATTTTGATATTTTCAAGATATTTATAAGCTACCTTTAGCGTTTAGTTAAAGTGTCAAAACGTCAAACGGTTTTTTTCCAGTGAATACAGAAACAGTCAACTTATGCCGGTTTAATCTGCATGTTAGGGAGTTTGCAATTGCAATTAGTTTTTTTGTAAGGATATGACAAGACATCAAACTTTTTACATTGATAGGTAAGTTACAGGTTAGATGATTTTGGTGTCCTATTTTATTACGAGACCTAGACGTTATCAGAAGACTAAGCACTGTATGTTTGTTCGAGGATAACTATAGTATTGGAAAGAAACAACTAAATATTAACGGATTTAACTCGCGCATTTTTATTTTATTTTATTTGCTGGCGTTTCGGATTCCTTACAGTTTCCATAATGCACGACTGAGCTGACAATAGGTTACCGCTAAAGTCTAAACTACAGTATTGTTGATTAGATCTTCATACAATCGGGCAAGGAGCTACAGAGATTTATGAGAATACCTACGGGTTTATGAATTAATGAATAAGTTTTAGAAAACGAAGTCAAAGTCAAATATTTGATTGTAAGATTATGAGTAATTATAAAATTGTCTTAATTATTACATGCATTATCATAACCAGGCTGTATTGGTAACACTGTATCAATATTCAGAAGTTTCATGTAGTTATTCATAAATTTTAATCTTTATTTGTTTTTATTAATGAGGATGGCATGTCCATAATAATCTAATGTAGGACATATCGGCTCGCAATTTATCAAAGTCACCGCCGTCGGCATTAATTACTGTTTGGATCGCGTCATCGCTCCGACGATACAATTGCGATATAATAGCGACATACATGCGATAATTTCAATACTGTTTGGTATACGACACAAGAAAAGATAACGTTCAGTTAACAGCCTTAAGTCATTATTTATAAAAAAAATAACAGTGAACTATCTGTACCGCTCAGAGTTATTTTATGATATAATAATTTGAATGAAAATGAATTATAAAGTAACATAGGTACAACAAAAATAAAATCAATATCATAACATAGTAATTTCTGAAGCCCTCGCGGTTATTACTCATTGGAATGAAACAACTATAACGGATTTAACTCGTTATTTTATTTTATTTGTAGCACGACTGAGCTGACGATAGTCTTACGCTAAAAACATAATTATTATTATGTTAGTGACATAATTATTTTGAACTACAATACTTAAGGAGATATCTATACTCTATACTAATAGAATAAAGAGGAAAATTTTCTTTGTTTGGATTGTATAGGCTCCTAAACGACAAGACCGATTTGAAAAAAAAATTCTCTGTTGGAAAGCTACACTATTCCCAAATAACAAAGGCTATAAAAAAGAGATCGGGGCGAAGCCAGGGCAGGCCGCTAGTCATGTATATTACTGCAATGAGACGTATATGTATGTGTATGTGGTTGTATGTTAAATGCAAACGGCAGCTGTGAATCTGTGAAATGTGAGCGGTCTTGACATGAGCGTTGTCGGCCCAACTGTGACCGACAGTTATTCAATTCTCATACAATTGATATACATACCATTAGTACGAATATATTAAGCTATATCTTATATAGCGGCCCGTCCCGGCTTCGCACGGGGGGACTTAAGATTTTTTTCATAGTTTTACGATTGTTATGGGTAAACTATAAAAGATAGACATATGCTCTCGCGGACTTTTTTAAAGATAATGTTAAGATGAACAATTCACCCATAAAGCATTTTTGTATAACTTTAACTATATGCTCAGCGCACGCCACGGAAGGCCTCAGAAACGATACTTTTCCCCCGATTTTGAAACATTTTCGGTTACTGCTCCGCAACTATAAGACCTAGCGTGATATTATATAGCCTATGTTACTCGGGGATAATGTAGCTTTCCAAAGGTGAAAGAATTTTTGAAATCGGTCCAGTAGTTTCGGAGCCTATTCATTACAAACATACAAAAATACAAAAATACAAAAATACAAATGTTTCCTCTTTATAATATTAGTATAGATATAGATATAGATTATAATGATATTTTTGTACAAAGACAGGAGTAGAAAAATTTTAGACCCCCAGTGGGATTCGAACCCACGCCTATGCCTTTACTAGCGGCAGCGTGCTGAACCATTACACCATAGGGACCACTGACAGGTCATCGAATTTATCCACTCCTTTCAATTCAGTCTTTGTACTTTATTGTTTACATGCGAATTTTCGCTTCAGCGCCATCTGTGTGAAATGCTTTGCAACATTTAGCACACACGACATTTTTCTACTCTTGTTTTTGTACAAAAATATCATTATAATTAAAAACTAATGGTATTGAACCAAAAATATAAATCGAATTATCGATTGATAAATCGTAGTTAATATATCTTATATTGCTAACATAACGTTGGTGATATCTGACTAACTTCTATAGTAGACAAGGGCGTGCATTCCATGTAGGCACATGGGTATAAATGTACGGCCTACCCTGACGTAGTACATGCGCGACCCTCACTGCACTGATAGTAGAGGAATACTTATTGTTAGCATTGTACCTGTGTGAAGCCGGGTCTGGTTGCTTGTATGTTATCTATAATATGAATAAAAGTAAATCACTGATATATATGTACGCACATAACTTTAGATTGCACCGAATGATAATTCTTTTTTGTGTCTGTTATTGTCAGGACAAAGTTTGTATAGAAGAAAATTAGAAGTTAAAAGATGTAAAGTTAATATAATTATGTCTCTTTATATTATTTACTAGCGACCCGCCCCGGCTTCACACGGGTGCTATAAACCTTCCTCTTGAATCATTCTATCTATTAGTAGCGTGGTTTTTAAGATTTAATCGTACATAGGGACAGAAAAAGCGACATTGTTTTATATTATGTAGTGATAGCCTATAGGTTATTCTGATGCCAACATAGCTCCGAAACTATGTTATTGTAAAATTTCATTAAAAGCCAATAAGTAATTTTTGAAACTCAAACTCAAACAATCATTTATTCAGTCTAGGCTCTTACAGGCACTTGTGAATGTCAACATTAAAAATAATATTCTTTTTCGATTCAGCATAAAAAAACCTCTTGAGAAGAATCGAGAAGAAACTCAATGATGATAGAAAAAAGTAACAAGTACCTAACACAGAAATAAGAGAACAGTTAATTTTATGAAGTTATTTAGAGGATAATACTGTCCACTAAAAACTATTATCAAGTGTTTTTAATTTTTTAACAACTTCAAGAAAAATCTGGAAAAATGTAAAAACTTTAAAATAAAAAAGAATTAAATTTCAAACAATGCAAAGACGAAAGAGGACAATTAAAAAATGTAGACTCTTTTTAATCTCGCTTCTTTCTATCCTTTGTATTATGAGTAAACTTTGTCTGGCGTAAAATTAAATTAAGTATGTAGTTTTTTCGTAAATTGTTAGTAGTTATTATATTCATTGTTACGTAATTGAAGGTAAATTGAAAAGTGCTTTTTGCTAATTATGAAAAAATGTTTCACTAATGACCTGTCTTTTTTTATTTTATTTTAATAAACATGAAATAAGTAGTTTTATCACTTAGGTTGTAGTGCCTACTAATTACCAATGCTTTTGCGATTATTATACAAACCAGGTAGGTATAGCGTGTTTAACGCGCGTTTATTAATTTTTATGTTTACGTTTCGAAAACTTTATAATGCCCATATTCGTGCTAACGTTATGGAATCTGTAATGGTTCCGAAACGTCAGCCAATAAAATACGCGAGTTAAATCCGTCTGTAGTTGTTTCATTCCAAAGCCAAATATATTACAATACCTACGTGAACATTATATTAAAATTATAAAAAAATACAGAAGACGGACTTACCAATACGTTATATTTTTTTTAAATCGCATAAATATTTAAATATTTCATTGAATTAAAGTACGCAAAATAAATCATTAGAGAATGGTAAAATGCTTCTACTAAATTACATTACAGATTCAGAGAGCAAAGTCCTTTACATCAGAACCACTTTCACTGAGAACTTACGCAATTTTACACTTCTCTTTTTCCCGATTTGCGGACAACATAACAAGGTTTTCAATGAGATAAAAGAGCTTAGCATAGCTATCTTCGTTAAGTGATTCCAATACTAGTACCTAATTTATTGTATTCAGAACATCTGTCAAATTTGATGACAGTCAAACGACTGATTTGACAGTACCTATCTATAGAAGTGGGCTCAAATTTAGCCAAGATTCATCCGATCTCATTTTCCTGGTCTTAACTATTTCCCCATGGAGTTTAGTAACCGTTTTCAGTTATTTACTAAAACTCCAGGCATTCTGCAATATAAATCAAATAGTGTAATAAGATTTTACAACCAACTTAATAATTCAACCAAAATAGAGAGCGGTTTATAACCCTGGTAGATCTACCTAGTACATGCTTGGTAGATCAAAATAGTCTGCAGAATTATATACAGTGTTGCCAATTTAGCGATTTTGTCGCTAGAACTAGCGACTTTTGCTTAAGGCTTAGCGACCAAAAAAAAGTTTTGACGACAAAAATAGTTTAGCGACTTATCTGGCGACTTTTGGAGTACAAATTAAAACAGTTCTAGAGCCAAACTTTTTACGGTTATGTTTTAGTTTTAGCGACTTTCTGGCGACTTTTGACTATGAGTTTAGCGACTCGAATTTCTAGGAGTTGGCAACACTGATTATATACCTAAAACTCTTTTCTAAATTTTGTAGTAACAATAATACTTCTGTAACGCCGGCCTGCATTCCAAACCCCGGAAGGACAAAAGAGGGCAAAGATAATCAAAGTCTACAATTCCAGAGGGCACCCTCACCAATCTTTGTTCCAGATTTAATGTCGGCCATAAATCAGGGGACCGGATGTGGCCAAAAATTAATAGGATCCTGGCCGTAATGACCTATTGTTATTATAAAGACGATTAATTAATGAACAGGAAACTCGTTCGCAAAGTTATGATGGGAATATGACTAGTGGCTCTTTTTTCCACTTAGGTGTTACCATAATCTATAAATATATGTACTAGTCGGCCCCGGGGTCGCGCGTTCTTTTTTTATAGCCTATGTCACTCGGGAATAGTGTAGCTTCTAAATAGTGAAATATTTTTTTAAATCGTTTTGAAGCCTATACAATCCAAACAAACAAACCTTTCCTCGATAAAAAATATTCCCTATCATCTCCTGCTCACGGAATCAGACTAATTATTTTTTTATTGTGATTCTTTTAACAAGGAAAAAATTCTTATTTAAGAAACCAGTAAAAAATATATAAGAAATCTTTAATAATTTCTGATGCCTTCGCGGTTATTACACATTGGAATGAAACAACTATTAACGGATTTAACTCGCGTATTTTTATTTTATTTTATTAGCTGATGTTTAACTGTAAACTAAACTTTAGTTAAACTTTGGAATGAAACAACTATTAACGGATTTAACTAGCGTATTTTTATTTTATTTTATTAGCTGACGTTTATAGTTGTTTCATTCCAATGTGTAATAACCGCGAAGGCATCAGAAATTATTTAGTTAAACTGTAAAGAATCCGAAACGTCAATAAGAAAACTTTACTAAACTATTAGCGTAGTACTATCACAATGACAACACCTGTCAAATCGATTGATTAATGCAGCACTCGGCCGGGCGGGACTACATCTGCCGAGCCACTACTCTCTTATACATTGTAATAACCGCGAAGGCATCAGAAATTATTACTCACTTATAGTTATTAATTTTTTAACCTTAAATAAACTGCGCAGCTGCGTTGTTATTTCATACCTTATATTAAAGTTACTGTTTACCGAAAGAAACTACCTATATGTCCAATTTAATATAGGTTCCTAAATTAAACTATCATTTGGTTTCCCATATATTACCGATGTTAAAACTCAAGAATTGTTAAAACCAATATATTATAAATAACTCACGTTCCTAAATAAAAACTCAGACATATTTTGACAGTTGTTAAAATTTGGTATAAAGCGGCAAATCTAAAGAGGAATTTTTGATAATTTGTTGATGTAATAATTTCGAGATCTGCGAGGAAGTGGATTCGGTGCAGCGCTGCGTTTACCAACCCTCCTTAATGAATGCCAATTGCAGCAGAGTTGGCAAGTTGGGGTTTAAGACATAGTCTGGTTGCATTTTAAGATGTTTTTCTATTAACCAAAGTGTTTGCGGTTACGAGATTGTTACGGCTGTGATTATTACATAATAGGAATGCTGCTATACCATAATCATACTACACATATTATAGTACTTACTTATTTAAATGTTTTTACAGCAGTAATCTCGCAAACCATTTGTTAAAAAAAATAAGTTGCAAATTTTTCTTAAATTATTAATGTGCTCATATAACATAAGGCAACCCCTAAAATGTTGATATATATTTTTAAAAAAAAACGTCTTTTAAAAAGACACTCACAAAAACCTATGGTGATTATTTAATTTAAATCAATATAGATACCCACTTAGGTACTTACTCTTATTTGTGAAAGTACAAAAGCACACATATTATTAACAAATATCCAAATAGCTCTGCTTAATTACTTATAACATTTGAAGACCACCATTTCTCCAGATTTCGACGGACTTCAACTTTTTTTAAAGTTGTTTTATTTATTACTAGCGGCCCCGGCAGACGTCGTCCTGCCCGTCCGATTGTTTCGTCAAAGATCTGTCAGAGTCTTCTGTCACTTCTTCATCAGGCTTCATATTTTCCCGTTTTTTACACATTTTCAACTGTTTCTTCGCTTCTATTGGTCGCAGTGTGATGTTATATAGCCTAAAGCCTTCCTCGATAAATGGTCTATCCAACAAAAAAAGAATTTTTGAATTCGAACCAGTAGTTCCTGAGATTAGCGCGTTCAAACAAACAAACAAACTCTTCAGCTTTATAATATTAGTATAGATATACCCGCGTTTTGTTCCTAACTTGACACCTGTCAAGGCACACATGGCGGAGCTTGATGCGGCTGCTATTGCTAACATTAAATTAGTGCAATTTGATGCATTTGTGCAACTAACGTCAGCTTTGTTATGAGACGTCTCACTCGCAAACAATTTCAAGTTGTGTTATGGATGTTATTTGGTTCAGGGCCTATTTGATGATGTCTGAGTAAGTCTACGGTTTTGACAACATTTTTATGAGAAAATAACGTTTGAGTTCCAAATCCTTACTAATATTATAAATGCGAAAGTAACTCTGTCTGTCTGTCTGTCTGTTACGCTTTCACGCTAAAACTACTGGACCGATTTAAATGAAATTTGGTACAAAGAAAGTCTGGAGCCTGTGAAAGGACATAGGCTACTTTTTAACCGACTGCAAAAAAGGAGGAGTTCCACGCGGACGAAGTCGCGGGCAGAAGCTAGTATTTAATCATTTCTGACGCCTTCGCGGTTATTATACATTGGCATGAAACAACTTTAACGGATTTTACTCGCGTATTTCATTTTTATTGGCTGACGTTTCGGAGCCTTTACAGATTCCATAATCGTAGCACGACTGAGCTGACAGTAGTCTAAATTTAATGCTAAAGCATTAAGAAACGTCAGCCAATAAAAATAAAATACGCGAGTTAAATCCGTTAAAGTTGTTTCATTACAATTCCAAATATTTAATTAATATTTCCAATTAACTGGTTATGAGGATTCGCTATTTCATTAGTTACCTATTTGATATTTGGGCGATATTTCTATGATGGAATACCTACATTTTAAAGTCGATATTAAACAATATCGTAAGGCTCTGTAATATGTAAAAATCACAGTGTTTTTGGTGGCATTCCTCTATAACTGTTCGATTCATTTTTATGAAATTTTGTATCATATATATTTTTTGTGTGATTAGAATAGAGCAGAAAAAATCGCACGGCAGCTATCTATCTATAGGATACTATAGCCCTCTTCGCTTTGACACGTGACTATGAGATCACACTGCAACCTGAATCAATAGCAAATAAAAAATCGGGGTCACGCGGCGTACGCAAAACTTTTCTATTTTTGCGATTTTACAAAAATAGACGATTTCCTACTCGTATTTGGTAATTTACGGAACGTCCGCCAATAAAATAACGTAAGCGAGTTAAATCCGTTATAGTATTTCATTCTAATCCCTACTAATATTATAAATGCGAAAGTAACTCTGTCTGTCTATCTGTCTGTTACGCTTACACGCTAAAACTACTGGACCGATTTAAATGAAATTTGGTACAAAGAAAGTCTGGACCCTGATAAAGAACATAGGCTACTTTTTAACCGACTGCAAAAAAGGAGGAGTTCCACGCGGACGAAGTCGCGGGCAGAAGCTAGTGTGTAATAACCGCGAAGACATCAGAAATCAATGAGTACCTATCGTTTATCTTGCGGATATTTAACTATACATAGTAAGTACATACACTTACTATTTTCTAGGAAAACATCAAACAGCTTGTAAACTTGTAGAATATTCAGCGACTGTGCCGTTAAATTCGAGTGGGCATTTCTCCTAAATCGGCTAGAACACACAAGACTACAAACCGCGCCCGCATCGGAACATATGAAAGGTAAAGGTTCTAAATCGGAGATTGTGGCAGGCTATGCTGCGGGCTAACCACACATAACAGCAGATTCTGACGGGAGACTCTTTGAGGCCTATTTACCTACCTTAACTGAACCTACCTTTAACTGTGGGAGTTTCAGTGTATGTAGAAAAATAATTATCGATACTTTGGAATGATAACTTTAGACGGATTTAGCTAGTATTTTTTTTTTGGCTGACGTTTCGGAGCCTTTACAGACTCCGTAATCGTAGCATGAGCTGACAATAGTCTAAAGTCTTTTTGTCAGTTCAGTCGTGCTACGATTATGGAATGTCTTTTTTTTAAATTTTAGATGCTACAAATATATGTAGCATCTAATTTATTAAAAAAAAATGTGTTTAAACGTTTTTCTATATCTTATAATATTATATATCTATTTACTAAAAAAGGGAATAAATCTGAATTGGATAAGATTTCGTCATCATTTCAACTTATAAAGGACTACTTTCGTACGATTTTTGGTAAACTTATTTTAAAGCAAATAAAAAAATAATAGTAAGTATGCAATATAATGATATATTTCGTAATGTTCATACAAATAACTCTTATAGTTTACGTATTTGTGTTTTAGGGTTCATAGTAACTTGATAGTGTACTTTGATATGAATACGGTTCAGTAGTATATGTTTGCGTTGCGGGTGCAGCAGTAGTTGTACCTGATTCCATATAACAAGTATCTTTACAATTAAAGTGAGATACAGCATTCCTTTCAGCAAAAACTGACGTCTCATTACAACTAAACGGCTTAACACATCCCAGAGGCCTATCATCTCCAAAGATAGTACATATCTTCTTAAGATACAAATTGTCATCGACCCCAAAGATAGTATTGCGGTGAGAAATCTCGATTATCGGACTGATCGACATCAGATTAAGTTGTTGGTATTTTGATGATGCTATGCTCGCTAGATTGCCTCTGGAAGCAACGCATGAGCGGAACCTGTGGGGGTCTATTCCGGTTCTGCATAGGCAGACCTCGCTTTGTGTACCTGTAAGGGTAATTTTCGATTATCACAGAATAAAAGGTGTTGTAAAGCACTATAGGCAGATGGCGCTGAAGCGATTCGCTTGTAAACAAGAAAGTACAAAGACAGAATATTGTAGAAATTTTCGTCGATTCAACCAGTAACGACAGTAGTGTAAAGAGAAGCACGCTGCCGCGCGTAATGGCATAGGTGTGGGTTCGACTACCATTGGGGGTCTCGATTTTCTAGTCTTTTCTTGGTACAAATTAGGTATATCATTACCTACAGGATGAAAAGTTAGAAGACGGTTAGAAAAATGACGCGAATCGCTTAAATTGAAGTGATTTGGTACTTCCAAAATTAGCCTTAAAATATTGCGTGCTTGCCGTACTAGTAGGTACCTACATAAGTATCGTAAAAAAAATAAAGCAAAAAATACGTGATCTTTTTACAATCGTTTTAAGTTTTATAGTCATTTGGCCACTATCTACTCAGCTGAGTGCTTTTTCTCATTAGAGGTAGTAGGTAGGTATTATTCGAAATGGCGGCAACTTCGATAAAAGCAAATTCATATTATACCATAGTATTAGTAGTATCTTAATGTTACATATAGTAAATAATTTTCTTTTGATAATTCACGGTCATTGATTAAGTGAAAAGATTGTACTATGGATACAAGATAACGAATACATAAATTCATAAGACATACAAGACTCAGGTACAGATGCCAATGCTCATAACACTAACATCTGCCCCTAGCAGGAATCGAACCCGCAACCTCCGGTTTCGTAGTCAGGATAAAAAAATCGTCAGAAATGATTAAATAAATAGGTAAGTAAGTATTTAAAAAATCTTACCTTCAGCTTCACATTTCAAATACTGTGCCTGTAGAAAGGTGTTTTGTTTCATTTCCCCCAAAGCACACATTTGTGGCACCGTATACCTCCCACTACCCAGTAAATGGTAATCGACTGTTATCTCTCCCCCCACGTTATCAATTATCCAAGGGTAAGTTTTTGTAAAGAAAGTAGTGTCCTTACAGACATCTCCATATACAGATATGACGTAGGTGCCCCTGGCTACCCCCAGGGTTAATAAGAAACAAAAGAACAACATTGATGAACAGCAAATATAATGTTATGTGTTATTTTTTACCTTTATATAGATGTTTACACGTGTTTTAAGGGTCAGCGTTTAAAGACTGACATATTATTATTTAACTGCGCATCGAAAATAAATGGAAGTTTTGGAATGAAACAACTATAGACGGATTTAACTCGCGTATTTTGTTGGTTAATGTTTCGGAGCCTTTACAGATTCCATAATCGTAGCACGACTGAGCTGACAATAGTCTTATACTATAATTAGCTCAGTCAGCTCAGGCTCCGAAACGTCAGCCAATAAAATAAAATACGCGTTAAATCCGTCTATAGTTGTTTCATTCCAATGTATAACAACCGCGAAGGCATCGGGAATTATTGAATGGTAGTTACTTACTAAGATTATGTACCTACTGTTAGCTTTTGTAATAATATAATGTAGGATTTTATGAAGTAGTTAATATTTGTCAAGTTGAAATTAATCCAATGGCTGTTTGAACTTATCTTAGTCAAATAAAATGATAAAAAATATAAGTAAAAAAGAATAAGTCAGCTTTCGATGCCGGGAAAGCACTACGATTGTGGACAAATCCCCTCTTTTTCTTTAAAGCCCTCTATATAAGTAGCAATCGATATTAGCGAACGAACAAAACGAATGCAAAATCGAATCGCCATAAGCGAATGAAAACTGAGCATGTGAATTTTCGTTACCTTACGTCGCTGTCATACATATACAATTTTGCATTAATTATAATCTAAATCTATAAAAGCGAGGCTGACTGAATGACTGACTGACTGATGTATCAACGCAGGGCCTAAACTATAAGGGTTAGAAGCTTGAAATTTTGCACAGCGTAGGGCTGCACTAAGAATGATTTTTGTAAAATCACCCCCTAATGGGGTAAAACGGGTGTTCAAAGTTAGAATGAAACTTTGCCGTTTTTGAAGGAATTCAGAATGAAAGTTTTTCATCGAAAATCATGAAACTCATGTAAAATATTTTAGAAAATTCACCCTTTAAAGGGGTAGAAAGGCGGTGCTTATCGTCTGCAGACGAAGTCACTGGCAGAAGCTAGTATAAACTATTTATAAGCAGTACATAAATACCATTAATCAAGGATATAAAAGGCGCTTAAAAATACATAATAAACAGATAAAAGACATTTAAGGAACACAAATTTCATATAAAAAATCTTAGTTAGGTACTTTCCTACATGTCTTTAAATGCAATTTAATAAGCGTTCCCCTTTAAATTTAAAGAATTTCAACAATGATACAGGATAGGTACATGTTTATCTATTTAATATTTTTATCTATAATGACATACTTTAATATTATTTATGTCGTATTGACAATAGATAATAACTTTGTACAGCATTTTTGGAATAATACAAATGATTGAAATGAAACAACTATTAACGGATTTAACTCGCGTATTTTCATTTTATTTTATTTCCTGACGTTTCGGATTCTTTACAGTTTCCATAATCGTAGCACGACTGAGCTGACAATAGTCTAACGCTAAAGTCAATAAAATAAAAATACGCGAGTTAAATCCGTTAATAGTTGTTTCATTCCAATGTGTAATAACCGCGAAGGCATCAGAAATTATTATAATACAAATAATGTTTGAATTTTAATTGAAAATATAGGTACCGTATTAATATAAGAATTAACAAAGATACCTAATCAAGTATAAGACGACTTTAACTGAGAAATTTGGCAACGAAATATATATTAAAACGACTATTACACGTCACTGAAATTAAATTGTCATGCCTGCTTGTTATATAGGTACTTGAAATAACAAGAATGTGAATTTAAAAGCCCGAATGTAACAGTACCTAGGTAACGTTTAGTACAAGTCAATCACAAAACTACTGAGCCTTTACTAATAACAACTACCATTACTATTATATATTATTACTAGCTGTGCCCGCGACTTCGTCCGAGTGAAATTAGTACATTACGCACCTAGGCCAGTAAAATAAAAAATGTCTCAGATCACATGTAATTGTCGTCCGAGGCGAAGCCGAGGTTGACAAAAATGTGATCTGAGGCTTTTTATTTTACTGGCCGAGGTCAGTATACTATTTTTCTGTTCGACGAAGCCAGAAAGCGGAAATTTCAGTTAGCGAAGCGGCCACATAGTTGGCGCTTTCTGGCCGGAGGCCGGAAGTAGTTATTTTCCCCGTTTTTTCCACATTTTTCACTGTTTCTTCGCAGCGTGATGTTATATAGTTATATAGCCTAAAACCTTCCTCGATGAATGGTCTATCTAACAGATTTTTTCAATTCGAACCAGTAGTTCCTGAGATTAGCGCGTTCAAACAAACAAACAAACTCTTCAGCTTTTAATATTATATTATTATAGATTATTACCATTAGGCAATCGCAATCTCGTGCGCCTTTGTACATTTGTATTGTTTTCGCTCCTGTGTTTGTTTTGTTGTGCAATAAAGACTTTATATACATAGGTACCTACTATTTTTCGTCAACGACATAGGTCAGTGAGAAAGGTCAAATAGTAATTGGAATGTTGTTTTTCAGGTGCAACCTCTGAAAAATATCCGCTCATAAATTTAATTTGTCCGGCGCAAAACAAACTGCCAAAATGCGTGCAGCGCAGTCAACGATTAACTATGTTGTTTCTAGTGTTGTTGCGATATATCGATAAATAAAAAAAAATAGAAAATCAAAATAGGTGAAATGTTTTTAATAGGTATCTCCTTATTAGCTGACAATAGTCTAACACTAAACACTTTAGCGTTAGACTATTGTCAGCTCAGTCGTGCTACGATTATGGAAACTGTAAAGAATCCGAAACGTCAGCAAATAAAATAAAATAAAAATACGCGAGTTAAATCCGTTAATAGTTGTTTCATTCCAATGTGTAATAACCGCGAAGGCATCAGAAATTATTAGGTATCTCTTTATTTGAGATCACATTTCAATTATTTCTTGGGTGCTCATAAATTTTACAATTTTAATTATATTCTGTTTTTTACATACCTGTTAAGTTTGATACCAGGAAATATAATCATTATAGATACAAATTTTACATTTGGATATTTTCGAATGAGCACTAAAACACTCATATCATTTTCAATTACCTACTAAAATTAAAAAATAAGATCCCGGCTCAATGAGAACCTCCTTTTTAAAGTCGGTTAAAAAGAAAGTAGGTACTCAATTCGCTTAAAAGAAAAACAATAACCAAGAAGTATATAAAGATTACTCAAATGCCAAAAAACAGGCTTCTCTTATCTAACATGTAGTGTGCTTAAAATATAATATACATACTTACGTGAAAAAGTCTTATCGATATTAACAGTGCTCATCCCTCATTTTACGTGAGAGAACGTTCGGCATTTGACACAATCCCGATGAGAGCAATAATTTACCTCCCCCCTTTAAAAGTCACAGCACTATAGGGGTCTCCTAGGACCCCGCTACATTGGATACATTTCGCTCGTGAATATAAAAAAAATGCGGCATTTTAGGTCACTGGTCATCGTAAGTATCTATAATACGTTAAAACCTCACTAATAATGTCTGTTAACGTTCAATATAAGGTAATTTAACGATGTACAAAATTAACACGGAATAATAATCTTGCGCTTTGCCAATGCCTTGTAGGTATTTAACAAATATAAAAAGGAATAGGTAAATCATAATTTCTGATGACTTCGCAGTTATTATAATAATAATATATTCGAATGAAAGAAATATTTAAAGGTTATAATTCTATTTATTTTATTTGCTAAAGTTTCTAAAATGAGGTACCTACTATGCAAAATGTGAAATCACTTTTATGTTAGAATAGCGTCTCTTTTTGATTTCAATGTATATAATTATATTGACTTCCTTGCACGTGTATGCCTGTTCTCTTTGAAATAACCAAATTTAGTACATCCAACGCCATCTATACTAGACTTATTGAACTAACAAGTTTACATCCGCTCTCCACTAGGTGGCGCGGACTACCTGCATATTGGATGCAAAACTGGTAGGTTTAATATTTACGATAACTTTTTTTACAAATATTTAACTAATATATTAAGGTACATAATTTATATTTGTGCTAAATGCCAGTATATAATTATAGAATTATATACTGGCATTTAGCTGAAATAAGGTTTTAAAGAATTTAGAGTACCTACTAGCCGAGTTCACATAATGGTTTGTCAAAGTATTATGATGTATTGTAGGTATCGATTTTGCCTATATATAATAATATGTACCTATAACACATCACAGAAAAGTCCTTCATTCAAAAACTGGTAATGAAACAATCTCCCAATAATTTAATTGTTAAACAGGGTTAAGTAAATGTTTTTTAATGCATTTTTAACAGTAAAAATGCCCATTTTAATGTCTAATTGTGTCCTTTAGCCTTCCGATCCAAAAGTTAGAGCCATTGGGCTCAATTTATGACAACTCCTAAAAGTCGATTTGGAAAGTTCTTAACTAATAGCGACAGATTTTCTGACAGTTTTTAGGGTCAGATAATAGGGTACAGTCCCAATAACAGCGATAGGCGTTTAATAGGTACCTAGGTACCAAGGGCGTGCATTCCATACTGAAGAGATCTTGTTGCGCTGGTGTTGTTAAATAATACGTTTTGTTTTGTATTAATTAAATATTTATTAACTGAGCACACGTACATGTAAACGTGATAGATATTGGAAGAGGAAGTGGCGGCAGTGTTGCCATCGCATATAAATTTATATTTTATACTTTTAATGTTGCAAACACATACAGGCACAGTGTCATTTATGTATGGAGTGCCTGACGCCATACTTACACTCCCCTCACTGCACGTGCCTGCTAGGTACCTCGAGGCTTCGCTGTTCGTTGTTCATCATTCATTCATCATCATCATCATCACCACATCAACTGAAAGACGTCTACTGCTGGACATAGGTCTCCCCCAACGATGACCACATCGACCGGTCACTTGTCTTGTAGATTAGATTTATTTATTCCTCTTTATTTGATATATAATAATTACATAGATTTTATGTCACATTTGCACTCATAGCGTGATCGTCAAAAATATATACCTAAAAAAATAGATTAAATGACCTATTTTTACGTGTGTGGTTGCAGTGTAAATTATAAATAAATATCTTTGGACAATTCACACCAATTATATAGTCCCATTTTAAGTAAAGCTTGTGTTATGGATACTAGACAACGGATAAATATACATAAATACATATAAGACATCCAAGACTCAGGTACAGATGCCAGTGCTCATCACATTGACATCTGCCCCTAGCGGGATTCGAACCCGCAACCTCCGGTTTCGTAGTCAGGGCCTCTGACCACTAGACCAACAGGCCGTCTTAAATTACTATAAACGATTACCTAAATAACTAGTAATTCGATCCAAACGTAACCTCGCCCTATGTAAGTAAACATTTTTACTTACAACAACGTTTCTACCTAAAAATATATATTAAACCTGCCTATTCGCTTGCCCAATTTTATAAAGATCTGATAAACAATACCTACTTACACAAGCTACGTAGAACAAATATACAACACTCAACCGTCAAAATACACCCTTTTTAATGAATTGTTCCTAAATTCAATAATATATAAATATAATTAATATTATATTTTATTTCCGCGCACACTGATTATGTAACTTTAGTAGGCGTTTTAGGAAAACTGAAGACGATTTCATAAAATTAATGGCCGAAACTTGTACTACGTTGAATCATTTCGAGAAATGTAAACTCAATTACGGAAGAAAAATAATATAATGGAAATTATAATAACTAATCGGAACAAAAATAACATTATAATTTCTGATGCCTTCCCGGTTATTACACATTGGAATGAAACAACTTTAACAGATTTAACACGCGCATTTTATTTTATTTGCTGACGTTTCGTAAACTTTACAGTTCCCACATTCATAGCACGACTGAGCTCATGATAATATAACGCTAGTCTAATACGGGAACTGTAAAGGTATAGAAACGTCAGCAAATAAAATAAAATACGATAGTTAAATCCTAAAATTTCATTGTAATAACCACGAAAGCATCATTAATTGTGACATAAAGTAAAAAATTAGGTGGTATAATTTAATTCATGTTATTATATTAAGTAAGTAGATACGACCACATTCCCTAAATATTCGGTGCTCGTCTCAATTTACTGTAAAATTAACTACCTACGTAGTAATTACCTTTGACGTTTATTAATATGTACTTATAAATTTCATAATATGGTTTCCGATTTCCATTAATAGAAATAAATTTAACAAAATTAGGAGTTACATAACGACTTGGAATAAAACAACTATTAACGGATTTAACTCGCGTATTTTTATTTTATTTTATTAGCTGACGTTTCGGATTCTTTACAGTTTCCATAATCGTAGCACGACTGAGCTGACAATAGTCTAACGCTAAAGTGATTTATACAGTTATGCAAACTAGGTACCTTATATTTAAATTACAAATTTTGAAAAACAACCCTTTTCTAAATTATGAAATATTAATGTTACATTTTACGCAAAATATTTTACTATTATACATTACAATTAAAACCTAATAGGGGGCGTTACTAGCGCTTCGGAAAGACCATCATTACTGAGAAGAAACGCCGCAAGAAACTCACTCATTTCGTTCGTTATGTGTGTCGATGTATGTTCGTTAGTCTCGCTGAAACTCAAACGGTGAATCCCTACTAATATTATAAATGTGAAAGTAACTCTGTCTGTCTGTCTGTCTGTCTGTCTGTCTGTCTGTTACGCTTTCCCGTTAAAACTACTGGACCGATTTAAATGAAATTTGGTACAAAGAAAGTCTGGAGCCTGAGAAAGGACATAGGCTACTTTTTAACCGACTGCAAAAAAAGAGGAGTTCCACGCGGACGAAGTCGCGGGCAGAAGCTAGTTTAGCTATATTTGTATTGAAATATTCGTGATATTCGTATAACATTTCCAAAAATCGAATATTCTCAAAAACGCGGAACAAAGTTCGCTGGGTCAGCTAGTCTTATAAAAAAATCTTCGCAGTCTTAACCAAATATAATTTTAACTACGCCGCAGAGGCCACAAAGAGTTTGAATTTAATTAGAAACTTATTATAATTCAAAAGACCGCTGAAGCTTCCACGAGCTTTTTCAAAGCTTTGTTTGTGGAGTGTTGCTCGTCCGGAGCTTTTTATTTTGTTACACTTTTTAGTTTGAAAACTTTCGCTTGTCCATTTCACTACAATTCCTTCATCCTCAGCACTCTACTTCCTTAAAAGTTGAATTTTGGAAATAGCCTTTTCACCTTATACCTTATATAATGTATTTATTACCAACTAGCGACTTCACGGCTTCATACGGGTGCTATAAACCTTCCTTTTGAATCACTTTATCTATTAAAAAAACCGCATCAAAATCCGTTGCGTGGTTTTAAAGATTTACGTTAGTTTTATACATAGGGATATAGGGACAGAAAAAGCGACTTGGTTTTATACTATGTAGTGATAACGTAGTTACGTAATGAAATATAGCAGAATAGACAGAATATAATTTACGAGCGGCCCCGGCAGACGTCGTCCTGCCCGTCCGATTGTTTCGTCAAAGATCTGTCAAAGTCTTCTAACTGTCACTTCTTCATAAGGCTTCATATTTTCCCCGTTTTTTTACAAATTTTCCACTGTTTCTTCGCTCCTATTAGTCGCAGCGTGATATTATATAGCCTAAAGCCTTCCTCGATAAATGGTCTATCCAACAAAAAAAGAATTTTTGAATTCGAACCAGTAGTTCCTGAGATTAGCGCGTTCAAACAAACAAACAAACTCTTCAGCTTTATAATATTAAGTATAGATTCTGTAACAAAAATAATTGAATACTTAGGTAATACTTAAACATATAGAGAGAGAGCAATAGACATTAAGTCCCAGATGTTAAGCTACAAAAAGTGTTACCCTCGTATTTCGCAGGCTTCATATTAAATTAGCAACAAGCTACGTCAAAATAAATATGTACCTACTGAGTACATAATATTATTATTATGGAATCAAATAATTTGGCTACATTAAAATCATCTGTAATACTAAAAACTTTACCTCGAATTAATATAAGTACTTGAACTGCCTTGAATCTGTGCCAGGTCACGTCCGTGGATTTGCAAACGGTGAAGAAAATACGGTTGAAAATGTTTATTAACACTGTTACGAGTAACGACCACAAAGTAAATTAAATAATTGGGTCTGTATGTTTATTAGGGTACTTATTACGTGCTTAGTTAGGATTTGCGTTTGTCATTGTTATAGGTACTATTGCAATGAGTGAAGAGAGCTAGGATATTTTTGGGTAGGTATTTGAGGCAAGCTGAAATCTTGTCAAAGGTATAGCTTCTCCTTCTATATCTAACGTGACCATACGTCCCGTTATGACGTCACGTGTCCCGGTATCCCCGGAATCTCCGGGACGCAAAATTGTCCCGTTTTCCGAAAATAGAACAATTTTACGCAGTTCCCGAAAACGGTGTTCAAAAATCGCGCGCAAATTTCAGCTAAATTCAATTCTGCGATGTGTACCTGATCCTCTTTCATTTGATACCTCACTCGGGTATATAGACATTTGGTTTTTATCCTCACTTCCCCGCGTTTTTTATTATTTACCTGTAAATTGAACTAAATAAACCAATGTCCTTTTTTTAGTCAAAAAATAAATGGTCACGTTATCTATACCCCAATACGAAACTACAGATTTGGCTGGCACCTTAGGAGATTATAATTTTTATTCGTTGAATTATTTTATTTATCCTAACTAATATTACCTATAACTGCTAAAGTAATACTGTCTGTCTCGCTTTCACGCTAAAACTACTGAACCGATTTAAATGAAATTTGGTACACAGATAGTCTAGAGCCTGAAAAAGGACATAGTCGAATCTACATCTAATCTACTTTTCGAGTCGCGGGCAAAAGCTAGTAAGTTATAAAGCCTCTTAAATTTTATTGTTTATGTTATGTAGTTCAATGATAATGTAGTTAATAAGATACTTAAGGATTGCCAAAAAAGAGAAAACAATAAAACTGATTTTACAGTATTTTTCGTAGCAAATATTAAAATGCGAAAGAGTTTCACATTGCAAATGACAGTTGGAAAGTTCTGGAAAATTATTTCCGTAAATTTTGAGGCGGAAGTGAAAACGTCAGGAAAGTTTTCGTTGTAACTTTCAAAAATGTGACTATAAATAAAGTATTTTTAGAAGTATTTTGATGCGGCATAAAATGGTTTGTGAAGAATTAGAACCACGGTATATATTTACTTACTGACTAATACTGACTGAATAATAAATAATATTATGTAGGTAGGTACTCACATTACGCACAATCTTCTTAACTAGATTAGATTAATAATTTCTGATGTCTTCGCGTTTATACACATTGGAATGAAACAACTAACTATAACGGATTTAACTCACGTTATTTGTTTTTTGATGATGTTTCGAAAACTTTACCGTTTTCATGTTCGTAACTCGACTGAGCTGAAGCTAGTCTTTCGCTAAAAAAGGAAGAAAAATTGTGTCTAATATATGAAAAATGATTTTAACTCATTTATTATCATAATATTATTATTCACTTTGACGAGGAAATGTCCTAAATCTATTACAACTTTAAGATGTTTTAGATACTTACCTACTCAATGCTTAATATTATTATAATAATTACAAAGATAGCAGTCATGCGTTCTAAACAAACGATCATAATCATAATATTAATCATAATCATAATATTTAATAATACTAGTGGTCCCGGCAGACTTCGTCCCGCCCGGCAATGTCGATTTGACAGTTGTCAATGTTGCGTTTTGTTATACTATTTTTAACAAATCAGCTTAATATTTTTTTCTTTTTTTTACACTGGAACGTGATAAAAAGTATCCTATGTCCTTCTCCTAGCTCTGAGCTACATCCCCAGCAATTTTCAGACAAATCGGTTCAGCCGTTCTCGAGTTATAAACGGTGTAACTAACACGACTTTCTTTTAGATATATAGATAGATATGACACAATACGGAACAATCTACTTTTATCTACTTTTATTAATATAAAGTTGTTCACTAAGTTTTCAATCTAAGCCGGAACTGCTGATCGCTCAGGAATGCCGACTCTCAAAAATACGTATGTATGTATGTTTGTTTGTTTAATTAAAGAAAAACTTACAAAGAAAAACAACTCATGATTTCGGGGGAGCGAAACGATAGCGCCATATAATGTACTGTCAGTGACATCTAGCGGAAAAACTTGGAACTAGTTACCGCCTGTGTCGACTTAGATACCTTAATTCTATAGTACTCTACTAAAGTTAAACACAGTAAAATACTTAAGATAGTGATTATATAAATATGTTATGTATGAATTAGGACTAAATTATTTAATATTATGTCTCTTAGCACTTTTATTACGCTTACATAATAATATTATAATTCTTAGTCTTTCTTATTTAATAAAGGTATATAACGATAGTTTACTTTGAACTCACAAAATAACAGTTTACATAACATATTTTTGTTATTTATGTTTAATTTAATGTATATAATTTAATCCCAAAAATAATACATTAATTTATTTGACTACTAGCGCCGCTTTGTAAGGCTTGGTGGATTTCAGTGGAACTAAATTCTTAGGCAACTTGAAAACCACTCGGATGATACTTTCAACGCCATCTATCGGAAAAGCTCGAAAACACAATTTTCCTTATTATAACAAGTTTTAGTGCAAACCTAAATATGCAATAGGACCTGTTGATTATGAAAGTTTAGTTCATTTTCCTTATTTGTTTGTGTAATACTTCACAAATTTACCTGCCTCATATGGAAAGCAGTTATTTTGTAAAACTATTACTATAAGGAAATAGGTAGGTACTTACTTGATGCACAAAAAAAACTAATTAATGTACAAAAGGCGAACTTAATGCCATACGGCATTCTCTACCAGTCAACCTTTGAGATTAACAGAGAGCATGATAAATACAATATAAAATAGGAAGATATAACTCTACATAAATAAATACCTACATAAATTTATATATGTACTTAATCATATATATAGACTAGCGGCCCCGGCAGACGTCGTCCTGCCCGTCCGATTGTTTCGTCAAAGATCTGTCAAAGTCTTCTAACTATCAATTCTTAATAAGGCTTCATATTTTCCCCGTTTTTTAAACATTTTCCACTGTTTCTTCGCTCCTATTGGTCGCAGCGTGATGTTATATAGCCTAAAGCCTTCCTCGATTAATGGTTAATTTGTTGGATAAATGTTTTTTCAATTCGAACCAGTAGTTCCTGAGATTAGCGCGTTCAAACAAACAAACTCTTCAGCTTTATAATATTAGTATAGATAAAGAAAGTCGTTTTAGTAAAACTACTTTTAACTTAAGAACGGATGTACCGATTTGGGAAGGTACCTTATACCAGGAGACGGATACGGGATACTTTCTAGGCTTTAGACTATATAACATCACGCTGCGACCAATAGGAGCGAAGAAACAGTGGAAAATGTGTAAGAAACGGGAAAAATATAAAGCCTATATGAAGAATAACTATTCCGCGCGGAGGAAGTCGCGGGTACAGCTAGTATATCTATAAAAGAAAGGAGTTTTAGCCGCACCATGTACTAATAGGTACCTACTTACATTACAGAACCTTGTATTCTGTAAAGCGCGTTGGTGAGGTTAGGTTAGCTAATAGTAAATCCCAAGGCGCCTCAAGTCAATGATAATTGACTCACTGACATCAAATGATATCCAGCATACGTCTTACATACCTACCTACTGTTATAGGTACCTAGGTATTTGATTCATGATTGATCATCGAAGTAGGTACAAAAACCAATACCCAGGTCAGTTTTCATGCAAGTTTGCGTTTCGTTCGGTTGTTATTATCGAATATCATTTGTCTATTGACCAAGTTCCTAAAAGCTGTAATAAAGGCTGTACAGTTTTATACAGTCGTTGTACAACTAGGTAATATAGAACTTTTGGATTGCCTGGGCGTTATTTTACATACTTACATAGCTACCGAAGCTGGAATTTTGATAACATCGGTCTCTGGAAATAGAAAATATGTGTTATAGACTACCGTAACGTCCGTAACGTCAAATACACTGTACTATATAATTCTTGTGTGAACGATAAAAGCAGTAAGTAAGTACCTATGTATGAACTTATACTTATACGTAATTAATTTATCATAAACAGGTAGCACGTTTTGTAGCAAGTATTTTGTCGTGCGAGAAAGCTATTGTCGCTATCATAAACTTTTCTAAACGCCAGCAAATAAAATAAAATAGGTGCCTACATTAATAAATCTGTTAAGTAGGTACTAATAGTTGTTTCATTCCAATGGGTAATAAACGCGAAGGCATCAGAAATTATTATGATTACGGCAAATAATTTTGACCAGTTGCAACATTAAGTAGGTATGCGAAAATATATGACCTGATTTTATTTTCATATTTAAATTTTAAATTAATGAGTTCTGATGCTTTCGCAGTTAATGCACATTGGAATAAAACAACTATAATGGCTTTAAGTCGTAATGAAGCATAAAATCAACAACGCGAGTTAAATTCGTTTGCAGTTCTTTTATTTCAATATAATTATATATTTACCGAAATGTAATAATGTGAAAATAAATAACATAGCCTTAACACATTTGGTTCAGATAGATCTTAGCTTCTTAATTGGTATGTCTCATCACATTAAAGCGTTAGCATATCAAACCAATTGAATTGGTCCGTAAATAAAAATGTTTCGAATTGCAAAAGTGAAGCATACCAATTGATTTTACTTTTAAACCAAGTGCGTTACGCAAATAAAATAGCTATTTGAAGTTAATATTTTAAGTATTATTCGTTTTAAGTTTAGCTGATATTATTTTAGTCATATTTTTAGTTCATGCACAAACCATTGAAGCGAAATTTGAAATAATGTATTCATTCGAAAAAATAGTTACAGAATATGTTTCCAATAGTAAAAATAAATAACATTTCATGGGCGATTAAGGGCTTATATATTATCATACATAAAAGCAGGAAAGCACTATTAAAGTACCAACATTACCCTACATGAATGACAACTTACTCAGTAGATACTGAACACGGGCAATTTGATATTCACTCATCCGTGGCAACCCTATAGAGTGCCGTCTCGTTCTCGCACTAACCATTAGAGCGGGTGCGATGCGCTGAACTGTCAGGGCTGCGGTAATGGTTGGTGTTAATTATAACAACATCTTAACTAGCGATTTGCCCTGGCTTCACATGTACCTATTAATCACTGAAATTAACTTATTGTTTGAGGTACGATGTCAAAGTCCAGTGCGTAATTCGGAAAGAGTTTAAGCAGTCAGACCGACAAAAACTCAAGTAGGCAAGTTTATTTTATAAAATGTACTGAAAAGCCTTGCAAACAAATTATTATTGTGTGAAATTTGGTGTCGTACTTATTACTCAAATACCTATCTTATTTCATGAATGTGAAATAGTTTCTGAACCTTTTTTAGTCTGCATCTGAAACATAAGGAACTAAGGAACCAGGAGGTACCTTTGAGTTTTTGACATTAAGTTCTTAGCAAAAGTTTGTAAATATTATGCTTATAATATTTAATATACGTTTTATTATCAGTAAGTATATGTTTTAAATTCCACTACTCAACTATCAATGTTCATCATCAAAGAAAATAAATGGATAAGGCCGCGGAAATGGACAATAACTAACATACAGGTAACGCAGAATTTTCGCTACTTGAACGCTGAGTAACGAGAAGGTAACGTTTAGAAATTGTTTACATAATAGTATAACAAATAATAATATAACGGGTTTAGAATACTTATCTTATACGAAGGTATCTTTAAATACCAAATGCAATCAATTACCATCTAAGCTTATAGCTGGATAATAGCGTAGTGTTGTACCATTATCGACATTAATTCAAACGACACGACCGGTATCGATTCAGAGTCTGCTCGTAAATAGGGAGATTGCAGCACAGGTGCATTAGGGTTGGGCGTAGATATCGATATGAGAAATCAATTACTTATGCTTAAAAAAGACTTGTCAGTTAATTCCAATTAGAGAATACGACAGACCCATTTAAAAAAAATTTCATGCTCTATGCTGCAATTCATTTATTATATTTTGAGAGGTTAAGTATATTCTGTGTGAATAAATTTAACAAATAATGTTTAGGGGCGAATGATATTGTTGGTGAGAAATGGACTGTACTAAAAACAATAGGATAATGGAATATAGGAGGAATTTAATTAGGTAACTTTATAACGAACAGTACAACACAATATCAGAACACAATCAAATCAACAACTAAACTAAGTGACAATACAAAAACAATCGATTTATAAAAAAGGGCAATAGCCAATAAAAGTAAAAATATAAAACTATATACACACACAGCAAGGAGTTCGCAACAGATATTTTTAAACCTACTAATTTTGGATATGTCGGGTATGTACCATGTATGCGTAAAGGACAAAGCTTTTTAATGGCTAAATTAATTAATCAATCGTCCAGTAGAAAAATTAATCATATAAGAAAGTAAATTAAAAAGTATTCGTTAATTATATATTATTATTCTACTGAATAAACTAATTGCGTGAAATCAGCTTTTTAATAGACAATAAATAATTCATACTTAATATGATTTATCGATATATCGATACTTCATAATCCCTATAAGGTAACTTCAGGGAATCGGGGCAGGGTAATGTGAGTATATTGAAGGAAAATAGATCTTCGCGAGACCTAACGGTCTGGAATAGTCTAGTATACCTAACCTGGATCTAGACGCTTAGCTTATCAGCAGATTTTAGAATCTACGAAAATTGTTTTATGGAAATATCGGTAAGTACCTACGTAGGTTTAATAGAATATATTTGGAAAGAATATATGAACGATTTAATGTATTGTATTCTTGTTTTTATCATATGAAAAACATACATTTTTAGTTACCTATATGTAATAAAAATATTTAAAAACTTAGTAAGTACATACCTACCTACATAATTTTCGTCACTCGCAAAGTATTTAAAAAATTACTTTTAATTCGCGTAAGTATAATAATACTAGTAAAGATTAACTTTATTTCATTAATTTCCTAACCTCATACTTACATAAATACTTAATACAATTATGCATGCAGTAATTCAGTTATTCAAAGTTAAGACAGTAAAAGAAAGCGTGTTCCTCGTAAAATTGTGTAACCACGTGTAAAATACAAGATTCCAGTTGAAAACCAATCAAAGTTTAGTAAAGGAACAGTCGGATTGTCAGCAAAAGTCAGAATCGGGAGAATTTCGAGGAATAACTGTGCAAAATGATGATTGCTCTGAGAGTTTGGGACACTTCGGGAAAGTTCATTGAGGTGGAAAAATGTAACGTTTCGAAGTTTTCGTTAGTTTCATTTTCAAAGAGTTGTTACGGGGAAATCATTTGGTTATGCGGCTTTTGTAGTGTGTGTGTTATATTAATCGAACAGTTATAGTTAAATCCAACTATAGTTGTTTCATTCCAATGTGAACGGCGAAACATCTATACCTAATAATCGCGAAGCCATCGGAAATTATTATATTATAAGCATTTTAAAATCCGAATCCTAACTAATATTATAAATGCGAATATAACTCTGTCTGTAGAAACATCAGCAAATAAAATAAACTTAAATACGCGAGTTAAATCCGTTTATAGTTGTTTCATTTTAATGTGTAATAACCGCGAAGGCATCAGAAATTATGAAATACCTACCAAACTATTTCGACAATATGTAGACAAACAAAAGGACATTTTTATTATTGCGTAATATTAAATTCTAACAACAATGCAAAATTGGACAAAAAAATTGCGCCGATATGCGCTACGTGGTGTAAAAAACTTATACAAAGGAATGGAATAAAAGTTCCAGTGAAAAGAGCTACGAGTTTTATTTGCGATTGTGACGTTTTTCATGGATTTCTGGATAAAAAATAAATGCAGATTCTAAACCATTTTTGATTGGAAATGCCTAGTTTTATACGTTTTTGCATTGTTCGATATACTACTAATAGGTATGGATGGATTATTAAAATGTAAAAATCTGTCTTTTATTCATATTACACGATGTCGATTTTTTTCACTTCCCAAATAGTTAATTAATTTGAAAGTCAGTACACCCGTAACTGAAAGACATACTAATTAATTAATAAGATTGAAAGACATACTAGTTAAATAAATAATAATCTTTTGACAATTCACATCAATTAATCTAGTCCTAAACTAAACTTTTTTTAGCTTTAGCTTAGCTAGCTAACAAAACTAGCACTATTCTTGGATTTTAAAACACTAAGCTTTGTGCTATTGACCTAAAATATTATTTACCTACTTTGATCATAACAAACGATTAAATATTTTTTTTAAATATACTGAGCAATTCATATATAATTATTTAGAATGATTGTTTTCAGAGAATCAGATCTCAAGATAACATAAAAGAATCTTAATAAAATTTTAAAGGAAGATAGGTATCAAGATTAAATTCAATAGATTTTATATCCAATAATGATAATAAGTAAATAATAGGAAATTAGATCATTGAAATATTAAAGCACTAGTTTGTTCAATTCAAAATGGCGCCGTGTTGGTATTTTTTTTCCGAAATTATAACCGGCCAGCATTTTTTGATAACATTAAAATTTTACGCAACCTCTTTTTAGATTTAACTTATTTTTCTTCAAACTAAAGAAGATACTCCATCTGTCAAAATTGACCGGCATCTTATTTTATTGTTTATCTTGGCAGTAAACGTAAGTATGTACATAGTTAAGCCTCTCACCAATAGATGGCGTTGACAGTCCATGTAATAAATGTAATTTTATGCTTTTCCCGATACTAGTCATAAATCTACAATAATATAATAAAGAGGAAAGGTTTGTTTGGATTAAATAGACTCCAAATCAATTGGACTGATTTTAAAAATTCCTTTAACATTGGAAAGTTACATTCACTCTGAGGAACAAAGGCTATAGAATATTTTGAAAAAAATTTGGAGAGTAATTTTGCGATGTACCTACTTTAAAAATTGTTGTAGTTAATTTCCCATGGAAGTAAAGTAAGAAAATAATATCTTTAATAATATCTATATATATAAAAATGGATCGCAAAATGTGTTGGTAAGCGCATAACTCTACAACGCTTGGACAAATTTGGCTAATTCTTTTTTTTAGATGTTCGCTGAAATCCAAGGACGGTTTATACGACAAGAAAAATTCAAATGATTGCCGGGACCACCCTAAAAACAGCCCTTTTCTTTTCCCATACAAACGTTGTCTAACTAAAGTCAATTTGAACTTCGAACGGATAGGATGACGTCTGCCGGGACCGCTAGTTTGAAATAAAAAAATGCTAGCCAAGTGCGAGTCGGATTCGCGCAACGAGGCTTCCGTAAACGACGACGACGACGTACGAGTTTAAAAATATTTTTATTAGACATATGTAGGTAGGTAACTAAAAATGTATAGTTTTCGAAACTATATGTGCTAAAAGACGAGAAGTACCTATCCTGTACTTTTAATTATAATATTCTCACAAAAAGTGTCAAAAATTAGCGGCAATTTGCCGCATAAAGGGCTATATCTTTTGATTGCATTAGCTTAGAAGTTGGATTTTTCACATCTTCAAGTAGACCTGAGTATTTTACTTGAAAAGGGGTCTTGATAGACAGACGGACAACAAAGTGGTCCTATGAGGGCTCTTTTCTCCTTTTAGGTACGGAAGCTTAAAAATACTTAACTATCCAGATACATAGTGCACATAATAATATAGTATGTTGACGTAGGTGACCCCAAAATAGAGTAAGTAAAACGTAAATTCGTGTGTAAGTACTGCAGGAATTTTATTTTCTAAATGACAATGCATCATATCAATTGAAGTGAATTGCCCAAAGTTGTTTATTTATTTCAGTGAAGCAAGTATTTCTACGTCATTTGCAATTAACGCCCCAAGAAACATAATTGGGTCACGAAATACTTCCTCTCATAAAAAACATATGCTTGCATCCAATTTTCTCGACCTATAAAAACTTTTTCTTTATCGACGCTAGAAAAGATCTTTAATATTCCTTATACGGGGCGAAAATAATAAAAACACAAGGAAAGCTATTATAAGAAAGCTGTGCTCATTAAAGCTTACAAGGAACAAAGCGGTCTATTGTGGGAGTTCTTTAAAAACTTGTAGGCTGGGAGTTACTGGGAAAAAAAATATGTCACTTTGCACAATAACTTAAGATTGCGGTAATCACATAATAATATTGAAATAAGACATTAGTTCTTAATATTTTTAGGTCCGTTACCCTTATGACCTAACGTGAATCTACTATATTACCCCTCCTCCTGACGACCAACTTGCGCGCTAGTAGGCGCTACTCTGTGTTCAGACACTATGAATTTTTACGTTCGAGACAACTGATTGTTAACCCCCGTGAAATACATGTTTTATCCCAAGGTTATGAACCCAGGGAATAAGACAACTATAATGAATTAAACTCTACTCTTCAAATTCGTTGCGAAATATTTCCAGTCAAATATTCGTAGCAGATTGAACTTACGATAGTCTAACGCTAAAGTACCTACTTTAGTTAGATGCCTACCTTATAAGAATACATACCAACGTATGCGGTAAAATAATGATTTTACTTGTTGTAAAACAAGTCCTTAGCTAATAAAGAGGAAAATGTCGCCGGCTCCCGGTTTACATTCGAGAAACAAAGACTACAAAGCATACATATTAGCTAGGAAGACCTATTGCCCGGTGCCATATTGAACCAAACACTGCAACGGTAATTACAGATAACTATAAATAATACGTGCTGCATAAAGGTACATAAAAATAGGTCATGTAATATGCAATGTTCATTTTAATGTTAATATTTAAAAAAAATGTTAAATTTATTAATAGATCTTTACTCGGAGTAAGTGGCAGGCGCGTGCAGTGGGAGGAGCTTAAGTATGGCGCCAGGGTAGGCACTCCATATATTAGTGACACTGTGCCTGTATCGAATGCACGCCCTTGGTAAGTGGAAAGGTGCGCCAAATTGTACAAAACGCGAGACGTTTGAGTTATGGCGTCAATCGTCTAGTTTGACAGCTATTGTTCAGAATCGTATCATCACAAGATAATCAATCATATCGCTTGTTTCGTTCTTTGTGACATACCTTCCTATGCAGCTATGTATATAATGGAGATACGTGGACGAGACTAGGCGACCACTGCCACCACGGGCGAGATCTGTCGTGTCATGACAGTTAAATGACGAGTGATTGTGATAGTTTTTAACAAACTTTTAGAACAGCTTACAGAAATTAAATAGGTCGACAACACAGCTAGCACTTATCTACATAATTCAGTAAAAGGTGTTAAGATATTCGCGCTCGAACTTTTAAGGAAAAACACTAGACTTCATTGAAAATCTGGATTAAATCTATAATTACTTCTATATCACTAGTCGTTATACTTATAAGCAAGAAGAGAGAAGCTACAATTCTTTAAAAACTTTCCTCTTTGAAGTTGTACACAATTTTATAACTGCCACAGTTTGCCACGGAATTTGTTCTCTATTTTTTTTCCACTGAACTTACAAATTGAATACCACAGTAGTTCACAATGAGCGGACTCAATTTGCGAGAAACAATATCAGTTTGCATGTAAACTTGGAATTTGGTTTCATTTGCAATGTGTTCTTAGTAAGAAACAACGGAGACTAGAGACATGTAAAATAATTAATGGGAACTAATAAAATAAATAGGAACCTAACTAGTATAATTTTCATACTACACGCTCCGAAGGGATCCTGATCATAATATTCCGGAAAATCCCTAGACTGGAATCCCCAAGGTAGGTATGCGTAGAAGTGGCCGCCGTAAACAGACCTGACAGACATTTGTGACGTACGTGACAGTCGTTCGCGGATGTCAAATCCCATACATTTCGGTCCTAACGTTTAACGTTAACGTTGAACGTTGGGCACTTGTCTAGGGCCTCTGAAGGTAGAATTGCCGCGGAGACGAAGAACATAAGAAAGACCTGAAGCGAGTTGAAACACGAAACTCAGGACAGACCATGTTGGCGACGCGTTGTTGAAGTCCATCTAGGGGACATAGGAACTTAAGTCATGTACCTTGTTGGATATCAGGCGCGTGCAGTGAGGGTCGCGCATGTACTACATCAGGGCAGGCACTCCATATATTTATACCATTGTGCCTATATGGAATGCACGCCCTTGTTGAATTTAACCCTTCCTTCTACTGCTTCTACCGGTTCGCGTTTGCCAATCAAGCACTTCTCTTCTGGCATCGGCACCTACTACCTATTCTAGAAATTATTCTCCAATATTGATTGTAAGATCTATGTATTGACTGAAACTTCCCACGATCGATTTATATTACATACTGTTGAATAATGTTATTTGCTTAATTTCACACTTAATGTGTCGCCGCGTACTTTTGGTCGTGCGCCGGAACGTTTACCAACTAAACTCGTAGTCAGCTACCCTCCTTTACACATTTGTTTTTGACAATATACAGTGTAACAGTATAGAGACTACCCCAAGTAAATAATGTCGTTTATAAATAATAATTTCTGATGCCTTCGCGGTTATTATACATTGGAATGAAAGCATAAGACTATTGTCAGCTCAGTCGTGCTACGATTATGGAATCTGTAAAGGCTCTGAAACGTCAGTCAATAAAATAAAATACGCGAGTTAAATGCGTTAAAGTTGTTTCATTCCACTGTGGTTTATGCTAATCTACATTAATAAAACAAAGGTTAGTTATACCATTTATAACTCAAAAACGATTTTTTTTTTATGAAATAAAAGAAGGCTGTTTTTTACCCGACTAACTAAAATATGATTAGGATTTGTAAATATTTGCCGCCAGGATGACATCTGACAGAATCGCTAGTTATAATAATATAGACTATGGGCCCATGTTAAAAAAATGATGGGTCATTTGAACCACCAGATGACCTATGTAGAACGATATAAGACCATAAAATAATAAGATTTAGCATTGTGCCGTCACTTGTAAGCTGTCCAACTGAGTGTAGGTGAGAATTCAAAAGTACAGGTAGAGTGAGTACATTTTGGTCATATATTTTTGAACGGCATTGTTACCATCGATAGATCCATGAAAAATAATACTAAAACGCGTAGTGCCGTAAAAAAATGGTGATCCAAAAAGTCGGAATTTTTTTTTGATTTTCCGACAATTTCCAGGGTGAATTTGGTCATTTGATACAGTACGGCATCAGTTTCATACTATTTCAATACTGCTTCTAATCCATCATTCCGCAACGCCGTAAAAAAATCAAGCGACAAGGGGAAAAAACCGAAGGTTGCAGCCCCCTCTCTTGCCGTGGTCCAGGGGGTGATTTGATAAAGTACGGCTTCGGTTCCAAAACATTATCTAGCACTTAAAAGTACTATTAAAAATAATGCCGTCAAGAAATGATTGTTCATTTGAATGTATATCAATAATTATCTTAATTTCATCGTATTCTTGATTTATAAAGCTGTAAAATCATTTGATCCTGTACGGGAACTATTTTTCTAACATAATATTGTAAAATACAATTGTTATATAGTATTTCCGTTCAAAAGAAACTGTTCTGAAAAAAATTATGGAGAAATACAAAAACTGAAATTTTGCAAATTATTGCAGTAATTTAAATATCATATATTAATGAAATATAGCAGTTTTCTACATTGTATCCCATGTTTTAAATAGTATTAACATAAATAAATTAGGAAAAAATGATGCCGTAAGTACATTTTAATGCAGACCATATCTTTTAGGTTCATGAAAATGACGCTACCATTTTAAGGGTACTTTATGGCCATCTGATACAGTACGGCATTAACATATTTTTGAAGAGAACAATTGATAATATGATAAAATCACTATGACGTCTAACTGAAGTGAAACGGTTCCTCATCCGGTGCCGTTATGTCACAGACTTTTTGAACCAACGAAAATGTACGGCATATGAAAAAATATTATCTATGCATAAAATACTTTCGAAATAAATTAATTTGACGTTGTGTCAAATCACCCCCTGGACCATGGAAAGAGAGGGGGTTGCAACCCTCGGTTTTTTCCCCTTGTCGCATGATTTTTGTACGGCGTTGCGGAATAATGGATTAGAAGCAGTATTGAAATAGTATGAAACTGATGCCGTACTGTATCAAATGACCAAATTCACCCTGGAAATTGTCGGAAAATCAAAAAAAAATTCCGACTTTTTGGATCACCATTTTTTTACGGCACTACGCGTTTTAGTATTATTTTTCATGGATCTATCGATGGTAACAATGCCGTTCAAAAATATATGACCAAAATGTACTCACTCTACCTGTACTTTTGAATTCTCACCTGCACTCAGTTGGACAGCTTACAAGTGACGGCACAATGCTAAATCTTATTATTTTATGGTCTTATATCGTTCTACATAGGTCATCTGGTGGTTCAAATGACCCATCATTTTTTTAACATGGGCCCATAGTCTAATATATGAAGCTAGTTACCTATATATGAAGCGGAGAGGAAAGTAAACTATTTATATTTTTATTTTTATTCTTCGATCAAATTACTTAATACCTAAGTAGGCAGGCCTTATGGAGCAAAAAGCATTTTCCATTTTTAACTGTATTGCTTTGACACGAAGGACTTCATATAACATTAGGGATGTTTTTTAAAAGTTATTTTATTGAAATTCTGCTGTTAAATAATAATACAGTAAATAAATAAATATGGGAGACTAAAGTTCTCTATGGTTGAACCTCGTAAATACCTAATACAATACAGTACCAATTATGTTTATTGATCACCAAACAAACAGAATCTTACAGAATTGCTAATAATCAACCTCCACCAGACTCCATTTGATTATAGTAAATAATTATCGTCTCTACTGTACAAAGCTTCACTGTGTACTCGAGAGGAACTTTCCGGGAACAATCTGGGAGGCTGCGGTTCCAGGCGCTCTGACTTTGACGGTGCAAATGCTTGGGGAAATAAAATAATTGGTTTTAGGCCCCGTTTTTGTTTAACAAACGTTTTCGGTTACAATGGATTTTTTCGTTTGTAATTGAAGGGAAGAGTAATTGCATTGGAATATCGCCGGGAATACTATATTTTTGCAAAAAATATACACAGTCTGCGCAATATGAGTATTTTACACAATATATATCAATCTATACTAATATTATAAAGCTGAAGAGTTTGTTTGTTTGAACGCGCTAATCTCAGGAACTACTGGTTCGAATTCAAAAAATCTCTTTTTGTTGAATAGACCATTTATCGAGGAAGGCTTTAGGATATATAACATCACGTTGCGATCAATAGGAGCGAAGAAACAGTGGAAAATGTGTAAAAAACGGGGAAAATATGAAGCCTTATGAAGAATTACTATTCCACGGGGACGAAGTCGCGTGCACAGCTAGTATATTATATACTTACACGATATATTTATTATAACTTATGGTTTTTTTTTTTTATAATGAAATATTCAATTTATTCAAGGGATATTATGTTTATGTTATTCTTATGTATAAGTTATATTATTGTCAGGTTTCATCAAAACCCATGTACCTATTAGTTTATGCGTGAAAGAGAAAACAACATGCATCTAAACTTTCGCGTTTATAACATTATTATGAAAATAAAATTTACGCCTCCGCGGTTATTACTTATAGCCTAAGATCCCACCGCAAAATTGTGCAGGTATCTGTTTTTTTAATGAAACTTCGTTAAATGAAAGATGAGTAGATATGTAATGCATTAGTTTCGGGTTGCCTGTAAAAAATTAGCCGCAATCATTTTTGATTAATTTTTTTGTAATTAATATTTTTGTAGGAATTGCAGCTATATGTTTTTTAAATAAAATATACGTCATTTTGAAGGAAAAGATGTGAAGAATGTAAAAAACAATGGTTGCCAACTCCCAGTCAGCCGCAACTTCAGGGTTGCCAGGTGTAAACAGGTACATTATTGTTGATTATGTGCTGACATCTGTTTTTTAGATAAATATTATTTAAAATTAATCTATAGTATTTATTGTTCATGATAATCCATGGTTGCCAGTAAAAAAAAAAGCCGCAAGCAGTGGTTGCCGTGATTTAAACTTATTATTTTCGCTTCAGATGAAAGTGAGTGAGAGGGAAGGAATGCACAGACCGTTTATTGTTATAGACAAGGATGTAACGTAGTATAGATAAAGTAATCATGTTTTTTAATTCTTATCTATGAAGCATGGATTTTTGAATATGACAATGTTTCTTGTATAAGAAAGGAATCTTTTTTTTTTCCAAATAACGTTTATTGAATATTTAAAGAAAATCGAATTACTTTCACTCATTCTAGAAAAAAAAAATTCAAGTAAATTTTTTGTGTTATAAATATTATGAAATTTATATTTTAAAATAATGAATATTGATTAATCAGAGCAATGGATTATATAATTATGACATTAATGAATTAACATTTTTTTTAATTGAAAAAATATATATATATTAAAGTTTTTTTTTCAAATAATGAATTAAAAAATATACTTATTTTAAATATAATTGCTATAATTACACATTGTTTTCAATTATATTTTATACATTTTCCGAATCTGTATTAACGTTATCTGAATCATTTAATTGCACACAACATGGATCTGTTGCATTTTGCCACATAGGTACTATTTATAAAAATGGTCCGCAATATTTTCTGTTTCAATTACTTCCAACAAGGCGGAATTAGTTTCGAGTCAAAACGAGTAACTTTTTTTAAGTTTTTGAAATATCTGACATCGAGCGTTATTTACCCCAGTGCATTTTTTACGCCATAATGAAACGGGTTTTGAGTTATGAATGCAGTTTTATTAAATAGATCATGAGGAATACGGCAGTGCAATCCATTTTGTTAAAAAAAATCGTAGAATATTCTAGAGCACAAAATTGGTTATTGCTTTTTTCCTATGTCAGATTTGTATTTTTGCATTAATGTGTTAAGCCACATATAACACATTATTGCTTATTTCCCATGTCAGATTTGTATTTTTGCATTAATGTGTTAAGCCATATCACATTAATGCAAAATTCTAATTTGTTGTTTTAAAACGAATAGGTACCTATACATATTATGCACTAATTTTTAGAAAATGTAATAAAATAAACAACTAACGCATTAAAACTTTAATGTAAATACTTATTTATTTAAAGTTTTTATTGTTGTATAACATGTATCAAATAACATTATAAGTTCTGCTAAAAATGAGAAATAGGTACAAGTTAACACTTTAATATAGTAGGTACGAAGTAACGTCATAAACACAGATAAAGAAAAAAATACGAAAACCATACATTTTTAATGACATCATTAAAAAGTATATATACCTACAGGTTATTTATAGTACGGAACCCTTGGTGCGCGAGTCTTACTCGCACTTAACCGATATTTTCTTATATACATCATTAGAACTAAACGTGTGTGATACAAATTAGAATATTACACATAATAATATTATAGAATGTACGAATTGTCGCCACAATTTATCAACTCAGGTAGAATTAGAATTGCATAAAATAGGGCCCAACTTCGCCGCTAATTGTGTACAATTTTCATCATTTTTAGCTTTTAAAATAATAAGTTCAAATCACGGCAACCACTGCTTGCGGCTTTTTTTTTACTGGCAACCATGGATTATCATGAACAATAAATACTATAGATTAATTTTAAATAATATTTATCTAAAAAACAGATGTCAGCACATAATCAACAATAATGTACCTGTTTACACCTGGCAACCCTGAAGTTGCGGCTGACTGGGAGTTGGCAACCATTGTTTTTTACATTCTTCACATCTTTTCCTTCAAAATGACGTATATTTTATTTAAAAAACATATAGCTGCAATTCTTACAAAAATATTAATTACAAAAAAATTAATCAAAAATGATTGCGGCTAATTTTTTACAGGCAACCCGAAACTAATGCATTACATATCTACTCATCTTTCATTTAACGAAGTTTCATTAAAAAAACAGATACCTGCACAATTTTGCGGTGGGATCTCGGGCTATTACACATTGAAATCAAACAACAATTTAGCGTTAGACAATCGTCAGCTCAGCCGTGCTACAAATATGGGAATAAAGTTTTAGAATAAAATAAAATATACGCGAGTTAAATCTGTTATCTATAGTTGTTGGATTCCAATAGACAGTGTTGATAAAAAAACATAATAATTTGTAGTATATTTCGTTGTTAAATTCGTGCATAAGTACGTAAAAATTCACACCAATGAACTTTAAGTGCCGGTGATGTAAAAAATAGGGAATTTGACATTGATTTTTTGTAGGAAATATGATGTCAGCAAATGTAGTTTCTTGCTGTAAGACCATTTTAAGATAATACTACCTACTAAAATTAGAATATCTACTTACCTACTAGGTGTATTCAATTGGAATTGAATATTAATGCCTATAAAAAAATTAAGATTTTTTTTTAATTTTATATACCTACTTATAGGTACTAGTAGGAATATTTTCAATCATTTTTTTGTTGGATTGAATACAAAAGGTTTAGGTACTACAAAAGCGGACTAGAGCGAAAGTACGCCGTCCCAAAAGTAAACATATATTTAGGTAACACATAGTTTTCCTATATTTTACCTACCTGCATAAATGTTTTAATTAATTCTACTAGCACTATTTATTAGTATTTCGCACCAAAAGGCGACCTAACCCGATACATTTCTGTATTTCTGAATTCGCCGTAAACAGTCCAGCGTAGCTTATTCCAATATCACCACGCAAAATTAAAACTAACACTTTTATTCCTTGCGCAATAAACTATAATAATATTTGAACCACTATTTTCCCCAAATGGCGACCTATAGCTAGTTATCACACACATAACAGTGTACGTTTAGCCGCGTGACTTATTTTATAGGTACTTTCCTACAAATAAAAACCGGCCAAGTACGAGTCGGTATCGCGCACGAAGGGTTCTACCTTTTCTATAATAAATTAGGTAATTTGATTTATGACGTTTAAAAACAAAACTACTGTCTAGATCTCATTCAAACCAATTTTCTTTAGTAGTTTGCATAGTAATACACATCATATATTTTTTTCAGTTTTATCATGCCCATATTTTAAAAGTTACGGGGTGGGGGGACACATTTTACCACTTTTGAAGAGTCTCACGCAAACTATTCAGTTTAGAAAAAAATGATGTTAAGAAACTCAACATCATTTTAAAATAGGTACTTATCCATAGATACCCCACACGTATAGGTCTGATAAAAAAAATTGAGTTCCAGTTCTATGTATGGGGAACCCCAAAAATTTTGGGTTTTTTTCTGATTTTATTTTAAAATCTTAATGCGGTTTACAGAATACATCTACGCACCAAATTTGAATAATGTAGCTCTTATAGTTTCGGAATAAACTGGCTGTGACATACGGACGGACGGACGGACAGACGGACAGACGGACAGACTGACAGACTGACAGACTGACAGACAGACAGTCATGACGAATATAAGGGTCCCGTTTTTGCCATTTGGCTACGGAACTCTAAAAATTGGCATTCTTTGAAAAAAATATCAACTCAAACACAATTCATCAATAAGCCGCAAAGCGATTCGAATCGAATTTATTATCGAGATTAACCCTTTTCCTGCTAAAGAAAAACTTGGGGAAGTACTCAATCACAGAGCGCAGTGAAGCAAGGAACGAGTGACGAGTGCGCGCTGTTCCAGTGATGGAACCCTTTTGTATCGGAAGGGTTAAGTTTTATTTCTATAATGTGTTTTAAGTAGGTATATGGCACAAGGTAGTACAAAATGGATTTATGTGTTTTTTAACCTTTTTATTTTTGTTATTATGATAGTAGACAGGTGTACAAAATAAAATAACTTATAGATACGTAAGTCGTAAGTAATGCAAAAGTTGTGTAACTTGAACTTACAACATTCCTGGCCATCTCTGCTATTAACGAATTTAAACGGACGGCCTGTTGGTCTAGTGGTTAGAGGCCCTGACTACGAAACCGGAGGTTGCGGGTTCGAATCCCGCTAGGGGCAGATGTCAGTGTGATGAACACTGCCATCTGTACCTGAGTCTTGGATGTCTTATATGTATTTATGTATATTTATCCGTTGTCTAGTACCCATAACACAAGCAAAAAGCTTTGCTTAAAATGGGACTAGATAATTGGTGTGAATTGTTCAAAGATATTTAAAAAAAAAAGATATTTAAATCAGTTTTAAAATGACTCAATTACAACGACCGACAGTCGGATATCAATATGAGAACGATAAAGTTTTCGAAACGTCTCCAAATAAAATAAAAAACGTGATTTACTCGTAAATCCGTTAGAATTGTAATAACCGCGAAGGCGTTAGTAATTATTAAAATCAGCCTATTTTGTGACAAGGGGGGCTAGACAAGTGCCCAACGTTCAACGTTAACGTTAAACGTTAGCACCAAAATGTATGGGATTTGACATTTGTGACGTAGGTACGTGACAGTCGTTCGCGGATGTCAAATCCCATACATTTTGGTCCTAACGTTTAACGTTAACGTTGAACGTTGGGCACTTGTCTAGGGCCCAAGAAGAGCGGAATCAAAATATAGCTTAGGCTCTACTATATTTCAGTGAAATATTCTACGATTTTGTAAGTATGTTAAAAGTAAAACACAACACCTTAGTGGATCAACTTAATATTCAAATGAAGGTAAACAACTACAAATAAAGAACATAAGTGCATATTGGCATTGCATTTGACATTTGCATTATTAATAGAAATCTATATCTATACTAATATTATAAAGAGGAAAGATTTGTACCTATTTTTGTATGTTTGTAATGAATAGGCTCAAAAACTACTGGACCGATTTTAATAATTCTTTCACTGTTGGGCGTGAACGGGTGAACGTAGCTTACGTTCACCCTGAGTAACATAGGCTATAGAATATTTTGAAAAAAAATAGGGATCCGTGCGAAGCCGAGGCGAACCGCTAGTATAATATAAGCGTGATATTCAAAACCAAAAACATGATTACGTCACAAGTTATCTCTTACCGCATGCAATACTGGATCCTAAAGGCCGCCAGTCACTTCAGTATTACACTCAACGTCGTATCGACAACACAATGTTATAATATTTTATTAAATAGTTAGTTATTTTTTACGTTACTTGTGATTTTAGTTTAAAGTTTATTTTATTTAAGGTAAGGGTTTTGTTTGTTTTTTTACACTTTTCTGGTATTTTTTGGATCTTTTTAGTTAATCCTTATAGACAGATAAAAAGTATTTTAATGTAAAACTGAATTTTAAGTGACTTAATAAATATAATAATATCAAAAATATATTACTTGCATTATAAAAAATATATTATTACTTATGACTTGATTAACGTAAATATTTTGAGTAATTTTATTTTAATTCATTAAAAATAAAAATATACACGTAATTCGTACCTACCAATGTTCATTTATACAAATTTTATTTTAACTGAATATGTATACAAACGACTTCACTTATTATAATTAAAATAGCAAAAGTAATTTATTATTCAGATAAATGTTAATACTTTATACACCACAATAAAACAATTTAAAAGAAACACTCATGGAATTAATTTTGTGAATGCAAATTTTTATACATGCCCCAATATCCCGTTTAAATTATAAACTCTTTGTCTCTATCTGGTTCCAAAATAAAAACAATTTTCAAATCCCACTGCTTTGTCACAAATGTAAAAGCAGAACCAACCAACAACACTAAAAAAGATATAAATTTTAATATGCATGACAACATATATATATTTTTATTAATACCTACTTAAACGTGCTAGAAGTACATTCACAGGAACGCTAAAACTTCATGTACATCTTTAAGCTATTTAAACCTATCTGGCCTCTATTCACCATCGCGACAATGTCGGTGACAGGTGACAGGTGACAATTATGTTTACACTACAAATGCAATGAGAATCTACTCCGATTGGATTCTTCTACTTCTAAACTAATATAATAAAGAGAAGGTTTGTTTGCTTGGATTGAATAGGCTCCAAAACGACTAGGCCAATTTGAAAAATTCTTCCACTATTAGGAAGCTACACTATTCCCGAGTGACATAGGCTATAAAAAAAAGATGTTCCGTGCGAAGCCGAGGCGGACAGCCAGTTGATTATAAATGCATTTTGTAAAATTGGGGGCCTTATTTGGATTAAAAAAAGAAGAGAAGCTTTATTTATAGCAATGCCCGAAAACAAATAAATAAAAAAAATGTTTTACGGCACTAAAAGAAACACTAAAACATTTTATGTGTACCATGATACACAACATTGTACCTTAACTTCTACTAACAACTGTCAAATTTGTATAACATAAAGTTAAGAACGAAAAATGAAAAAAAAATTGGGTACAAGTCTCAAATTTGATTCTTATTTAAATATATACCTCATTTGCGAGGTGCTGTTGTAAGAAGGTATATACCTACCTCTGCTAAAAAAGTCAAATACTAAGTAGGCAAAATAAATAATACGACATATAGCCTGCTTGGCGACCCTGACAGTGAATTTAAAGGTCAATCATTTATTTTTTACACTGTAATAAACTCAACCTGTCAGACTTTTAGTTCTTCTCAAAAGTTAATAAATACAAAAAGAGTAACTAGGCTATAGCGTTAGACTATAATCAGCTCAGTCGTGCTACGATTATGGATTATCATTAAGTAATTAATAATATAAGTAATACTTAGCAAAGTATATTATAAATTATCATCATAATTAACTGATTATCGAATGTATAAAATTTAATGCCATCATTATTGTCTAAAGATTTGGAACATATTTAAATTATTTGACCACCTAACTATAAACATTTTTGGATAAAAAAATAGATATGAAGTAAAAAAACGGTTCACTCTGTTTAACTATTTATAACCTTGCATGTTATATTTGACTAACTTCATCAACTATTGCCAAATACATAATAAATGCAATATGCAAGTAGAATGCCGTTGTGACATTTTAATGCAATTATTTAGGATGAGCAAAACTAATTTCAACTCCCATTCAGTTTGACTTTGCACAATTCAATTTATTTGTTTTTGAGTAAGTACAATTTTTTATCTAGTAAAATATTAAACTGAAATTAAATTGGACAATATTTTTTGTGTGATCAAATATCGTTTTCTAAATTAACGCTATATAAGTACGCACAACGCTATAATCAAAACTATATATTGAATACATATTTTAGTTAGACACTATTGTTAAGTGTGTAATTTGTGTGTAATAATTTTATGATACCTATTACATATTGGAATTAAACAACTATAACGGATTTGATTCAAGTAATTTATTTTATTTGCTGACGTTTTAAAAACTTTTTAGTTCCCAAATTCGTAGCCGATTGAGCTGACGGTAGTATCACACCAAATTTTCGAAACGTTAGCAAATAAAATAAACACGCGAGTTTCATTACAATATTTGTTAGCAGTTCGGGACAACCCGTGGTATTTATAATTAAGTCACGTGATTTTCGATTTTTTTTGTAAATATCAAGGTCGGTCCACTGTATACAGACTGTAATATTAGTGGATAATTATTTTAATTCGTTAGGTACTTACTTAACAATTTAAAGTTTAAAAATGGTTTCATCTGCTAGTAAATTAGCACAATATACCAAATAGCTCATCCAAATATAAGTAGGAAGTAAGTATAAAAATCTTCAAATCATTAATCAAATAATTCGCTTAATTGCTACAAATTTGTCGAATAAATTACGTAACTGTCAAATAGCTAATTAAAGATAACCGTAAAATTTAATCAACATACAATTTAACAATGATAATCTAATGACCCAATTAACTGTTCCCTACTGTAATCGCTTTTTAACCACCAGACGATGGCGGATATCAGTGGTTAATTATAAACCGGTTTTAGTTGGTTCATGTTTGAATTAGACAAGTTTATTGCGGTACATATCGCTCACCTAGATCTAAAGGGAGCTAACTTAAAAACCTGAAGGTTTGAGTTATGCACACCATCGAATCCTTACAGCAAGACCTACCTTTTAGTTTCTTAAAGGAAGCCTCCTCTCAGGACTCTCGCCACCCGTACGGTTTTGGAGTAAAGGCCCATTAGCTGCCCAACTGCGCTTCAGTATTCAGTTCGGAAAAAAGCTAGCTTCTAGCATCATATAAAAAGCATCTATACACAAAACTCCTGCGTTCATATGGACATATTAATCAGTTTTTCACCTCAGAAACTCTTTGAGTTAGCTCCCTAGAGATCTAGATGTGCGATATAGGTTTTATATGCTCTTATTTTTAATAGTGCATTTAGGGAAAATTAGACCACAAAAAGGCAATTAGGAGAAATAATTCGCGCAGTTCTGAAAATTTATCACGACTGTTCCAAGGGCAGATGGAATTCGTCGGACACGTATGTTGGTTAACCTGGTCCTTCTGTGGACCTCACCTTTTCTCAGTCATTTTTCTAATAAATTAACTCGGGATAAAGCAAATTTTCCTAGGATAGTTATTAAATACGGTATGTCGACATCTGAAAAATGTAAGTCTCATTTTTGCGACATTTTTATTCTTTGTTGAAGGTTGACTCGTCGACACGTCAGTTGTCGTTCGCTCGCTTTTGTTGTCGATTTCTTATCTAAGTGGCGTCGTAAATGTTCAGCATAGAATTAATCATTATGGCCGCTTCGACACTCGCTCCTAAGAGTCATATTAACCTAAAATATATTTATTATTTTAACAGTTAACTAGTATAGGTAACCTATAAGTAGGGGACGGGTGCTCAAAGCGGGCACCGTTCCCAAAGCGGGCACTGCTCGTAATATTGCCGTTCTAAATAAGAACATGTTCGTTAATTGCGACAGTATTCCGCGCCGCTCGCGCAACTCGCGTCATTCGTCCTTCTCATCTGCGAGCACGCTGTTATAAGCTACGCCAAAAAAATGTTTTTAGCTGCTTTTTGTAAAATATTTTTACATATGTTTCGTGTGTTCTCTCACTTTTTAAGCTTGCAATACTAATATCAAAGCATGTTAGTTGTTACTTACTTATCAGGTCGCAAAACTGTTGCTTTAACCTCCACGTTTGGTAACATTTATAATTTTGATTAGCTGGCATATTTTAAATGTCAAGAAAGGCAAAGTGGTCAGGGCAATGCGGGCACTGCCCGATCTATGAAAAACAGTCAATGTATTTTTTTTGTAAGTATTACTTACCTACTTACAAAAAAAATACTTACTGGCTGTTTTTTCTTTAGATTGAAGCTGTTAAAACAAATAAAAACGAAGAGCTGACTATTAATAACCCAAAAAACAAGAAAACTAAACCTAACCCAAAGAAAATAAAAATTAAGACTAAGCCTGCCGAGCACTATCGTTGTTTTGAATTCACAATACTGCTGAGAGATTAAAATAGATAATTTAATCGATATATATTGTTTTTTTAACTATGGCTATCCCATTTTGGTTTATAATAGCCTATGTCCGTTTTGCCCTTAGCGCGTGCCCGCTATAGGCCACCCCCCAGGGCAAAGCGGGCAAACGTAGAGGTTTCATAAATTGCTTATAATTATTTTGTCTTTATTTTTTTGAGGAAACGGACATACGGATATCGAAGAGTATTAAATAATGCACCTGGTCGTAAAGAAATTAATAATATTACTAAGTTACAAACCATAAATTTTTCAACTTTCCCTTAAGGTGCCCGCTTTGAGCACCCGTCCCCTACGAACCATGTAAGTAAAACTACAAAAGTGGGTATTGAATATGAGGTCATTGATCTAATAATTTCTGCGCATTTTTTATCATTGCCTTTATTACGTTATCGTTTTTTTGACCCGTCCTTCATACGGGGCAAAGAAACAATAATATTATCATACCTTTAAAATTTGCCTATTTGAACAAATAAAAGCGAACGAGCTCTTATCACGAAAATCGAGGTAAGGTCACAGTTAACAAAAAGGTTTGATTTCACGGTTTACTTAACAAATATAAAACAAAAAGCGTTGCTAGGTACTTTGATAAAATTAAACATAATCATTACCTAACTCTTCATAGCTCATAATAGTAGGTAATAAACATGACGACTGTTTCTTTCATTGTCAATCAAGTAAATTACCAAAAAATATTGAACAAGTATTTTTTCTTTTCTCAAGCAAACAAAAAATTATAAAGTTCGTTACGTTATGGTACAAATTATCGTGACGTCACGAGCCTCCACTCCTGAACTTTTGACGCGCTTATCTTTGTCATTTATAAATTACCTATATTTTTTAGTTTACTTTTTATAACTGGCGCCCTAAATGAAATTTCGTTTTCTTTACCCAGTTGTCCCTATAGTGAATCGTATATTAAGAAATGAGACAAAGATTCCAGCCACTATCTTCAAATCATTTGACCATCTTATAGGGTGCTTAGGTTGAATTTTTCAGTGCGCGATCGTCACTCGAGAACTTTCTATCTCCAACTGTCACTTCATTCTAGCAATTCTTTGCCTATGTTTAACTTAACCCTTCTGCAGGTTTCTCACCGTTTGATTGGTCTGATTCTTGAAACTTTGAAACTTGGTTCACTATCTTTATTTACCCACTCGGTCAATGCGTGTAACAGACTGCATTAGTAATCGTTCTGCTTAGTGCAACCTTGCCTCGTTACATGCAAGGATGCATATGACGTCACAATTACGTCTAGCAAATGTTTACATGAATTCAAGACTGAGTTTAGATGCATATATTCAAGCCGAAAAATAATCTAGGGCATTCTTAATGCAGTTCCAACTTTATTTATAATTACTTCAAGAGATCAGAATTTCTTTTTACGTAGTCTTTGTTATTTCCAATTACCTACTACTTATATATATCTAGTACCTAATTTCAAAAACGCTTACTGAATTGGTACTATAAGGAGTCTTTCATTAAAATCACTTTTCGAGCAAAAAAAAAATATAATAATTCCTAGTAAGGTATATTGACTTTAATTGTCCGCAGCATAATTATCATTTTTTTACTTTTTATGACCTCCAGTATTATTTTTAAAAAGTAAGAATACTTTCAAAATTTGTATGCGGCCAGCTTCTTTACTGGATTGCAACGTCTACAGTAGGTACTACCGCATAAAAAAAAGAAATATTTTGACTAAGGTCAAATATAAATATATAACATTATGAGATGGTTGTCGGTGAACATTTTATAAGTTATGGTTTTTTTTACAAGTTTTTACTTAACTTGCATTGTATACATGTACCAATCTATGTGCGAGTGAATTTAATTTTGTATTTAATTTGTTTATGGTTTAATATGATTTTTTGTTTAGGTATTAAGTTATCTAATAAAACTATGAAGAAAAAATAGGTATTTCTTATAAATAATTATCTAGGGAACATAATACTTAGTCGATTAAAATCATATTTTACCATTGTAAAGTATCCGTCGATGTTTAATACCTGTAAGGCATTCTTGATATATATTTTTTTTATAAATATAATATAGATGTAACAATATCGAATCTATGTTAACAATAGCATTATTATTTTAAGACCAATGTTCATAAGTTCAAGATATGGTAAAGAGGTCGTTTCCTATACGTGTTAAGCACGTGCTATCAAACCTTTTATACGAAATCAGGCCATATGAGCTAAAAAATACGGTTCATATTTCCTTACGACAATCTTTCGTATCTGGATTTCATATTCCTTTCATTCTAAATTCAACTTTATCTACGGTAGACAGGGTTCTTTATTGTTGGAGATAGTTCTATCATTTTATGGTTTGTCGGATAGAAGGTGAAAGTTTTGTAGCAGATAGGTGTTTTTCCTTGAATTAACCAGATATATAAGCATAATATTAAATTACTGTTAAAAATAGGAATATTTATTTAATACATACCTATAGAAAATCAGATAACACTTGTTTAATTATGCCGTCCAAAAATAAAAAAAAATAGATTATAATTATTTATACTTATCAATATTTAAACAAAAATATTTTAGCTTATCAATGTCCCACTGTTGGCCTTTCAACAAATATGTAAGGTCAAGGCTTCTAATTCCGTCTACGGGGCTATTCCGTCACGTACACGTTTTTGGCGAATCTAAGCACAGTTCGCCGCTGCCGGCTCAGTTGGTAAAGCAGTAGGGTTTTCTAATTCAAACTAAAAAACACCCATGACGCTGTGCAATAAAGGAAGAAAAATATCTGCTTTCAAAGTTCAGTTGCGTTTCGAAGTCGAAGTGCGAGTATAGTACTATTCAGTTTGATCAAAGATAAATATGAAATAGTTAGACTTCTAGGCTTGTTTGTATGATTATTACAACGTCTATGATATGTATAAATGTGTCTGCCTGTTCGTGATGCGTAAAACTCCGATAGTTTTTAGTAATTCACCATGAAAAATTAACAACTTCAAAATAGTCAAGTGGGAAATTCCGTCTATTTTTTAAGGGGCAAAGCCGTCATATGCCGGTATTTCCCGATTCCAGACATCGTCAACATTTTTTTAGTGTATTACATTTTAAAATAGGTACACTTGTCAATCTGGCAATAATAAGCTTAGCTGTGACGAAATATATGAGTAGGTAATTCAATAGAACGTAGTACGAAAATACTCCGGACTGCAAAATGCATAAATCCTTACTTTATGAAATAATATATATAAAAAATATATATATTAGTAAATTTTCAAAAGGTTGAGCTCATCTGATTGGCAAAACATGCCGGAATAGCCCCAAAAAATTGTGTTTGCGTATAACTCCTATTGTAAATCTTATATCTAAGGTCTAATAACACATATTTGATTGAAATCGACGTGTCTTCATTTTTCGCTAGCTAAGACTTAAAAAAACTGCGTAGTTCTAGGGAAACGTGCTTGCATGACGGAATAGCCCCACTCAAGCGGGAAACTCCGTCTACCTGACTATTTTAAAAAAAATATATATAATAAATTAAGCAACCTAGATACAGGGAATATCATACTATTATTTGATTGCCAAGTAAATTGTTGGTCTAATACATACGCGCCATGGGTAAATAGTTAAAAATAAACGTCTCAAAATTTTAACCAAAGTTGATCTAGCTCAAAAATATGCCGGAATTAGAAGCCTTGACCTTAAGTAAGTCTCTAAGTAATAAAATTTGATCCGTAACGCTAAAAAATCCCTACTAATATTATAAATGCGAAAGTAACTATGTCTGTCTGTCTGTCTGTCTGTTACGCTTTCACGCTAAAACTACTGGACCGATTTAAATGAAATTTGGTACAAAGAAAGTCTGGAGCCTGAGAAAGGACATATGCTACTTTTTAACCGACTGCAAAAAGGAGAAGTTTCACGCGGACGAAGTCGCGGGCAAAAGCTAGTATTTTATATACAAAATGACGGTAAAAATAGATGCTTAGATCGATAAGTACATATGACATTTCAACCTCAAGAGATAAAGTTCGAACACGACTATAGTTATTATTGTAAAGATATCAAGCCGTAATAATATTATTATGTAATATCATATCCGTAAATCACTATAATAATTGAAATACGTATTATTGTGTTCAAATAACGTATTCAGGGTCACGCAGCGTCCGCATCCAGCGGATTCCAGTAACCTTCATTAAATCGCTTTAAGAAATCTTTTAATACCTTTTCGGCCAATCCGAGTCAAACCCAGCTAGTACTTAAAGAGTTTTGTCGCTTGAGAAAATCCGATTCAATTACGACCGCTATAGCGACCTAGCAAACTCGATAGTGATATAGGTACAATAGATATTTACCACGTACATCACACGTGAGAGCAAATGCGGGGTTTGCTACTGCGACATAGGTTTTAAATACTGCCTCTCGCACACGGCTCGTGACAGACTGACAGCCAATGCGAGTGTGGGCATATGGGGCGGGTTTTTTCGTGTTAACACACCTCCGGACGGCCCGAGCCGAGGTGCGACCCCCAGACTCTGGGTTCGCGGGTCGGTCAGGGCTAAAACCCCAAACAAAATGCAACTTTGAAGCTTCTCATCTAAAGGCCAGCTGGCTTCAGCATCCAACTCGGAAAAAGCTTCAGAAAGCATCTAACATTAACACTTTTGCAATAACTTTAAGAGCTAGGGTGACGCTATCTTTTCCTTCGCAACAAAATCCTTACGTGCTAGCCTTCCTCCGCGAGTGGCATAAAGTTCTAGTCGCGCGAGAAAACATGTCACTGTCGCTTTTTCACATTGCAAGTATATGACAGTGACAGATGAGATCTCGCAAGGCTAATACCTTACCTGTTATCCGTGCTGTAGAGTTGTTGTGTAACGTCGTAGCTTAGTGGTTTATAAGCGGGCTAACGATCGAAATGTCATATCAGTAGGTATATGTAATTTATATATAGAACAAAATAAAAATAATAATTCAGCATTTACTTAATAGTCTCTTCTGTGCACAGTTTCTCTAGATTTAGTCACATGTAGAGAAAATGTAGGTACACAATATTTTTATGGTCACTGACACAGGATTTCATCACTGATTACAATATTTTTATGGTCACCGACACAAAATTTAATCACTGAGCTGTGACGTGATATATTATAATATATTTAGAACAATTTTATTTATATAGTAATTTGTCCTCAAAGAGCGTTTATGAATTAATGCATTTTTTTATTTTCAGAAAATGTTCCGTTATTGCGTGGTTTTATTCGCGCTGGCACAATTTAGACCTACGCAATGTCTCGCCATAGGAAACGAAGTAATCAAAGACCAGGAATTAATTCTAGCTTTTGTTGTAAGTATTCTAGTATTCAAATAGCTATTAGAAAAAAAAAAACAATATTTTTATAGGAAACTAGCTTCTGCCCGCGACTTCGTCCGCGTGGAACTCCTCCTTTTTTGCAGTCGGTTAAAAAGTAGCCTATGTCCTTTCTCAGGTTCCAGACTTTCTTTGTACCAAATTTCATTTAAATCGGTCCAGTAGTTTTAGCGTGAAAGCGTAACAGACAGACAGACAGAGTTACTTTTGCATTTATAATATTAGTAGGGATTAGTAGGGATATGCCCTAACTTTTTGATCCCAACAACTGTCAAACGTATTATTTTATTGCGACCATAAATAATAACATTTAAAAAACCTAAATAAAAGTTTTTTTAAACACAATACGATACAGCAAAACTATGGCACCATCAGTCCAAATTTAACATATTCGTAAATAAAGTTACGTTTTCTTAAATTTAATATTGAGGAAAAAATACGTATAATTATGGATTAAGTAAATAGAAACTAGATATAATATATGAAGGACCTTTACCTAATTTTAATTCAAGTTTGAGGCAATTAGAGCAGTACCTTGGTTAAGTTTTTTTTTAAAACTGGTTTAAGCTTGCTTCCATTTTAAGTATTTATACTTAAATGAAATCTTGACATCATTAGTGCAGTTTTAATTAAGGTTCTGATTTTTTATCCTGCAAAATTTAAATAGGCGCAGTTTTAATTTTAATAAAATAGGTACTAACCTACTAACTTCAATAAAATAAAAAGTGTTTTAGTGCCCTTCTTTTGCAACTAAGTCGTTATCTTTTTGTGCACAATTTAAAATAACTTCATGGTCGATCCGAATACTATAAAAGTACACTGCATACCCACATGACATGTGTATTTTAAAATATACAATGTATGTATAATATTTAAAATACCCGCACTATGTATAAAATTAGTATATTTAAATTCAAGGTTGGTTTAACTTCATAGGGGATTTTCTGACATATAATCTTTTTGCTAGTTAATTGAGGAAAAACTCATAATCATTATGTAACACTACTTTTTACGTTTAAGGAAAACACAAATATAATATTTAAGGTTATATATAAAACCCCAGGAAAAGTTAACCAATCAATTAACTTAAACTAAATACCGCTAATCTTATATGTAACACATTTTAAAAAACACGCGTGTCATTTGGGTAAGCAGAGTCGTAGTCTATCTTTAGCGTTAGACTATCAGCTCAGTCGTTCTACGTGATTTTATTATCTTAAATTATAAATAATATATTAATTAAACAAACCTTAATTTGCGCCGTATTTGGAAATCACGTTGATAAAATCATTGTTATAGATAAACGTCATTACATTGACCTTTTATCACATCTTTAGTGATAAGTACATAGAGAGGTTATCTTAGGCACGTGGTAAATAATATATTTCACAACAATAGATACTTTGATCATGTCCATCACTGCTGATTAAACTTTAATCTTAATGATTTCGAAAACAAACAATTAGTAGAAACCTGCAGCAAGAATTGCATGACAGTATTGTCACAGAAGGGAAAATAGTTTAGAGTAAAAGTATAACTCAAATGAAATCAAACATAATATATTATCATTTATTCAACTAAGGCTTTTACAAGCTTTTATGAAGGTCAGTTACCACCGTTTCCGAAAAAACTTCACTTGAGAAAAAACGGCATGAAATTCAATAAGTATTATTTTTTCAAAATACATCCTCATTAGATACTATTTACCCTTCAAACTAAATAAATAAAAATAAAAACAATAAGAGCACGATATTACATAGCATGTACCAAAAGAGGAAGATTTATAATTTTCTCACTGAAGATGTATGAACTTGTATAGGAATTCTCGTAAATTTTAAAGTGAAAACTTACAAATCCCGAATTTATTTTATCTGCTTTGGATTTCCTAGTTCTTTTCCATGTACTCCATTCCAGTTAAATATATTACCCAGGCTAAAAATCTTCTCTTAGAATATAGTGTGTAACTTAAAACCTTGTTTGTTGTTATCACATTAAAAAAAAAGATATTTTTATTTAGTAGAAAAAAAAACGCTTTAAAATCAGTTGCGTAATAAAGATTTAAGCATAAGTAGGTACTTAGGAACGGACAGACAGAGACAGCGACTTCGTTTTATACTATGTAATAATGATAAAGAAAACATACATGTTCAATATTTTATAACCTAATAACAAAAGGACTTAGTCTACGCCAATTGTCAGTATAAGTACCTAAACAAACCTATTGTGTGATTTGATATAATTAAACTTTGAATCACCTTCAACTACAATAAGACAACAAACAAAACAACAAACAAACACGGTTAAAGGAAACAGATAGCAAGTTGGTTTCGGTAATCTTACGACTGTTGGAAACGAGGATCCAACATAAGGCCATCTTAAAACATTTTGGGGCCACGTGTTACCAAAACTAAAGACATTCGATAAATATACGGTTTATTCCCGTTTTATTAGTTAATACTCCTTTTATATTTACCACAATCGGGGTGTTATTTTCTTTACTATAATCATGTAAGTATTATAAGTTATATAGGTACTTAGATATATTGTAATTATGTAGGTAATATATAATATAATAATACGCAATCATTTCTGAAGCCTTCTCGATTAATTCTAATTGGTTTAAAACAATTATTTTAATTGTAATTAATTATATTGTTGCAAGAGGAACTGGGAGAGGCTTTTTCCTGAACAATATTATTATTAGATACAAAGAATAATAAGTTCTGATGCTTTCGCAGTAATTACAACCTACACATTAGAATGAAACAACTATATCGGATATTACTCGCGTATTTTATTTTATAAGCTGACATTTCGAAAACTTTACAGTTCCCATATTCGTAGCACAGAGCTGACGATAGTCAGCCAATTAAATAATGTGATGTGATTCATACCAATTATTTTATTTTAATTATTTATGTTATGTATTTTTTTCTTCAGGTTAATCGTCATGGTGAAAGGACGCCAGATTCTGATGAGTTGGGTCTCTCCAATCAGAAGGAACTGCTAAAGAATATTACTTACATCGAGGGTCTGGAAGGATTAACTAATGTGAGTAATTTGATTGAAATACTAATCACTTGCTAGATTTATTTATAGATTATTCTTAACGTATATAATATCATACCATCATATATAAAATCACCAATTACCATTTCCTTATGTTATGTAAAAATAAGTGTTTGATTATGAGGTATAAAATAATTATATAGTACGATTGTTAGGTAGAGATAATTATTTTAACTTTATGATCACGTGTTTGACTTATTTTTGATAATTTTATTCGTTATCTGTGACCTGAGACATAACATTTAAGATGGTCAGCTCAATTCATTAAGTATATAATTTTTTTTTTGGCGCTAATTAAAAATGCAGTAGATAAGTAATACTGATATCACAACTGAGTTCTGACCTCAAATAAGACCTCAAGTAGGTAGATATATTGGAATGATACAACTATAACGGATTTACTAACGTATTTAAGTACAATATATTTCATAATTTCTGATATTTTCGTAGTTATTAAGCTGTTTGATTTACAGTCGTTAAACTCAAAATCCACAATTATAAAATAATGAGCCATCTTAAAAAATCTTCGTCTACACCAAATTCAACAATTGAGCGATCTACGACCGTAACAAATGAAATCTAAACCTAAATCATTTCCAGACTGGAAAACGGCGAGCGTACCAAATCGGCAAGTTCCTGCGTCAGCACTATGGAACCCAAGGTCACAACATCATGTCAAATATATACTTACGAGACGAGGTGGTCATCAGAAGTACAGATAAGGAGCGGACGAAAATGACAGCTCTCGTTGCCATGGCAGCTGCTTATCCCCCTGAGATAGAGCAGCAATGGGATGAAGGTGTAGGGAAAGTGTGGCAACCAGTACCATACTCCGCGGTGCCAATGAGTGAAGATTATGTAAGTTCCTTTTTATATGAAAGAGGTTGTAGACAGTTCTCTATTTGACAGTGATCTTAAGAGGACATCATTAACCCCCAACGCAAAACGACGGGGTGTTATAAGTTTGACGTGTCTGTGTGTGTGTGTGTGTGTGTGTGTGTGTCTGTGGCATCATAACTCCCTAACGCATGAACCGATTTTGATTCTGTTTTTTTTTGTTGCCAAAATGAATATGTGAATGAAAGAGGGTCACATTACAAAATCGAAATTATTTTAGAATCATGTTTAAAGGTAAAAAGATTGAATCGGCCAGTACCTAAGCTATTACATGAAATATGTAACCTCTTACACATCTCCTTAATTTATTACTTATAATTATGTACTAGCAGTTCGCCACGGCTTCGCACGGATCGATAGTTTTTTTTAAATATTCTATAGTCTATATTACTCAGGGTGAACGTAGCTTCCCAAAAGTGAAAGAATTTTTCAAATCGGCCAGCCGTTTTGGAGCCTATTCGATCCAAAGAAACCTTTCCTCTTTATTATATTGGGATTAGTATACCTAGAGTATAGATAACAATTTAACTCCCGCATATTAATCTTTATGCTGACGCTTCGAAAACTTTTAGAGAAGAGTGAGCTGACATTAGACTCTAAAGTTAAGTTTATTCTGGAGTTAAATCCGTTAAAACTATTTTATTTTTTTCAGTTACGCTACTACTCGAACTGTCGCCGCTTCAAGAACTTAATGGCTGAAGCAAAAAAAGCTTCCATGGCTGAAGAACTAGCTCCCTATTCCGATCTCATCCCACTTCTGCTGAAGGAAACTGGACACCATTTCACCGAAAACCCTGTACTATTTGAAACATTGCACGATTTGTTTAAAAGTCAGGTACGTGCATTATTTTTTTGATTCGTTCGAAAGGTAATGAATATATCTAGTACGTACTAATGAACATTTACGTACTCAAACTAAATAAAGATTAGTCTTGTGAAAAACATTGAGTTCGCAAAAACCTCCACATAACAACAGAACATTTCGACTAGAAAATGACCAGTCAAAAGTTTACCGGGCGCCCGTACTGTTTGAGACACTGCGATCCGTTCAAACGCTAGGTTTGTTCGAGGTACTTGTTTTAAGTAGGGCGAGTTCCTCTTACGACTTAACTTCATTTTTAAATGGAAAAAAAGGTTTATTATTAATTTTTAGAGTTCTAACTCTAACTTAGTTGAGAGCAATGAATAATTGAATTGAAATCTATATCCATATCGTCTATTCCAAATATACGTTAGGTCGATAAACGCTTTTCCCACTCAAATAGCCTTTACAGGAATTTGTAATGTCGTGCTTCGGTCGCCTTCACAGCTCACTGGTCAGTTCAAAACACAATTCTATTCCAAGGAAATATTTAATACAGAAAAATTTACAATCTCCTGCGTTCTTCAAGGCTCATATAAAAATAAATAAAAGTAATCAACAGTCCAGACAAGAGCGTTCCGTTTTAACTATTTGTATTGTGCAGGATTGTTCCTTGAAAACTTGCTGGGGGCAATTTATATTTGATTCCAGCTTGCTTTCCAACGTTTCTTTGCACAGGTTTAGTGAACTGCATTTTCTTTAAATGCGAGTTACGAAGGTACCTAGCGAGAATAGGTTAAATTATTGAAACTAACAAGGTCGTGCATCCTTACTAATATTATAAATGCGAAAGTAACTCTGTCTGTCTGTCTGTCTGTTACGCTTTCACGCTAAAACTACTGGACCGATTTAAATGAAATTTGGTACTAAGACAGTCTGAAGCCTGAGAAAGGACATAGGCTACTTTTTAACCGACTGCAAAAAAGGAGGAGTTCCACGCGGACGAAGTCGCGGGCAGAAGCTAGTTCCATATAAGCACAGTGTTACATATATATGGAGTGCCTACCCTGGCGCCATACTTACTCTCCCCCCACTGTACATGAATTTACTGTATTATTTTTATTACAGCTTAGCCTAGGTTTGGACATCCCGGAGTGGTCAAAGCCAATATTACCAAGGTTAACTGATGCTGCGTTGTTGGCCTACAAGATATACTTTAGAAGCGAAGAGATGAAGAAAATTGGTGGAGGTAATTCAAATTACATTTTAAGAAAATACAACAACAATTGCTACGATATTTATAATAATTTCTGATACCCTTGCTGTTGTTGCACATTGAATTTAACAATTTTAAACGGATTTAACTCGCATATTTTATTTTATTGGCTGACGTTTCGGGGCCTTTATAGAATGTATATCGTAGCACGACTGAGCTGACAATATTCTTATATGCTAAAGTTGTTTCATTCCAATGTATAATAACCGCGATGGCATCAGAAATTATTAACTATAACAAATTTAATTCGCGTATTTTATTTTTATTTGCTGACGTTTTGAAAACTCAGTTCACGTATTCTTATATTCCCATATTCGTAACACGACTCAGCTGACGATAGCACTTTATTGTCACACTATCGTCAGCTGAATCGTACTACGAATATAGGAACTGTAAAGTTTTCTTTTTTTTTTTCATAAAATAAAATACGCGAGTTAAACCCATTTCAATATTTTCATGCTATATTTTATTTCACAGGAGTTCTTCTCGACAGTTTTCTGAAAACAGCAGAGTCTATAGCTTCTGGTGCTTCAGTTCCCAAACTTCATATTTTCTCTGCTCATGACTTCAATATTGGATCTCTTATGGCAGTGACCAGGGTCAAAGGGAATGAGAAAATCATGCCAGCGTATGGTGCTGTGTTTGCACTGGAATTGTACAGAAGCAGGGATGGGGAATATAGTGTCGTGGTAAGATAAAGCAAAATTTTTGATCATTATAATTGCTGATGCTTTAATATTACACATTGATTTGACATCTATACTGGATTTAACTAGATTTTTTTCGTTCATTTGTTTTTGTAGATCTAAATCCTAGTATTAACGGAGTGCCACTAGGAAGCGTTCTAAGTCCACAACTGTTATTTGTGCATAAAAATATCCTGAAAGTATTGAGAACTGTTATCTTAATACATACATAATAATGATAAGTTGCGATGCTAAGATGATAAAAATAAAAAAAAATGTTGTGAGATAAATTACCTACGCAAAATTTGAAAATGACCCAAAATCTTTTGTGAAGGCTAATAACATTTTATTCATTTCTTGGTTATTTTTTGTTACAGCCTGTTTATTTGGAGCAAGCGGGACAGTGTGCGTCGACTATAATGCATTTTGAAGGATGCTCAGAAGCATTTTGTGAATTGAGCAAATTTAAGGATTTGACCAAAGAGTACCGGCTACCCGAGAAAGAGTTTTATCAGATTTGTAATATCAAAACTGAGTTATAGCCTATTTGCCAAGCTTAATTGAAATTAAGTTTGTATTTAGTTTAGTTTTAAATTAAATTAGTTTTATATTAATAGTTAGTTATAAGAATGTCACTTTATCTGTGATATTATAAATATTTTTTGTTATTTTAAAACTTTAATTACAAAAGAAATATTTAATAAATCAGTACAAAACTTTACAATGTCAATGTTTGACAGATAACATTTCGAAGAAGTTACGAAATTAGTAAATATAACATTTCTCAATAAAAGAACAAAATATTATTTTTAAATAATGCAATCCTGTAGTTATTTATATTAAAGTGTGAGTGCTTTAAATTATTATATTAAATTATGTAATTATACATTGTTAACAAATAATAAACATAACTTTAAAGCGCATTTACGATTAATTTAACCACATACGCAATATCAATCCGAAATATCCTGGCAGAATTTAATAGCAAAACCGCGAAACCAGTTCAATTGCGGTCGCTATTATAAAACGGCAGGCGCACAGACCTTTTCATTACTACCGGCAATGGTATGCTCGTTTTGATCAAAAATTATTTTTGGTTATATATTAATTTCCGGTTTATATATCGTCAATATTATTTCAGTTTATTATGAAACATTTGTCATATTATAAATAAATAATAGTACTTAACTGAGTATGTCGATTATTTTGCATGTGACCATAGTAAACAATAGTAAAGATATTCAATGTCGTGGTTTTTTTTTATAAAAACTGACTTTTTTTAGAAGAGAGATTTAGTGCCATGAGATAAAGATTAAAATTGATATACTTACTTAGTTAGGTATAAATTTCAATTTATGACAGAGACGGCAAAATACCTCGAATAAATGACAAGGCTTCATAGTAAGTGACACGTCATCGTCGTAAGAAATTTATAACTTGGATTTTCTTGAGAATACACAGATACATTTTTTTTAATCTAAGCCAAACTTTATCGTACCTACCTACTAAAGATCCAACAGCTTTAAAGTATAAAGAGACTCAACATTCGTACAGGCATCGCCTTTAAACACTTTTTAAATCAGTATGGATTCTTTTATTCCCGAGAGTCCCACTATTTCAGCCAAATCGTTCCCAGCATGGCAGTCCGTATAATCGTACCGGAAATCGTTACGATTGTCCGGACTTATCTTACCAAAATATAAGGAAACAAAAAAAACATTTTACTCATTCACACATTCTCGAATAAGTTATGGGAGGAAAAAGAAGTTTCTGATTAATCACATACCTACCCACCTGTATTCGGAAGTACCTACTCTATTAATACAACATACTAAGGAAATAATATATGTAAGTATTACAATATTTAACAAGAGCTAAGTTCACGACAGTTTCTTTTTACTACGAGAAGGTAAGTAACTAAATAGTAAATTTATTTATCTTTAAAATTTGTAGGTACTTACATCCTATAGGTATGCAGCAGAGCTGATGGGTACTAGGCCAGTAAATGGCATTATTACAATTAGGTATTGGATATGTGGGCCCTTTTGTGGCTCTTCGACTAACCCTTGTTAGTTATTTACAGTACCTACACTACTTATGCGGTCATTGACTCCAGAAAGTTCTAGATTCTTTGGACCGTGAGTACTTGTATCTCTTCTCTCTTAAGAGTGGTCCACAGGAGCAGAGTAGGTAGGTATACGTGGAGGTTTTGTCTTGGTAGAACCTACACATTGGGTCCTCCCACAGGCGCGTGTTTGTAGTATGTCAATGTCAAAGGCATTACTCACTATGAAAGATAAAAAAACCTTCAATATCGAAAACTTCCCACAGTAAATCAACCATTCACTGGTCCACAAAATGGCGGCAAACCATTCATTCACTCACGTTTGACTAATGTGCTCCCTTTACACCTTTTAGCTTTCCCTGTAATTAAAGTGTTAGCTGCGGGGCAAAGCTAACAGTGACAATACGAGCGTGAACAAATTCCAGTTAATTCCATAGGACTTCGGCGTTAGTGGTCTCATTCACTGACTTTATGACTGCAATCATTATTGGTATCAAATTGTTATAGTATCTAAGGATGTCTGGATCATATAATATATATCGTGGCTTAATGACCGACTCATAGATATTTGTCTTACCTACCTGCTTGATATATCTACACCTTGATAACATCTTGTTTGTGATATTTCTTATTTAATTTAATTTCAATGTTTTGCACTGATCTAGGTAGGTACCTACGTACATTTTATATTGAAATTAGTTAAAATCATTAATTCAAGCTCAAAGAGAAATAAAATTGATTTCATGCAAGTCGATCAATAATTACCTACACACAAACTAAAGAAATATAGGTAGGTACAGCTGTACAGAATCCATTATTACGCGCTATGCTGCTAGAAAAATCGTATAAGGACTTACGTAAGACCATTACTTGCATTTCTTTTAATAATTTTATATAACGAACTAATTAGTTTCCTTCACGCACTTTGACTATTCTAAGCCCATTAAATTCTTCATAATTAAAATAAACGGTCTCAACCTCAGGAATGTAAACAATACCTACTACGAACATAATATTCCAAGTCTCCAATACCATTTTCCAATTTATTTGTTACCATATTCCAGCCGTTACTCTCGTCAATAAATTACTCTTAACAAAAACGATGAATTGCTGAAATGGTGGATCCATAAGATTTACTTTCGCTTAGCAAGGGTCCTCATAAAGATTCTCCACGCATCATTATAAATCTGTTTGGAGGGAGCCTACCGAATTTTCCCATTTAGACAGGAAACTATGGGGTGAAATGTAATCAATGAATTTGGGCAAGGAATTTTCAACACGGTAACGTTACCCTCCATGTTTTTAACTGACGGGTGTAGGGAACGTTCCAAGTTTTGTTGTAAAGAGTGGAACACTTTACAAAATTATTATGTAGAAAATTCCGAAGTATAAACTCATAGGTACCATATAAATGGGTGCTAGGTTCCTAGAGTGCTGGGCTTCGAGCGTTTTAGACGCAGTCCGCTCTATCTATATAATATATTAATAGGTATCTATATATAATAGATTACATTAGATTAGATTTATTTATTTCCCAAAATTCATACAATGTGTAATTATTATGTCAAATTACATGTACTCATATTGAGATCGTCAAAAACAAAAACAAAGAAGAATAAGATTAAATAATAATTAACATCAAATTTACAATAAGATTTTGTTTGAATAAACGGAAATAATTTTATATAGTTTTTTTTTGTTTATTGATCATGTTCTTTAAGTACTTATCATCTATCTATACGTAATTATCTGTAAGTACCTATGAGACGATAAAGACGCGTCTCAAACGCTAGAAGATCCACCCAAATACATAGGTAACCTACTTAATTACCTACCTATATCCCGTTTATTTATCCCAGGTTCCTATTTTATAGATATTGATTTTTTTGTGTTTTTTACATAGGTAAGTAATAGTACTTTCTCCGTTTTGATGATCTAAGTAGGTACGGTCATTTTCAAATGTTGCTTTTTTAATCGAATTTCCTTTTCTTAGGATACAAGCTCAAAAATATCTTTGTTTAATAGGTAGGTAAGTACATAATTGTTTATTGCAAACATCCATAAAAACAAATAAATAGTACCTATTGACTCTTCCTAATTTCTTCTTATTTCTGGCAAAAGATTAGCAAACATTCCAATAAAAAATTAACACTAAATAGGAACCTACCTACCATGCACTATTAATATGTGCACGCATGCATCACTAATCCTATGTAAAAACAAAAAATAAATATAAAAATTGCTGTGGGACAAGTCACCTGCGCAAAATTTTAAAATGATCGACCTGGTCTATATTGTATGAGTATGACCTATAAAAAAATAAATCAAATCTAAGACCCACCTGTAATTAATTATTGTATGACTACTTATAGAAATAAATGAATCTAATCTAATAATATATCCAAACACAAACACTACCTAGCTATCTACAAACTTACCTATGATTTCACTTTATGCATATTTACAGAGCTAAAGAAACCTACCTTGATAATTGTTCTAAGGATTACTTCCTTCCCGCCTTTTGTTTATCGAAACAGATAAGTGTATTGTTCTTAAATTGTTGCTTTGATAACATGATAGCATTTTGGTGCAGTTTTAATCTTTTTGTTTTGTTTTTTTATAAGTACTTATTGCGGTTCCTAGTATAAGTATCTGCTTAGGTAGGTAAGTATGTAAATACGTAGACGTAAATAAATAGGTACTACTCGTAGCTTATTTTATAAATAAATACGAAAATACCTTACAATATCGATGTAAGTAGGTACTTAAGTGCTTACCTAAGTAGGTATATAAAGATTTTCTATTATTACCTATTTGAAAGATTTAACACTGTGAATAATAATGTAATATTTACTTACTTACATCTGTACCTACGCCTACCTACTTACTTGAAACTGCCACAAAATATTGCTTATTCAAAAACTTTGCAAAATAGAAACAAGCAAAAAATTTTCTTAGAAATTTTCGCTACGCGAACCACTACAAACGCTCTTACACCGTCTTTAACTTGCAATATTATTCCAAGGCATTACCCAAAAGTTACTTCAACGATTTCATAAAAATAAATTGTCAAAATATTCGCAAACTTTCTAAATAGACGGCAGCAAATCCTCGCTTAGCTACATAACAAAGTCTCGTTTTAGTAAAAATGTAAATAAAGTAAACCGAGTTAGTAAGTACTTACCTACCTAGCAACTCAAATTTTAACCTTAAAAGTTGCCTGTATAAAAAAATGTTCAGGTAGCGAACCGTGTCCCCTCACTAAATGACACGAAGTTAGTGCGCTCTGCGCGCCTATGTTCACAGTTGTGTTGTTTGGTCCGTGACTTAAACTAAAACAAAACACTGTTTACGTTTCAAACTTACCTTTAAACACGAACGAAACCATAATTTCTCGTGAACCCCAAACTACACAATCTAAATGTAACATGGTAGAACGCAAACTTTTCTTTTGTTTATAGTTATCGCTGCGGCAACCTGGCGGAATTGCGGAGCGCAACAGTTTGTTGCTCGAATTTTGGCGCGTGGGGTGTTTTTATTCAGCTAGGTTATACTTTGCGTTTGAGACAGCAGTCGTCGTCTGAATTTAAGACGTGTCGCCGCGTCGCGTGTTTTTGTCAACGAAAAAGTTTAGTAACGAATTTCAAAGTGGTATTGTAACAATAACGAAACGAATTTCGATGAAATAACGATAATAGGTCGTGTTTAAGTGATGAACAGTGACTGTGTTGTTGTTTTAAGTGAAACAAAGTGCATTCTTTAGTGATTCATCTCGAAACAAGAAATCTGTGTGTCATAGTTGTAGTTATAGGTATTTATGTAAGTAACTAAGTAAGTTCTTCGTGATGGTTACTTATTTGGGAGTTTAAAACATTTCCTGGCTGTATATATATGAAGGTAAGTTATGTTATTAAGTAATAATAGTTTTTGTATTTATCTGTTGCACGTTTAGTTAGTGTTGTTCAAGTAGATAGTACTTTATCTACTGATATTTCACATACCTTTAATTTATGAGTTAGCAGGCATTTACAATGTATTTTACCTATTTCATTTAGGTTAATATTGAATAAATTAAACGTTGGTGTATAAAGTTATTCCTACATATTATTATAAAATAGAATAGGTAGGTACCTATTTAAGTATACGGGTTCTTAGGTTTCGTGAGTTATTAAAATCATTTACTGCCATTTAGAACTAATGGGCTGACCATAGACCATTTAAACTGAGTACAAAACTGGCCATGAGCTCAATTCGGACCGCGCACAACATGAAAAAGTGTTAGCCGTTCCCATAGTAAAGTGACATAACTAGAAATTCAAAACTGGTAGGATACTACCATTTAAGTAGGTAGGTGTAGAGCTGATGATGAGTATTTTTTGCAACATGTATTTATATCGAATTTCCTTTGAAGAGTTTTGAACTCGCTTTGAGTTAATAAAAAGGCAATCAATGTGACAGCTGCGTGAATCCTTGTTTTTTTGTCTCGCTTCAATAAAGTGCAGTGGTTATGGAAGAAAGGGACAGTGATAGCAAGCGCCGTGATGCACAAAAGGGCCACTTTTGACATACCTTTACTACGTGAGTAGCGGTTAGTTTTGTTTTTTTTAAATACTTATTGCAGCAATATTATTTTGTAGTAAGTACATATTAATATTTGTAATTAGTAGGTATACATTTAAGTAGGTACATATGTAGAAATATTAGTACTTACCTAAGTAACTAATAAAAATATGGGTTAATAGGTGTAAATATAGGGTAGGTACCTATAATGTACCTACCTACTTACCTACCTACTTATTATTTTAGTGTATTGTGCATTTTTGTAATTTATTTTGTTACTTTTATAGTAGGTACCTACCTACTTTATAGGTACATTTTAACTATAATCCGCTTTTTAAAAGATCAATTCTTAAAATTATATTATTTCCATAAATTGAATGTTATCAAAAAATCCGTTGGCATTGAATTTAAGAAGTGGTGTTTTACAAAATTCTTAGAAATACGGTTACGGACCTCCAGTAAGTACTGATAACTCTTGTACCTTTACGACTAGGTAGGTAGGTAGGTACCTACGTCGGTAGTTTGTAGATAGAAACATAATATACTTGTTAACACCTTTTACCTATTATGTATATTAATTGATGTTTGTGCTTATAGGTACCTATATCTCCATACCTACGTGATTTACTTTTATTACCTTACATTTTACTACTTGCAAATACCTACCTACCTGTAAATTATATAAGGTATAGGTAGGTACCTACATGTGCTTTGGTATTGAATAATAATTAATTTTATTCATACTATTGGAATGAAACAACTATTAACGGATTTAACTCGCGTATTTTTATTTTATTTTATTTGCTGACGTTTCGGATTCTTTACAGTTTCCATAATCGTAGCATGACTGAGCTCACTTTAGCGTTAGACTTTTGTCAGCTCAGTCATGCTACGATTATGGAAACTGTAAAGAATCCGAAACGTCAGCAAATAAAATAAAATAAAAATACGCGAGTTAAATCCGTTAGTAGTTGTTTCATTCCAATGTGTAATAACCGCGAAGGCATCAGAAATTATTTTATTCATACTATTTAATGATGCAAGTGTACCACGATGCACATGTTTACCTATGCAATAAGTTATATATATATATATATATATATATTCCACATATACCTATATTATTTAGGTATGTATCTAGATCTTATAAGATATGAAAAAAAATATTTTCAAGGTAGGTATGTAGGTACGTACCTAAATTAACAAGTTAACTAAGATACCATACACTTTGATGGCACTCTTGCTGTATCAGTCCTAAAAAGGTAAAGTTAGGATAAGTGTATTAGTTCTAAAAGTACATGCTTCTTAATAATTATCAGCACATTTGAGCAGTACAGGTCCACTATCACCTAAATGATGCGACAAATCCCTACTAATATTATAAATGCGAAAGTAACTCTGTCTGTCTGTTACGCTTTCACGCTAAAACTACTGGACCGATTTAAATGAAATTTGGTACAAAGAAAGTCTGGAGCCCGAGAAAGGACATAGGCTACTTTTTAACCGACTGCAAAAAAGGAGGAGTTCCATGCGGACGAAGTCGCGGGCAGAAGCTATCTAAGAATAATTTAAAGAAGACATGTTCGTGTTGAGAATCGAAATATCGAAATTAATAATAGGTACTTACCTATTTAATCCTCTTAATCGCTTGTTTGTAACTTGTAACCTACCTGATGTTGGATAATCACCACAAAAAATAAAATGATAACAAAAACTGCCTAATTAGTAATTATCTGTTTGTAGGTAATTAATAGTATACAAAATAAAAACCCCCGACATAAAAACTAAAAGGCCCTCTAAAAAGTATAACAATAATAAAATCTTAATATTAGTTACCTAAGTATTAATATTTCTACAAAGAAAACGTCATGTCGGAGGGACCGCTTTCATTTAGGTACCTAATATTTACAATCTATCTAAACCTACGGTCCCCCCGACATGACGTTTTCTTTGTAGAAATATTAATACTTAGGTAACTAATATTAAGATTTTATTATTGTTATACTTTTTAGAGGGCCTTTTAGTTTTTATGTCGGGGGTTTGTTAAATTTTTAATTTATTTTTTATTTCATACTTTTTGTAAGTAGGTACCTACTACATATTATTATTTTTAACTAATTTCCAATTCACATGGAATTTCGTAATGTACATGTTATCCTCTTCCATTTGATACCCCACTCGGGTATATTTGTAGACATTGGGCTTACCATTTACACTATTACTCCCCATAATTTTTGAACTGCTTAACCGATTTTGATTATGATTTCAATTTTGTAATGTACACGCGATCCTCTTTCATTTGATACCCCACTCGGGTATATTTGTAGACATTTGTTTTTCCATCCCCACTTTAACTCCCAATATTTTTTGAACGACTCAACCGATTTTCATTATGATTTCAATTTTATAATGTACTCGTCACCCTCTTTCATTGGATACCCCACTCGAGTATATTTCTAGACATTTATTTTTACATCCCCTCTTTAACCCCCCTTAATTATTAAACTACTGAGACGATTTTTATAAAACATAGCTAAGAACACTCCCGACATATACACCTTTCAAACAAAAAAAACAGAATCAAAATCGGTTCATGCGTTAGGGAGCTATGATGCCACAGACAGACACACACACACACACACAGACAGACAGACAGACAGACAGACAGACAGACAGACAGACACGTCAAACTTATAACACCCCGTCGTTTTTGCGTCGGGGGTTAATTAGATAAAAGAATAATGATGAAAACTAGTTTTATTAACCAGTGAATTGTGAAACTTGCAATTGGTTGACGTCACATTGCATTGTAGTTAATTAAATTTCAAAACTATCAATTTACCTACGTCATCAATATGCCAACGTCATTGAATACAAGTTTTTTTGTACCTATTAGGTAAGTACCTACGAAAAAAGACCACACACAGTTGTAACCTTACACATAGGTAAGGAACGTTTATTCAGAAAAACAAAAAAGAATAAAAGATACTGTTATTATATAAGTACCTATAGGAAATTATACATTATATTGATACAAAACTATCTAGAAGTAAAAGTAGCGTGTCAAACATCGCGTGACCCAGCAGAACCTTTTGCTAACTGTACCTATTAATGATATAATCTTATAATTGTCACAGCAAAATTATCAAAAAGGGTTTCATTTATTCGAATAAATCCTTTTCAAACAAAGCACTATCCTTCCGTTAGAACGATTTCTTTATTACTGCTTTCATTTTTAAACACTATCTTTTTGTTTCCTTTTTGCTGTTGTAACTCTGATACACAATAAAAGGATTTTTAGATTTCTCGTTTTTAATTCGAGTTAATACTTTTCTTGCTTAAGTTGGTCAGAAAAAACTCGTAAACGTAAACCTTAGATGAACCATGACATAAATTTATTATCACCAAAAAACCTACATTTGGAAAGAGAAATACTTCATCAATTTTAAGTGTCTTACGACGAATTCCAAATTATGGACCGGCATTTTAAATGTTTAGGTACAAAATTTCCGTCCCAGTTTTTCAGGCTTTTAATAAATAAGTACACCGTGTAATAAATGAATGTCCAGAAAGATGGGCAACATCAGTCTAAAAAAGACATGGGTTCATTTCAATCTAGCATAAACAGGTACAATGAATGAATGTACAATATCGGAAAATCTTTGGATGAAATTCAATGATTTACTAATGAACTCATCCACATACGAAGTCCAATTACGCGCACTAAACAAACGTACGTTGTTTCAACTTAGTTAATCAGTTGACCGAAGCAGATTAAGTAAACTGGGCCAGTGATTTAACTATTACCCTCTCATTCGAGAATTTAATTACTGACAAATTCTACTGCAGCAATTCAAAGCTTACCGCCGTAAATAGTGTAACTCTAACTACAAGAGGAAATGAAAAAACTGCGTTTTGCACTTTAAAGCGTTAAAGTAAAATACTAAAAGCCATCCTCAAAAGTGCCCTAATATTACTTTTTCAAAGTGCAACTACTAATGTTGCTTGAATAGTGAGGTAATTTAGACAAAGAATATACGTAATATACGTGATGATGCTATGTGCAAAATACATAACTAGATGAAAGACAACAATGATGAAAACAAAACTAGAAAGCGTTCTTTGTTACTTTAACTAGTGAGAAGCTATTTCAGAGGAACGTTCTTTACATTTCCAGATTAAATAAAAAATCCACCCTAAATAGATGACTAAAACTATATTATAGTAATGAAGTTTGTTCATCAATCCTAAAAGCCAACTCTTAAAATACTCATTACATTGCACTTATGGAAATACGTATATGTACTAGAAGTTAGCAATTTAGCGTACACAAAATCTGAAAGTACGATCAAAAAGTACCTACTGTACCACGTTTAAATTAAGCGGGTGTATATAACAAAACAAGCCATTCTACGAAATATTAATCTTCTCAAAGATATGTATGAACAAAGCCCCGATTACGGCGTCAGTTTTCAATGAAAATACCCTAACCACATAATCCTAAACGAAATTGTTCTACTTAATTATTAGCCAAACACCAATGAACTCGGGTTATCCATACCTAAGGGCTACCTGTTGAAAATAACACGGTACTTAAATAACAACTCTGCCCCTTATAAGCAAAGTTACAGATTGCTGTAAATTGTTTGCGAAATGTTTCCTATAACTTATAGGCTAGCAATACTTGCCTGTTTGTGTTCTAGAATCAATAAACCAAATTCCATTACGTACGATTAAGTCTCCGGAATTGAGATCATCACAAAAGGAATTTATATAAAATCAATAATTCAATTCCGATAATGCTGATGTAGTAGGTATAACGTAAAGCACTTTATTTACCAGTAAGGAAGTAGGTACAAGATAATCCGGAATTGACCGAGCAAGCCAAAAGTCTGGTGTTTTACTCCTTTTGGACTCTGAAGGGCTCTTGACAGTCGACGTGCTCAAGTGCCAATAGGGTGTCACTACCCTTCGAAAAAAGTGCTTCCGCAGCCAAAACTTGACTTAATTTTGGAATATGAGGTTGAAATTTGCATCGGAACCCCCGGGACGGATCTTTTTTCTAATTTTTAAGTTCCTTTAAGAGTTTGACCTCATTCGGAGTTAAATTTATTTTTTGTACATGATTTTTGGCCGTCTCTCATTTTGACTACTACGATCTCTTTATGGCACGAGACAAGTTATTTAACTTGAAATTTAAAACTAAGTTGAGAAATATTTAAACTGTTGTGCCAGTTTACGCAAACAAGTGACTCGATTTGTAACAAAACATTACCATCAGTAACCATAATAGACTTTCGATACAACACAAGTTTTGCAAGTTTTTTACAATAAGTAAAATAAAAAAATCCACGAAGCACTCGATTTTATTTTTACCTCGTTAACAACTAGATATCTATATATCATTTTATTATAATCCGTTTACATACGAAATTCACGAGTAATTCAGAGTAAGTATTTTAACATTATTTTTATTCCATCGCTTTTAAAACATAAAAATAAAATAAATTTTTCGTTGAAATCTAATATCGTCAATCAGTTTTCGATTAACAAGTCTTGTTTATTTGTGATATTTCGAAAAATTTGTCTATTATTGAATTATTTTATATACAGCTAAAAATAACAAAAAACGTGTAAATAGCGTTAGGTACACATTTTACTAAAATACTTTTTTAAATTCCTGATGCTATGTTTTTCAGGAAAAGTCCTTTAATAAACGCTGTATTAATTGTGTTGGACAGAGAATTTACTGGCCAATAACAGCTTTAACCGTTATTTAGTGCGTGGAAAACAGTATATTCTCCGTTCAAATTAAAAAAAAACAGACTGGACCGTGTGTGAGCTTAATATTAAAGCTACTATACCCAGCGTAATTAGAAAACTTTTTCTCTTGGAATGCAATGTAAACAGTTGCGTGAAAAATAAACCCAGGAATTATTAAAATACGGTTAGCGGGTTTTTTCTTTGCACCGCTGCGTTTTCTTTTTTCGCTCCAACTCATCCTAAATTCACTTTGCATAAGCGTTAAATTATTCAAATTATGGAGTGTTAATTATGGAATTTTAACTTCTTTTTTAACTGTTAACCTTCGGGAACCTTACTGTATTCATAACGGGAAAAATGTTTGCCTGTTTTTTGACTTTCAAATCAATCACTAGTTGATGACGACTTTACTTAGTTACTCTTGTCATTTATGTGGACCATCATTTAATTACTTGTCATTTTAAATCTGTCATCTTTTAACATAATTTCAAAACTTGGTAGTTTCCAAAATCCCTCATAATTACTTTCCCATGAGCTGAAAATTATACACAATTTTCTCCTTTATACCACATTATTACGTTTATGGACCAAGTTAACTTAATTTCCAATTAAAATACGTTTAAATTTATCTCACAAAGGACTGACTCGTCCAACTTTTTTATTAGTTGTTTAACTTGTATCGGTTGGGTAGGGGTGGCAAGCACCTGCTACCTGAGAGCTAGGGTTGCCAACTCAAAATATTATATCAAAATTATTACACACATATTAATATGGCTATACATACATTACTTAGTCATTAGACTCAATGTATAGTTTATGGAGAAAACACTGAGGTAGGTGCCTCTAAAAAAATTCTTACACAATATTCAAAAGACGTTAAGTTCTAAAAATCAAAATTATAATCATCATCACAAAAGCCCTTATTCTATCCAGTTATTAACATAAGCCTCCTCCTTATGCCCTCTTCGCTCAGTCTCGACAAATCAAAACCAATCTCGATAAAATCAATGCGCGAGTTAAATCCATAACAGTTGATTTATTCCAAAACACAAATTAATTTAGCAAAGAGTATCGATCCCGAATAATGTTTCTTGTCAAAATTGAAAGGAACTTTCCGCGTTTGTAATAACAGACCTCAGTAAGCCAACCACAATTCCAGTAGGTCTTATCAGGATCAGAGGTCACATAACTTGAAACAGTTATCTTTTATGCTTGGTTTACATTTGAGGTCGTTAGCGAAGTCACTTAGTAACTTCAGCCGCTACGTCGTATGTGTGTGGTGCGCATATTCCTTCCACACAAAGTTAGAAATAGCCGACCTTGCTTAATTTTTGAAAACTACTTCTTATTTGCTCCCTTGCTTTGCAGAGCTCGCCTTTGCCAGAAAGTGACGACTTGGCAAAGCTGTAATCGCTTGATACGGGCATGTTTGTTGTGTTCGTGTTTAGGATTATACGATAATGATCATTTCTGAATACAGGTACGCTAAATTGGCTAGCAGGCATGCTTATGTTTCAAGTTGAGTAAGTATGTAGGGATCTAAATTACACCCTGGAGGAACCCACTTTTTCTTACCCTAAAGAAAAATGTATGTCTTGAGACTCGTAAGCGATATACATTTAAAATATTTTTTATTTGAATTCGAAAATATAACATATATAATATATATATTGTTCAAATTACATCATCAATGTCGCCTCGAAGCTGTTTTCCTATTATATGGTTAAACCATCGTTATTGTCTTGAAAAAAGTTTCTAAAGTCCTTGAGAAAGTTGGGAGTCATAATATACATTAAGGGACATGTTTGCATAAAATATGTATCAACGGTTATGTTGTATACGCTTAAAGATATACAAAAGAAAAACTTTGTATTATAACTAAAGTAAAGCATGTATTTTACCCAGCCCTGGTAGCATCAACCCTCAATGCGAGTACTCAAATCGCAGCATAGAGTAGATAGGTTGGTAAAAATGAAATGTACCACGATACAATGTTGCTCAATTGGTTATTTATAAAATGGCAGGTAGATAAAAAAAGGGTTCAGGCGTGAACGCACGGTGATAAACGATGGCTAAGCGATGATAACATTTCGAAATCAAACGCACTCGTCCCTGATAAGCCGTTTGCGATACTGATAGCAAAGGGTGTGGTATTAGGTCGTTGAAATCGCTGTTGGTATAAGATAAAAGGTGCAGTTTTTATATACAGGATTTATATAGGTATGTGTAAGGGGGATTTAGCAATATCGATATGGTGTATTTCGCAGGAAGTATGGTGAGTTTGACGGGGGTTATGTAAAAATATTTTCTTTGACACATCATTGATTGACAAGCCTCAAACTTGATCCCACAAATACCACATTGGTCAAGTAGGTATACCAATGAAGTTTCTGCAGGTACCTACTTATCTAACGTACCTATCGTAGATAGTCCGTCGTCCTTGACGTTTGCAAAAATGCCGAAATCGCGTCAGGATGATACATACCAAGTGTTGTCCCAAACTGCTATATTTTTTTTGTATATTATAGTTGGGATATTGCTTCCCCTGTCTCGATTCGGTCCCGCTTTACTTATGACCGATCGTCAAGTGACTGTATAAAATGTGTAAAATTTAGACCATCTAGTAAAAGGCTGTGGTAATTTTAGACCGTCCTAAATTTCACTTGCTTCAGTACTAACAAAGAGAAATCTTGAACTATTGCAGTATTTTGTGTAATTTATGAACAGTTTGCCTAAAATAAACATGTTTAAGTCCCTAATGTAAAGATTAAACGCAAAGTTGACTTAGAGATAATTAACAACGTCTACATTGAATGGTCGTAACGAACTCAAAAAGTTTTCTAACAATATTAGCCCTGGAACCCTTGATATAACTTTGTAATTATCCAACCGTAATTAATGGAGTTTTTCCTAACAAAAGATGGATTTTTTGGATATCATTTCATTTAAGTCGGACGTATCGTATGTGCTACCTTAATTGTTTTTAGTTTATCTTTTTTGTTATGAGTACTAAACCTGAGATTGTCATCCAAAGGGGTATTAAAAAGTTAAATTAAAATATTCCCTCCAAATCATAAAAATGGATGATATATGTACGTTGAAAAGTTCTTAATTAAATGAAATAATTGAAATTTATACTATCGAACTTAGACATCGAGAGATGTTCTATTATTTCGAAGTTTAGGAAAGCTTTCAAATGAGGACAGAAGAAACTGGGAAATTTTGATCAAAATATCAAATGATTAGGCGCTGTTTGGATTGTAATTCCAATTAAGTGATAGTGATGAAAGACATGAAATTTCGGGGCGTATTTCGGTATGAATTTTGAAAGCACTAATTATATTTTAATTCCTGTTGATACCTAAGAAGTCGTTTTCGTTTAACACAAACGCTGAGGCAGAAAAAATATGTTAAAAAACGCAGTGACAAAAAGAAAATCTAAACACTACTAATAATGTATCCATGGATTAATCTTACAAAAGTGTTACCGCATCAGTTTCTGAATTAAAGCTTAAACCACGTCTTAAAACATGAAAGTTTCCTATAACAATGCTTACGCTTATATTGTAAAATTTCAGGTAATCTCCCTTCGGCTTTAAAAGCTACCTCCTTTATTAATTTAAACAAACACTGTTAGCTTATTACGGAAACGTGAGGAAACGTAATTTTGTTTCGAAAATCTTGAGATTCTAAATGAAGCCTCCATCGATAAGCCTCACTCAGTCGTAGACCTGATAGACCTGATATTGAATAAATAGCTGCTAGTCTTCTAACAAATGGGTCAGTTTACATAGTTGATTATTCTTGAAAAGTGGTCGCTTTAGAAACCTCTAAGGCGCTGATCTAGGTGTACTTATCACAAATCCATTGACACAAAAACCATAACACCGCTTTTAAATGTTCCTTTAAGACCTATGAAGTATCTTCAGGAATTGTTGACAATAGGTATTAAAGCCAATCATTAAATCCGTTCTTTGTATTCATCCTTATTGGATCGTCTTGACGGAAATTAGCAAGGACTTTCAGTTGCTTATCTCTCTTTTACTTATCAGTTGTCCTATAGTTCTGATACCTAAATCTTTACGATCATTATTGAAGATTTTTTATTTTCAAAGTGACCTCGATAAAGTTTCGTGTTAAGTTAATGATCAGATGCCAGAGCTAAGCGATTGGAAACTGGAGATACTGCTGTTTGTACTGTTTAAGTTAACGGCAGATGAAGGCAAGATATTGAAAAGTCGTTTCTTTAATCCGTGGAATTTACAACGGAAGTAAAATTCTTATCATTTTATATTTTGACACGAGCTGTTTATTTTTTTAGATTACCTAATTTAGTTTTAATTAAATACAACATCATGCATTATGGAAGTCTATAATAATTAGCATAAGTGTAATACTATTGCAAAACTTGGTAAGTATAATATTACTGATAATATTAGAAATTATCAATCAAGATTATTTTATATTATACTAGCTTCTGCCCGCGACTTCGTCCGCGTGGAACTCCTACTCTTTTGCAGTCGGTTAACAAGTAGCCTATGTCCTTTCTCAGGCTCCAGACTTTCTTTGTACCAAATTTCATTTAAATCGGTCCAGTAGTTTTGGCGTGAAAGCGTAACAGACAGACAGACAGAGTTACTTTCGCATTTATAATATTAGTAAGTAGTAATTAGTAAGGATTGTTGAAATATAAACTTATTCCTGCTTTTATTTTTGAGGATCCATTAAATAAACTTGATCAAACAAGGGCTTACCTTAATACAGACAAGTATTGGATTGCTCGCAAATTGGACCAAAACAAGGTAATATTGACAAAATGAACAACATAATCTGCGTAAGACCAAAAGAGAGACGTCAGAGATTTCCATCCGGAAGCCCAAATATTTTAATAATTCTGAATCTTAAGGCTACGAAGCGTTTATTAAAAGCATAAATTCAAAATCCTTTATAAAGTAAACACAAAAGCACTAGATGTGATAAATTGTGGAACAGGTATTCAGGCATATTACCTGCCTCGCTGGAACTAAATCAGTTCTGTCCGGTGTAGGGTTAACTATGAAGTATATGAACTTTGTCTCTAGTTCATTGTCTACTATATCGAATCCGATTATACCTGTTCAGATTTTGATAAGTTAGCTAATTAGTAGTTTAAAAGTCACCAGGAGGCTGTAGTTTTCAAACCATAGATCTGAATTTATTAAAATGTGGCTGCTCATACATACAATACTACATATAATTTTTCGAAAGTACTGTTGCATAGTTAATTGATTTTAAGTAGTCAGTCAGTAAAGTATTAAATATTATATTTCGTAACTTAAGTTCGAACAGAATACACACATAAAACCCAGACATCAGCCACAAGCGTTAATATTTAAACTACCTATAAATAAGATAAACGTCATAAAAAAATCTATATCACCTCACCATCAACAGACACCGTAAAACCTCGGTAGCAAAAAGTCCAATTTTATAGCAGGCGAAACATTTGATTTTAGTCTAAGAGCACGTCGAAAACTTAAAAGGTAGTTCTTACAAAGTAAAACTTATTTTCCGCCGATTTTGTATTAATTGTTCAACGATCAAAGTAAAATCGAGGGTCTAATTTTTCCAATAAAATATTTCTTAAACTTAATTATGTTCGAATGAAATTTGGCCAAATGGCGGAAACAAAAATTTCAGCACACTTGAAAATAAAACTTTTTGTGATATCGTAAACCTAGACCTGAAGGGACCTAAGTCGAAGATTTGAGTTAATGCTTATGAATAATAAGTTATAATTATCAGTTACCATAAAATTCCTTACAGACTACTATTCTAGCTTCAGTTTAAAACGCATAAATGTATACAGAAAACATATTAATCAGTTTTTCGCCTCTCCAAAAAAAAATTACTTTTGTTCGTTAGCTCCTTTAGATCTAGGTGTACGATATAGGAACTCTCATTAAAAAAGATCGTTAAATTTGATTCTGTGTATTTCGTCGTTTATACATTTATTAATACCTAAAGCCTCTCGAAAGCTTCCATCAAGTACCTGTTCCAAATACTTTCAGACTCTCCGACTGCAGTCTATTTATTTTATAGGATACGTGTAAGGCTATTTATTATCTATTGTGTGAGAAGAGCTTTGGACTATCATTGCGCCGTCTTTTGTTGTTCAGATATTGGACCAATAACTTAGAGGTCGTATTGTTGTGGTGTGCTAATCTTGAATGAGGAATTCCAGCTTTTATATACATCAAGGATAAGTACTTGATGCTTTATGATTAATGTCCGTAATACACTAAATGTACTTACATAAAATAGGTAAACGTTTTTAGTCTACGTTGATGAGATTACTATAAAATTATTGATATCGCATTTGGCGTATACGACCCGTTGTGTCTTTATGAAAGCAGGATTCCAATTTTTTATAAGGTTTTTATAGAACTGAGTCCTAATATAAATTGTTTCGTTCCAATACCTTATGAATTGCTTTTTACAGCTACTATGTTAATTTAATGAGATGTTTTCTTTGGAATTGAACTATTTAATACGAATCTGACCTTTTAACATCACGTTCATAAAAAATATATTGTTGGAATCATAAACATACTTCATCCTCGACAGTAGTTTATTACCACTTATAACTGTCTATATATATATATCTCTATGAATCTGGTTTGTCAATAAACATTCTGTGATATCAATAAAACAAATGAGAACAAGTCAGTCAGTCATAATATAAATACCGTACTTATAATGTATAGCATATACGTCAGGATGTAATGGAAAATACCTATGCGTATGTTCGTGAAGTTGGTTACTCTGATAATCATTTCAATATTATTTTATGCAACCTGTAAAAAAAGTGGTATGATGAAGACCTATAAGCAAACGGTAATGTGTACAAAATATGTTTCTTAATCACGACAAGACAATCCTTTAAATTATTCTATCAATCACATTGTTACAAAATCACAATTCACATTTCAATAACACGAGCAATAAAATATAACACCTGTACAACGAATTAGCGATGCTTGAAGCTCATTCCCTCGTAAGAAGCGTATAAGGTAACATAAAAGCCAAACGTTCTGCACACAAGTCCTTACCGCTGAAAGGTACAAATGAGAAACCAAGCTGAGCTTAGTCTGAGATTTATCATCAAGTAGTGTTGGGCTTACTCATGCATGAGACACCTCATTTTATATATTCGCGTAGGTTATCGCGTCATAAAAGTCCTCTACAAAATTTGGTTGCGCCTAATGTGGTATTCGGGTGAAATGAAAACTGCTGGCAATTCCGCAGTAATGATGATATCTTAGAACGTGCTTGGGGATTCTTGACAGGTATATATACATTCTATGCTCTTTAATCATACCTGTCTGCTATTACATGTTTGGCCAGTACGACGTCATTAGGTTAAATTCCTCCTTTTCCTGGCTATATCAAATTGGCATTAACAAAAATGTTTCCTTTTCTTTTTATAATAATTAATAAACTCTAAGCTTAAAAGTAATAAAAGAAATAAGTGTGACCGAATCCTTGAAATTTTCCGTTTGTTATCTATAGATCACGTTTTGCAAATAATCTAATTGATTATTGTTGTAGTAACTCACTTTTTTTGATTAAGTTTGGGAACTATCAAAGATATATCCTAATTATTTTATATTCATGATGTAATTACGAGAATGTATCCCAACACTACTGCTAAGTTGATGCATGCCTTTTCTCTAATGCATATAACATATCATTTATGTGATAGAAGCTCGGAGTCCGAGACGTAAAAAGTCACTTGATGTAAGTTATAAGTTTTTGCTGATGAGATTTTGGGCGTATTAAGACGAACTTACTCCTAAGTAAGTTTCTATTTATAAAACATCTTAATATCAAGTGTTCTTTTTACTCAGGGTAAGATTAATGATGTGTTAAAATCAAATGAAATGAAACTTGTTGAAGTTACTTTTAGAGTCCTAAAGAATTTTAATATCCTTTGAAACCAAATTAAAAAATAGACGGTGTTAGTTATACAAGTAAAACCATAAACCTTAGTTAGTTTTAAGAACAAAGGCTTGTCTGTGTTGAGGTTAGTTAATTTATAATAAGTTCCCAGACATTCATTTGCCAAACTACAAATGGTTGTACTTGAGTGGTAAGTTACTCCAACAAATCACGCTTTGTAGGAAAATTCCCTAAGCATTAGTGTGTTACAAACTTACTGCATTTATACTGCATTGTTAGTTGGAATGAAACTTATAAGGGTGGGGACACTGGTCCCCACATAATTCCCTTTTTGTTCGGTTCGTTATCCCTGTGGTGCAATTTGGGAGTATTCAGTATCAATTCGAAATTGTACTTTTTTCCTTGATTTTTTCTTTGTAGTTGAGTTATCGTTTTCGTCAATTGATTTCCTTGAAACATTAAAGACTTATCTGCCTTTGATGTATAGCATAATCAGTTTTATTTAATAAAGAAATTTCGGCAACGGAGTCAGAGACCACTAAACCAACACGTCGATTTTTTCATAGAGTTGAAAACAGTGTCAATACATTATATTTACTGTAATGTTTTATATATATATAACTAGCTTCTGCCCGCGACTTCGTCCGCGTGAAACTCCTCCTTTTTTGCAGTCGGTTTAAAAGTAGCCTATGTTCTTTTTCAGGCTCCAGACTTTCTTTGTACCAAATTTCATTTAAATCGGTCCAGTAGTTTAAGCGTGAAAGCGTAACAGACAGACAGACATAGTTACTTTCGCATTTATAATATTAGTAGGGATAATAATATATTATATCTATCTCACAATGCTAAGTAAATCTTTGGTCTTATTAATATTCCAAAACGACTATTCTAAGCTGGATAAAGGCTTCTAAAATTTCAGATTGAACTGTTTGTGTCTCGAGATCTGAGAAGTCGTCTAATTTAATCCCTACAAAGGTTCTAGTTTTTATTTGTACATAGTCCTAAACAATATTGCCAAAAGGATCAAAAGGGTTTTTTATATGTTCTAGTTATTATGAAATATTTTAATGTATTTTAAGCCGTTATGTAGTCGCTCGCAGATTTGTAATAAGTCTTTAACAGCCTGGGCTAATATAAATAAATACATTTACCTCAAGCTTAAAACTGTAAGAAAACCTTATCCTTACTAATATTATAAATGCGAAAGTAACTCTGTCTGTCTGAAATTTGGTACAAAGAAAGTCTGGAGCCTGAGAAAGGACATAGGCTACTTTTTAACCGACTGCAAAAAAGGAGGAGTTCCATGCGGACGAAGTCGCGGGCAGAAGCTAGTTAACTATATCTTCGTATTATTATTTGAATAAAAAAATAAATCTTTCCTTATTTACAGTGTTTTATTTATGAAGTATCATTACCAATAATTATACGGTTTAATCTTGTAAAACTTTGAAATAGAACCATTATAACGGAACTCGCGTTTATTATTTTTAAGCTAAATTTTTTAAAACTTAACTGACGATAGTCAAACCGCGAAATTATTAGAAATTATAAAAACTTATTCAATAAACCAGCAACACGTAATTATAGATAAGAGTACACCAAGGGCGTGCATTCCGTACACGCACGGTGTCACTAATTTACGTTGTGCCTACCCTGCCGCCATACTTACGCTCCCCTCACTGCACGCGCCTGGGGTACACATTTATGTTGTTTAATATGATTAATCCTGTGTGTTTATGTGGAAAAGAAGGAAATCCTAAGCAAAGTACAAATTAGTTCAAATTACCTAAGCGCAATCGTTTCATGCTAAGAATAAGGGAGACAGAGAATTTCTCCTAATTCACGAAGCTTCCAATTATATTAATGCAAAATCACGAGAAAATGCCTTTTGTCCGCATTACAAAGGTACTTTGTTAAAGGAAACGTAGAACAACTAGATATATGCAGCTTTTGTTCTGTCATGTGATATAATCTAGATGAAATAATGAGATTCTCGTAGTTCACCTGTGTAATTTTCACATAATTAATGTAGATTATGTACAAGGAGAAGCTGACCTAATAACTTATATAGCAATTTGAAATTTTCTTTATTGAAGTTTATTTTATAACTAGCTGTGCCCGCGACTTCGTCCCAGTGGAATAGTAATTCTTCATAAGGTTTCATATTTTCCCCGTTTTTTACTCATTTTCCACTGTTTCTTCGCTCCTATTGATCGCAGCGTGATGTTATATAGCCTAAAGCCTTCCTCGATAAATGGTCTATCCAACAAAAAAAGAATTTTTGAATTTGAACCAGTAGTTCCTGAGATTAGCGCGTTCAAACAAACAAACAAACAAACTCTTCAGCTTTATAATATTAGTATAGATGTAGGGAGCTAAGAAAGGGTTTTTGGCAGTTTGGGACCTTTCCTGTTTATCATCGAGTCAAGAGAGATGAGACTAAACTGGGCCTGAATGTCTTATCTATTTGCAAGTTCAAAAGAGCTTAGTGAAGAGTTATTTGGTGAATTATACAGATTATATATGTCATTATATGCTAACATGAAATATACTCTTTTCGCTTGCTCTTTTGCTAATTTTGTCCGGCTAGTCATAGTTGATTCATTTTCTAACAAATATTTATCCAAAAGTCTCAATAACTTACGTAACTAAAATTTTATCCTGAACATTTTTTTAAAGAATGTACAGCGAACACTTCTCGCGATTGAATAACGAAAGTAGGCGTGTCTGAACTTTTATGCCTTTTTTTATAAAAAGTTTACTTACGAACACTCCGTTAATACTCTTGGCAACGAAAACTGTTTTCACTTTGTACATCAACCTTAATGTTGATTTGGGATTAAGAACATATATGTTTATATATCTTGACTTAACACGTGAAGGTTTACCCTCTCACCTGATACGTTTTCCAACTTGACACGTTATTTCCGTACCTTTCAAAAACATCTTAAGCGGATTATACTGAGCTACCGACTTGCTCCGGCTTTGCTCAATTAAATAAACATGATTTATTCACTTGAACCTGAAAGGAGCACTTACTTGCCTGTCATATTTTTTCTTGCTAATAATAAATAAGTTACCAGGTGCACAAAAGTGTGCCGTCATATAGAACTATAGTATATGACTCGACGTTTAGTTTTAATACATACCACATAATTGATTTTTCCATCCTCCGGCCAGAAAGCGCCAACTTCTTAGCTTTGCTAAATGAAATTTCCGCTTTCTGGCGTCGTCGAACAGAAAAATAGTATACTGACCTCGGCCAGTAAAATAAAAAAAGCCTCAGATCACATTTTTGTCAACCTCGGCTTCGCCTCGGACGACAATTAGGTACATGTGATCTGAGACATTTTTTATTTTACTGGCCTTGGTGCGTAATGTACTATTATTCTATTCAGACAGGGAGGGTATATTTATGGAACGGATTTTAAAGTGAAACGGCGACCGCAACCTCTCTTGTTCATATATTATACAGTCAGTATTTTTTTCCATTCTACTTATTCATTATTGTTTATTTATTTGAGGGTTAAAGGGAGGCAGGACATTCGCGTGGCCTTTAGTACTTTCTTTGACAAGAAGAGTGGCCACACAAAACTCTGCCTCCTTTCCTCGCCTCTGCACGAGTGTGTGGCGGTGGCCTTAGATGCTAGCCCTCCAGGTTATATTTTTTTAATTACGACTTAGCGTTCTTTTTTTTGTACGTGGAAAGTATGTGCAGGATGATATAATGCGATACGACCTTGACTGTTTTATGAAATCAAGATAAATGTTTCGATAGTGTCATTTTTATCTTATCAACTATAAATAACCTATTACGTTTGTATTAAATACGATATCTTGGATTTTTTATATAAAAAGGACAAACTCTGACAAGTTTAGATTTTTCTACTTGTTCTAATTATTTTTACTTTCGATACTTAAATATTTTTGGGTATCATGGATTTCATTTTTGTATTTAAAAAAGGTATTTCAACCGTGTCCTTGTGTTTTTAATTCATAGTTTAAAACAATACAAAATAACATAACCTTAAAGACATTTTGCAGCAGACGGGTGTTTTATGCCAAATGTTAAAGTCGTATAAGTAGATTTTTTTCAAATGACTTTTTGACATGGCTAAATTAGAAATAAACCATTTTTGGTAACCCTTCTTGTTTCTTTTTCCTTTCTTAACGCTTTCCTTTTTCTGGTAAACACCTGTCCTTCCTTATTTATGTCTATTAATATAATAATATGTCTTTGTTTCTTTTCAGGTAAATACCCTATCTATTCGGTATTAGCTAAAATGCGTGTCGTGACATTTAATTTTTTAAACGAAAGTCCAGTGACAAGTCAGTCTTGCGAATAGGTAAGTCTCAAAAAACTTTATGCAAATGCTTTTTCAGATATATATTTCAGTTATGTTGAGTTTTAATGTGTTTTACATGACTGAAATACGTTATAGGTGTTTTATCCCAGCCTGGCGCCGTTGTATTAGCTATCTGGAGATAAAACAATACTAATAGTAACTACTATTACCTACCTACTTACATGCAAACTAGAAAAGTTATAAATATATCTCAATGAAGACTTACTTGAAGCCTGTGAAACAGATTCTTAGTCACTCAATGTACGTATACATATTATATAAACGGAGGTACTTGCGAAACCTTTCTTTATTTTTGAATTTATACGTGTTTATTACGTAAAGCAACTAACAGATGTTTACGATCCTTCAATGTTCTCTGACTCGTTTATTCGATCTGTGTCCATTGGTTGCGTAACATGAAACTGGTTTATCTAGATTGTCACTTTCTTTGTACAATATGCTATATGAAAACCCGGATGCTTTAAAAATACCATAAGACTGATCAGGGCTGCTGTTGAAACTGTCAATACTGCATTAGAGTCATATGACTATTTACATATCCAAGGTTCAGGTACAAATATATTTGCCCATAGCAGGATCCGAACCAGCTTCTTAGTCAGGGGCTCTGCTCACTAAACCAATATAAAAATAGACCGATTAATAACTATGGTTATATACTGATTATAGAGTAATTTTTAAGACCTTCAAAGTTTGCTACTTTTCAAACGGACTGAGTTGTCAACAGTCAATATGTAGGTAGGTATTGTATATTGACGGCCTGTTGGTCTAGTGGTCAGAGGCCCTGATTACGAAACCGGAGGTTGCGGGTTCGAATCCCGCTAGGGGCAGATGTCAATGTGATGAGCACTGGCATCTGTACCTGAGTCTTGGATGTCTTATATGTATTTATGTATATTTATCCGTTGTCTAGTACCCATAACACAAGCTTTGCTTAAAATGGGACTAGATAATTGGTGTGAATTGTCCAAAGATATTTATTATTTATTTATTTATTGAATCTGTTACAGAAGTTTTTTTTTAATTATCATTTCTCACCAAGGCTTTGTCGCCATAATAAACGCAAAAAATAAAAGTTGAATGACCAATAGTTGACGTGGCAGAATTTCAGAGATTTTGCTCTAGTTTAGTTTTGATGGATCTGGGTTTATTTGTTTTTGTGCTGAAGATCGTCCTAAGCTTACACACCTAATGGGCAAATAAATCAAGAGATCCCACCTGACCTGAAACTTACCGTAAGTGTTCTTAGGGACTTACCTATGACATTGTCATCAAACTTGTAATTAAGTACATAGATACTGTAAAAAAACAGCGCTTAACTTTTCGAAAAATGATATATGCAAATATAAAATGTGCTGACATTTACGTAAGGAATTTCTACAATAAATTTGTTTGCATAATGTAAAATAACTTAATATAAGTATTGGACTATCTTTAGCTCAGCCGGCTACGACTATGAAAATTGAAAAGTTTTCAAAACGACTATAAAATAAACTCGCGAGTTAAATCCGTTACTGTTGTTCCATTCTAATATGTCCCTCATACTCTACCAAAAATTTTACAAGTCCGATACCGACTGGATTTTTATTCCCCCCATTATGTACATCCTGGTTTATTCTGAATGGAAATAATCATTTGGCAAGCTCTGCCCTAACTTCCTTGGCATGTGAACTTGTTAACCGACGCAAATCCTTTCAGCAAACACTATTGTTTATCCCAAAGAGGGGAACTATATGTTAAAGAATACCGATGAGGGGCGCAATGATCTGAACAGAGCAAATAGTAAAGCAATTGATTTCCAGAGTCTATTCTGGTATCGTAAACGCCCTCTTTACCAGACTTGTGAGTTCTTTAAAATTAGCAGGACCAGGCGTCAATTACTAAACCTAAACATGGTGATGTTTTGATACATACGTACTATTTAAAACAAATTACAAAGACGAAAATTTGGAACACGTAAAGTATTTCAAGACAAAATCTATTCAGCATCTTATTTACCAACAGTAAACATTTAAATTTCTATAATCTTCAGTGTACGCCAAGTATCAGAAACCTGCATAAGATCGTCCTTAAGTGATATAGGTTAGGAATACTAAATCAATCGCGGTGTCAATAAAGACGTTGCCTAGGATATAAATCCTTGTGTGGCAAAGGAGACGTGTTTATATATAATCCAATGTGAAAGTAACATAATCTTCTTACTGTATTGATTTTTAAATTGGTTCCGGAAGCAGAAATGTTGAGAGAACTTCGCTTCTGGTTATGGCCATAATTTTATTGTACATTTTGCTTTTAAAAACGGTTTGTTAGGTACACGCTAAAAGCCTCATTAAGTTTGCATCTTCATCGATTTATTGTCTTTAGGTTTTGTATAATCTTATTTAGGTACATTATGGCATCAGTATTTTTTTAAACGTCCATTGTATATTATTATGTAGGTCATGTAAATACGAGTAGGCAATTATAAAAGCAAATAAGTTTATCGGTGTGCTAAGCTTTGTTCATTCTTAATGGAAAAAAAACTCCTGTTTTAGACAAAAAAATGTTTGGTGTGTAAAGTCATAAGTTAGATAACCATTTTGACATAGAGAGCTGTACTCATTTATATTTAAGTATTTCTTAAAAGGGATCAACTATGAAAGTGTGCAGTAGTTTGCATTTCTCTTTGTCAGATACACTACTTTGCAATACATAAAAGCTCTTTTGATGTTTCTAATATTTGAACATATCGCGTTGGCAAATGTTTCTACTTTGCACAGACGGATAAAATTATGCATTTATGGTAAGTACCTTTTTAACGAAAAGTATTTTTTCTGTCCTCCGGCCAGAAAGCGCCAACTTTGAAATTGCCGTTTTCTGGCTTCGTCGAACAGAAAAATAGTATACTGACCTCGGTCACATTACATGTGATCTGGGACATTTTTTATTTTACTGGCCTAGGTGCGTAATGTACTATTGCATCATATTCTTATCTCTTTGTAGCACTTTGCATTATGTAATTAATTATCAAGAATTTTGATATAACCGTAACAAGATCATTATAATGACGAGTCATTAAATTAATTGCCGAATTTGTCAACTTCTCAAATTATTCAAAATGTAACATTATATCAACAAATGAGTGTATCAGTTGTGTTCGTCAAAAAAATAATTCTGATAGAAAGACGACAAAAAACTGATTGTGTTTAACATGCGACAAAACACGTCACCGTTTGACAATTAGGTATGTCCTGTCATCTATTGAAATAATGTCACATTCATCAACTGATTAAGCAAAGGCCGGTCTTTCCGGCTTTAATAAAAGAAATAAGGACGCATTTAGTCGATCAAAGCGCTTTAAAGCGGGAGGTGAAATTAGTGGGGATTAGTAGTTAGAATTCATTATAAAAACTCTAAAGCGCTTAAGTATAACATTTTTAACGTTCTTGGGTACCTACATTTTTACATTTTTGACCTTCTTGGGTACCATGTAGCATATGATTATTTTCCGTGGCAAGATAATAAATAAAGTAACTATTTGAATTAATAATTCATTTAAAATGGTCTCCATTATAACATTAGCAGAAGAAAGTCCATTAGGTACTGGATATAAGCTTCCTTGACTAAAATGTTTCTTGCATAATTTTCAACTACATTCTCATGAATTCCTACTAATTTCATTACCAGCCCATGTATAGCGATAAATTAATCAATTGAAAAATGCACTCTGTCTAAGTTAAATATTACATAGTTCTTTCGAGCATCCATACGAACCAAGTCTGGGGTTGTCGTGGACAGATAAATATAAAACGTGGTTATTTTTTCGCTATACGGAGCAACTACCTCAACTGGGCAGACACTGGTCTCACCGGTTTGTATGACCTGGCGATAGAACGGTATAACCAACACCAAACGCAAACGAAAACCAACTGCATCTCACTGACGATAAGGTCGAAATTCAATTTCTGTTTTGATGTAATGTGGACTTAATAAGGTTCTTAAGCAAGATTGCATTTTAACATTTAGGAGATAAGGTTTAGTTTAGGATGGTTAATGTAGATTGCAATGCCTTAGGCGTTTTCGTGCTGTGGTGAATTCTGAACCGGGTTAAAACTTGTACTGATTGTTTGTGATCTAGTCTTTGGAAAATAAGATTAAGGTAAGATGGGAGGATTTTCAAGATCAATTTCATTTGAATTTAATCGAATACATTTAATAGACAGATAGATTTTTCGAGTCTAGGTTTCACATCATTCTTTACTATTCAGTGATTGGATTTCGATAGTTCTTCAATATGCCTATTCAATAAGCAATAAAGGTTACCACAATAATAACACTTGGCGTAATAGCAAGTATGGCTTCCCGAATGAAAGTCCCGTTATTTATTTTCTGTGTTCAGTGAAGCAATAAAGGAAAGGCAAAAATGTCGCTCATTAGAGGACAACATCTAATGCGAGAAAGGTCACAAAACAAGAAAATAGTTTTTCGCAATTTGTAGTTTATTTCCTTAGGTTAAAAACTACCTGGTCTACCAGGATATATTATATAGTAAGTACGTAATACCTAAGCAGTTATTCACTTAAGTAGGTTTATGTTATTACCTGTATGGATAAACCGTGGTTAAATTATATTAAGCCAAAGTTAAAGCGATTAAATAAAATTTCTATTTTAGTACGTAGGTAAGTACTTACTACTTAATATGTTTTAAGAAATTAGTTTTATTTGTAATGAAACATCTTAAACAAATTCCACTTGCGTTTCGAACTTTACAGTTCTCATATTCGTACCCGACTGATATATAGTTTACTTCCAATGTGTAACTGCGAAAGCATCAGAAATTCTTCAATCAGTTTTTAATTAACTTCGGCATTTTAGACCCAAGATAGTTGTTGATATTCACTCAGGACTTGCTCCGACCACTTTTTCTTTTCAATTTTCACTTAAGATTCTTTACGTGGCAATAATCTGAAACTACTTTCCACTGAAATATGGCTGCAATAAACTAGTTTTAATGAAACGAAGCATTTTTTAGAGCACTTTGAAATTTTCCGTGTTGAGTTACAAAGTAATAACTGTAAACATTTTACTGGAGCTTAAGTTTTCATTAAAGACTTTGGACTTCTTGCAACGGGCTTTGTGCAATTAACGTCCTTAGCGTGTACGGCGGAAGGTGTATTATCCAGTTGCAACTGCAATTAAAAGATGCTTCGCTGAAAAGAAATTACATCTTTCTTCAAGACAATGCGGTTTTAGTATGTGACAAAAACTATACTCGTTACGTTATTGCGAAATTCTTATTTAATCCTTAATGCAGGGTTACTGTACTTCTAACTTCTAAATTTGACTATGTTGTATAAAAAAATATCGCCAGTTTATCGTTATCTGTATTTAAACAGTTGTTAAAAAAATTCTAAAGAGATTATCCGAAAAAGCTTACTTTTGCATTTACCTTTTTTAACAATAGCGTAATTCCGATAAAGCTGATCTAGCATTTATATACCTGTCTCTGTCTAGCGCAAGATAACAATGGTAATACATCTATCTCTTTCTCGCCAGCTGTCGTTCACACCTGGCGCGTACGCAAGTCAAAGATCTAACACGTGCTTATACTAGATGAATCAAATCACGTGTCATTTTAAAATATTTTTACGAGTCATTTTACACGTAATCCCTATTAATATTATAAATGCGAAAGTAACTCTGTCTGTCTGCCTGTCTGTTACGATTTCACGCTAAAACTACTGGACCGATTTAAATGAAATTTGGTACAAAGAAAGTCTGAAGTCTGAGAAAGAACATAGGCTACTTTTTAACCGACTGCAAAAAGGAGGAGTTCCACGCAGACGAAGTCTAAGCTATTACTTAGCTATTTTATATAATTCATATTTAAAATTATGATAACTGGATATATACGTAAGTACCTGTTATTTTTTATTGTATTATAATTTTCATATTATTATAAATGAATGTCGTTAGTGTTAATTTCTTCTTGCAATATTTGACGAAAATAATAAATATCCGCAAACGTGTTTTGGATATTTTCTCAATGTTATGAAGAGTAAAAAGTGTTACATTTCTATAATAATAACTTGTTTACCTAAGGTATAACAGGTTTTTTCTAATTATAGTTTTATTTATGTACTGTTTATGTACTTACTTGTATAGTCAGCTGCAGAACATTAACATAAGTGACAACCTTACGTGTTCGCCTCTTAAATTTAAAGCTGACTGTAAAATACTGTAAAATAAATTCTTCGCAGGCATAAGGCATTTCATATAATGCATTACAATATTAAGATGCGCCATTTACATTTCTCTTCCGTCTATAGCGGCCTAAAGTGTTTATTAGAGATGAGCTCTTTCTCTGTAATAATACTAATAATATAAACCGTAATTTTCTAAAAACATACCTATTTCTTGCCGGAAGAAAAGTTTATTACGTTTCATACAGAAAATATATGAGTAAAATACGAATACTCGAACTTTATGTACTTTAAAGCACTTTGAAAGGCTATTCAGTAATTTTGTTTAAAACTTCAGGTAACTGCAAAGTCTAGTACCTCCAACTTAGGCAACAGCCTAAACAACTGAACCAAGTAACTTGTGTTTTCATTTGTTTTTGTTTCACTTGAATTATTTCTCAACGTTAATTTTGTATCGAGTTAAGTTTATTTTTCATAATTTACTTTTAGTAATTCCATCTTAATTACGAATTTATTCAAACTTATTAAATAGACTTTGGAGATTAAGAGACTCGTCCAACATTATTATTTTACAGACTTATATTTCGAACTTTTCTTTCTAAATTACTTTACCAATTTATTTTCCAAGACCAAGTAAAGTTGCAATTTATAGACGACTTGAGGGTTGACTGTTTGACACACTTGGTTTAAAGTCGAACCCAACTGGTAAACTTCATAACGCTTAATCAAACACTTGCAATTACCTTCGCCTCGACTGTCTTGAAACCAATGCAATTGATTTCATTTGTCGTGCTTTTATAATGAGGGCCACCGCGTGTCAGAAATCCGCTAGATGCGCTAGTGTAGAATGAGGTCTAGCTGTCATGTACCACCAATGAGAGGCAAGCTACTGGCCTGTGATTGGTGGTACATGACAGCTAGACCTCTTCTACACTAGCGCATCTAGCGGATTTCTGACACGCGATGGCCCTCATTGCGAATTGATCGTTAGCATACCAATTGGGGTTAGTTTCAAACAATGTGCGTTACACAATCAAGAGGTTCAGATATTTTATTTATGATTTTAGTACAGTAAAATTAATTACATTAGCGCGTCTAGCTACATTAATTCTGATTGGTCTATGATGTATTGTGTATCAATCATATACCTGTTTATCTACTATCATTGTGGTACAAGTAAGTGACACAATAGTTTGTGATTTCGATACAAATGATAACCAAATTGGGGCACTGTTCTGTTGAATGATTTATATCTCTATACCTATTATTTGCTATTTATTCATAGAAACTTGTCATGAATATATAACAGGTACTTAAGTGTGAAAATTATTTATGACGTACCTTTATGTACGAAACTTTGTGAATCCTAACATTTTGGGCTCTCGTAGGTTGGGTTAATGTTAAGGTTAAATTGGAAACTTTCATCGATTAGGGACATGTGTTTATTAAAATTTTCCGTATATTTCTAGATATTATGTTAACTAAACCTAACATACTTATAAATAATTGAAAAACTTATATTACACTATGGAGCATGATGATGATGAATTTATATATATATACATAATTATATTGTCTAAATCAATGACTACATAAAAAGAGGTCAAATCCGAAAAAAATGTTGACTAAAATGGTTATTGTTTCATAGAATTTAACCCTTTTTTATTTATTTTAGGTAAACGTACCTATCGTGTACTCGTTCGATTCCACGAAGGATAGAATCGAAAAAAGGTTTCACAAATTACCTACCTAAGGCATTACAATGGCATATACACACTTAAGTGGTATCGGTCTAGTCTCATTTTTAAATTATAATAACTTTGTTAATTATAATAATATGATAATAATTTCTGATGCCTTTGCAGTTATTACACATTGGAATGAAACAACTTTAAACGTATTTAACTCGCGTATTGTATTTATTGGCTGACGTTTCAAAAACTACAGTTTCCATAATCGTAGCACGACTGAACTGACGATAGTCTAACGCAAAATAAAATACGCGAGTTAAATCCGTTTATACTTGTTTCATTCAAATCTGTACTAATAATATAATAAAGAGGAAAGGTTTGTTTGTTTGTTTAGATTGAATAGGCGGCGAGCTATTTAAAAAATTCTTTCACTGTTGGGAAGCTACAGTATTCCCGGTGACATCCCTACTAATATTATAAATGCGAAAGTAACTCTGTCTGTCTATCTGTCTTTCTGTCTGTTACGCTTTCACGCTAAAACTATTGTCCGATTTTAATGAAATTTGGTACAAAGAAAGTCTGGAGCCTGAGAAATAACATAGGCTACTTTTTAACCGACTGCAAAAAAGGAGGAGTTCTACGCGGACGAAGTCGCGGGCAGAAGCTAGTAGGCTATAAAAAAAGATGATTCGTGCGAAGCCGGGGCGGACAGCTAGTTATATTTATATAGGTACTCTTTGTTCTGAGCACTGTTGGTATACTAAATTTGAATAATCCTCGCGCAATTAATATATGGTAATCTAGCTGGATTAACAGTTAATTATATTCTGCTTATAATATAATAATTATAATATAAAGGTCGTCTCGTCAGTCTATCCACAAGTTCTTCATAAAAATACAGAAGACGTAAAACTTTTACTTGATAAAATAATATTGTATTATTCAGTGTATCTAGTCTAAGCCAAATATGTGTTATTTAGAACTAAACGAAATGAAAACTTATTCGTGCGACGATATAACAATTAGTGTATTGATTGAATGTTTATTGAATTACGCTTACATAATATGAAAACAATAATTATTAAAATCTTTGTTCCGTTTGGTGTAAATATGGATTGATTTTAATGAATTCGCAATAGAAATACAAGACTTATCTGACTCAACCCTCGGGTATTAAATCACGGGATCGCATAAAACTATTTCTTTCGATGGACCAATGTACTAAACTAGGGTAAAACCAGGATAGATGCCCCACTTTTTGAAATATCCTCCTAATTTTAAAAATATTAGTTTTACATTAGGTAATGTTTATGATTTAACTAGTTTAATCCTTTATGTTTAACTGTGATTTGTACTTTTGGGCCTATAAATTACAGATTTTGTATATTTTAGCTTTCTGTGAAAGTCCTTTTTTGAGGATAGATGCCTACCCCTATGGATAGTTGCCCCGCCATGAAAATACTAAGGAGGATAGATGCCTGCGGCATGGGATAGATGCCCTTCATACTGTGTAATCGAAAAACTCAACCAAATTTTTATGTAGTTTTAATGACAAATTGGTGTACTTAATTGCAGCCTAATGAAATAATAAAAAGAAATTAGCCGTTTTTCAAATTTTTTATTGTTATCTTTAGCTATATGCTAAATAAATTCTTTTATAAAATATTAATCACTTAAGTTTCAACATACATAATCATAATTATTTTTAGCAGCATAACGTCTTCGCAATGTTCTCGATGGAATTCCAAACTGTCGGGATATTTCGTTTATCCCCATGATATTTTTATCTATTTCGTCGAAAGCTGACTGCAATTGTTCTGTAGTCCAAGAACATACTCGAGCTTGCACTCCTTCCTTTCTTTTGTATTTTCGTGGCATGGCTTTGCTACAATCAGTAGTAAACATATAAATAATATAACAATACAAAAAAATGCCCATAATATTCACTGAAACCACATATGGGTATACCTACATGGTCTATGGAGGGATACATGCCTTTAGGGGCACCTATACCTTAAAAAATCAGGGCAACTATCCTTTTTGATAGGGATAGATGCCCTATTTTTTTATAAATTAATAAAAAAACAACTGAGCAATTATTTACATCTAGATACATACGTGGTGAGTCTATATATTGACTTAATAAACAATATAACGGAATTAATGACTACTTATAAAGTTATAAAACAGCAAATACTAACCTTTAAAACTTTGACGTGGTTTTAAAATTCGCCGCGGAGATGAAGGCACACACGAGCGAAACACGTCCTGACTGACTCTGGTGACCTGGCTGACTGTGGTGCAGGGTGAGTGCGGCTCTTAGTTATACTATTATTTCATAGTCGCGAGTTTGGGAAGTTAGGTTTTTTGAAAATGAGGCATCTATCCCACTGGGGCATCTATCCTGGTTTTACCCTATCTATAACCTATACAGAAATTCGTCAAAATCGTTAGACTGTCTTAGTCATTAAAGCTTGAACTATGACGTTATTAATTATAAACAATCTCACAATTATACTGTAAAACTGATAAAAACCTACTACAATATAAAAACAGATGAAATCTCAGTACAATTTTAATGTAATATATACCGCGAAGTGCACTCCTCTGGCTAAAAGCGAATAAGTCAAGAAAATACAAAACGGGTCGGCTCTTATCACGACTTTGAATGCAAAGCCCGTCCGGCAGATGGTACTAATTGAACCTAATTTACCGTTTCTTCGTTAATTATATGAGACTGGAGACCTAGAAAACTACGACGTACTTGGTCAAATACTTGGTGCATTCAAAGTATTCAGTATTCAGTCAGGTATGGTATTTCTTTAATATAAATGATGAGCATTGATACATCTACTACAGACTACGTGTATCACATTCGAATTGACATGACAGATCAGTAATGCAGGGTCTACGGGACGAGACCGTGGAGGCAACAGCCCGAACTAAATACGAAGATTTGTTAGTATTTCGGGACTACATATTACTACATAGTGAACGATAGCTGAAATATCGATATATATTGATTTCTTATCGAGGTGCCTTGGTGTCGATGTTCGTCGTATACGTCATGCTAGTGATTTTACAATTTATCTATTATGATCTATCAATAAGAAATATTAATCATGTACTCGACCTTACTCGGCTTATCACTTTCTCTTATTTTTATAATAACCCGACATTTCGTTTTTACGACGACGCTAAAAGTATTTATACTTCCAAGTATTTACGTGCAGAAATACATATAGCATTAATAACGTTTGGTACGTGATCTAATTTTAAAAAATACCCGACTTATTCAATTATCGGTTAAGGAGAAAATGTGAATCGTACGTCGAATACTCATTTAGTTTTGAAAAATATTTTCCTTAATCTATTTTACGAGGAAATGTGTATGACTGGTGTGAATAGGAAAAATGGCTTTTTCACCTTTGCAAGAGCTTTAAAAGCTTTTTAATTAAGTTAGAATAGATAGCTTCCCTGTGGTACCTGTAGTGTATCCGTGGCAGGTATAATTGGATTTATACGACTTGTATTTTTTTTACGATTGCAACTAATTATATAAACTCCATACTGCACTATGTGCTATGTTGCAGTTTAGAAACACAGCATATCAACAAAGAAGTCCACCTGATTTTTTTTTCTTTTTTTTTTCGAATTGAATACTGAAGCGCAGTTGGCCAGCTAATGGGCCTTTACTGCAAAACAATAAGAGAAGGCTTTCAAGCCTTTAGGTAGACCACCAACATATAAAAGAGGCTGGGTGACGAAAAATAGGAAATACTGCAAACTCATCGGTCGTAAATATAGGTCTTAATATATCATATACACCGAAAAGCAAATTAATTATTGCAGAAACGTTCAGGGTTCTCATATCTCAACAATACTACAGACTGATTAATGCAGCGTTTTCAGATATTCCTTGCAAAGCAATAATAGAAGATAATGAAGGAAAACGGAGTATTGTGGAATGGAAGTAATAAACACCAATTTCAGGTGCCATATTTCCCTTGCAACGCACAAACGAAATAAAATGGCAGAAGTTTAATGAGTTGTAAGATTTTAAATCGTCTGTTTAGCTGTGCTTTAGAATCTAGGTTTTATTTTTAATTTGTTTGTAAGAACGTGTATTAGCACATGGTTTAATTAAAAAAAAATATAGATAGTGTGACCCGATTTTTAAATTATTATTAGCTGTGGCCAGAGATTTTGTCTGCAAGGAATTCAATACTGTGGAATGAGCATAAAAGTGATTTATGTAAAAAACATTTTAGCACGAGAGCAGGATAAAAAACCAAAGAAATATTTTTGGAAATAAAAATTTATTAAGTTCCTAAATTAAAGCACAGCTATTCTTTATATATATATGTCGCAGTGATATGATGAAAACAGGGATTTGATCAACTCCCTCAGTGATATGATCAACTCCCGGTAGATGATAAAAATACCACGCGTTGTGTCATTTCCCTAGCGAAATTTAGTGATTTGATCAAGTCACCAAGTCATTTTAGGGAAATGAAAGAATCATAAAAATGGCTGCTAGATTTCTTCATTTCACTTAGTTATTTGATCAAATGCCTGAGCTGTTTTAGGGACATGATAAAACGAGTAATTAAGTCAACTCAGTTTTAACATTTCACTAAACACGTCTAGTGATTTGATCAACTCCCTAAACAGTTTTAGAGAAATAAAAGAATCACAGCAAGAACTGGTGGAATTCTTCATTACCCTTAGTGATTTCATCAAATCTCTAAGCTAGTTTAGTGAAATGATAAAACAAGTCTTAGAAACATGATAATATCCTTTAGGAAATAGGTATTTCTTTCTCGGCTAACAAAATAATAAATTAGAGCCCAATTTTTTGTGTCATTGTCTATTAGCCAAGCACGTGACATACCTTCGATATTCTGGGTAGATCGTTCAATTGACACTTGACTGGCTGGATGTCTAGGTCTGCCATTAACTATCTTGCACAATTTTTTTAGTTCTTTCCACACTATTTATTTTCTATAATATTCATAACCCCTATTATTTTATGTCATAACTATTATCCCTACTAAATTACTAATATTTTATATGCGAAAGTAACTCTGTCTGTCTGTCTGTCTGTCTGTTACGCTTTCACGCTAAAACTACTGGACCGATTTAAATGAAATTTGGTACAAAGAAAGTCTGGAGCCTGAGAAAGGACATAGGCTACTTTTTAACCGACTGCAAAAAAGGAGGAGTTCCACGCGGACGAAGTCGCGGGCAGAAGCTATTTTGCCATAATTACGAAAAAAGCAAATCCAGACTGATTCTTTGTGCACAGTGGGTACAATGTAGGTAAAATCTTATTTATTGGCAATTGAAGGTCTCCTTTAGGTACGACGACGAGCGAAGCGAGGAGGAGTGTTAGGTAGAACTGTGCCCTTGCAACGCGCGAGCCGAGCGAGCGAAGCGAGCGTGCCGCGGCAGCGGCCGGCGAAGCGTCAGAACTGATACTTTTAATAATAGTATATTTACGACATAACATAAACTAACCAGGTTTTGTCAACTAATAATAATAATCACTAAACTTTGACCGTGTTATGGCAAATAATTATTATGGTGATTGAATTCTATGGCATAGGTATAATTTAAGCACATTTAATAATAGGGAAAATGAGATGTATGGCATACGTATAGCTATGACACTTAAAAGTTATGGCAAATGAAAATATTGCAAATGACCATTATGGCATAGAATATAAAATTATAGCAACTGAAGTTCGAGCATGTGAAATTATTGCACTGCGATAACGGCCGAGAGTTAGATCAAAAAATATTGGGCTGTAGGTAGCTTGTTGTTTATTTTTTAGCCGAGAAATACCTACTTCCTAAAGGGTATTATCTTGTTTCTGAGACTAGTTTTATCATTTCCCTAAATTTGCTAAGAGATTTGATGAAATTACTAAGGGTAATGAAGAATTCCACCAGTTATTGCTGTGATTCTTTCATTTCCCTAAAACTGTTTAGGGAGTTGATCAAATCACTAGACGTGTTTAGTGAAATGTTAAAACTGAGTTGACTTAATTACTCGTTTTATCATGTCCCTAAAACAGCTCAGGCATTTGATCAAATAACTACGTGAAATGATGAAATCTAGCAGCCATTTTTATGATTCTTTCATTTCCCTAAAATGACTTGGAGACTTGATCAAATCTCTAAATTTCGCTAGGAAAATGACACAACGCGTGGCATTTTTATCATCTAACGGGAGTTGATCATATCACTGAGAAATTTGATCAAATCCCTGTTTTCATCATATCACTGCGACATATATAAAAAAATTAATAATTGTCGGTATGTACACGCATAACGTATCGATCGAAAATTTGACGATTTTTTTGTTGACTTTGTTAGAACATAACATGGTTCATAGAAGAAAGTTATAAGTTTTTCGGAAAATAAATATGACGGAACGAAGTTCACCAGAATATGACTGAGACTTGCTTCGTATCCTAGAACTCTAGTCTTACTAGTAACCTATACTGCGTCGTACAATATTGTGTCCTGTTCTAATAACAGCATTTTGTTATTGTACGTTGTATTTATGTACCACCGTCGGAATTATTGCTTTGGAGCCACTTGGATACGTGTCTTTGTATACTTATTAGGGCTTTGAAGACACTTCAAAGGGTATTTAATTGTACAAGTGTTGACACACAAATTTGTATTATTTTAACTTTTGGCAAGTTGGAGTTTTGGTATGATATTTGATTTTAATTAAGTATGTTACAGAATTTTATACCTGATAAAGTGTGTCGTAGAAAGCTACTTTTTTTTCGATATTGCCTTGTTTTCTAGTATCTTTTGTTGTTAATGTGTAGTTTCTAAATCCAATTCAAAGATAAATAGGTTTATGTAAACAGTTTCTCGTTTTGGACATAAAAAAACACTAAAATTGTAATTGTATAAGTTACCAGTATTTTATAACCTTTATGTGACCTACCACAAATTTTATCAAAGAGACATAAACGAACTGTATTTAGTCTCATAAAATTCGCTAGGGTGGAAAAAACTCTTAAAATTTGAAACTGCTGAATTTAGTTTCTAGAAGCTACCTATTTAATACCTACTTCTCTATAAAAACCAGGGTTAACAAAGAATCCCAACAGTGATACTATTAAACCTTTAGCATCTGCCTTCGTTAATATAAATTCACAGATACCATCGTCAGAGCACCATGTTTAAATCGTGACCACGCTATCTCGTCTATTTCTCGAGACCTCTTACAGCCGTGTACTTATCAATGTAATATTTCAACCGAGAGAGCGGCCTAGCGGTATATATGGCTGCAATCATCAAAATAGTTGCAGCTTTATGGGTTTTGTTTTGTATAGCTGCAAAAATGCAGAGATTTAAGTCTTTTGTAAGCCGCAGAGCGAGGATGGAATAATTTTAACAGGCTTGTATTAGGTACAGGCTTGCACCTGTAATGAACTATGTAAAGGAGTCTTGATGACTCGTGTTTCTTTGTCCTTCAAGATTACCAAAAAATATTGGATACGTATTTTTACTTTTCTCAATCGAACAATAAATGACAAATATAAATAAGTGATTCAAAAGTTTAGTAGTACCATAAAAGGACGTCACGAACCCCCACTCTCAAACTTTAGAAGAACTTACCTTTGTTTGGGAAAATAAAAAATACTAGTCCACTAATGTTTAATAATCTAACTGGCGGACTAAATCAATTTTCGTTTTCGTTACCCAGTCGTCATCCCTTTTCTATAAACCGGTACCAACAGTTTTTTGTAATATTTCGTATGATGTTGAATCATATTGGGAATTTCGCCGCTTGATCGATCATTAAATATAACATTTTTTCCTTCAATTCATTACACGCTTTTCTGAGCAGAACATACGATTTTTATGAAACATTTCGCGTTTATTAAAAGACGTTTTGGAAAATGAGGGTAAATCATCTTACCCCACAATATTGCTTTAAGAAGAATTCTTGTCAATTCATCTTATTATTTATTAGAAACTAGTGGTCCCGGCAGACTTCGTCCCGCCCGGCAATGTCGATTTGACAGTTGTCACTGTTGCGTTTTGTTATACTATTTTTAACAAATCAGCTTAATATTTTTTTCTTTTTTTTTTACTGGAACGTGATAAAAAGTATCCTATGTCCTTTTCCTGGCTCCGAGCTACCTCCCCGCCAATTTTCAGCCAAATCAGTTCAGCCGTTCTTGAGTTATAAACGGGGTAACTAACACAACTTTCTTTTATATATATAGATTAGAAATAGAGTACTTTTGCAAGTCAGGTTTGAGTTAGCAGCTTCGGAAAGTCAATTGTTGCTAAGGAGAAAAGTTGCCAAAAACTCGAACTTTACTTTAATTGTCTATGTGTAGAAAACATCCTAAGAGACATTCTATAATACTTACTTGCCAATAAATCAATTATCCAATAAACTGATTATGAAACATTATCATATCATAGAGAAGATCAAACTTGTAAGGAACCAGGTTCTCAAAAATATAAGACCATAATGGAATTTTGTATTAATATATACATAATAATATATTTAATGAGCTAATCCATATAGAAATTGTTATTGTATGAAAGAGAAAGGTCGAAATACATACCAAGGTTTCTAGGACGTGCATGGTGTTACAATATTATGTTGGCTTACAATGCAAAACACGTATATATTGTGTCGTGACGGATGTATTACAATGGATTCGTGTGTAATTGTTCATACTTATTCCCTTTATTTAATATATTATTTCTGTTAAATAATTCATAATTTATACCTTTGTCATGCTTCAGATATCTTAGCGGTTTTATTTCATCAGTGATTTTATTAAGATATATTTCTTGGTAAATCAAATCCCTACAAGCTAAAAAGATATTATGTTGAGATTGTAATCTATTGAAAATCTACGTGTAATAATAAATTGATAAATTGATATTGTTCTCAATATAAGCTATCACCTCAAAGATGATTGGTTCAATTAATTTCATGAATTGTTGAGAGCTCAACAGAATACTTTTCTACTTTTATTTGTTATTACTTATCAATATTTGTTACGTGCCACAATTATGTTCACTAATTAATCAACAAGAATCACAAATTATAGAAAATTTCAAAAAACTTTTTTTTGTAAATATGCCTACTCTTTCCATTTGAAGAAGAGTTCATGTGGGCGTATTCTTTCTTTTCTAATTAAAACATTTTTTTATAGAGTTCTGTAGTATCACCACGAAACCTATTTAAAATACTATCATCTTTTATATAAGTATATAGTTGGCGGCATAAAGTCAACGGGAGCGTTTATAAAAATTGATTTTTTCTTTAACAGACAGGTCATGATCTATTTTTGACAGATCTTGAGACACAAGCCGAGATTCGTCCACCAATACGAGTGTAATAGTTCATAGACATGTCTGTAAATTATGTTCAATAGCTATGTCCAAAATTTGTTAAGTTATAACCTTCAGTATTTTTTCTCTTAACATTTGATGACCATTTTCTAAACACGTGCAAAAACGTCAAGACCACGAGAGAAATTTATATGATAATGTTAGTCATATTTCAACACTCGGAAATAGCACCTGCACGACCACCGGGCTAATAACATGCAAACCATGACAGTGTCAACATTGCAAACTACAGGTACTGTTGTAAATTAGGTTTTAGCTGGGTCAGTGATAAAACAACGTAAGCATTTTCTGACAAGACACAATGAGCGCATATGGTCACATGCGGAACTGAATCGTTTCAACGACGGAATAAGGTAAAAGTTACCCAAGCAAGATAACAAGTTTAGTCGTTCCGGAAACCAGTACAAATTAAAGCAATATAACTTGATGCAACTGCAAGAAAAACTAAGCTAGCGCTGGATGGTAACATTACTTTAGAGAGCTTTGTTAACGTGACAATCGCTTTGTCGTACAACGTAAGCCTGATATAAATTTTGGTGCGCTAATTCAGAGCTACGCTAATTGGGGAAAATATTTGCACACAATTGAAAATTTCTATACATCTCCCCTTTGGAATATGAATAATTGCGAATCGTGACAAATACCTATTCCACAAACCTCCCTAAGTGAGGCATAAATACGCACGCATCGTCGATAAATTTGAATCTACCCCCGCTTTGTAGAACATCTCCCACTTAAGGGGCCCTACAATAAGTCAAGCACAGAGCAAAGAAGGGGTCCGACCCTAACGCTATTGATGCAAGGAAAATACTAAAACTAGACAAAATAATGAGTATAACGACGTTTCTGCTGATTTTTATCCCGATGAAATACGGCACCTACGTGTACAGGTTTCTTTTCGTTTTTTTACAATTGTAATAACAAAATCAGATTTTTTTGTAGACTCATAATTTAGCTTACGTCTTACATATACTGAATGAGAAATGAATAAATCAAGTGGCAAGGCCGCAGAGATCTTTATCATCGTACATTTTTAAGCAGCTTTTGCTTTAGTGTTGTTATTTTATATACAGAAGTAGTGAGAACACAATATGCGTGCTTTCTTCATAATTAACAGATTACAATTACTAACTTTTCGATTAGAGATCACCAAACAATTCCAATGTCGGATGAGAATTATGTTTTGGGACTTCGCCAATTTATATTTCCGATAACTTTCCGATCTCCGATATTGCAGTTCAGTTTCTAAACAGATAAGTATTCTATCAAAACTATCGGAAAGATTTGGGACCCTTTGAGCCGACGACGGCGCGAAAAATTCTGTTAGGGAGGTCCGGGAAGGGGAAACAAAAAATGCTCAATATTGCGAACGATGACAAACATGGACATCGTTATACTCGTAGATCTGTATCTATTAAAAGTGACATTTTGACACTTCAAAAAGATTATCGGTTCAAATTGATTAAACTTAAACGTACTGTAACACGTATTCTCCATTAGGTACTTATTTGTACAAATAACTTGAGTATATCACCAGCAATGCTGTTCTACATTTTTCAGGTTTATTTTCCTTAATAATGTGTCGGTATTGCCACCAACCCCCTAGTCATTCTATTTGGATTGAAGATTGAACCCCTATTTCCAACGCCTGTAGAATTAGAATTTCTATATATATCTGTTGGGTTTACGGTTATTTTGTGCGGATTCCTATGGAAAGGGGGTGTTTTATTGACAGGGCGGATAGAATCTTCAGTTTTTCCCCGGATTATTTTGTCGGCATAAATTACGTTGCGTGTGTGAAATACTGAAATGAGTGTAGAAGAATTTTGGAATGTTGTATCTCTTCATCTTTGGACGAGTGTACACTGCCAATAAAAGATTTATCAAAATCGCGACTGACATTGATGTGAACAGCCCTAAAAACTATTTTATTAAGGCTTTTACAGCGTTGTGACGATTGTTTTGTTTTTCCGGGAAGGAACTAAAAGTTACTCTTGTCAAAAGGAAAGAAAACTAATTTGGCAGATTTATTTTATTATCATTAAAAAAAAAGGCGTTTATTGTTATTTGTTCATTGACAAATAGATAACAATATAGTGTTTTGAAATATATGTATTTATTATGATATTTTTGTACAAAGACATAGCATGTATTTAATATAAAAAATCAATGTATTTATAAATATTACAGTCCAATAATAGAAATACATTTACCTTTTGTGAGAGATTTTTGTTAGAGAAACAAAAATACACCATTCCGAGTACAATGGGAGTGCTATATAAAATTCATGATTTAAATTCGTCTGTGTATTACCTTGGGAATCTAGAGACATCTCATTTGTTACGAAATTCGTTCAGGTTTGTTTGAATAATTCCTCTATAAGTTAAGCTTATTGACATGTGTAGACAATATATTCACATTATATTAACTCTACATGTATAATTCATTACTGATTCTCAAAGAAATTGACAAGCATAAAAGTAATTTGAGTTGTTTTTCAAGAGACTTTGCCTTACTTGCACATAATATACTATGACTAGGCGGCCGCGCCGGCGGGGTCATAATGGTCGTAGAGACTCGTTCCTATTGCCACACGTGTGTACTCAGATATGTTTTTTTATGCTTTGAACCTATGCGACCTAAAAACCCGCTAAAGAGTTCCATCCAAACTGTTTTCTTTTCAGTGGAGCAATTAGTGACGGTAATTTGGGTGACCTGCTTTCAATATTGAAGAATAATAAAAACAGAGAACGACAAAATAGCGTGTTTTTTTTTTCCTGATAATCTCTCCCATTATGTAATCTATGTCTATTATCCGTGTACAATATAATGTACTATAATTTAAAAAAAGTCTCGACATCAGCTGTCCACATCACGCATGGATTTTGGTGTATTCACTATCAAGATTTTTTACTAGTAATTTATTAAATTAAATGAACGCAAAACATCAGCGTAACTAATCTTAATTTTAAATTGTATCACTTGTAGAAATAACGTAAGAATTTTGTCGCGTGAGAAAGCATGTGACTCGCTGTTCCACTCATTGCAAAAGTATGAAAATGACAGATAGTTTTTCTCCCGACATAAACCTTTCATACGTACTAGCCGGGGAGGTAGGCATCGTAGATACGTTTACCTGTATAACCTATCCTTTTATAGGTCTCCGAAAAATATCAGCCAGAGTTAATATCACCTGTCTTTATCTATAAGGGAAACTGGTAGTGACACTTGAACAAGAGCATTATGATAAAGCTCACCTTGGGAGTCCTATTTGACGTAAATGGGTCGAAATTATATAATAAATACGAAAAGTTTCCAACGAATTTGTTGAACGTGTTCATTTCTGTCAATTTCTGTATAGTAACTGAGATGAGACAGAACAATTATGTGATCATAATATTATTATGTTATTCAACTAGAACAACGAGAGTTGCTTATTCAACACGTACAAATTTTAATTAACTTGTATTTATTAGTAATTGTTTTTGTAGGATATAACGTCAAATTGGCCATAAACTTGGGGGCTAGGACGTAAGGTAAGTCGCGCGCATGCCACTGTCGCTCTCAAAAATATGACAATGACAGTTGCTTCCTCGATCTACTATGTCGTTGTCCTTGGATTACTCAATACGATATTCTTCTTCATCATCCTTATTACAATTTGGCTGATTACCTTCGCAATTAATTTAGTTTTAGGGCTATACAAAAATTAACATTTCCCTACAGTAATATTAGTAAATCACAAATTTATATTATCACCATTCATTTACCGTTCCGTTATAAATATTTATTTTAGACCCCGACGCCACGTCGTCTAGTAGGTTAACATCATTAAAAACAAATAACTGTGTTTGCTTAACAAGCGTATCAGTGGTCCAAATTAACTTTTAATTGGCAATTAACTAATTGTCTGATTAGAGCAGTTTCTGCTGCACTTACAAATTGATTACTTGGTCAAGTGCTATTTATGTGCGTATTATGGAGGAGTTAATTTTCACATACGCTACCGAAAATTTATAAAGGTACATAGGGGCCAACTTTCAACGTTAAACGAAACGACCAAAATGTATGGGATTAAACATCCGCGAACGTTTGTGACGTACGTGACAGTCGTTCGCGGATGTCAAATCCCATACATTTTGGTGCCAACGTTCAGCGTTAACGTTAAACGTTGGCACCTTGTCTGAGCCCCATGGTATTATTTTGTTGTGTGATTAGTTGTGAAGAAAGTCGTTTATTATAATCGATCTCTTAATTTTTAACTTAATTTTATTTTTTCTTTTAAGTAATGATATTACTAATATACAATACAAAAAAATGTGAACTTTATATAGTGCAAAAGACTAGTCCCTGTGAAAAGATGGATAAACACACAGCACATTCGTAGTGATAGAATAGGATTCCCCAAAAAGACAAAAATCCCAAATAGAAAGAAAAAATCTTACACATAGTCCTAAGCATTCATAAAATTTGCAAAAGTTTCGTGTTACACAAACACAACCAAACCTTAAATCTTGCCATCTAATCTCAACCCACAAAATTACCATAGCATCTAACACAATTAAAACCCCAACAAACCCTAAATTTAACACAAACAGGCATTTGTATTCAAATTTAGATCCTTTCAGAACTGTACCGTCTGACACCCTTTAAAAAACCCATATCAAGCATATACAAAAAGCCTTCTAATTTAAAAAGATTATTCCTCATGCTTCTCGTCCGTGATGCTGTTACCCTATCAACGGCACTTACCCGCCTGCCGGCTTTGCATAATTTAACTTGCTAAACGACGTTGTGGGAATAGACCTGCGATTGGATTGCGACTTTTAATCGTGTATAAAAATCTCCTGCCACATTACATCGTCATATCTGACGAGTCAATTCAGTGCCCATGATGAATTGTCGAGTAGACATCTTGTCATGTCGACGTCGTTTCTTCGCGCTGACCTGTTATAAATCAGTAACGTTGGCGACAAGGACAAATCTTGTCATGTCGATATCACATCATTGTCGCGGTTTGACATAAATCGGTAGCTGAGCTGAAGAAAGACTGACATGAAGAAATGTTGCATTTTGAACATCTTAGCAGCTACAGCGTTAGGAAGAAATAAATTAAATTTGATATAAAATATTTTTATTTAGGAGGCAATAAGTATTTCACGTCAATGTGGTGAAGGTGACCGATTACGTCAAACGACCGTGACAACGAAACGATATCGACATGACAAGATGCCGACTCGACAATTCATCATAGGCTTGCTGATCTAGTCGGTTCTTAAGAGAAAATGTTATTAGCGGTTGACAACATCATTAGCCAAGTAATTACTATTGAAAATTAGATTTAAATTGAAAGATAATAGACGTACGTGGAGAGATATAATGGTTAATTACATTTGCGGTTTAGAGTGTCTGTCTGCGAATTTGATGTCACTCTTCATATCTCATCTTATTCTGAAATCAATCTTTTGATAAATCTATTAGGTTGTAATAATGTTAAGACCTAAGCGTGATTGATTTTATTTTTCTGTCTACCTTATTACATTTTTAAGTTAAGTTTGGTTGAAGTTATGTAGCAAAATATTTCATCAGTTTCAGATTTGAAAGGTTTTTATTAGAGATAAGACATGAATTCTGGTCATAATAATCGCAAATCTGTGTAAGCTAGTAAACTCATCAACCATCTTAGTTATGCTCGCAGCTGCATCTTGCAAGTCACTCCTGTAGGAATTTCAATTCTGCCTTTTGCTCCCTTAAGCGAAGTGTTAGCATTCAGTGCGGTACTCTTGAATTTTTCATGAATTTCAGAGGTTATTACGGAAGAGATATTTTAAGGAATTTCAGGTGCCATTTTGGTTGGAGCTTGACTGCTATTTGGAAATGGGTTCATGTGAAATTCAAAGCGTTGTATTTAGGCCGGTATGATTACTTGTAAACTCCATTAGGTACCATTGGATTGGAATTAATCTGAGCTATGCTGGGAACAATGGATTTTGTTTAATAGCGATGTTAGGATTAAATTGTATTAATAATCTTGAAAAATTATAAATTCAAATGCCTTTCCGGTTATAACATATTGGAATTGGAATGAAACAACTACGTCAGCTCAATCGGCTACGAATATGGGAACTGTAAAGTATTCTAAATATCAGTAAAAAATATAATACGGGAGCTACTTAAATTCGTTATAGTTGTTTTATTCCAATTTGAAAAGTAAGTCATCAAGCTTAAAATATGTAATTGATACATATCTTGACTTTTACTACCGTTACATTTTTTCATTATGACCAGAGATCGCAATAGGTAGTGCCTATTTACCTAAACTTGGCGGGAGGAGATGACTAAGAGTGGTTACAACCACCAAAAATATTATTTATTTTTATTGAACGCGGGATTTCCCGGGATTTATAAGAATACATAATCGATATAGATTCACACTCAGGGTGTAATGGTTAATGAAATGTAATTGTTTAATGCCGAAACTTACGTTGAGAACTCAAAAGGTGACTCATACGAGTGGTCCGTAAGGCATAGGAATATAAACATTTTCTATATTCCTCAAAAGGATTAATACGTTTTATTTTACTTGTAAATCTTGTTACATTGATTTATTTTAAATTATGAAATCCCGCGTTCGATAAAAATAAATAATATTTTTGGTGGTTGTAACCACTCTTAGTCACCTCCTCCCGCCAAGTTTAGGTAAATAGGCACTACCTATTGCGATCTCTGATTATGACCCATGTAGGAATTATCGTAAGTAAAGCTTTTTATTGAACTATACGCCTCTTGTCAGTGACGAAAACACTCCAAATCAGCTGAGAGTACTATAAATTACACTCATAGCCACTGACAGTCTTACCAGCTAAGTGATTTTACCACTACCCATCTTTTAGCCATTAAACTGAGCCCCATACGTCTCGGTTTTGTTACGTCACGTAACGAAACCCTTTACAACAAAACAACAAAATTTCTTCCCGACCTTAATGTCCCAGCAATACGGTCGCGATTCCTTAGTTTTTACATAGTATGTGGGCTTAGAGGGAGATGTTTTGATGGCACATTTATCCTACTTCATTATGCAATGGAAGCATGAACAATCTTGTCCGGAATTCAAATGTGTTGTTTCCTACGTCTGTACTGGGGGATATACCTGGAAATTGATTTTCAGGATGTAAGGAGTTAATGAAATTTTATCTACCCTCATCTTTCGAGAATGGGACGCGTTGTTTACTTTGCAGGGTTGGTGCAATTTCTCTACCCCTTTTCTTGTTGACCCAGCTGGTGAAAGGACAATCAGAAAAAGGCGGTTTATGAATCTTAGAAAATTTTTGGAATTATTATTTTATCTTTACTTAGTCAACATGTCTAAATTGTAGTAAAAAAGAATTCTTGGATAAAGATTAACCTTGAGCCACGAAGTACCAACACGAATTCTCCGTACCAAGCTTTCGGAACAAAACAGTAGATTTTCATCAGGGTAAAGGTTTACGATAAGTTTATAACCAATTCATCAGTCCGAAAAACAAACAATCATTGAGTACCTAATAACCTATTCATGGAGTTGGTAAACGTTTTATCTAAAGTCCTTGAAAGCTTAATCAGAAATCTAACCATGTTCATTACAGTGACCTAGTTTATGCCTAGACGTGAGTTAGCCCAAAAAATATCTTGACACGACATTTCTTTGGATCAGCCTAATACTGAAAAATATTATACTTTTGTTTGACGTTACAATATGACTTAATCCTAACTAATATTATAAATGCGAAAGTATCTCTGTCTGTCTGTCTGTCTGTTTCGCTTTCACGCTAAAACTACTGGACCGATTTAAATGACATTTTGGTACAAATAAAGTCTGGAGCCTGAGAAAGGACATAGCCTACTTTTTAACCGACTTCAAAAAAGGAAGAGTTCCACGCGGACGACGTCGCGGGCAGAAGCTAGTAATAAATACATTTATGTGACCAAAGTTTTAAAATTACAAATGCTACGTTTGATATCTTTTCGTTGGTAATTATAATTATTTACTGTTAATTTATTTAACAGTTATCCGTAACTGGAATTGAACTCATTAGCTTTCCATCCAACTTCCATGTCAGGTCTCTAGTCAGTTGTAAGAATTTCAAGTTCACTAATTATATTACTCAGACCAGTAATGAAGATATGTCTTAAAATATTCAAAGAGTTACCGGTAAATTTATCTTCTTATAAAAGAGTCACACGACAAGACTATATCAACAGAATTACGGAAGTAATTAGCACTAATTACTCTATCACACCACGAGTACGAAATGAAGCAAAAGCTCTGGTTTCTGTAATATATTACGTAATAAAATTATACTCAACTAGCGGTCCGCCCCGGCTTCGCACGGATCCTTAATTTTTCAAAACTTAGTATAGTCTATGTCACTTACGAAAAGCTTCCTAACAGTGAAAGAATTTTCAAATCGGTTCAGTAGTTTTGGAGCCTATTCAATCCAAATAGACAAACAAACCTTTCATCTTTATTATCTATATGTACTAATATTATAAAGAGGAAAGGTTTGTTTGTTTGTTAGTTTGTTTGGATTGAATAGGCTCCTAAACGACTGAACCGATTTGAAAAAATCTTTCACTGTTGGAAAGCTACACTATTCCCGAGCGACATAGGCTATAAAAAAAGGGGTCCGGGCGAAGCCGGGGCGGACAGCTAGTATTATAGTATGGATAGTATAGCTTAATAATAGTCAAAGATTTTTTTAAATCGGTCCATTTGTTTTGGAGCCTATTCAATCCAAACAAACAAACAAACCTTTCCTCTTTATTATATTAGTATAGATATCAGAGCTAACTGTACTTGGAAATGGTGGCACGCAAAATATCTTAGTAGTGATTTGTAGTTTCACCAAGTCACAAACTAAGTTTATTCTATTTTGTTATGTCAGCGGTAATAAGTTATACCAAGCACGAACTCTGAGGTTTAGGTCTAGACTCTGGGATCAAGGAGTTAGTGTTGAAGGGTTCGAAAATACTAGTTGCTATATTTGATGCCATGACAAGTACATATTATGGAATCTGGTTACTAAAAGTGTTAAGTTAAAAAGTTATGTTAGAGTCGGTTATTGCTTAAAGTTTTTGTCCATAATGATAGACCATTTGTGTAATAAAAAAATCACGAAGTACGTTTAAGTACACTTCTAATAATTTTGTTGGACTTTATTACGTAACAAATGTGGCAAGGTGTAACGTCACGCAGAACATAAACATCTTTATTATTTTTTGGTTAATTGACAAAATAAAATATACTTACCAATATATTTTTAAAACATACTTTGTCTTTTCAGTAGGTACTGTACATAAGCCCATTGAAACAGAATGCTTGTTTTTTTATGGTATAATTTATTTATTAAGTGGCCTATAATATGTTTATCATTTTTAATAATTATTTGTTATTTTCTTTTCAGGTAAGCACAAACTCAAAACATACATTAATACGGAAATAATGTAAGTACTTTCAAGATATTATCTAAACAAAAACAATTTGGTAGAATATTTAAAGAAACAATTATAACGGATTTAGTTCGCATATACTTACCTGTTAATTTTATGCTGATCTTTACAGTTAAAGAGTTTTTTATGATACTGCAGTTTATTCCAATAAATGCGAAAGCATCAGAACCTTAACTGCATGTAATAGTAGGTAAAAAAACATATTTGCCCTTGTCTAACCTCATACGTCATAGGTACACAGACAACTGTTGTGCTAACGTACAGATAATTCTATTTTATTGGTTTAGGGGAAGATTTATTACTCATAGTAGAAACTTACTCTTGTATTTCACAAGTTTCATGACACTTACTATGATTTAAGAGAGATATAATCTACTATGTGGGTAGCTGCTATAAATTTACTGTCCACTCTAGTTAGACTGCGGTCAGTCTGTGGTAAAAAATGCAGTGGTTGAACTGTTGCAATTAGTATGCAAAATCAGTGTTGTAGAAGTCTTATGCAGTAAAAGCGTTTAGGACCCTTTTGTGTTACAATACCACTGCATTTTTATAGAATCCAAGAAGTTAAGCATTATGCACGGGTTATTTCCAACTGTCCCATAAAAAGGTACAGTAAGAAACCATTGTAAACTTTAAACATATCGACTATTTCACTACTTTCTTTTTTAAATAAAATAGTTCTTATGTTTTGGTTAGTAGAATTCAATATTAAACAGTCACCTGAAAACACCCCTGACAGATGTTCTGTGAAACCTTATAATTGCCGAAACGTCTTGTTTCTAAACCCCGAATTTGTTAACGTGCGCTCACAAACTTATACCTAAAAGCCTCGCATTTTCTTAATTTCTGTCATCGAGCCAATCATAATCATATATTTAAAATTTCAACGATTATCATACAATCTAATATACAAAATCGCTTTTTAATTGCGTAAAGAGATATAGCTAAAATTGATTACGTAAATAAGTAAATGATAACTAAGTGTGCGGTTAAAATGTTATGTGAGATGAAAATTAAATGTTTTATTTAAATGATAAAATATAAAAACAAATTAAAAAAATAATCGCACAAATTTTGTTGTACATACGAGTACTATTTACTCCTTATGCCGCTGAACTGTTACTAATTAATTCCAAAGTGATTTGCATTTAAACCATATACAGAGGTGCTTGAAAATTAAAAAAAATATATTCCCTAGGTTAGCTGTTTAAATTGAATTAGCCTGAAAAAATTAGGCTGCGGAAAAGCCCTACTACTGGCTTATACGCCGGATTCTATGAACCTGTTAACTGTAACATTCAATTTGTTAAATACCACTTAATTTAAGGAAGCCAGGTTTTTGCGAGAAATTGAAGCCGAACAATTGAGTGATTCGGGTTAGACACAAACATAGCGATGATATCTGCTTTAAGTTTTCTCAAAGGGATTGTCAAGTCCTAATAAGTCATTTACTATTTTGAAACGTTTGTCGACTCGAGATTTGTCTATTACCTAACGGGTTGAGTAATATCATTATCAACAAGTTACTTTGATGACTCCTCTGGCGTTTCAGCCACCTTCAGTTCCTTGCTCTAAAAATTAAAGGAATAAACGATAACATTATTATCTGTAATGATATGTACGGGCACATTATATCGTTGCATCAAAACGTAACTCTGGATGTTGCTTATTTATTCAATACTAGCGGTTCGCCCCGGCTTCGCACGGATCCCTATTTTTTTTTTCAAAATATTCTATAGCCTATGTTACTCAGGGTGAACGTAGCTTCCCAACAAAAGAATTATTAAAATCGGTCCAGTAGTTTTTGAGCCTATTCATTACAAATATACAAAAATAGGTACAAATCTTTCCTCTTTATAATATTGGTATAGATATAGATTATTTACCTATTCAATATTTACATTCTTACTTGATGCCGGTTCAAAAGTCTATAGAAACATTTTTTGTATAGGTACCCGTAATGCACCTATGTACTTGAAAGACTTTTAAATGAATTCAATACAATTTCTGAGACTCAAAGGACTTTATTTAACATATTTAAATAAATCGAAATGTCAAAGCGATGCGACAACGACGTGAATAAAAGTCAGTTAAATTATTTTGTCGGTCCCAAAAGGGAACTTTGTCGTTTCTCATTATAGCTCTCACATTTCGTAATTTGACGAATATGCAACATGATCTTAGGCAAGTGACTTAATATTTAATTTAATGTTGACTTGAATGCTCCAGTGACTTACCTAGTATCAATAAAGTCTAGACTAAAAAAAATCTAGGATCAATATGAAATGCCCTGTGGCTTAGTTTGAATAGGACCAATGTTAGTATGACCATTGATGAAATTAGACAAATCTAACATTTTAAATAAAAAGGATTAAGCATAAATCATGAAAAGAACTTGGATTTTATCATGTTCCTATGTAATAATTTCTGATGGTTTTTTTTAATTCAGTTTGTTATGTAGGTAATTTAATTATGTGTCCATAGCAGTTTTATTTTAAACAAAAGTAATTAGCAAAATGAGTATTAATATATTTTCCGATCGCGGGAATCCTGAATCCCGACCGATTTTTCAAATGCTCGAAAATTGTTTCAGGATAATAGATTTCGAGTATTAACGGCTTACCAAAGTAAGCCGGTAAAAATGCATTTTTTCCTAAATTACACTTTTCAGCGCTGTAACAAAATCTAAACAAAGGCAACAAATCACATATCCGCTTTGTTTATTTATTTACGTAATATTTCTGAACAACGTAATGGATTTCGACGCGGTTTTTACTGTAGTTTCGTGAATTTCCCAAGGGATATTTTTTGTAGTTAATTTAATTACGCGATAGCAAAAACGTACAAACTTCTGAGGCCTTTTTGTGACACAAAAAACGGTACGATTGACTTGACGTAAACGTTACGTTTAGCTCATTGTTCAACAAATTCAAACGTAAACGATAACGTGGATAGTTACGTTTTTGTCGCTAACTCCTACTAAGGACGTAGTTCTGATTGTAGTGAAATTGAAATGAAAGCAAATAGTAAATGTCTAGTGCAAGATGGCCGTAGGCACGCGATCGTTTATCATCACGACTGGACGAAAGGGGGCTGAATGCAAATAAGCGACGCGACAGGCGAACACTAATCTTTTTGCATGTTAATCATTTGTCCGTCTGTACTGAAAAATACTGAAAATATCAGTCGGTACGAATATGGGGACTGTAGTTTTCATAACGTCAGCCAATATATAAAAATACGTGACTTAAATCCTTTGTAGTTACTTAGGTAATTATTTCATTTCAATTAATGATTTTGTTTGAATGCAAGTTGGTACCGATGACTCTAACTACAAGTTATTTTACAATTTTTCAACTAGGAGTTATTTTAAAAATGTTTTACTTACATAGAGACGTCTGCTTTTGCCTTTGTTAAGTTTAAAATAATCAAATTTGAAATTCGGGTTACGAAAAAATATTGTTCTAAATTTAACAATTAAAGCTTTGATAATTTTAACAAAAGCGCGCTAAGCTTAATTTCATTTGTAAATTAGTTTTTTATTTCTAATGATTGAAAAAGTTTTAAAGTCAACATAGGCTTTTCACCTTTGTTAAGTAATATATTTTAAATAAAATTTTGTTCTAGAATAAAACGTGCGTACTAACGTAAATTTCTTTTTCATACTACACTTAATTCAAACAATTTAACCCAAACACGGACTTAATATTATAAATGCGAAAGTAACTCTGTCTGTCTGTCTGATACGCTTTCACGCTATAACTACTTTCTGAGAAAGAAAATAGGCTACTTTTTAACCGACTGCAAAAAAGGAGGAGTTCTACGCGGACGAAGTCGCGGGCAGAAGCTAGTGTTAAATATATATTTTCAATACAAATTCGTGATTAAAATCCCAACTGAGTGTACAATCAAAGAAATCTAAAATAAATTGCTACTAATAAATATTTAGTTAATTGTCGTATGTGAAATTGATTTCAAGGTAGGATTCATATAAAACACATCGCGTGACGACTTTAATAAAAAACATTGATGCTTTGGGTTTATCATTTCCATCGGAGATTTTTATCATTGTCATGACTCTATTAGTACCTATACGCTTTTATTAGGGTTGTTTGCTTTCTGATTTAATAATACTTAATTCGTTACCTATCGATTCTAAATTAAAATAATAATAGTATAATTTAGTGAAATTAATATAAACTATTATCTATGCAAACGTAAAATATCTTAAGCATTTTACGATCGAACTCAAATGCTTGTAAAATTAACTTTCTCGAAATATGTACTTTTTCTAAACGTAAAATTGTCTAGAAGTCTTAAAAACCGCGCATCATAGAAACAAAAATGAGATGGTTTATCATCTCATAAATTGAAGGTTTTGGAAAAGCAGTCCCGTAAACACGGAAAGTGTCCTAAGTCGACAAATGTATATTTTGCGGAAAGTTCACTTTTAGAGAAAGTACACATTTTAGAAAAGTATTTTCGATTGCAAACCCAAATAATTATGTGCAAAATAAACCATTACGAGTTAATTGTGATTTGGACAGCTCTAACAGGGTATTACTCTAATTAGGCCACCAACATAGAGGACTTTGGCAAACAATGCAGCACTAAATATGTGGTACATGTAACAATTTCAAGCTATTTAACTATATACCAAATAGTTTCAGCTAAAACATAGTTTTAATATGTTAGATACATAAACAGCATTTAATAATTTCTGATGTTATTGCGATTATTACTTGCATTATAAAACAACTAGGTGTAAAGAATTTCATTCGCGTATTTTATTTTATGTACCCACTTATTGACGTTTCGAAAACTTTACAGTTCCCATATTTGTATACGCCTGACTATCTTTAAGTATTAGGTGGACTATCGTCAGCTCAGTCTGGTACATAAATTAAAATATGCGAGTTAAATCCGTTATAGTTGTATAAATCCAATTAAAATGTAGGTAATCAAACTTATTTCCATCACTAGATTGCAAACAGTGTTTTCAAATTACGTTCGCATAGTTTAGTTATTCTCGGTTATTTAAAAATTTTGTATTATTTGTTTATTTATATGTATGGATTGTCTCTTTAGACATTTTTTTTTTACATAAAAATATGCTTAATTAGGTAGGTACGTCTTACAGACATGTAATGAGCACAAAATACATTACAGTACATACATAACAAACTTTTTTCTCCTGTATAGTACAAATTGGTACAGCTATTACGTTAACAATGCTTTTCACTTTTGCTTCCGTTTTTTATTCTATTACAGTACACATCCAATTTGGTCTAAGTACCCTGATTTGTTGTAAGCGTTTCCCGCATAAGCTTCTAATGTATCATCCTTATAGACAGCCTATATAAGAGAATTGTTAAGGTTACTCAGCTCGAAATGTAATACATAATATATTTTGCAGATGTACTACATGGATCTGGTTCAGACCTATAAACACCGATAATGGTATACTTATCATTTCTTTAGTAAAAAGTCCATTAAATAAACCCAGTTCCTTTCTTATAATAATTCAAGTATCTATTGTGGAAAAACGTAATTAGAAAAGTGTCTTTTGTATAATATTATTAAGCTTGTAACTAAAATTCCTTGTATCTAAGTATGTTGTTATAACAAACTATTCCATGTAGGCGGACACCCACAGTTGTAGAACCTTTCTGGTGACATTTGCGTCAACTTTTCTTATCATTTCGTATTCCATCAACACAATAAACAATACTCGACCCTAAAATATAGCAAGATTCCAGAAAATGTAATATTTCAAGTGATAGGTACTATGAAAAAACACTTAAATACTGTAACTAACCAAACTAAGGCAAATTAAGATATACTATGGTAAATTAAGACCAGTGGTTTTTACTAATTTTTATAATAATATTTGAGAGCAGGAGTGATATTAATAGGCTTATATAACATGACCCGATTACAATTGATCCTGAATTAAAAACAAACAATGCAATAATTCTCCTTAAAGACCGTCTCAATATGACTCTTTAAGAATTAGAGTCCCCTGAAATCGTGTCGTGTTGTCTTACTTTTAGCAAATTCTATAATCTGCCTATCTGATCCATCTAAAGGTTCTTTAACAAAACGTTTGATGATATAATAAATTCAAGAGAGGTAATTAAACAGAGCAGATCTCTGCGTAAGTCCTATATACTGGTCTAAAAAAAATACGCGTTGACTTCAGAAACTCTAAAGTGTTGAAACAATCACCATATCTGCTTTTTATCGTCAAGATTACCTATAATAACAATATAACCAACCAAACAACCTTCGACCACCCTAAACTATGTCACCACAATATTTACATACAAAAACCTAATTTGGGCGCAACAAATAAACTGTGCCAGCAATGTTATGTTTTCATCCAAAAACGCACCTCAACAAACTGCCTTAAGCAAACTGAATACGAACTATTCACTTAGTAAACATATTGAGACTTGACGTGTCACTGAGTGACTCTTAAATTCTTGCACACTCGTGTTCACAGGTTCTCGTCTATTTGGCATACCGTCACTTGCCTCGAGCTAAGAATTACAATATGTGTACCTTGAGTGCTTTCGGTATCGTCTGCATAAATAGAATTATCAGTAGAAAAGTGCTTCTACTCCAAAATAAACGATATGGATCAAGACAAATTCGCTTTTGTTTAATAGACCAGAACAATTGCATGCAACTTGTAATCATTTATTTTAAAGACGTCTCTGCTTGGAATTCTAGTGATATGTAGCACATTGAGGTTGGTTCAAATGGACGAATCAAACTTCTATATAACTTTTTAGATGAGAAAAAAACAATTTCCGAAATATTTTTCAATCCAGATTTCATAACTATATGGATGACTAACGATTACGTTCGTTTCTGAATATGAATAACGTAAACGTTACGTTCGTTTCAGAACATTAATATTAACCCCACATTTTAATTAATAATCGTCAGGGAAATCGTAATTTTTAACAATAATAATTTCTGATGCACGCGGTTATTCATTCCATTTATTGACAATGTTCTATAAGCTTTTACGTGAATGATGAGGATACTGCAATTGACGTCATACCGATTTGGGACAAAGAAATGGCGTTTATCCAAGACGGCAGATATTTAAAATTTTTCCGCACGCGTTTGTCCCTACCCGTTGTACTTGTAAAAGAAACAATTTTGTTTGTAACGAAATTGAGTCTATATTATTTTTATGCAAGAGCCGTTACGTTGGATGCCGTCGCCATGGCAACGTAATTCCCCTATTATCCCCTTTTATTTCATCCCCTCGCCCCCGTGCTTATCCGTCACCCGGCTCTGTGTCACACTGTGGCGAACGCGTAATGAGCGAATAATCGAAGAGTTATTAATTTAGGGGTGGTGTCGAAGTTATTGGAAACATTGACGTGCACGCATATGTCTATCTATAACCTTACTATACGCAACTTTGTAGTGACGGCTTCGTCGAGATAAGATACATAAAGGAGATCAAAATTTATTTTTAAAGTGTCAATAATGACGACGTAACTCTCGTTCACAGCAACGTGTTAGATTTCAACAAGTCGTTAGATCCACATTAAATAATTTGTCCGTATTTGATTTGACTGTCATTTGCTCCTGATGAGTTTTTAAGTTTCATGTGCATGATATTTTTAAGTGTGATAAACACAGACGATGAATAAGCAAAATGAATCTGTGGCGTCGTGGCAAGTGTAGTGTTGATAACACAGAAATAAATGAATACTAAACATAATATACCTATTTAGGAAACCTAAAAAGTTGGTACTTATAATATGTTAAAACACATTGTTACGATACCATCCCAACTAAATATATTAAATATATAAGCTGCAAATTATCTATCAGTTAAAAACATCGTTTATGTTCTAAGTAAATAAATAATACAATTTGGATAGCCTGTTGATCTCTTGGACTCTGGCCACAAAACTGTTACGAGTTCGAATCCTGCTAACGACAGATGTCAGTGTGATGAGCACGAGCATCTATCTCTTGGATGTTTTTTATTATGTATTTGTGTATGTTTCTCCTTTGTCTAGTACCCAAAACTTGGAACTTGATCAATTGGTGTGATTTGTCCAAAGATATTTATTTGTATACAGGGTACTTTTACAATAGCTTATTTTTAGTTTAAACGATGTTTCCTTGAAAAAATCCGTTACTCTGTTATTTTGCCAATATTTAACATAGCTTCGGTGTAACGGAGACCGCAGGACCCTAGGCCTAAGAATGTGTCGTATTGAAATGCTCGTCCGTCAAGCCGCCCTTGGTGTTTGGAAACCATGCATTCTTGAGATCCACGACTTTTCTACACCTTAGAAACCCCCGTGACGTAACAAAGCTCTTTGGATTACACTAACATTTTCCACGATCTTATCCGCTTTACCCCGTTTCTCTTTTCATGTGTATAAACTTGGGTTGAGTTTTAGAATCCTGCTAAACTGTTAATCTTCTTCATGTCGATATGTTTTATCTTAACATGAATGAGATTCATTATGGAAAAGTGTATTTGTTCTTGCGGTTAGAAGTATATTTCACAAAGAACCTAATCATAATCGATCATTTAGATAAGGAATCACGAGTATGATTTATAAGATTAATAAAAAAACTAGCTTCTGCCCGCAACTTCGTTCGCGTGGTACTCCTCCTGTTTTGCAGTCGGTTAAAAAGTAGCCTATGTCCTTTCTCAGGCTCCAGACTTTCTTTGTACCAAATTTCATATACTTAAATCGGTCCAGTAGTTTTAGCGTGAAAGCGTAACAGACAGACAGACAGACAGAGTTACTTTCGCATTTATAATATTAGTTAGGATGTTGTGTTTATCCGATGTCTATTACCTATACCACAAGTTTTGCTTAGTTAGAGACTAGATCAATAGGTGTTATCTGTCCAAAGGTATTTATTTATTACTAGCTTTTGCCCGCGCCTTTTGCATACAAACTTTGCACCCCATTTTCAACCCCTTAGGGATAGAATTTCGGTATATAATATAGCCTATGTTCTTAATCAGACTCCAGACATTCTGTATACCAAATTTCATTTAAATCGGTCCAGTAGTTTTAGCGTGAAAGCGTAACAGACAGACGGACAGACAGACAGAGTTACTTTCGCATTTATAAAATTAGTAGTTATTAACCAATAAGAGATCGTGGTCTAAATCAAATAAAGATGAGTACATATAACAAAGCGTTCTTAAATTTTACTGACGCATTACTCTTCGAAATAAAGAAACATCGAGCGGTAATAAAATAAGACAATTCAATTATTACTTAAAGAGGTCAAAGACCTTTACTAAAAGCGCCTAAAGCAATTTGTACCGCGTGCCTTTTTTAAATCTAAGAGTAAAACCGGTTCTTTATCTTAATCTTCAATTAGATTCAATGGACTTTTATCAGATAGACAATGACCTTGTCTATTAAAGTTAGATGCATTATTTAATATTTACTAATTTAGCTATTGTGTTTATAATGAGAAAGTTTTCGAACAGGTTGGTGTTTTTGGATAAGAATTTGTTACTCAATAAGGTACAAAGTACCTACTGATTATGAGCAAATAAAAAAAATAACCGCCGAAAAAAAAGTAAAACGCAACAAAATATAATAGCGCACTGAAAATAAAAATAAAAATATTTTTGTCTTTTAAAGCGACTATTAGTGTGGTTGTAACGTCTGTTATTTATGAAGTCGGTGCCAGCGTCAAACAAACTTGACCACCTTAGTGATGAGTTGAGACTGAAGAGTTACTGCACCAGCTGCAGTACCTCCTCCATTTTTTTCGTCGGTTGAAAAAGAGTCCATCGGGGACTGATGGACTCTCTAAAAAATGTTTTTATACTTATTAAAAAAACATATTTGTTAAGTTCCAGATAAATTATATTTACAGGAAAGAGCTTAAATAATGATCCTGTCAAGGCTATATGTAATCATTTTTCATGCGAATAAAGCATTGCCATACTTTTTAAAAAAATGTCAAAATCATATAAAATCTAAATATATCGGAATACCTAATCTTTATAAATATAACAATGGAATTTCTTAGGCTTTTTATTTTGTCAGATTCTTTGAAAATTTTGCTATGTACCTACATTAGATACAATAGGTTCTTCTTCTAATAATTTCACAAGAGCAGCTGAAATATACAAATATATAAAAAAATCAAATATCAAAAACAGAGTACGTGTCTACGTAGGTTTTTATTAATAAAAAAAACAAACACTGTTAATTTCAGTTATATCCAGTGGAATCAGAAAAATGGATGAAAATGGACAAAATATTTTTGTGAAGTTTTCTTGGAATATGCTCGTATAAAAAACGGTACAATACGAAGGTACTACATTTTAAAATACATTTTTCCATTATTTTAATGCTAGGCCGTGACCCGTGATAATGTTCAATTATTTTATCGACAGTCGATAATTGCAGTTCATCGACCTACTACTACTGCATATAGAACGTCTGGTAAATTTAAGCTAAATTTAGCCCATAGCCTTCTGCTTACCGTCCGATGAAATGTATTTTAGACAGTGTAGGGATACCATTAACATTGATGAAGTATCGATATAAACATATGTCAATCATGCAAAATTTAGTTTATTGTTTTATATTTAAGAAGGAATGGCTTAGTTGATGTGTTAACTTGTTTTAATTAACAATAAGTGTACTTTATTTTAAAAAATGTTGTGAATTTTATTTCACTTCATTTTATCCAAAACCAAGACAAGCCCTACACGTTCCATCTATAACTACCCTTGGCTTTTGTTCTACACGACTGATATAATCAGTTCAATAGAAAAGCGACTTTGTCTCCACTGAAATAAGATTCCTTTCAAGTGATTTTTAAAGATTGATAGTGTGATATCGAGAACAGATAGCATCATGTATGTAGTTTTAGGATGGATGGAGGATTTACAGACTAGGAGGGATTTGATACGATACGTTAGTAATAGGGTTCGATGACGTGCTTTGCCTGGAGATAGCTTTTTTAGGCTACATTGCCAATTGTCAAAAGTTTTATGAAGTAAGGAAATTTGGAAACATTTTGGAAGTATTTCATTATATTGTTATAATGACGGTTTTCGGTTTTTATTGACTACTAGCTGATCCGGCGAACTTTGTACCGCCATATTTTGAATTTGATATATTTCTTTTTTCTACACAAACCTTGTCCTGGCATTAACAAACAGAAAAAAAGATTTTTTCAGTATGGTGCAATCAATCGGAAGTTATGCGCGTATTTTTATTTATACAGATTTTGACGTGTTTTTATGTCTATAATAAAATAATCTTAAAACTTAAACTCTTTTTCTTGTCGATGTTGTATTATCGATATAATCAATAAAGCTAGTCACGTCACTAATAGCTAGTATAATTAATCGGGATCGTGGTTACCAGAATAGCGAAAAACCACCAATTTCATTCAATTAACGATACAATTAGGTATGTCAAAGATATTTCGATGTTACATGTTATTTAAGTACTAGAATGAGGAGAGGATTTATCAGATATTCGATTCCAAATTTTTGTATTTTCGAAAACAGAAGAAGTTCGGGAACTTTTAAATCGAAAATTTCAATCAGAGGTCACACAAAAGCGCACGCAGCCCTTATAAAAGCTGTATTATCTATACTCTATACTAATATTATAAAGAGGAAAGATTTGTTTGTTTGTTTTGAATAGGCTCCTAAACGACTGGACCGATTTGAAAAATTCCTTCACTGTTGGAAAGCTACACTATTCCCGAGTGACATAGGCTATAAAAAAGGGATCCGTGCGAAGCCGGGGCGGACAGCTAGTTACCTATAAGTTTAAGTCTCATAAAAGACTTCTTATTTATTACTTATTTTATTTTGTTCAAATTATTATCGTGCCCATTTACTTAATAAAAACGTACCTAATGTAGTAAGTACGTTAAATCCGCAAAGTGAACGTATTTGTATAGTTTATGTTATGCGCAATAAAGTTTTAATAAATGCAATGAAACATTTATGAAATGTATCGAATTGATTGAAACTGGTAAAATTTCAATTAACTTTCCTGTTTTGTACGAACGCAACCTTAGCATATGTGTTGAGTTTATACTACTCAACACATATTTTAACTCAAATTAAAGTTCTGATTCCGAGACAACTTAATAAATTTCTATAAAACACAAGGGCGTGCATTTCATAATATAGGCTCAATGTGATAAATGCCTAGTTGTGTAATGTAGACGAGCAATTCGTCTAGACAGAACTACGAAATCAGAGGTGCAGCTTCGACTGCTGCTAGGAGCAAATATGAGATTTCGTACCTAAGTATGTCTGTCTGGATGTCTAATAATAATAATTATATATAAACACTTTTCTGAATTTGAGACTAGATCAAGTAGTGTGAATTCTCCAAAGATCTTTATTTATACTGCCTACCCTGGTGCGGTACTGCACGCATCTGCCTAAGTCTATGCATATATATGTGTACTATGAACATAAAGGGTCAAAGTTGTATGTAACTTTGTTTTTCATTGGACTCTCACCTCATCTACAAACCAGGTTGCACGTGTATTGCTCACAGCGATAGATACTGCACTAATTGCATGGATAAGCCATAGTCCGATCACCGTAGATGCATATTTAATGCAAAACTGTCCCCCGAGCGGTTTAAACCAATTGAAATTAGATACTTTGAAATGGTAAATTATCTTGTGTTGTTATTGTCGTTTTTGCTATTGTAGGTAGCAGTTATTCTTTGATGGAAGTAGGTATCTACAGTAAACTTAGGTTTTAATAATACCTGTATTATTAATAGGTACATAAAATTCATATATTATATTAATACCTACTAAGTGTTATTATTATAAAAGATTAATAATAATAAATAAAAAATATAATTGATTGTTTAAGAACTAGGCTGAAATCCACCAAGACATAAAATTATGCGTAGTTTTTAACAAAAAAAACTGACCACGAGCTTTAATCTAAGTCGATAAAAACATCTAAGATTTATCTACATAAATACATAAAATTAAAGTATTTTCTGCATTTTAAATATAATTATCATAATGTAATGTTTCTTTCTACATCCATCAATTTAAATGCACAGTAAAATTATTTACACGAATGTATCCCCGATAGATATCCCCTCGTTGACTGGACTACAATGTTTGTAATAGATTACACTTAACCAAATATGGAAAGTTCTGGCAAACACGGCCGGCCTAATTTAATACATGACTCACCGAAATCGACTTGAAATGTTAATTATATAAACACATGATTAATCGGCTTTTAAAACTTTAAAGATTTCTAAAAACTTAAAAGTCATATTACCACTATTCATCATATAGGCACCTATATATCCAGTGAACGTATGGACCAACGGAGTTAAGGAAATAAAAAGTAAAATCTTGTTAAAACTTATACTGACTCCAGTCCTTAACCGAACAAATTTAGTACCTATATTTCTACGTCATTTTTAACCTTATTTACCGAAAATCAGAAATGATGCAATTATAAATACACTAGATTTATAAATTCGTAGTCATCATCCAATATTCGCCCTTCAGGGCCACCCACAAAACACACCACATCACAAATTTACCGTTTTTTGGTTCTTCTCCCCACCTTTTCAGAGTGTGACGTCACATACTTTGCAATTGAATAGTTCTTTGACATTTTAACACTATCACATATGTAAACAAGTACCTATTAGATTAAGAAACGGGACTTCAGAAAACCTAGAACCACTTGTCACACAATGTTACTTTTCGTCCCCCTACCACCAGCATGATTTTTCAGATTAGTCTCCGTCCCAAATAGCAGAATAAATATCAAAGTTTTTTGAGAAATAAAATAAAATATACATTTCTAATATGCTATATGCAATGCTGATTTACCGGGCAGGACGATGTCTGCCGGGACCATTCTGTATAAAGAAATATACTTTGAATTTTTGTTTGAAAAATGTTCATAAAATATAAACAGAATACAAGGCAACCAGACATTTATCTCGTTTAAAAAGTCATTTACAATATCTTTACAATATAAAGGATGGAGCATTTTTCTTTTAAGAATAATTGGTTTGAAAATAAACGGGAGCCGGCAAATCCGTGGAAATAATCCGCGATAAAGATGGATCCTTATCTGGGTCGGCGGCCTAATTCTATGAAACACGTTTTGAATATATAATTCGGACAAATCTTATATAAGTATACCATATTACAAAGTTTTCCTCCACTTATATAACACCACTTACAATTATAATAAAAGGAATTATAGTATTGTAAAATTTATTCCTTGTCATGTGTCTACATTTGACTTTAAATGGTGAAATAATTTCGGTCGACAAATTTTATTTGGGACTGAAGTGATCATCATAAGTTTGCTGTTTATCACATAATAGGTATATTAAATATTTCATAATGTGCTATTGACTTGAGATTTATCGAATATTTTTTGAGAATAAAGATACATTACGTATTGTTAGGAAGTATTAAAGTATAAGTACCTATATCTTTTAATACAATAACAACAGACTGTTATTCTACTGGAATATTCAACTAGCCACAACTGTGCGAACTAAATCCATTTCAAAAGCACCAACATAAACAAACTACGCTACAGTAGTTTTAGAGTTTCTGAGCAGTTTCATCAGAATATTGTATTTCTGCCGAAGTGAAATAATTCCAAGCTTAGTCCTACAAAGCCAATTAATACGCCGATACAAAATTTGGGAAACAAGGCATGGGAAGTCTCCACTTCGAGGAATGATTCGAATCACTGATTCGGATCCGCTTTCGTTAACAATTTAAATTCTTATGGACTTTTCCAATCTTGTTTTATTTACTGAATCAATCCACAACATCCTCAACATTATATAGCAATGCTATGATTTTAACAGCACAACGGACTGCAGCAACCTAGTTGCTGCGCCCACAACTTCATTTTCAGACCATCCTATTACTAGTTTCCATAGCTTTGTTGGAGTTATACCTACTTACTAAACAATCCGTAACTCCCGTGAGTAAAGCAGGCTTTTGAAAGTTAATAAAATAATAATATACATATAATAAGACTTTTTATAAACTTCTGAAACCTATTAGGTCCAAAACTCAGGTCCGAGTCCCAAACTTAATAGGTATCCCAAAACTCACCCACCAGCTAGATCACCTGTTTTGAAACCAAGATGGCTGAACGAATTGCTCCCCAATCTCCATAATTCTTAAGTCACTCGATCACGCAAGTAGTTGAAGCAGACAAGAATTGAACGTCTATAAGAGATTTGGATATGTTTAAAGTTTTAGCATTAGTATCTCCAAGTCTGAATATACCCATCTCTACGAAATACCCAAAAGCCTCCGTTGGATCACTTTGATGTAGGAAACAGCACAAGGCTGTTGAGTTGACAACCATTGGGGTTTATGTGCTGTAATTTATACGAACGATTATTTTAATAGCTATGGAGTTTCTACAATGAAAACCGCTGATAGTGGTTGCTATAACAGTATGCTCGACCATCGCCCGTAGGAGATAATCGGTTGGGTAGCTGAGTGTGGTCTAAACAAATGTTCAAGAAATTTGCTATTTGTACTGTCTTCTTTTGTGTTGTGTTGAATGCTTAAAAAACAAATATTGAAATGAAGCAGTTATAACAGATTCAACTCGCGTTTATTATTTTATTGGCTGATGTTTTGAGAACTGTACAGTTACCATATTCGTAGCCGACAGTAAGCTACAAATATATGAGAACTATTAACTTTTCGATACGTCAGCAAATTAAATAAAATACGCGAGTGAAATCCATTATAATCATAACTGTATCATTACTGCAAAAGCATCAGAAATGAATAAATTACCAAATATGCTAAATACATTACAAAAAAAATCGATGTATGTTTTTTTATTAATTTATTCTCTCATACTAGTTACAAATGCGATTGAATAATCATTTTCCAATTTTATCACCGGAGTAACATTAAGTTTGTACGGGAGATATCCATTGCCAACATCACAAACTTTGGCAACTACGAACTGTATGCCCGACCCACGTATTACCAATAAACCAACACAATAGCTTTATTAGAGCAATCATAACTTACACGAACCAAAATACCTAGCAGCAACAAGTTATTAAAAAGGTACACGCGATTTTCGACTCTATTATAAGGTACGATCGTCTTTCACTATCTTTTATCGGATGCTTAGTGTAGTATATTTTTTGGTAGAATTCTGTATTTGTTCTTACCCGGTTTTGGGTTTTATTAAAAATATTATTAACTACTTTCGTATGTTTATTTCAGTTCGCAAAAAATAATAATTGATATTGAAACTGTATGTCTCTTTTTTTAATGTAAGTAATTAAATCCTTTACTGACCAATATCATATTAAACTTTTTTTTTCATAAATACAGGAATACGAGGATTTATAAGACATTTTACCATATAAAATAAATTGCGGTTCCGATTGTTTTTTTTTTATATTTTGCAAACTAAATGTATATATGTTTCAATAAATATATATTAAACTGTTATATAAATAGGCAGAGCTATAGCGCTCTACTCGGCATCTATAGTAGATTAGGAAGTAAGAATGTATATTGTACACGCAAAAATAGTCTCTATGACGAAGTACAAGTTAGAAAGTGTATTGTCCATTGTTGTTTGATTACGTTTTAAATGCTTCATACGATGCATGACGATGTCTAATATTTTGTAACATGTTATAACATTAATCGGTTACGATTAAAAACATATTATTGGATACGATCATCCCACTTTCTTAAAATCTTTTTCCATAATTCTAAACTATTATCTTTTAACGGCTAAACGTCTGACCTTACTACGTTTAAATGATCATTAAGAGACGTTTATAATACTTTATATATATGATGACTTCTTTAGTTCTTGTTGAATAAAACCCAATATCAAAAACATTTCTCATTCGACATTTCTGACAGTTTCTTGATAAGAAGTTATAGGTTATTTTTCATCAAAATTGTATGAATACCCCGAACATTTTCTAAACGAGAATATTCGTATATATTATCTTTTAAACGGGCCGATTATCTAAAAAAGGATGATACATGACTGTCGTCCATTATCGTAGGGTACTGACCTCAAAATCCTAAAAAGGTACGAAGGTTAAAAGTTGAAAAGTAAATTTAATTTATCATGCCTTATTTGAATCTAAAGCAAATGTTATTCATAGATCTTTAAAGTGACGTATTGGGAATAGTAAAAATGTGGCTTTATGTTGCTGACTAGACTATTCAATTCGATATGTTTTTCTTTGGGTAGAATGTACTGTTTAATACCTTTTAGTACATACTTAAAGTAACCCTGCATTAGGTTCTTCATCTTCTAACTTCAGTTAAGTTGAAAAATAAACGATACATTCTATTTCTGACCACAAATATTCAGTTCCCGAATGCGTGCCAAATACGAAGAGTATTAAGAAGTATATACGTAAGATAGTTCTAGGAGTATAGTATAAAGTAAAGAAAATTATTTTACCGAATTTATCCTTAGTGACGTGTGGATTTTTTAAAAAACTGTTTATCTAAATTACCATGAACCTAACCTAACACTAGACAATTGTAGTAAATCTTATACGAACCGTAATAAATAGTTGCACATATTTGACTACATATTTGGGTCCCGTACACTTTCATTAAAGGGCTCCACTCGAATGGTTCGCCTAGATTGGGCCCTTGTTTGCTTAGGTCGGGCCAATGACGCTCACGGTGCGTCAAGAGTTATAATGGAGGTCACATCATGTTTCATAAAATTGACTTTTAGTAGTACTTAAATTAAATACATTTTATTACATAAAATTATCGTAGATCGTAATTTAGCCAATTACTCTGAAAATTATGAGCGACTGTAAAATATTAACAATATTTTACATTTTTACCATAATTTCTTCTGTTTCGAATCTATGTCACAATTGTAATTGTCAGAACAGATACTATAAAAAATTAAGAAATAAATATTACATAATAATTTCTGATGCCTTCGCGGTTATTACTGTGTAAAGTACTTTAGCGTTAGACTTTTGTCAGCTCAGTCGTGCTACGATTATGGAAACTGTAAAGAATCCGAAACATCAGCAAATAAAATAAAATAAAAGTACGCGAGTTAAATCCGTTAATAGTGGTTTCATTCCAATAATCTATTATACTTATAAAAATAAGTCGGGTTTTCCTTCCTGACGCTATAACTCCAGAACGCACGAACCGATTTGGCTAATTTTAGTCTTGAATTATTTGTGGAAGTCCAGGGAAGGTTTGTTAGTAGAGAAAATTTAAAAAACATCTTGAAAAAGTGTAAAATCAACATCTTTCTATACTCCCATATACAAAGTGATTGTCGGTAAGTGACAGACGACTTTGACAGATCTTTGACGAAACAATCGGACGGGCAGGACGACGTCTGCCGGGGCCGCTAGTATTACATAAAAAAACTATTTCAAGTAAAAAGTAAGTAGCATACCTCGTGCTTTCTTTATGAAGTTTTGTCGTTTCTAATCTAAAAAAGCATTTAAAACTTCATCATTAATTCTAACAATCACTAATTCTACGTGCAAACGTCAAATACCATAGATCCCAATCTACAGTAATCTACACTGCATAATAGTCGAGAGTAAATGCTAAGGCTGCACCGGACACATAGCAAAACAGATGCAGTACCGCCTTGTGACGTCGTGAACATCATGCATCGGTTCAGCAAACACTAGAGATGCAATGCTATATTTGGCTATACCCATTGCCAGTACATGATAGGTGTCAAAACGTATTCAAAGATAACACTACTCCTTAGACAGGTGACATTCTACATACACTAACGCAATTTATTGGAATGAAAATGTCTTGAATATGGTTTATGTAAAGCATACATAAGAAACTAAGGTAGCATAAGCTAGCCAAAAAAAATAATTTAGGTAATCAGTGGTCATTTTTAGTTAGGTTATGTCAATTTCATACATTAAATTTCTCATTCGTTAGCTCAGGTAGATTATCAGATGTCGCCGAGGTTTTTTTAAACAATCTGGACTTACTACATAACAATCTGGTTTAAGCTAATTCAATTTAAAGATACTTAGGTTTTTGTCTGTAAGTATGTGTATTATAAAAGATGTACTTGCTATATTTGTTGTAGTTCAATAAACGTTTCTTAAACTTATTCTTAATATCAATATTTATTGATTGCTAAAGTGACTTTAGCCTTAGACTATTGTCAGCTCAGTCGTGCTACGATAATGAAAAGGCTCCGAAACGTCAGACAATAAAAATAAAATACGCAAGTTAAATCCGTTAAAGTTGTTCATTCCAATGTATAATAACCGCGAAGGAATCAGAAATTATACTCTTTATTGAGTTAATTAGTCCCAGAATATCTATTTATAATTCCTTTATCACTATTTAAACCGATTCAATATACATCCGGATTTTGTGAGACAATGAGATCCATCAGTAATTAATGCCAAAGCATGTCCCAGTATAATTGTATGAGCTGTGGAGCCCCTTTTCATTAAGGTGTCAGTGTAATGGCCCGTGGAGATTTATCGAAGGTGCTGTTTGCTTGAGGTTCCCGTAGGTACGCTTGGGCACAGTAAAAGCTACCAGGGGGGCTAGACAAGGTGCCAACGTTCAACATTAACGCTGAACGTTGGCACCAAAATGTATGGGATTTGACATCCGCGAACGACTGTCACGTACGTCACAAACGTTCGCGGATATCAAATCCCATAAATTTTTGTCGTTTCGTTTAACGTTCACGTTGAACGTTGGCAACTTGTCTACGCCCCAAAGTGACATCTTTTTGAGAAACAAATCAAGTTGCTTGGAATTCACAAGCTAAAGAGAAGACACGTGGTCAGTTTTAGTTTGCTTATGTCAATTATATACATTTTGAATGTCACTTATCTGGGAGAGCAGTGCCTTTGTAATCTGTATAATAATTTCTAATGCCTTCGCTGTTATTGCACATTGAAATGAACCATTTATAACGGATTTAACTCGCTTATTTTATCTTGTTGTTAGCTGACTGAAGTGAGTGAAACTTTAGCATCAGAAATAGTCAGCTCAGTGCTACAAATATAGGAACTGTTAAGTTTTCGAAACGTCAGCAAACAAAATAAAATAAATGAATTGGAGTTAAATCTCTTTTAATTCATCCACAAGCTTCATAAATCACTCTTTTTAGTAATTTAGAAAACTATGAAATCATATTGATATTTATACAGAGAGTATATTATTCAGAAAGTCTACAAAGTACTCCAACCATTGAATACAACCATTATGATTTTGCTAAGACGTCTTTCAGTTTCATTACTGGATGTTATTTTACTGTTTTCGTAGTAGCTATTTGTTCCGAATTCTATGGATGCTGTCTTTGTCTTAAATTCTGCTTTATTAACGTGATTTAAGTAACTTGGGAATTTTCGTAAATTGAATATTGATTCCTTATAAATCGATGACGAGTGACGACGCAAGTTCGTTAATCTCATTATACTTCAAGCTTCATTATTAATTTACTTACATTTTTTTTAACATTTTTTTTTCTTTCCAGATGATCTCTTCTGTTCATAGGATAACTTACATTTAAGGTAAGTGTAATAATAAACTTAAGGTCATTAACTCAACATATAAACAATACCAGTACAAATAAATACTCATTCTATCAAACAAATATTTCCCCCAACGGAATTTGAACCTGTGACGGTCTTTGATCTGCGAGCCATGTGTTCTTGCAGTGTTTATCTTTAATGCACAAGCTCTGAAATTGATTTATCTTACAGTTATAGCGATCTATAAGTACTGTTTTTAATATTATGTATAAATATGCATTTTATACTAGATTTTTTTTTAATATTTTATTTAAGACCTGTTTCACAATGTTTAAGCAAGTTCAGTTTAGTGTAAGTTGTTTGCATTTTTTTAATTCAGAAAGATATTATAATCCCAAATATGTTACAACTATTGAGGTATAGTTAGTTATTTAAGGTGGATATTTTACTTAACTATCTTTAGTCCAACGAAACCTTTATCTCAACTTTAGCTAAAAGAACGAATTTTATTTATTACCTTAATTTTCCTTATAAATATTTTACGTTATTTGCACAAAAATATATTTAAGCAAGTTTTCGATCTCTAGAACATGATTAAGTTATAGAATGAACAAATAACTACATGACCTCTAAAAAACGAGGAGCAATGTTCTATTCCAAAAATGTTGAAAATATTTCTTTTTTGTCGTCAACAATTCTGTTTAACTCGAGTTTTTGTAAATAACAACCGTATCGCAGATGTGAACTGTAGAATATTTATGGGACCAACTGAAAGCCTCGGCTATGTTGGTTTTTTTCTTTCTAGCGGAACAAGAAACAGCGTTATCTTTTTTTACTTAATCAGTAATAATATATTATAACTAACAGCTGTTTATTAAAACAGTAGTAAAATTAGGAACATATATTTGTGAAGCCTATAGAAGTGACCTGTCTTGTTCTGACTTGTTTCTTTGGATTTTTGACTAGCGACACGCCCTACTTCGCACGGATTTCTACATGATGATATACTAAAACCTTCATCAATAAATGGGCTACTTAACACTGAAAAAATTTTTCAAATCGTACTATTATTTCTTGAGATTGGCACGTTCAAACCAACTCTTCAATTTCGTATATTGGTATAGATAGACATAACATTTTACAGCTCCTTGGTGAGATTGAAAATCGAATTTTGCCTATCGCTTATTAAACGGCTCATCGGATATTTAAATATTTTACTAAAAGATTTGTTTTGACTGTAATCTGTTAACCTTTGAATTCTTGGATACATAAGTATGATAAGACTATTTAAAAACAAATTTATATAAGCGTTTGTTTATGTAGTGATAACACCCGTATTCATTGAAATTACGAATTATCTTCATTTTAAATCCCGCGGTGAAATTAAATAACAAGACAGGATCGGGATAAAACCATCCCATGTTTTTTCTAAGATCCCATCTATCTTCATACTAAATTCTTCTTAATTCGTTCAGCTGTTTAGGCTTGAATATGTAGGTAAGTAAATAAATTTGTAATAATGTCAAAGAAATTAAGTCATCTATTTTTAAGTAAAAACGTGAGCATGTATACCTAGCATACAAGTTGATTTTTTTAACTCCCAAAGCTTTCTAATAGAAAACGTTTAAGTGTTATTTCACACATTAGTCTATTCCCGATCTTATTCTACACAAAAATTTCATTTCACTTTTTTGTAAGTGTCACGTCACATTCCTAGTAGGTTGCGAAAAGAAGCTTTTAATAGAGCCCTTCTCAGAAGTGCTTCTACTGTTTTTGCGTTAGCTTCAGAAGTGCCGAGTGTTTTTTCCCACTAAAAAGCAAGTCCTTCACGCGTCGGGTTATCTTATCATATAGTTTTTATCTCTTGGAAGTGTGACCGACGCCATCTGTATTTTTTCAATCCATTAACCACTAGACTGGTACATTTTTTTTGTTTCTAGGTACTCTTAGAGTTCACGCGTTTATGTCAAATTGTTCGTAAAATGACTTGATAGCTGTAATATGTCTCCTTTTTCTGTTGAAGTGCTCTTTGCTTTAAATAAATGGTGTAAAATTGTGACAAGTATTATTGTAGTCTTTACATTAGCCTTACTGGAAAGAGTATAATAATATATTTTAAATTGATACATATACCTATAAAAATTTGTCAATGAAAGACTATAAAGAAATGAAATACATATTAGAGACATTAACTTATACTTTTAAGATGATCAGTAGGTAAGTACTTGAAAATAAAATAAAATAAACTTTACAAGTACTTTCATACGTCAACGAGTCCACTAGCGCTTCGAAAATATCCTAAAGACAATTATTTTAAAAACGGAACTGCTATTACTAATAAAGTTACAAATTTAAAAGAGGCCGAACTTGAAATCTTTATTTAGTTATTTGGTTATAATAAATTGTACTTACAACTATTTAAACGCGGGGGAGTTTAAAAATAAGCAAAGGGCTGCAACGTAGGAAACTACTTTATCATTTGTCGTAATTAGTCTTAGAAGCTTGTACGGCCAGATAAATGTTTTATGTTATGTGACTCAAGTTATAAGAGACAAGCGGGCAATTACCCAAGTGTCACACTACTTATGAAAAACCTAAAAGCTTCAGTTTTTAAAGTAGGTAATGATACGACCGTTGTAAAATTGCCAGTAAAAACCCTAAACTTTAAGGTAGGTAGTAAGTTAATCAAAAAATGTAAAGCATTTTGAAATCTGTTTACAAGTGAATAATCCAGCATTCAACTCAGCCTGCTGCCAAACGTCAACATTAAACGCGATTAAACTCGAGTTTAATCCAAATAGTTGGAATGAAACAACTAAACGGATTTAAAGTTTCGAAAACTTAGTGTTCATGGCCGACAGAGCTGACGATAGTCACTAAAGTGAAATTATGTTGTTTGTTTATATACTCTTTTTTGCTCTACAATATTATGATGTACAAAGACTAATGTCATTCTCTACCAGACAACCTTTTGAAACATGTGTAGGCGCAAATAAATATTTAACGTAAATAAGCATCTAAATACTATACGAATAGTGACTAGTTCCAATATAAAACAGGAACAGAAGTTACACAGGTGCGTAAATATAATAAAATATAATTTCTGATGCCTTCTTATAATTAAATATGTAGATATACAAATAAGTAACTACATGATGATAACGAATGGTCAAGAAAGTGTTTAAATGCTAGCTTGCCTGTCAGCTGTTTCATTCCAATGTAATAACCGCGAAAACATCAGAAATTATTACCTTAACTATACCAATATGCAATAAGCGCGGAAGCATCAGAAACGATGGCTTATAATTATAATTTGCATTTTTATAAGCAAAACGCCAGCTCCTAAGTTCAAACCATACAACTTACGTCTATTCGTAACTTATCTCATTCGTTTCCTATTTCCGTACAAACTGCTACTTAACTGATTTAAACTTATTAAGTGATTGCTTACTTGGCGTGTTTTATTTATACTCGTCCTCGTACGGCATTCGCTCTTTCGTTTATTTGATTAAATGCTCTTAGTTGTTAACTTTGTAATACTACGAGATATAGGCATCAGGATCCGCGTGGAGTATTTAATTCTAATAATCTGCTTATATTTACCTGGGTTTTCGGGAGCTTACAGTCATATGAACAAATAGATCTTGTACCTACTGTTTGTTCTCTTAGCTATAGTTACCTACTACGGTGTTGCTAGCAAAATGCCTTAAAGTCATATCTATACTAATATTATAAAGCTGAAGAGTTTGTTTGTTTGTTTGTTTGAACGCGCTAATCTCAGTAACTACTGTTTAGAATTCAAAAAAAATTGTTGGATAGACCATTTATCGAGGAAGGCTTTAGGCTATATAACATCACGCTGCGACCAATAGGAGCGAAGAAACAGTGGAAAATGTGTAAAAAACGGGGAAAATATGAAGCCTTATGAAGAAGTGACAGTTAGAAGACTTTGACAGATCTTTGACGAAACAATCGGACAGGCAGGACGACGTCTGCCGGGGCGCTAGTTACCTATATAAATATTGTGTTTAAATAAAAAATATTACGTATATCAAAAACAAATTTGGTCAAACGGTTATAATATTTCTTATTGATACTTAAATGTTTTTTCTTGAATTTAAATAAAAACACAGTTAATCATAACATAAACATATAATCACTGCAAGTGCATGTAGAGTGCCCATTTAGCGACATGCACAAATTTACATTTCGTAATACAATAATATTTTTCTTTCGATAAGAAATGAAGCAAATACGAAGTTGGTGGTCCAATTCCATTTATGATTATCATGCCATTGCTGCAACCTTTCATATAAAAAATCATTAGCAATTAAATTGTTGAGTTAACTCAAAAACCTGAAAATTTGTGCTTTGCAATACAATAATAATTCTGTAGAATTAAGCTAAGTAACTCTTTTAGTTGCATTATGTAAAAACTCCTGCATGCATATGGACTTCATCAGTTTTCAGTTTTTCATTTTCCTGAAAACATCCTTTTTTGAGTTAGTGCATGTGTTATATTTGATTGTGTAGTAATAATCTTAGAACATCTTTATTATCATCATAATACAGGAACTGGTGGGCTAGAAGGTAAGTAATACAATTTATTTCTGCTTTCTCACACACAGTAGGAAGATAGAACTGTGTGTGAACCAATAACGTATGCGTATTGCGTATGTATCTTTTACGCTATAAACATATCGTAAAGATATATAATGGATTTATGCGACTTTGTCGTCGATCACAAAAGTGAAACCTTGCAGGGCTAAGAGGCTTACTCTTTCTCAGTACATCAATTCGTCGCGGACATCTCGGTAGCCCCTTTTTTGTTCTTTGAAGCCTTTTAATAAAGGTTTAAGGTCGTTCCCTACATTCAAAAAGTTAATATACATCTTGTGATTGTAATTTAATCAAATATCTTATGAAATACTAGCTTCTGCCCGCGACTTCGTTCGCGTGGAACTCCTCCTTTTTTGCAGTCGGTTAAAAAGTAGCCTATGTCCATTCTCAGGCTCCAGACTTTCTTTGTACCAAATTTCATTTAAATCGGTCCAGTAGTTTTAGCGTGAAAGCGTAACAGACAGACAGACAGACAGACAGAGTTACTTTCGCATTTATAATATTAGTAGGGATGTAAAGGTTAAATAAGACCTCATATAGTAGATGCTAAGTTCAATGACACCTAAAAATCGACTGTGAATTCATAATAAATGATCCGGCACGATCTTCATAGAGATCATAAAAGTCATCGGAAATGTCATTACAGTCACCTCATTAAACCTTATGATTGCCAACTTTTCGTATCACGGAAGCCGTAATGATTTTAAGCACTCGTTAGGGTGCCAGGGGCAATGATACTGGAGGACTTGGAGGTCCCTTCATACAGCCTTTGTATTTTACTGTATTTTCTCTATACTAAAGAAGAATCTTTTATATTAAATTTTATATATATTACAGCACAATCCTTATCATTACCGTCGTTACGAACAAGGGGGGCCGTTACAAAGTGCCCGTAAAAATATAGGTCAAGCTATCGATGTGCCAAAATGGCAAAAACAAGCTACGATTAGTATCTCCTTTGCTTTGTTAACGAATTACGAAACCTTGCTTAATCCCTATCCCTACTAATATTATAAATGCGAAAGTAACTCTGTCTGTCTGTCTGTCTGTTACGCTTTCACGCTAAAACTACTGGACCGATTTAAATGAAATTTGGTACAAAGAAAATATGGAGCCTGGGATAGGACATAGGCTACTTTTTAACCGACTGCAAAAATGGAGGAGTTCCACGCGTACCAAGTCGCGGGCAGAAGCTAGTTGATTATAAATTCTCTCAACTCTTCATGTTTATTGATGTAGACCAAAATAGAATATTGGTGTAGGTTTGTTTTGAAAGATGATTTTAATTGGGAGTATTCCACGTAATACGTCCTATAACGTGACACTGGTAATAAAAAGGAAGGCTTTACTACCCTAGAAGCCGTTTAAAAAGAAAATTGTATTCGTGGAGGTTTTTTAATAGGCAGAGGTTTAAATGTGCTAATTAGTATGTTCTTCAAACTGACTTCCGAGTGTCGTATCTCGTACAAATTATCGAATTTCCGCTTTAGGTAGAGAGATTTTGGCCCATAAAAACTCGCTATTAAAATTTTAGTATTACTGATTTACGAGTAAGCTCTGCGATTTAAAATCGTATGATGAGTTTTTAAATTAAATAGCAGTTCTTGGATCATTTCTGTTCTTATCACTATACAAGGTATATGTATAGGTACCTAGTATATATATATCTGATATATATCTAGTGTTGATAAGAACAGAACAGAACAACAGCAAAAATACGCATGTAGGTACGTATTTTTTTAAATATACAGTGTAGTCTTATTTAGATTCAAAGGAAACGTTACGAATTGCTAGCACATGCAGATTTGACGAGATTCGTGAAATGCCGTAACAACCTTGCATTATCTCATAATACTCGACGTTCTTTATATTATGTCAAACATTTTTTAGATCTCAATCGGACCCCTTTTCCAGATTACATACGGTCAATATATACAAAGCATTATGTACATTATATATACATGGAAGTTACGCCCTTAACTTTAATGAAGGCTCGACTGCCAACATAGCGTTCCACGTCATGTCCCTTTTGGCTTATAAGGGTCACGTATTTCAATCAATCACAGACAACTCTTGTCATATGAAATGAACCATTCAATGGTACATTTGCCTCAGTGTATTTTGACCGCAATCGATGACTATTACGGCTCTGATCGTCTATAAAGGGTTTAAAATAGTACTTAGATAGTTAATTATACCTTTGTTCCAATATTGGACGAAGGGCTTTCCTTAAAATAGTTTCATTGTACCGAAATTAGCCCTTTGTGTGTTTTGTTACAGGACACAATCTAGTCTAATATATATATATTAGACGAGAATCACATGATTTTCGTGTCGCGGTGTTTGTTGCCAAACGGCTGCAACGATTTTAATGTAATTCTGTGTACTTATCAGGTTGGTCTGAAAATCGGACATCTTTTTTTATATCCCTAAATGGTAAGGGTGGTCCCACCCCAAAGTTTTCACAACGTTAAATATGTACACATGTTTCTCATATTATAAATAATTAATGTTCAAGTCTTGATAAGTCAATAATCTATAACAATTTTAACTGACCTCGTTTAATCGAATGAATAACGAATGTAAGTTATTAATTATTACACGGGAGGGTAATTTTCATGAATAAATGGACGTAACTGTTTTATAATTACGAGCATTAATGCACGAGCCAAAAGGAAGTTCACACTAGATCATATAGTTGTTTTACAGTGTTTTAAGGTTCCGTACCCAGTGGGTAAAACAATTACCGATGTGCGTCCTTAGGGCCGTTTCCAGGCTATACCTACTGGTATTTAATGAACTCTGATAGTTAACCAGTTGAACTGTCGGTGTGTGTCTGATGTCGCTATAACAACAGATATTAAAAAACAGTCTCCCATACAACAAATCTAATTATTTACCGTTTTTATAAATAACAGTACGAAACCCTCAGTGCGCGAGTCGCCACGCACTTGGACGGTTTTCCAATACCCTGAAAATAGCACTTATTCCTAAAGCGGAATAAGGCATCCATTTTAAAAACGAATAAAAAACCACATTTCGGTATTGGAAACGACTAACGCTCCAAACTAATGAAATATTATCCGCCATATTCACTTACCGAATTGGATGTCTTGCCATTGATATCTGAAATTGGATCGCTAGATGGAATAAAAATATGTAACACTCTAGGTGCTTTTTCACATTTATCATTCGCAGCAATGTTGTCACAGGACTTGGATTTTGTTAAACTAAGAAGGAGCTAAATTAGAAATTCAATATTTAATATTTTAGTGTATTAATTAGTAATATATATTTTATCAGTAGGTACTTAAAACTAAGCTGTATAAATAAAAGCCGAATATAAATCTATACTAATATTATAAAGCTGAAGAGTTTGTTTGTTTGTTTGAACGCGCTAATCTCAGGAACTACTGGTTCGAATTCAAAAATTATTTTTTTGTTGGATAGACCATTTATCGAGGAAGGCTTTAGGTTATATAACATCACGCTGCGACCAATAGGAAAAAAGTGGAAAATGTGTAAAAAACGGGGAAAATATGAAGCCTTATGAAGAAGTGACAGAAGACTTTGACAGATCTTTGACGAAACAATCGGACGGGCAGGACGACGTCTGCCGGGGCCGCTAGTAATAATGATATTTTCTCAGTCTCAAACTAATTAAAACTTAAACTATGAGCACTAGACAACGGATAAAAGATATTATGCTCTTGATTATCACACTGACAGGCCCCTAGCAGGATTCGAATCCGCAACCACTGATTTCATAGTCAGGGTCTATGACCATTGTCAGTATACGACCGAGTACGTTGACTCCACTTCCTACCACGTCCTGACACATAAAAAACACGCAAGTAAATATAAACAGACCTTATACTTAATGCTATTTTAGTTTTATAACAAATCGTTTAATAAAGAAGGTAATAATTAGGTATAAAAAAGTTCCCGTATTAGGAGCAGATCGAGCTGGCAATAGTCACTGTAAAGTTTTCAAAACATCTGCAGAAAGTAATACCTACGCCAATTAAATACGTTATACTCAATTGTGATCTTTAGCAGTTGCTACACTAACCGAAGGTACCTACTGTATAAAAAATCACAATGAATAAATTCTAACAAAGTTATATATGAGAAATTCAAGCCATCCAGTGCAATATTTTCTTGTGAGTGACAGATCGACAGCGCGACAGGCGTCATACATCACACGTCCCGAGGGAGCGTTAAAATATATCCGACACCAAGTAGACTAAAAACGTTTTTGTACAACTCATTGATATGAACTTTTCTTTCAACGCCAAGTAAATTGCCTAAGAAAGTTGTGAAGGATTTTTGTTAAGTATATATATCTATACACAATCAACAAATACATACAACAAATACAATCAGTAGGTGCTACAGCATTCTCAGGGCTACTTTTAAAGAATTTGTAACTTGCTTTAAATGAAAAAGTATTTGGACGAAGCTATGGGATCAACTATTGTACGTCTTTAATAATCCTTAATTCCTTATTACATATTTGAGTTAGCGCCGGAACGTTATTAGTAATTCGAGACTTGTAATTTAATTTATATTACTAATTTTCTTCTTTTTAATACCGTATACCGTAAACCATACCTATACCTTTAGTATATCTATATATACTAATTCTTTGTCACGACTTTCGTGAAAATATTACAAAGATATTTTACTTATAAAACTATAATTAAAGTAATTACACAAAAGTTACATTCTTTTACACATTGTATACAACCATAGCGTATGTCCCATTGCTTCATTATTGCACAGGAATATAAAAAGTCAATTAACTCCCAATATAAAAGCGTTCCAATTAGATCAACACCAAGGAATATTCAATTTCCAAGTTCATAACGAAAACGAAAGATATTGAATCATACCTAACCTTTTACGTACGTCCAGTTTCAGAGACCCGTTGTACTTTCACCCAGATGCATAGGGACGGGTCTTGATAATCTGGCCACTTTCCTATGACTTTCCGAGACATTGACATCTTAAAGGCATGCCTTGAGAGGTTTATAGTGTCGTAATAAATGTTTGATAGATTCTTTTATCGTGCCTTGACAATTTATGGGGTCGAATAGGGTTGAACTTCTGACTTCGTATTCCAATTAGAGTAATATTAATTACGGTCGTGAATTCCATTTAGGCACAGTGTCTGAAATTTATGGAGTGTGTACACTGCACGCGCCTGATTAAAACATCTCATTCGTCTATCATTAAAGTCTTAAAAGTAAAAAAGCTTAAGTACACGTGTTAAAAGATGTCTATAACTTACTTACAATATCTAGGTCAATTTTTAATTTAATATGTGTGTTAAACAGATGTTGCACTGTGAGACATTGATATTATTTCAGGGTTCACAATAACCATGCTGTAAAATTGTTACCGTATTATCTTATGGTTATTTTAATTAATAGGTAACGTTGAACGTGTACGAAAAATAAAAGCGACACAGACTATAGAAATAAGTGCGGTCGAAACATGATTTTCCGCGGTTGAAATGTTCGTTTTAACTCAATTACTCTGCACACATGTTTACCGTTCCATTAATTGAATTTTCCGAGAAATTACTACATCCTCATTAAGGTCTGTAAACCTCGATTTTTTCCACAAAAGTCTCAATTCGCCAACCGCCCTACATTTCGTTATTCGCAAATTGCGTATTTCCTTTATTGTTAGTAATGAATTGCTCTCATAAATATTTATCTTATGACAAGGAAATAGTGGATTGAAATTGTTTGTTTTCTAAAGGGCGGATGTATTTCATGTTTAATTCAAAAGAGAATAATTTAAATATACATGCCATATTCACGTTCGTTATCAAAAACATTTTGTTTTCTGTTGTCTAAATGTAATTAAGTGAAAAGTTCTCATTATCTTCGTGAAAACTAAAACTGGGGCTAGTGTTTGTTTACATGAATCCTTAGTAACTAAATTTACTAAAATCTAGAATTCGTAAATTCAAATTGAAAATATACAAATGAATTACTGTGTCGTATACTTAAATATATAGGCAAAAGTCTGGGTAATCTATACTTTAAATTGTTTAAGACTAAGTATGCTAAGACAACCGTATGACTAATATAAAATAATAAAACTATGTGGAGATACAGATAAAGATAATTAATGTGGAGTTTTAATTAACTGAGCCAGCGCTACACTTCGCCATTTTTTTTTTATTAAAGACGACTTTTGCCTTTAACTGTGTATATTTCATCATCTCACATACTATACGAGCATTTGAGGTACTAAAACTTCTATTTAAAAAAAACGCACGGTTGAAACTAGGTGTTTAAAAATAAACATACCTTGGTTAACTTGGTTTCCGCCATTCGTTATTTCTGAACACCGCCGCAGTGTCAAAAGCCTATTGTAACAAAAACAAGAAATGCATTTTCGCGTACAGACAAACACGAGCGTTTTTTAAACTGTTTACATTTGTACGAAAACCGCCCGGCTTCTGTAAACTGCAGTTTGCGTGGTTCATGTTATGAGAGTTTGCTATTATGAATATACATACAATCTGTTTTGTGTTGTAGTTAAAAATCGCTTAAAATGTACTTTATGGTATTTTGCACACAAACATTATGTATGCATATGTAAGTATTATTATTAATTAGCAAGTGTTCTATCCATTTACTGACCGGTTGCGTGCCTGTAAGTATAATATTACGTATTATTTTACTTTGTAATCATTTGTTTCTACTAGTTTAATATAACATGTACTTAGGTAAAGATGTGCCGACTCGAAATGTAAAGCTGAACATCGTAGTAATCTATCGTAGTAGTAATATACCTGATTTTCAACTATTTCTTTTGGCTTACCAATATTTTTAAGAATTCTGTAAGTATTTACCCTACCTCAGAGAATATTTTAGTACTTAATTTATGAAAGAGAGGCGATTCTCTATAATCTACATGTTTTTTATTTTTTTACTATTAACCGCTGTCGCCTGTCACTTATGAGCCCTCGACTAAACGAGATGCACGTCTAAACAAACATACATCGTCAAATCGGTGGACACCAAGCAAATAAACGGAAGCAAAATGCATAATGTTGTTTACTTTAACTAATTTAGCTTTTATGTTCGCCTTCAGTTTATAACTTGACGGTGTTTAGCTTGCGGTTTTGTTCGTATAGAAATAGAATTTTAACTAGGGACATAAATTATAATATTTTTATAATACACTAGCTGTGCCCGCGACTTCTTCCCCGTGGAATAGTAATTCTTCATAAGGCTTCATATTTTCCCCGTTTTTTACACATTTTCCACTGTTTCTTCGCTCCTATTGGTCGCAGCGTGATGTTATATAGCCTTAAGCCTTCCTCGATAAATGGTCTATCCAACAAAAAAATAATTTTTGAATTCGAACCAGTAGTTCCTGAGATCAGCGCGTTCAAACAAACAAACTCTTCAGCTTTATAATATTATGTATTATAATCCCTGAAATGTTGAATGAAAGTGCGTTTTAATTTTGTTAGTGAATAAGGTATGCTTATAAAAACTGTAAAGTTTTCGAAACGTCTGCATATACATTAATATACCTACGCTAGTGAAATACGTTATATATTTGTTTCTTTTTAATGTCCAAAGTATATTTTCTTAAATTAGCTTCGCTTATAAAAGTAATTCTTCTCGTCTATTTTTAACTCTACAAACTACCAACTTTAAAACAAAACAACACATCAACACTTGTCACGTTATAAAACACTAACGATCTTATAATATGTTACATTTAATATAAAAAATGTACAGCAACATATAGGAAACATCTGCTAGTTCCGTTTAAGTACAATCAACACGAGCTGTGACGTCAACGGATATATGATGACGTCATGTAATGTCATCTGTTAATGTAAATAAAGAACCCATACATTCACTGTTATATTATGTATTATAAGTGTGGGACTTAATACAGCTGGATGGATATGAATCTATGTTTATCATATACGATTATATAGGTAGGCTTGTTAAGTACCTTGAAATATGAAATGGCATGAAACAATCATAACGGATTTAACTAAGTTACTGTGAAGTGTAGTGTTAGATTAATTTCAGCTTAGTGGGCTACGAATACGGGAATTGTAAAGTTTTCGAAACGTCAGCGTCATCCAGCCAGATATGGTGAATTGTCGACTCAAAATCTTGTCATGTCCATGTCGTCTTAAACGCGGTGATCTGTTAAAAATTAGTAAGTAACGTTGTCGAGTACTTATTTCTTCATGTCGACAATGAAACAATATTGACACGATAAACTTTCTCTTTGTCTATAACGTCCTCAATATTATGTACACGAAATGTCGACTCGATAGTTAATCATAGGCTTGCAGCAAATAAAATAAAATACGCGAGTTAAATTCGTTACAATTCCTTCATTTCAATGTGTGAATTGACACTGAAAAAGGATAGAAATAATAGGTACCTAATGTATCGGGAAATGAGAAAAGCACCTGTCACTATCGTTCTTTTACTTATTGCAAGCGCTGTCACGCGACACAAAAGCTGTGCTTATGGTGATAGATGTTTTCTCTCGCCGCGATAATCCCACGTGATAGCTGGAAACCGAGATAACCTGTATTATCAATGGTATTTTATAAGAAAATAATGCTTCTTATATCAATTTACAATTAAATTACGGATACAAATAATACTAGGGTAGTGTAATTTTTTTATATTTTCAGATTCGCTTTCTGTTCTCGTCTTGGCGTGCACACACACAAACACACGATGTATGTAATAATGTGTGTGTACCTTTAAAGAAGAATTTTCGAACATGTATCATAGTCTCGCCACCCGTCCGGTTTTGCAGTGAAGGCCCATTAGCTGGCCAACTGCGCTTCAGTATTCAGTTATTTCCGAAAAAAAAAAAAAAAAAAGTTTATCATGCACAATTGATACATATCGGTTAGTATTAAAAAATACTTAGAAGTTTTATAGTGATTTTTGAACAATATTTAAGGCATCAGAAATTATAATGTTATAATGTTTAACTTCGCGGTTATTACACATTGGAATGAAACAATTATGACTGGATTTAACTCATAACTCATTAGCTGATGAAGCAGTTTCCATATTCGTAGCACGATCAGTCGTGCTACTGTGCTGACAATAGTCTAACGCTAAAGGGATTTATACAGTTATGCAAATAATAGGGTTTTTGACTATTTTTTAATAATCGTTTGAAATTATTCTTTATAACATAATAAGCTATTGTCATTAATATTTCCGGGAAATCATCTGTATTATGAGTAAAAATCAATATTGAAGTTTAAATTGCGAGAACCCCGGCAAAAACGCTGTTTCTGTAATGGCGCCGGTCTCGTGACATGCGTGACGTCACCTACAAGTAAACAGAGTTAATGACGTTTGTGAATCAGTACATTTCATCGACTTTCTTCAAATTTATTGAATACAATGGTCTATAAGTGGTGTGTAGTGCCACAATGTACAAATACTTCGATAAAAAGTCCAGAGAAAGTGTTTATTTCTGTACCAACCAATCGCAAAAGGCGAAAAATGTTTCTACAACTAGCTCGAAGAGATCCAAACGCCATTCAACCACACTCAAATGTCTTTATGTGCGAAGATCACTTTGATGTAAGTATCACTTAACTTTATACAGTATACCAGATAGCAGATATTAAAATATTTGTAATGGATAAAACAAAATAACATCTTTCATTCCTAACCTCTAAAATGTGGACTTAGATTTCTTAGAAGATCCTTAATTTTAAACCCTACATTGTAGAACAACACTTTACTCTATTAAATTTCAGATGGAAAAATACACAATTAACTACATGAAGTACAAAATGGGCTTCAGTCAGAAGATATCTCACAGATGAGGCTGTGCCAACTAAATTTCACTGTCAAGAGGATCGCAAGCTGTATTACTTATAGATTGTTTGGAAATTGACATACAAAAACCTTCAAAAGCTGTTCATCAGGCACTGACATGGTCGGAGTACAAAAAAGGGAATAAGTACTTTAATTTACTAATGGGTTATACCTATTGAAAGCAACTTTACGCCTTCTAATAAGAGTATTTATTTATTGTATGTATAAAATCAGCCACCTATTTTATATGTAAATTGTAAGTGTAGCAACTAAAGTTCTCTTCTATAAAGCTTCTATATAGCTTATAAAAGCTGCACGGATAATTTTCCTTAAATAATGTAAAATAAAAGAGATAATAAAGAACGAAATGATTTTTTATTTAATTATTACACACTGTAACACTGTACACACTCTAGACAAAGTAGATTTTTTCCAATAACACTACTGAAGTGCATGAAGGATCCTCAGAACGACGATGGGCCCACAGTACAAAAGCAACAGCATGCTAGCACCCTCCAGCTGAAGCTGCACTGACAGCTGATAATTTTGCAGTCGCTTTCATTTACAATCATAGTAAAATTGTATCCTTTGGCTTGTACTTTGTGCTCAGGGCACATCTTACACTTAACTGTACAAATTCCTCGCTCCCGGTGTAGCTGAACATAACCAATCGCTTCGTCGCCTTATGATTGTCGTGCAGACCTGTGAACAAAAGCAAAAATCATGACAAAAGGAATTTTCATCAACATAACCTAAAATTTGCTCTTATACAACTTCCAAACTTATTATACTTAATACAAAATAAATAATTCGTATGGGGTACTTACACTGCTGTTTTAACATTTTTAAGTTCCGCAGCATAGTAATCAGCATTATTTTTGAAGAAAAGTGCTACCATAAACGCATCTATCTTAGGTAGGTTGCTGCTGTCAGCTCGCACAAAATTTGCCTACATTTTGGGTTTCGATACGAATATTATAAAATGTATCAAGTATTCCTTCAGAAAACACTCAAACATCTAATATAACAGCGATACAACACGAATTACGAACTAGACTCAGTGATGGAAGCAATGTTTACTTGCGTGTGACGTTGCAAGAATCTTAACCAATCACAGAGCGTTGACCGTCACAGATAAGACTTCAAAAAATATTATATTTTATTTCGTGTAATCTGCAAAAAATATACATTTTTTTGTTTAAAATAAAGTGAAATATGTTATTTTATGCTATTTTCTGATATGATGACCACAATTTGGGATATATTTTTAATGTTGTCAAACACCCTATTATTGTTGTTTTGTCTTTATACCAGTCAGTCACAACTGCATAGTTTATTTAAATATTGTTCAAAAATCACTATAAAAGTCCTTTTATTTTTTAATACTAACCGATATGTATCAATTGTGCATGATAAACAAATCTGCGTAATTGGTGCAAAGCTAACCAGAATCCCGGTTCAGGCTGATTGATAGCAACTGCCTCTAATTAACGTCTGTTTGGACAAATTGCCCCCGTGTTGGTTCGCCTCGGACTGATGGAGCTTAGTTTGGACGAAATTATGAAACCAAATATTCTAACTTTTGTAAATTTTATATTTTCTGATGATTTCGCTATTTACAACTGCAGCTTGACGGCAGTCTTTGGCTCCCTTCAACTGGACCACTGCATCTACTGCACCCTTAAGGCATACAGATTCATTGCACGAATACTCTCCTTACACCAACTCACTAGTCTTATCTGTAACTAACTTAACATATTTTGATAAACCCTGCCTAAATTATATAACTTAACTCTTTTTTACAAAACAACTACATCGGCGGGAAATATTCTATGTGTCATTTTTCAAAATGTCAACGTTCAGATACCTCTCCAAGTAATCGTTCAAGTACATTTTTCATTGTAAAATATTATCAGCTTTTTTTATTATCTATACTAATATTATAAGAGTTTGTTTGTTTGTTGGTTTGAACGCGCTAATCTCAGGAATTACTGGTTCGAATTTAAAAATTCTTTTTTTTGTTGAATAGACCATTTATCGAGGAAGGCTTTAGGCTATATAACATCACGCTGCGACCAATAGGAGCGAAGAAACAGTGGAAAATGTGTAAAAAACGGGGAAAATATGTAGAATTACTATTCCACGGGGACGAAGTCGCGGGCACAGCTAGTATTTAATATAATTATACGATATAGTGCATATCTATCACTACATATAGATAGTCTAACGCTTAGTTCACAACTACGTGAGACTATCATTAGCTCAGTCTGTTACTAAAATAACTGTATAAAATCGAACACTCACTGCGTTTAACTATCGTCAGCTCAGTCTGCTACGAATACAGGAAGCGTAGTTTTCGAAACTTAGAATATAGCACTTAAAATATTTTATGCATAAATTCTTTTACCTAATACAAAATAAAGAAGTAAAATTAATGGAGTTCTCCTGTAAGTATGTTCAATTGGCACTTCGGTTTTTTATCAATAGCAATTGCTTATGTTTTATTTAATAAAATATTGTGTACCTATAGATCACAGGGTGCTAAGATGACAGGTCATCGACCTTAGTCAGTAGGTCGCTGTAATTTACTGGAAGCCGGGAACTCGGTCCTAGTCATTGAGGAGAATCTTGGGTGCAATAGACGTCTTCCGTTAAATTTCGATGCTAAAATTGATATTGGCTATATAAATTTAAAAGTAACAAAAAAAAACTAAGTGCAGGTCCGTACCATTAGCAGCATGATAGTCTCCTTAAACATAATATAAATATGTACGTTTTTTGGTATTTGTTGCTATAGAGGCAACATAAACTTCATCTGTGTAAATTTCAACTGGCTAACTTACACGATTCATGAACCCATGAGATACCTCCTGGTTACGAACGAACAGCGGAGTCTCAGTAATAGGGTCCCATTTCACCCTTTAGGTACGATAAAAAAAATATGAACACACAAATTTACGAGACTGTCTAAGTGGTATGCCGATTTATTAGTGTGGGTACACGTTTGTGTATAATAAAAGGATTTACACACGCAAATGCAATAACTGAGGCAACGACCCGAGCAGGCGTCGAGATAAAAAATAAAGTATGAATGTATGGCTGGTGCATTGAGAGTAAATAGAATCTATACGGTATTGTTGCGATTTCATCGCTTATTATAACATACTTTTCCATCTGTTTTCAAACTTCACTCGTCTATTTTTAGTGATAACATTTTTTTTTTTGCCGTAATAGTAGGTACATTAGGTACGCAACAACGTGTCAACCTCGGCTTCGCCTCGGACGACATGTGATCTGAGACATTTTTCATTTTACTGGCCTTGGTACGTAATTTACTATTAACAGTTATTTTTCAAATATTTATTGTTCGCTCCCCAGCGAATGCTAATTAAAATATACATACGTTGTTTTATCAATTATGGTTTTCTGCAATCAATTTCTTCGATTTCCCTTTGAATAATTTTCTTTTTCGCTCAGTTCCGCTCTCTCTTCGCGTTTGCAAATTTGAAAGTGCAACCGTGAAATTGAGCGTGTAATAGCTTAATTAAGTCGATCCTCTCGGGTAATGTTACATTATACGAGCGGAGCGGTAAAGCAAATAAAAATATTAATAAATACGTAATTTGAAACATAATTGTTCAGTCCCGAAGACACAGATTTTTCAGTATTTTTATAATTCAATCCTAACAAGCTTCACGGGCAAGATATGTAACTTCTCGACAATAATACTCGTTAAATCTTGGCTCTGCAGCTCTGACTGAAATAAGAAGCGTCTTTTTAAGTCTACCTACTTGTTGCTTAGACATCGAATTTCCTCACTTCCATTAGGTATTGTATTTATTTCAATAGTTACGTAAAAAAATCTGCAAAAACTTGACCATGACGTCTACATAAGTAGGTTTTTTAAGAAATTTTTTTTTAATTTAATATAAATAATAATAAACAATATTTTTTTTATTAGTTTTTGAAGTGAGTTTTTTGTACTGTCGTTCTCTTTGTAGCTTTCAATGTGTGTACTTTCGTTATTTTAAGCCAAATATTTTCTTATTCTTTGAAATAAGAGATCTTTCTAGCAGAATAAATTTAATTTAACGGTGTAAGTAAATTATCATAATTTCATAAGTGAATTGTAATTTTTTATTGAGAATAAATTATCTTTAAACCTATAATGAAAGCTTACCGCTCCGCTCATTCAATATATCGGGATTCTTATAGCTTTACATTTCAATGGAAAAGGGAGCCAATCAATTTGTAGTGCCTAACAATGGATCGGATCGATGACAAGTTACGGACGAAAAATTTTGACCATTTTCCGTACATTTTTTATGAATACGAATATTTCGAATTGGACTAAAATCGTTGGCCGTGACCGTTTTACCAGGATAATACCAGAAAGGGGTACAATGCTTTCAATTTTACTTTTTGAAACTTAGCTAAGTAGCTATAAAGAGGTAGTGCAATGCGGTTTCGAATAAGAACAAAACATAAATATAAAATTTATTAATGTTGTTCCACGTACAGAATACAGTTATTTGCTATCACGAGAGTTACATATGAACTTTATAAAACCTATTTGAAATATTTAAGGAACTGGTTCCTGCTTAACCTTATAAGAATAGGCTGTGTTATACATAAAATTAAACATCAGCGTAAAAAAATACGCGAGTTTATTTTTCTCCGATGCCTTTTGATTATTTTTTTCAGGTAATTACCATTCTCTTGATAAATATCCAAATTCGTTTTTAACAATGTAAGAAACATCTACGTTACTGTTTAGCAAAGATGAGTTACTCATACTTAATGTAGGGTGAGGCCTATGTCCAGCAGTGGACTGTAGGGTAAAATTAAAACTAGGTACCTCGGTACCTTACCCTACTACTTTTTTCCTACGAGTACCTCATCCTTGCTACTGAAATGTTTCGTAATCAACGTGTAGTCGTGTATTCACATCATACTGGACCTCAATTGCCACAATTAAATTGTGACACTGTCACTTAATACAGTGCCGTTATGGGAATACTCGAATTAATTGAACGTTGCCATTTCGAGGACATTCTGTAATATCCACTAGCTCTATGTTATTATGAAAATAATATCTTTCACGGTATAAATAATTCCCATCGGTACAGTATATAACGACTATTTAATTGTTACTCGTGGTTATTTATAATTTTACGTGCACTTATTACTGGCTGCCGTCCCTTGGTACTATTAATTATCAGGTATCTTGATGTGTTATAGTTAATTATTAGAAGATTAGAAAAATCGTTTGGCTATAAAAATGTCGTTACTGAATAAAATTAGGTTTTTTTTTTCTGCCGGGTAGGAGTTTCAATCAAGTTGATAAATTGAAACATAAAACTCAGGTAATTTTGATTTTACGGGCATTTTAACCGCTGTCAGTTCCTAATAAAATATAGGTAAATCAAAATTAGTAATTTAGTCATAATCTTAGTTTTTTTAATCTGAAATAAAGTGCCATTGTTATCTTACTTTCTTTTTTTGGGAATAAAGAGGCTTATTATTAAACCAAGATTTTTTTGTTTATTTTGTATTGTTTGAGCATTAAGGTATAAATCTTACTGCAACTTATTTCTTCAATATTCAGGGCAGAGGACAGACGGAGGTTGAAACGCGAGTAAAATAACCCGTAATAGAATATATTTGTTTAAAGAACACATTGTACCAACATCAGAGAAAACAGAGTATACGAGTAGTAAGTAATTATCATCTGAAATGTTTGTACACCGTAACAGTTTGCTTTTGAATATTTCTATAGCAAAACTATGAACACATTATTATACGTATCATAACTGATTCTCAAGGGAGGCTTTCACAGTATGTAATATATATTAATTAAGAGTAACCTTGTTTAAACCCAATTAACTATGTTCTGTTTTCCTCTTATATACATCCGGTTCCGGAAGCTCTTCTAATAAGTTTGTTATTTTGTTTCAGGTACACAAGAAATTCTGGCATTCAGTTTCTATGAAGAAAGTAAGCTATTTTTTAATCTTGTTAGTTCTTAATACTGTATTGAAAATGAAGGTCAGTTTAAATACGTAGTAACTATTTATGCAACTGAACATAACAAATTACTGTCACAAGCCGTTTTTGAGTTTATGTAAAGCTTATAAACTGATTTGAATAGGTATTATGTACCTAAGTACTAAAACTGAATTCAATAGGTATTATGTACGTACCCACATAGAAATGGGTTACAATTCCACGGACTTTTAACCGACGTCTGTCTCTAGTTCTAAATATTGAAGAAACGAGCTATAAGTACTAAGCATTATGTTTTGATACAAGTACCTATATATAATGTACTCGTACATATTGTCGGAACTAAAAGAATTTAATTGAAATGAAACAAGCTTGATGTTTGTTTGTTTCATTCCAATTTATACTAACCGCGAAGGCATCAGAAATTATTAATTGAGTTTAAATCTTATTGTAGCTTATTCCTTCAATATTCAGGGCAAGCGACTGACGGCGGTAGAAAAGCCCGTTGAATCTTCCGTAAAACGAGAATATAATATTTATAGGTACTATTTTTACATGAATATGTAATGTAACAGAAGCCATAAAAATGTTAGTAAAATAAAACTAACATTATATTATAAATATATCTCGTATGTTATCATACGAGTTTTCCAATAATTTCACCGCAAGAAGCCGAGACAAGTTATCCTCGTAATATTCCGTCATGTTTGCAAATATGAGCGAAAGAAACAAATAATACCCAAGTTTAATAAGAAAACCTTCATAATGTCACGTTTCGTTATTTGTACGGGGAAATGAGAGCAAAAACACAATTACAGATAAGTAATTACGAGGGTGGAAATTCAACGAGATTCTAGATAACTGGGATTGTCTATTAATGATTTTCATTTATACCTAGATATGCAAAAATACAAGGTAATAAAAAAATATGATGACTCGATAACAAAATCAGACAAAATAGAAATGACCCAAAGTAATTTGACAATAAGGCTGTGTCCCGATTTAGAAAACGATTCTGTAACTGTCAATTTCACTTACAGACAGCCTAATCCATTATACTCGTAGATTGACGTGAGAAATGTGAAAAATAAAATTTCCTGAAAAGAGCTTATTTTTTTTATTCTACATTACAGCAAAATTAATGTAACACCTTTTATTTTGACTTCATTCTTATTTAATTAAATTTTTTCTGGACCAATAGTAAATCAATAAACATTTCATTAATAAATGTTTGTTTAGCATTGCTATATAAATTAACTCTTAAAATTCTTAGTCACGTAAGTAGGTACTTGCTAAAATAACAAACACATAAATGTACTGCTAAAATTAAGTATATCTGTATATAAATATTGATGGGTAGGTACATAGGTACATTAAATCACTAATTACCCTCAAATCTTTAACGGTCTTTTGGTCTAGTGGTCTAGTAGTAAGAACGCCGGAGGTCGCTGGTTCAAATCGCGTCAAGGGCAGATATCACTGAACTTTATCCATAGTACAAGGTTTGCTTAGTTTGGAACCATATTAATGATTGTGAATTGATGGAGGATATCTGTACTAATATAATAAAGAGGAAAAGTTTGTTTGTTTGGATTGAATAGGCTTCTAAACGATTGGACTGATTTGAAAAATTCTTTCACTGTTGGAAAGCTACACTATTCCCGAGTGACATAAGCTATAAAAAAGGGAGCCAGGCGAAGCCGGGGCGGGCCGCCAGTTATTAATAAAAAGACATCTCTGCTGCAGGACCTTCAGGCGCAGCCTCTGGTACAAGGATTTTATTCATGTAATAAGTTAAAAGGTTTGAAAGTCTCTTATCAGGAGTCTCGCCACCCGTCCGGTCTTGCAGTAAAGGCCCATTAGCTGGCCAACTGCGCTTCAGTATTCAGTTCGAAAAAAAAAAATGTAACAAGTATTCTAAAATATCATCTGTTATAAGTTTTCATACAGCTTTCACAGACGGCTGTCTCGAATTAGGTATTATAGTGCTCCAGTTGTCACCCGTTTGTCATCCCGTTTGGAGGAACCCGACTTTCGGGATCGAGTCGTAATCCTTTAGGAGATAGGCAGGGTTGAAACGTAGTGACACTGAAAAAAATACGAGACAAGTGACATATCTTATAGGAGTACTGCATGACCCAATTTCAAGGAGTTCTCAAAAAGGGCCGTATAGAAAATATAAAGCAACTATTAGGTTTATTATACAACCGTTTTTTGAGTCTGGGTTACTGTTTTAAAGTGTAAGGAAGTTTTTACTACTGAAATTTAAATTTCGTAAGTGTTACTTCTGGAAAAAATAGATAAGAAAACTTTATTATAATTTTAATAAGGTTTGGATATAGATAGTTTATTGAAATACAGCTTTTACAATTTATGTTGCATACAGGAGCAACAGTTGGCATTTCAAATTATAAGGCCGAGCGCGCACCACGATTTTTTTGTCGCGCGATAATTTTATTGCAGAAATGCAACGTTAGTTTTATGCTGACGTTTACAAAACTACATGTCCAATATTCATAGCCGACTGAGCTAAACTAACATCCGCAAAAAAAATATACCTACTTACGCCATTCAAATCCCTTATATTCCAATAAATAATAAATATTTTCTGCATGAGACTTTTAATAATATCTTTAATTACGAAATGTTCACCACAGAATAGATATTTCTCTTCTCATGATAAACGGACGAGTGACAACCCTAACAATATCAAATTTACATACACATTCTAGACAAAGCTGAAAAGCAGCCAAAACTCGTTTCGTATTTACATGCCATCTATTTTTCATGTTTAAAAGATTTTGTTAAGGAAATGCACTATATTTTTTTCTTCAAAAACCGACTTCCCTCGGTAATAATAAGTGGTATATATTATTTTATTACCTAACGTAAAAACACATTAGGGCGAAATAAAGGCAAGAACACAATGGACTACTTAGGTGAACAGCGCCTTTGTCTGAATGCCACCTAATTCATTTTTTATATTATTATGGTCTGCTCAGTAGGAAATGTGCTTATTTATCCAACTCACTGGCTCTAAATCCGAGCATAAACATTGCGTAAAACTTTAACAACGTAAAAAATAAAGTGGTCTCTATAATCTATGAACAAGTTTTATGGCACAGCGCAATCTTGCATTGTAGGTACTGAATGATACTTATAAATTTCAATATTTTTTTGTAATATTTTAATAAACATAAAATAAAATGTTAATAATAACAATTATTATCGTCCTTAAATATTTAATAAAAAAATACTGGTGTTCTTCTTGAGATTGCATAATTTGACATATAATCTTATATATAAATTTATGTTGTATGTTTTGCTTGAATTTTACAAAAATTGCTAAGACTATAAGATGAGTACTTACCTACAATACAGGCCCCACAAAATTGATAACTAATTCTATTTGCGCAATGCCATAATGCACTTATATAATACATTACGCGTCCCAATTAACCCAAGTAAGAACCAATTTCTACTCAGTCCCTTCAATTACGACCCCAAAACCACTCACACGGAAACCACCCTTACCTAAAGACGTTAAGGTCTAAAATTAAATGTCCTTTTGTCATCAAAACCTGAGTCATTAATCATACCCCCGATACCTAATCAATCAATATCGTTTACGGATATTCGTGTAGTCATTTTTCAAAGTCGGTTAATTACATATGTCTATGCCGTGACAAGCTCTGTTTTCTCCTATGTACCTACTTATAGCACATCCTAAAAGTTACTTATCTTTAGACTTAAATAGGTCAACATTAAACCATAATCTTTTTTATAAAATGCGGCTTTCCAACTTTGTCATAGTTTATCCTATACTGAGACTAACTCTTGAGAGTTTGTAGCGCTCGAGCGCTAAAAGTTACTTTAGGTGGTTGTGTACAAATTTTCGTCAGATTTACCTGACATCAAAATTTTTAGAACAACGCTCCACAATAACATGTCTAATTATCTTCTATTCGACTTACACAGTAATTAAATGCATCTTATAATCCTTCCACCTCAGCACACGACTTAAGTAATATCTAGAGGTACAGACCGAATTCGCCACGTCCATTGCAAGTACCAATACGCTTGCATCACAATACCTTCAAGAGAGATAGAATGACAGAAGAATATGCACACTTTGCTCGTTAAAATTATTTGTTCGCTGTTATCAACGCCACAGCACATTTTTCTAGATATATTTTAAATAGAGCCTACCTTGTTATAAATCCATTAAAATTTAATCGAAACCATCTACTTACCAGTATTTATGGTTCTATCATAAAATTTGGGTGTAACATAAATACAGGTACAAATAGATATTCTACACGAACTTTCCCACAATTCAACCCCTAAAGCCCATCATTAGCAGGGTACTTTGTAACAATACTCTAATCGAAGGTCATCGTGTTACGGCTTAATAGTCACATGATGCGTTGCGGAGTAATATCGAAATGTGATACACTTCGGATCTCTCTATTGCACTTCAGTTTAAAATGGTAAGAGAGACAGAGAAGGAATGTTGCAGTGCTTCTGTTTTCGGAAAAGATTTTGCACTTAATGCAAATGCTAGCTGGAAACCGTATCGTTTTGACCTTTTCGTACAGCCAGCATCAAACGTGGCATCCGAGGTGTTCGAATATATCGGAACACAAAGCATTTTATTGCGGTATATTTGATGCTGTCTGTACTGTGAGATCCTTACATTTTCTCAGAATAAAAAATTGCTAGCGTAAGACGTATTCTCAATTCAACAAAATCGGTTCAGAAGATTAGACGTGAAGGCGTAACAGGCTCACATTTCTCGTTTCATCTTTTATTAATAGCGGCAGGGAGTCTGGGAACCAAAACTGAATTAATATTTTCTAAATATTCAACGTCTGGGTGTCGTGACAGTTGGTATTAAAACACGTTTATTTCAAACACCTCATCGCAAATGTTCCATTTTCGTCTTTTTAATATTCTCTTCCGATCAGTCACTGTGACATTTATAATCGTCATTTAAGTCTGGGACTTATTAGGAATAGGGGACTTACATTAAACTTTTATATTAATTGCGCTTAATTGCTGCACATATACATACAAACATCACAATACAGTGGAATAAAAAAAACTATATAAGGACTATATGTGATACCGACTGACATATTGCTTTAGTTTCATGTAACACCAAAGATAGTAGAATAGTTATTTGTTATAATTTAAAAGCAATCGTATTTTCTACAAAATAAAAATTAGATGAAATATACAATAAACATATTCATTGTTATATGTTGTACATATATATGTTGTTGTAACAAAATGCAAATTCAGCAAATTTTTGGCTTACTCCATAGTGTCGCAAATTTTGTGTTCTCTACGAGCTCTTTCAATGGAGGTCGCGCAGGCTGATTTTAAAAAGGTATTATTTGAGAAAAAAAATATGTCCTAATGCTTTTTTACTTTTATTTATGTACCTAATATAAAAATACACATGATCCATATTTGACACTTATTTAAATTCTAATCTTCATCAAGGAAACAGCAAATCTTCGGAGAACCCGTAACATTTTTATCTTAAGAAATTTGTCACAGTCTTTCTCTTATTGCAAATGTGATGGCATTGACTGATTTCTCGCGCGACATAAACCTTGCTACCGTGCTGTTTCGATTAGATAGCATATTCTCACGTACTCATATACCTGTAAGAATATAATATGTCGAGTCGTGTTTCTGAAACCCGACACTCGGATTGACCTCGGGCCCTTATTGCACTGGATAATATAATATTGTGCTATATCGTAACACTTGCTAATAATGTTTATGGGACCCATGTTGCGTTATTATTTGTAGGGAAGTATTGGGAAAACTTTGTGGAAGAAGACTGACCTTATTAAGTTTTTTCTTATTCTCTGTGGGCTTCAGTCGATGATTTGTATGGGCAACTTTATTTTATACATAACTCTATCTATTTATGCCTGTAGGTCAAACTTTGCGCTAACGTTTGCATAAAGTAAAGAAATGTATCATATTTCGGCCGTGAATTATTTGTCTTGACATTGTCCAAATTTAGTGCAACATTTTTTAACATTTACTAAATCTTTTAAGCAAGTACTTACAGTTTTAATGTCAGATATGTTTTATGTTATAATTATATATTATTTATTTGTATTTACAAATAAATAATATATAATTATCTGCTGCTCTTTTTTGTGAAATCAAATCTATGGTTTTGGTAAATCAAGTCACTACTGAGATATATTATATTCCTATAGATATGTCAGAAATCTTTTTTCTTACTGGATTCTACATGAGAAGGTAATAAGAGTAAACGTAATTTAAATCTAAAGCTATTGAAATTCTATTCACATATTCATTGAAAATTTGAGAGACAATTTTCTATAAAGAAACATGATATTATGTCATTAATTTTTAATGTTATTTAAATTGAGATAAGTTTAGAACATAATACTATTATATGCGATTATATTATCAACGCTACTAGATTTTGCTTTTATCAAATTATTATAATAAAGGTCCCAGAAAATAAATAACAATTTTATATTTAAACCTATAGAAGGATTTTTACTGCAAATTAAAACTAAGAAAATAAAAATGAAAGTACGAATAAAAATATTTTATTATGCTTCCACGGTTATTACACATTGGAAGAAAAACTACTTATAACAGATTTAATTCGGGATTTTTTTTCTAAAAGTCGGCAAATAAAATACGTGAGTTTCTTCAGTTTTATAATTGTAACATTCAAGCTTCTTATTTTACGACAATTTTACATTATACGGGAATAGTTATCAACCTAGTGCCTAGTGCTTAGGTAACCCTAATGGTCTTACAATTTAACTAGAAGTAGTTAGAACAGAGCACCTGCAGGCCAACTTGTGGATTTATGAGGATTACTTTTGAGGGGAACCAGAACTTAAACTTTCTTAGTTGAAAGTACGGTCTACGAAAGGGAGGAAGGAAGTTAGGCTCTATCATTATACTTGCGTTGGTATAATGGAACAATTCATCTTTAATGAAAATTGCTGACGATGACGGTCTGAGCCCCTATGAAACCAGAGGTTGCGGGTTCGAATTCTGTTATAAGCAGATGTCACTGTGACGAGCATATACTGAGTCTTAGACGTATTGTATTTATGTATGTTTATCTGTTGTCTGGTACCTATCCATGGCACAACTTGGCTTGGTTTGGGACAATATCAATTAGTATGAATCGGTGAAGGATTTTGGTATGAAACAATTACCTAACGGATTTAATTCGCTTGTTTTATTTTATTTGCTTACTTTTCGAAAAGTACAGTTCTTTTATTCGTAGCGTAACGCTAAAGCCTCTATAACAGCTGTTTCAGAAATTATTACGTTCAAGGATATTAATTTATTAAAAACATCCTAACTCATCCCCTTATAAATTAGTTATAATGATTCTAAGAGGGTTTTTGTTAACAAACAGTAATCGAGAAAATAAATCATTACGCCCGATCTCCGAGCACCGATTAATTAAGGGCACCTTGTTTACGCGGTCTATAGAAAATCAAAGGAAAATGACTGGCGGTAAATTCTCTTGAAACAATCGTGATCTTCAATTTCTCAACTCAGAACAATTTGTTAGGTTCGAATGTAAGGCAAGAATCGAGAAGTTTCGAAATTAAACAAGGTGAAATTTTAATTAACAACTTTCGATAAACAAAAGGACTTGGCCGACCGCCATGTTGAATTTGACTAACTTTTGGAATTCCATAGAATTAAGCCTTAAATCAAGTCGATTTAATTTAGGCAGCCGCTTCATATATTTTCTGTCGTGGACCGTATAATACCGAAATAGAACCTTTTATGTGCAATAAAGTGGCTACATACATATACAATCTCATAATAAAACGCCATAGTAATACTAATATTTATTTTCTCTAACTTTATTAATAAGGTTGCAGTATATATTTTATATAACAGAACGTTTTTTTAACACTACAATAGATGATAGGAGTACGTCAAGTGACCTCTAACCTCTTTCTTTTTAAATAATTTAATGCTTAATATAAGTAAGTAATGTATTTTTAGAAAAAAACTAAAGTAATCAAATATAAATAGGACATAAATTGCTTTGTGATACTTTAATTTTGCGTCTTAACGACACAACATAAGGACGCTGGCTAGCGAATTTGTCGCATGAAAAAACGTCCGTCACTGTCATACAAATAGCAATGACTAAAGGAGCGACAGTAACATATACTTTTGACTGTAAACATGAGTCTTATGATGCTAAACAAAACTATGTTTATGTCATAATTTTTCATGCCTTCGCGGTTATAATAACTGTCTATGTCCTTGGGCTTGTCTTTCACGCGCGACATAAACTATAAGTGCAAAAAAAAAGAAAAAGCATTAAGTTCGAAAACTGAAAATGTTAGTCTTCCTAAGGAAACAAAAAAAAGAAACAGCATAAAGTCTTCAATTAAATACAGAAGGACGTGTACAATTCCCATAGGAGTAGAAGTCGTGTGCCAAAGATAGTTTCATGCATAATTAAATTAAGTTAGTTAACAGTAAAAGCATACATTTGTAGTAATTGACTAACTGACAATTCCAGTGGTTCTCCACGGACTGGGAATACGTTTTATAACTAACTAGCGACTCGCCCCGGTTTTTGATGCAACGCTTGAACTATTAGAAACATCTAAAATTAGTAGTTTTTCTTGTCTTTGTTATGCATGTAGGTATTATACTTACATATAAACCTTCTTCTTGAATTATAATTAGATCAGACCGATTAGATTTTAAATTATAATTGTATATAGTTTAACATGTCTAGCCTTGCGGCATACAAATTTAATAATAATAAAAAATAATCTCAAATAGCAATATCTGTTAAAAACCACATCAAAATCCGGTGCGTACTTTTAAAGATCTAAGCGTACATTGGGACTGTCAGACAGCGGAATGCAACTTTGTTATATACTATGTAGCGATATTGACATAAGTGTAGGTAATAAGCTCGAGTAAAGGTAAGCTATCTGTTACTTAATTAACGCATTCTTAACTTATCCAAAAAATATCCACCAAATAAGTATTATCAGCCCCTATTTCACCAACGCGACAAGAGACGGTGATAAGTGACAATTCGTAATGCGTTGTCAATATCAGGCCAACTGGCGTATATTCTTATCGAGTCTTGGTAATTATCAATAGGGCCAAAAAATAGGGGTCTGGTAATATGATTCCACTTTTCACGTAGGACTTAATAAGACATCATGAAATGATCTTTAATATCACTTTCTCATCTTCACACAAATTAAAATTCAATTGTTTTTTGAAAGGTAAACACAAAGCAAATATCTGTAATGTCATGTCAAATGAAATCCAAATTTAAAATTCAATTGTTTTTTGTTGTGTGAACAAAGAATCTCTTCCGATCAATCCCAATATTACTTACCCAATTTTCACACAAGTGGCGTTTGGAGTCCGCAACGCTCGTCACGCCGCGATTGCTTGTGAATAATGAATACAGGAAATATGGCTGAAATCTCTTCTGGTAATAAATAACCGTATATCGATTACGGACTTATCCCCTTGGGTTGTGTATGTAATAACTACATTTAAGTTACTGCTGTTTCAGAGTACCTAAGTGTTTTATAATAATTTCTCACTATTCCCAAGTACTTATATTTGCAACTTTTCTAATATTTGAAGGCTACTCTAAGCTTCTAAAGCCCGTGACGTCACGTTACAATGTATACTAAAACGTGACGTCACGATCCCCCACTCCCGAACTTTAGGAACAATTATCTCTGTCATTTATTGTACTATTGCTATAAGAAAAAATACGTGTCTAATATTTTTTGGTAAGCTACTTGACGGACAAAACCAGTCGTCATACCTATTATTGTCACCTGAAAAAATAATTATTTGCATTTCCGTACCTACCTATAATATATTACATTGCGGTGTAAGCAATTATTAAACATGAATTCCGGTTAATTGAATACGAGTAGATACGTTATAATGGATGAAAAATAATTGAAGCATGACATTAATCGTACGTAATAATTATTTCACTACGTAAATATAATATTTTACAGTAAACCAACTCGCAATCATAATTACGATATTGCAAGTTGATATAAATAATATAATTCGTATACCCAACGATATCCTAAAAGTAGAAAATGAACAAAGAGAAAATTCTTTTGTTTAATCAATTTGCGTTCATATTTTTTAACAATAGTCCAGTAGGAATTCCAAAGTTGCAGTACGAGAGAAGTCGCAGTTATTATTCGAATCGCCCCCATAAAATGCGTCACAAAACGCAAATAACGCTTTAAGACCGACGGAATAAAAGCAAAACAGTGATACTATTTTGAGCAAAGCAGAAACAGAATGCCAAAAGCATTTCCGCTCAGAGTTTGAGCGAGAAACTTGAGCAAAATGAGTGAAATTCGCATGCCTCTCGAAATATCCCAGTCAGTTAGCGAGTATGAATTTGTGCTACTGAAAAACACCATTCCGTTTATCATTATGACCTGAAAAATGGTTCATATGGAGTCTAACTTCATAAACAGTGCAGTCATAGGCACAGTGGGATCTTTGAGCAGAGTTCAATGACGTGATTTTATCTAGTTTCTAGGTTTCAATTCCAGTCGGGAAGTTTTTCCTAAATTTCGGTGTAGACATCAAGCAAAACGTTTTATGACTTTGAAAATATATTTTTAACGATAGCTTTTATCACACTTATAAGTGAGTAGGTACAAAAAAGTTGTCTTTGCAATATAGTGCAATTATATTTTAAAATAATTTTATCAAGATTATAGTCTTCGATAGATAGTCTTTCAAGCCATATTTGTTATCTTCATAAATAATTTTATTTATGATATTTTACCCTTGGCATGATGACATAAGACGAGGGTCGCGCATCGGCTCAGGTCGTCAATAAGTCATGTGCAATCAAGTTAATCTACTCCATATTTCTGGGATAGATATTTGTTTTCCTTATTTACTGAAGTAAGGTCAAACTGCAGTGGACTCCGTTATTCAGCTATAACTCACGCTCTCCAGAGATCCACATTTCGCTCTTATCAACACAGATTGGAAATAAATTGGTGTGGGACTTGCGTTTGTTTTATGTTATAGAATGTCGCGTTTGAATGCACCCTAATAATCTATATCTACACTAATATTATAAAGAGGAAAGATTTATACCTATTTTTGTATGTTTGTAATGAATAGGCTCAAAAATTACAGGACCGATTTTAATAATTCTTTTACTGTTGGGAAGCTACGTTCACCCTGACTAACATAGGCTATAGAATATTTTGAAAAAAATAGGGATCCGTGCGAAGCCGGGGGGAACCGCTAGTCTATTATATAAAAGAAAGTCGTGTTAGCTGCTCAGTTTATAACTCAAGAACGGCTGGACCGATTTGGCTGAAAATTGCTGGGGATGTAGCTCAGAACCAGGAAAAAGACATAGGATACTTAAATTGATTCTTTGCGCTATTATTTATAAAAAAATTATGTATAAATGCACTAGGAAGTGACAGCTAATAATATAACATTAGGGTGACCAAGCTTAGTATAGTATTACGAATTATTGTCAAAATCTGTCCTCGCTTTTGAACTTTAATGATTGGTTACTTCGTATCAATCTGCTAACAGGAGGGCTAGTTATCTATTTTTATAACTCTTATAATAATTTACTTATAAATAAAAATATATATATAAATAGCTTCGGACTATCACTTAAGTGTTTACGAGGAGGTAATAATAACACAAAATATTATAATAATACCTGTAAATAAAATTTATCTAATTTACGTGACACTTATTTAGTCGATCGATTTTTTTAACAAAATTTTCCATTATAGTTGAAAATCATCATGAGCACAGAAATAATAAATAATTGTGATTTTTACGTAATTTATTAATTCATGTGATCGAGCACAGTGTCGTGCATTTGGAGAGGCCTATGTCCAGCAGTGGACTGCGATAGGCTGATGATGATGATGATTAATTCACATTTATATTAAATAACGGTCGTTGAACCTCTACTTCGCTTCTTCTTCTAACTTGGAGCGCCAGTAGCAAGTCCAGTAAAGGATTTTCCGTTAAATATACTGTCTTATCGCTAATCCCTCGGGAGACCCGTACGACTGGTTATTAAATCTTTAAAAACCTCGTTTCTCTCACCTCTTTTATTTCGCTGGAAACTACGAGTTATGCAAGCAAAATTTATATTACAAGAATGAAAATTTATTTCGTTTCTTGGGACATCTTTGTCTGTCCACTCTGGATTAAGTAATGTGGTCTCAGTAAGCTTAACCATTTAGTTATGTATTAAAAAATCTGATCAATCCTTTTAAAAAAATGTATGTTAAGTTGTATTAGGTATACATTATAATTAATAAAAAAACGCCCCGACTTCGCACGGATCCCCTTTTTTTTTCTTAACTGTCACTCGAGAATAGTGTAGCTTTCCAACAGTAAAGGATTTTTCAAATTGTTTTAGTCGTTTGGAGCCTGTTCAATCCAAATAAACAAACCTTTCCTCTTTTATTACATTAGTGTAGATTATTATCGTCATACTTTTCTATTCTATATTTAGGCTTCCATCCGTATTCCGTTTTTACCATGGGCGTGCATTGCATACAGGCACAGAGTCACTAATGTAGTGCCTACCCTGACGCCTATACTTACAACCCTCAATGCACGCGCCTGGTTTTACAATATACATGTGAGTCTTCGAACACTTTTTGCTGTTCAAATATCAATGATTAATAAAGGCAATAGTTCATAAAGTGTTATCAATATCAGACCACGTAACCTGATAGCAAGTGCCAAGTTGGCCGTTGATGGCATTTCCAATATCCGGTGTGGCCAACGTCGGGCCAAACATTGGCATAATGGCTGCATTAGGATTCACTTTGTGTATGTTTAGATTAACTTACTAAAACATAACACTTACTATATATAATGGTGTTTTTTAATAAACATACAAAAATGCAATTAAAAAAACGAATGTGTTTTTGATTTTGAGTAGTTGTATTTATGTCGTACATATTTAAAAAGTTAATTATACGAAACAATAATCTAAAATGAATTGATTTAAAAAAAGGTGTCAAACTGTCAGTGTGTCATCATACCGAAGTCATTATAATACTCGCGTATTTATAGTAACTAGTAGGTACATAAATGATTAAAAGCCTGCTACGAGAATGTTGTCCAATCTTTATTTTCGTTATAAATGTTTATCCGTCATTTAGTACAAGATAAGCTTAATTAATTTAAGACTTAATAAATTAGTGTTATTTGTCAGAAGGATAAATAAAGGTAGGATCATTTTTAATTCTAAGGTCTATGTAAAAAACTGTATAAGTTTTAGTGAAAAAGTGCACAAGTCTTATTCATGCAGTATTACACTTACACTTTATTCCACTAGGATCCATATAAGTACTTATATATTTTTCACTAGAATGCTGGTACTAAAATAAAAGTGATAATTGCTATCGTCCCTACGGAATCTTATAAGCGAGCATAGGCTGGGAATAGTCCCAGTTGTCCAATTTCCATTATTTGTTCAGCCTATTAAAAGTTGTAAACAGAAAAGAATTAAAAGAGTCATCCTCAAATTTGAAAACTGTTCAAGCCAAAAAGCCCCATCGAAACTCGTGGGTTTGAACAATAACGTTAACGTTCACGTTACGTTAACGTTAACAATAACGTTTTTAAATACCCCAACTTTTAAGCCCGTCTTTCAAAATTTAGTTTTACAATACTTATTTTGTAAAGCGTGAGATCTTACAAAAGGCTTTCGCGGAGTTTCTGCGGGGTTGTCAGTTAACAATGGGCCCATATACCGGAATGTCTGGATAATTATGCATTTGCATAGAACTGGTATACCTTAGTTAAAGTTCCACTTGCATGCTTTACGACTTTGTCGTGTATTAAGCAATTAAAATTTCGCATTATATTAATTTTCAGTACAGTTATCCTAACTAATATTATAATCCTAACTAATATTATAAATGCGAAAGTAACTCTGTCTGTCTGTCTGTTACGCTTTCACGCTAAAACTACTGGACCGATTTAAATGAAATCTGGTACAAAGAAAGTCTGGAGCCTGAGGAAGAACATAGGCTACTTTTTAACCGACTCCAAAAAAGGAGGGGTTCCACGCGGACAAAGTCGCGGGTAGAAGCTAGTATTATATAAATCGGGAAATAAAATAGAGAATCCTGTAAAGTGGTTGTATGTAATCTTTATCGTCTCAACAGATTTCGAAAAATGTATGCATAGAAAGCAACGCAAAATGTACTACCATTTATTTAATAATATAACAAAGTAACCCTTAATTAGAATTGCATATTTTTAAGCCCAGGATGGACCGCCGTTGGTTGCCAAAACTTTTTTGCATCCAATTATAAAGTGGTTAAAGTTCTGTCGTCTTATTTGTCAATAATTATTCACCAATAAGGAGATTAAGTAATGCATCAAAATATATTTTACAACTTTCGCCTATTTTAAATGTGACATTTACTATCAATGTCGTATAGTTTTTTTTAAGTTGCTCAAGGAACTAGTGGTGTGTTATTATTTTAGCTAGCTTAGGTCTAGATCTCCTTATATTCATACCAAGTGAAAGAATTTTTGAAAGCGGTCCAGTCGTTTTGAAGCCTATTCAATCCAAATAAACAAACAAACCTTTCCTCTTTATTGCATTAGTGTAGATATATGTGCGTGTTGGTGTGTCAGTGGATTCAATAGCCAAATGTAAACGAAGATAATTACTTATATTCAAATTCTCCAATAATAATAGGTAATAAAAAATCATTGATTAAAATTTTAAAATATCGTTCAATACCATTCAAGATGGCCGTGCCGTAACTTTTCCATAGATTACAACCGGTCATCATTTCTTCAAAAAAATATTCGTAACCTTTTTTAACAAATTCAATTTATTGTTCTCTAATTCCCAGCTAGTTAATACAAAGACTATCATTAAAACCGTTGATTGAAATGTGAACTCACTTCGCGATTGATAGCTTGACTCCATTCACCGATACTATAGGTACAATGAGCGATTGTCGATTGCCAATTGTCGGATCACAGGTTCATTGTCCATCATTAGAGAGCATTGTCTGATGATTGCAGTCAGCAATCATAAGCGATAGGTACTGCAAAAAATTAACGTAATGTATCACAAAAATCTGTTAAATTATTAAGATTATTTTTATATTAAACTAGCGATCTGGCTTCGCGGTGCAATGCTGATATTAATTACTATTTTATACATGTTATGTACATATAAATATATCTTGTATCACTCTATTAAAATCGTATAAAAATCCGTTGCGTAGTTTGAAAGATCTAAGCATACCTACATAACAGATAGCGGAAAGCGACTTGTTTTATATGATACATCATATAACACAAGTCGATTATAACGTGATTATAATTAGCAAAGCAAGAAGCTAACCCTCCAATTAATCTTCAATCAAGTCAATCTGGCTCCCAAAAAGTGCTAATCAATAAGAGTAACCAAACGAACGAACAGACGCTAAATCAGTGTACATAGTTACCAGGCGCGTGCAGTGGAGTGAGCGTTAGTATGGCGCTAGAGTAGGCAACATACATTAATGATACTGTGTCTGTACGGAATACACGCCCTTGGTAGCTACTTATTTATTTGATTAGATTACTTATGTATGGTTTACTCCCATAATTGATGTACATTATTCGTATGTAAAGATAAAAGATATCGCGTTATAAAAAGGTCTTAAATACATTTATAAAACACCGCTTCAAATAACATACGGCGTTTTAATTTCTGATGCCTTCGCGGTTATTACACATTGGAATGAAACAACTATTAACGGATTTAACTCGCGTATTTTTTATTTTATTTTAGCGTTGTATAAATCACTTTAGCGTTAGACTATTGTCAGCTCATTCGTGCTACGATTATGGAAACTGTAAAGAATCCGAAACGTCAGCTAATAAAATAAAATAATAAATACGCGAGTTAAATCCGTTAATAGTTGTTTCATTCCAATACGGCGTTTTGTTATAATCACTAGGTACTTAATTTGTAGTCACCAATTATTATTAGCTGAACGACGAAAAGTGATGAACTTAGTCTGAAATAAAAATAAAAAATATTCGTTAGATAACTACTACCAAAATGGTGACATTTGACTCGTGAATTTTCCTATGCAATATTTGTAAAGTTACACCCTACTAACTTCGGCTTGAATATTTAAAGATTGAAATTGAAACTTTGTTTTATGTTACGCTACGTTATTCAAACAAGTGGTTTTCATCAATCTATCGGTTGTGTCACATTCTAATTTAAAAAGCTGAATCACTATTTATGCAAAATTATTTGTTTTTTCATTAAAAGTTTTTTTGTAATAATTTCTGATGCCTTCGCGGTTATTACACATTGGAATGAAACAACTGTTAACGGATTTAACTCGCGTATTTTTATTTTATTTTATTAGCTGACGTTTCGGATTCTTTACAGTTTCCATAATCGTAGCACGACTGAGCTGACAATAGTCTAACGCTAAAGTCAGCTAATAAAATAAAATAAAAATACGCGAGTTAAATTCGTTAACAGTTGTTTCATTCCAAAGTTTTTTTCGGTTTCGATTTATTAGTAGGTAGGTATATACTTAATGATATTAAATTGCTGTCGATTCAAATCTTCAAAAATTCTTTACTTTTCTCTAAATTTAAGAAAAATCCTTAATCATTTAACGAATCTTCGGTCTTTTTTAAAGCACTGTATAATTTATTGAAGTAGTATATTATTTAAATCTTTAATCCGCATGGTAATTAAGTACCTATCTGTACCTTCCGTTCGTAAAATAAATATTTCATATCTGTACAATTATATAAATAGACTAAACTAAAAACAGTAACAACTAGTGATGTTTCTACAATTACTTAGGCTGTTTTGGTACCAGAATAACCAATCGTCAGAATCTATTCCGCATAGTAAATGTTGCGTAATGTTTGTACTATAACTGAAACCGCACACTCAATGCATATAAATATTTCAATGAACCTGCTTGTGAGCACGGTTGAATTTGCAATATGTTGATACATAGAATGACTTGTAATTAAAATCGAATTCTATTAAGAGATATTATAAGTGAGTACACTAAGCATCAGCAGGCGCGTGCAGTGAGGACCGCATGTACTGGTAGGCACTCCATATATTTATACCATTGTGCCTATATGGAATGCACGCCCTTGAGCATCAGAATTAACTTCATAGTTAGTATTTGCAACAAAAAGTCTTCTTAGTCGCGCAAATGTAAGAGCAATAGTGACAGGTGCTTTCTTCGCTCGTGACAAAAACCTGTCGTACTGAGATATTTGACATCTAATTATTCTCGCTTGTCGAGTGAATTCTCAGAATCGTACTTAACAGAAAAAAAACGATGTAGTATTTTGATACTAATTTCTGATGCCTTCGCGGTTATATATAAAACATTGGGATGGAATAACGGATTTAACACGTATTTTATTTTCTGATGTTTCGAAAACTTTACAGTAAGTACCCATACTCGTAGCACGACTGGGATGACGATAATCTAAGGATAGAGTTAATGCCGTCATAGTTGTTTTATTCCAATATATTTATTATTCATATTATATACCTAATTTGTAAATTGGAAAACCCCTTTTCTTTTAGCCCTGACCATAAAGGCCGTGCCCCATTCAAGGTGTCAGGTAGTTTTTAGTAATTACTTAGTCATAATGAATTACCATACCATTTGCTTAAATACGTTACTATACGTGTAGGTACTTTTAATCCCCGAATTTAATTTTATGTAAACCGAAGGGTAATTTTGTAACTCAATTGGTATCGGAATGTAAATTCAATTTCGATTCCAATTAAGGGACGGTCTTAAGAGCGAAATCGGATTACGGCATACATGTTTGGCATTTATTAATGAAAAATGAAACATATTTGTACTATTACTATATTATGTACTGTTAATACTGCTCATTATTCTGTCAATACAACTTCATGCGTTCACATATTATTATAATACTTATACCTATGTATATACGAATAAGAACATTAATGATGCATATGTAGGCTACAAAGATTAACATAATATGTGGGTACCTAAATATTTAATACTAGCTTCTGCCCGCGATTTCATCTGCACACCATAAATAGTTTACTCAATATCGTTATAAAATGTAGCCTATGTGTTACTCTGATATATAAAATGTATTTAATTTAGTAGTTTTTACGTGAAAAAGTTACAAACATACATCCAGACTTCCGTACTTACACTCACACATTCATATTAACTTTGGCGTTTATAATATTAGTAAGATATGCTTACATGCAGGTGCGTGCAGTGGGAGCGTAAGTATGGCGGCAGGGTAGGCACTCCATACATTAGTGACACTGTGCCTGTATGAAATGCACGCCCTTGCTTACATGAATATTGTTTAAATGTAAATATTAATGATTAAGTATTTATATAAGTACCCTTAACTGTATAAAAGGAAGTGGGTGTTTAGGTAAATAAATGATAAATTCCAATGATTATTTATTGTTATTAATTTTATCATGTTGTATGTATGTCGCTATATCTAAAAGGTCCTTTGCCAAATGAGCCGTCGCGGTAAATTGTCCAAGGGCCTGTTATTAACAGTTTCCGATCTATTAACCCAGAATGCCAAATAAACAAGAGCATTATCATTAAGCCTAATTATTTGTGAACATTCCACATTAATTTTAGGAAATATCTCTGCAAGTCCCATTAAGGTCCGATAGCGGAACTAGAGCAACTTAGATCACTATGGATAAATATTATGATCACAGGATCTCGTAGTCCTGATGATTTGTCTTTTACTGTCTCTTATTTGCCTTCACTTGGTGGAATTTGCTTGATGATGTTGACATCCTTATCTTGATCGGACCATCTGGTTGAGAGTGACCACACGATCTCTTACCTTCCACTCCCCCAATCAAGACTAGTTTTTTAAGGTTCTCATTTCTTCGCATAACACTAAAGGACGGTCACCGAGCACAGCGAAAAACGGACGTTGCCCTTTTTTCTATTTGTCTCTGTCGCACGTAACTTTAAGGTTACTGTGCGAGCGTGAAGGCACAAAACGTCAACGTCCGTTTTTCGCTGTGCTCTGCGACCGTCCTACAGTGTTTCCATTAATGTGTAATAGGGCGTATCTTCGAGCGTTAGAGACGCCGTCATTGCACGCAAAGTTTAACTGGCAAATAACTACTACGATGTTAACTCTTACAAAGTATTAAAACCAATATTTTCACATATAAGTAGGGTATTTACGATTGTTTGTTCTTCCCGCCTCTCAGCAGTTACCTTTGGACCGCTAATTGTTGCTATTGGATACGTAATCAGAATGCTTATTAGAATTTAGTTGAATTTACCTAACCTACTTTCTACCGTAAAATTAGGCATACCACGGGCGTGCATTCCAAATAGCCATAATGCGATTACTGCCGACTGCGTGGTACACGCGCAAACTAAAATCCATCAAAAATCTAAAATATATTTACTTATTCAATTTAGGTTTTTACAAGCTCTTATGTACAGGTCAGACGATATACCACCTTTCCCGATAATAATACAAAACTAGATACAATTTATCCTTAGAGACTAAATATAGATCTCTGTTCATCTCAAAGGTTGACTGGTAGAGAATGCCGTATGGTATTAAGTTCGCCTTTTGTACATTAATTAGTTTTTTTTTGTGCAATAAAGAATAAATAAATAAAAAAATAAAATAAATAGAAATTAAAAAATAAGAGAACGATACTACATATCAAATATCAATAAAGGAAGATTTTTAATTTTCTTACTAAAGATGAAAAATAAAAGAGCAACAAACATAAAAACATAGGTTTAAATATAATATTTAATATCTATACTTACTAATATTATAAAGCTGAAGAGTTTTTTGTTTGTTTGTTTGTTTGAACGCGCTTATCTCAGGAACTACTGGTTCGAATTCAAAAATTATTTTGATGGATAGACCATTTATCGAGGAAGGCTTTAGGCTATATAACATCACGCTGCGACCAATAGGAGTGAAGAAACAGTGGAAAATGTGTAAAAAACGGGGAAAATATGAAATCTTATGAAGAAGTGACAGTTAGAAGACTTTAACAGATCTTTGACGAAACAATCGGACGGGCAGGACGACGTCTGCCGGGGCCGCTAGTCAAAATATAAATACGTATATTCAAAGGATGCTTCATTACGAAAGACCCTTTGTTGCCAGTTAAAGACTCTTTATATTAATAAACCTCAACGAGTTGAATTGATTCATTTAAGTTCCCAGTTATTAGTTAGATAGAAATACGAGATCGATATAAAATCATAGTATGGATGTGAATATAAAATATAACAATTACTTCAAAAGAACAATTACCGTTAGTTTTAATTAAAAACCTTTTGTATCTATTTTCAATTTACTTTGTTATTTCACGAGCATTTTAATCGCTGTCAGTCGCATTTCTAGTCAAGAATTATGTTTTTATGCAAAAATTTAGTGAATATTTTTTTTAGTTCTCAGTGTGAACTCTTTTAATATTTTGACATAGTAATGTAGGTAATTGTTTGTTCTATAATTACTGATATATAAAAGAATTTAATCTAATTCAATAATTTTTAAACTAAATTAATGTTGATTTGAGGTCCCAAATTCACCTCATTTATGTATGTATATTCGTTACTTAAGTATCATAGGATTTTTATAATCTAGTTTAAAAACAAACGTAACCGTTTCACAGTAGTTCATTACGTATTAATTAAGCATCCGGTACATTTCTAAATTATTTAAGTTATTGAGGCTTATCCACTGTAACCTTTTCTTAAACTCGTTGTAAGAGGGTCAATAAAGACGACCTCTGTAATACCGCTTCATTGGAGACTGCATTCATTGTTATAAAGAATAAATAGAATCTTAACTGTTAGACAGTCCATTTCATATTATAAAATTCCAATCATATTGATTTGTAAAGGTATATAATAAAGCGTTCGTTTCATAGCATATACGATATTAAAAACAGCCTTTAGAAGGATAGTTCTTAGTTTCAATTTCCAAAAATCTCTTTCTATAGCTTTCTTACTCTACATATGGTAAACAATTTAGCTGTTCTATTTTTCCGCACGGTTTCGGCTAAGGTTTGATCTATCGGTCAGTCAGTCAATGCCTTACTATTTTTTATTAAACAACTTTTACAAAAATCTTCAGGCACGGTAGTGCAGATCCTATGTCCATATCCGCTAAGCAGCCACTCGTCTCATTATCAAAGCGTCATAACTCAGACTCGGATAATGACGGAGAGCTTACATTTTCATCAATTATGTCTCAACGAATTTAGGCACTTTAGGATTTCAAATACCCTGTGTAAGACATAGCCAGTTAACCGGTTTAGGAAAACAGAGGGAATGTGTAACAACCCTTTCACAAAATACATCCCTCAGGCCTGTCATACAGCCTGAATTTTGCCAGAGGGCTATACGTATTCGTTTGGAATGTATGTGAAAAGTTGTATTTCTAAAACGGAATTTTGTTCTTTACAATTCACGTTTTGTTGTTCAGGTATAATTTCGCATATGTATTTTACATTTAAAGTTATCACACGATTTTTGGTAAAGAGATTAAGGGAAGAGATATTTGTATTCATTACTTTAAAAAATTTAAAGTAATTAATACAAATATCTAAAGTAATTAATTAAAATTTTCATAACTGTTTCATTTGATCGTGATAGATAGCACGTTTTTTTTACTATCTGTATACATACCTATAACCTTTAGTATAAATTAGTATTGTTCTAAAATAAAATAAAGAAATATATACCTAAGTAAGAGAATAATAACTTACTTCAAACCATCAATAATTAGGAACCGCGCTTCACTAAATCTCCAGCTACATAATCAGAACTATATCGCTTTGAGAGCAGATTAAAAGGTAATCTAAAACGAAATCATGCTTTTCCCTTTGTAATGATAGAATAAATTTATCCCTAAGGGCTAGGGCGCAAGAGCGAATAACATAAGATGTCTCTGTTGTACAGTAAGTCTCTGCAGATTGTACTGTTAGCAGTCTGTTCAAGTCACAAGAGATGGACCCAAAATTCTTGGATAGATAGATTTTTGGATATGGTGACTTCAAGATAGGGTCTATGGAATCTAAACATAATCTTTATAAATTATAGCCTGTGTTATTCTGATGTATGAACATAATGTAAAGTTTCATTAGAATCCATTTCCAATAATCTTACTATACAAAAGGCGGTCTTTTTATTTTAAGTTGGTCTTCCGAATTTGCATGATTTTTTTTCTAATTTGATAATTGAACTCGTAAATAACTAAAATAAGTAGACAAGTAAAGAAGCGAACGACATTTGCTATATTAAACACATAAGGTCAATTTCTCTAATGTTTTTCAATATTTATAGCTGTTTTCAATAACCCATTTACAAATTTGGGTATATTTAAAGTATTGCTTGTTATGTTTCTATCGCATGCAATAATTGTCAAGCATGATACGATGGAAATTTTTCCTAACACACAACTCCCTAATTTAACCCTTTCCTTTCATCTTATGACTGGCACCAAAAACCTGTGTTCACAATTACAAGGAGTTCTCCCGGTTATGACCAAATCGTCCCGGTCTACGCACACGGTTGGAATTTAATTACATCCTATAATTGTCACTCCCATGAATCACCGAGGTAGTTCAAGACAGGACACTTAACGTACAGACCTTAGAAACCTGCGACGATCATAACTTGTTTTAGGCCTGAGATGGCTCTGAAATTCCTTGAATGTGATCATAAAAACCAGGAGTATTATAATAATGTCTTTCGCGGTTATTACATGTTGGATCAAAACAAATTGTAAATAGTTCAATACGTATTCGTTGTTATAATAATATAATAAACAACATTAAATTATTTTAAAGACCGGTTATTCCCACGCATATATATTAAATGCCTTAATACTCGGATTTATCTTATATAAAATTCTCATTACGAAAATGTAACAATTTTGTATTATTTATTATATACGAATTAATTATAGTTATCATTCAAACAATCTCATATTGACTAATTAGTAAAATCACTCGTTTGATTAAATTCATAATTATAGTTTAATTCTTGTTGAACTGAAATTTTCACTGTTTGCTGCATAGATATGACGATACAGTGCAATCGTAAATGTCATGTCATACTTTAACGTCAAAATTATTGACTCCACTTCGAATGTGTCACGGCAGTATATGTTGTGTTTGTTGCCAAAGAGGATTCCCAGTGTGACAGCTTAGAAATCACAGTGACAGTTCAGTTCACAATTGTGACACTGCACTCGGTCTAGGAAATGTCGATTGCATTCAAAACAGATGACGCGACCCGATTCAGTCACAAACAAATGCAGTTGCACTTTAACAAGTGCAGAATAGGACGATCGTAGAGAGATTCATGTTAGTTCTGAATTAGACAGTTTCGGTATCTTTTTCTACTTGAAATTTGTATAAGAATAGTTTCTAGTTATTTAATTACGAGCAAAATTTTAACGATGGTTGTTTTTAGTCAGAATTCAGTAGAACAAAATATTTTAATAACAATATTTTTGAGTAGGTAACTAATACTATATTCGGGAAATATAATGTAATTTATGAAAAGGAATCTTTTTTATAGGTTGTTGTTTCAACGTTTAACATTTAAACTGACCTTCCGTTTCAACAAATTAATAAGTACTTAAAAATTTTAACGTTCGTATTTAAAAGCTCTAGTAAATATTTATTTTCTAACTTAAAATTTTTAGATCCTAAGAGAGTTGTAAAAACTTCAAAGGGAAGTCTGTTTGGGGGCTCCAAATTAAGATCTTTATGGAAATGGCTTGAATTACAGTTGACTTACCGCTCTTAAAGCACGAAAACGATTACGTTTGATTCTTATTGCCGGCGTTAAAACTGGCGTGCGTGTTAAAACGCCTTCTATTTCAAGACGTAACGCCTCTAATGGCTTTTATTGCGCTTTCCTCCAAAAATGTACTTAAGTGTTTCTTCCTTGTTGCAGGAACCCCAACGAGACAAAAATGGAAGCCGTAAAGAAGCTAGTATTTTTAAGTCTGTTTGCCTCCGTGACCGCCGATTTTACTGCCAATTGTCCTCAAGAATGCAAATGCGTTTGGGCAAGTGGCAAACAAGCCGATTGTTCCAACGCGAATATTCAAGATATACCAAAAAGTTTAAGCAATGAGATACAGATATTGAATTTAACTGGAAATGCTTTATACGAGATTACGAGGCACGCGTTTGAAGATGCTCAGCTCAGTAACCTACATAAATTGTATTTGAGCGAATGTAAATTGATAACAATACAAAAGAATGGACTCAGCGGGTTGGCTATTATGATCACATTGGATCTGTCAAAGAACGATTTGAAAACGCTCCACGCAGATACTTTCAAAGAAACCGTTAAGCTTCGATGGATAATGCTCCAAGATAACAAATTGGAAAAATTAGATGATGGCCTTTTCAGCAACCTTGTATTCTTACAAAAGGTGGATTTGAGCAACAATCATATAATGCAAATCGGCGTTAAGACTTTCATGAACGTTCCTAAACTAAATAATTTGAAGATCAATAATAATAAGTTGGAGCATTTGAAACTTGATACGCTTAGCGCTGTTACTTCTCTGTCTACTTTGAATGTCAATGATAACCCATGGCGCTGCGATTGTTACTTACAACCTTTAAGAAATTGGGTTATAAGCAAAAACTTAGATAACATTCCGATAGCTTGCGCTGAGCCTCCAAAAGTCCACGGAAAATATTGGAACCAACTGGATTCTGATGACTTCGCCTGTAAACCTAGCATTGTCTATCCAACAAGCAGTATGACCGTACAAACTCCAGACTCGAACGTAACGTTATCATGCCAAGTAAATGGAAATCCTTTACCCGAAGTAAACTGGGTCTTAAGTTCCCAAATAATTGACGGATCTTATAGATATCAGGGAGAAGTTAAATATTACATAACTCAAAGCAACAATGATAATAGCAAATGGGTTAATTTGACAATTATCGAGGCTGGTACTACTGATAATGGCGAATATTTGTGTGTTGCGAAAAACTCTGGTGGTGTAGAAGAAAGAAGTATCACTTTAGCGATAGCTCAGAATGCACCAGGTGTACCAGTTTCAACTGGGTTTGACAGTAACATGCTCCCAGTATTAATTGGAGTATCATGTACTGCGGCAATATTGTTGATTGTCCTAGTTATTCTCTGTTACTGTTGCTGCAGAAGACGAAGTTCTGACAAGAAGGCAGACACGACCAATTGCGAAGCATTAATTGAAGGATCTGTTATTCCGGAGATGGAGAAAAGTTTGATAACTGCTGTTAACCCAGTAACAAAGCCACCAAGGAGGTATGACGTCCCTCCGTCTATCACTAGTGGAGCCACCGAAATGTCGGAGTTAAACAAAACATTGCTGGACAATGATTCTGTTTTTGGTAAGTTTAAAGTAAAATTAATCTCATTTTGAAATTCAATCTATTTACTACTTACACTATGAATTATGAAAAATAATGTAGTTAAAACAGACATTTTAACTACTCTCATATAGACAAATTAGAGACGTTGTAGCTCAGTGGCATCTAGCGATTGTAAAATCGCGGGTTCAAATCCCAAAATTTCATTGTGCATATTATTTAGACGAGCAATTCCGGTGAAGAAAAACATAGTTATGCAACCAAAATATATGTCTAATGCACGCATCGGACCAGCATGGTTGATTAGCTCTAATCCTCTAGATATTTGTAAAGGAACTTGTGTCGATCAGTGGGACGATCATAGACCGAATATAATATATATTTATTACGATGTAGGTACCTATATGACACAATTATGATAATTTTAAGCATTGTCTTATACAATTTTTTTATTCTTTCCAGCTCATAACGACGACGAAAAACGATCGCTCGACTTCGAACATATGCCAAAGAGGTCGCAGGACGCCTTAAACGTGGAATACGGACGAACTGCTTATCCCCCTGATCTCCTGTCTTTCCCAGCGAGAGCTGCTCAAATTTCACCAGCGGCCAGTAATGCTTCAACTGTACCAGATACGACAAGATTACCTCCACAACTAAATCCTGTCAGTCCAATTCATTCGCCTATCTACGGCATAACTACTAATCAGAACCTCTTCAGGACTCTCCCTTACTCACGTTCTCAATCGCCTTTCACTGCACCAATTACTCCACCAGTAGTGACTCCTAGACAAGGCTATGTTACAATACCTAGACGACCAAGGGTCCCTAGCTGGTCTAGTACCGCTAGTACCCAGATCTTGCCAAGCGCGGAAGCACAGGAACCACTGTATGATAACTTAGGGCTACGAACGACGGCTAACGGAAGTTCCGTGCTATCTTTGAACAAAACTGGTTTGGAACCCCCGTTTTCACCAATGAGAAATAGACCTTTACCTGCCACTCCGATTGTATATCCTAATCCACATCAGGTTTACTATGCACCCATTGAAGAACAGGAACCGGCCCCTTCTCCCGTACCACAGTATAACCCGAGAAACAGCATCGCTTCTCAGATGTCACATGTTATGTCATCTCCAGGTCCCCAAGAGCCTGTTAGCCCGAGGATGAGTTGGACCGCCAAGAACACTTCGACTCCACAGCCTGAACCAAGAAAGGCTTTATATAACGAAAATAGAAACTCGGACGCTCAGTCCCAAGTGTCAGACACGAGCACACTTAGTCGTAAAGGAAAACCTGAGACCGGATCGCTAAGACGCAACCCAAAAACTGATAAAGAGGAAGTGCAATCGCCTTCCAAGGATGATCCGAGAAAGAACGAGAGCAATGCGTCTATGAATCAATCAGGAACTTTAGGAAGGAGTGGCAAAATACCTCCCAGGCCGCCACCTAAACCAAAAAAGAAGGCAGCGACTGAAGCCAACCCTACAGAGCCCTTGTTCGAGGATGAGGGTGAAGACGGTACGGAAGTGTAGTAATCAGTGAACGGGACTTAGTGTACTACCAAAGTGCCAATGAGCTTTTAGTGATTTTAAAATTTTATCAGTGACTTGATGATATGTGGATGGATTTCAGTAATTTGTTTAGCGGTGCTCGTGTACATAACTCTCGTGCTAGATTTTTTACAAATTACGTACAATCAGAATTTTATGGACCATTTTTAATTAAGTCCCTATCTAGTTAGTATATCTTAATGCAAATCGTGAGTTGTACACTGTATGTTACTTATTTTAAGTATTTATTGTTTATGGTACATACCTACGGTAGCTAATTATGAATTTGCTTGCCAGTTTGCGTTATCTTCATCCATTTTCAAGACTGATTATTCTAAATTAAAATTCTGTTTGACATTCCTTGATAGCATTATTTGTGTTAGCATTTTTCCATTCCTTAGCTTTACAGTTTATAGGTTGGCTAGAACAGTTTTTTTAACATTATATAATATTTCTAAGACTGAATTACTGTTAGTCACTTTTGATCTATTGATGACGTCAATAGTCATTTCAAAGTGCAATATTTAATTGGCATAATCATCTTTAGTATAAACTGTCATTTTTGATGGTCATATTTCTTACTAATTGTTTTTACCATTAACCTAACAGTTTAAAAATCAAGTACAATCATGTTTTTTTTTAATGTCAGTTTCTTGGACATTGTCATTTACTAAAATATTTAACTTTTCTTCCTTTAAGTTAATATCATTTTAGTTATCATCATTCCTTTGTCCAGGTTTAACAATCATGCTATCACAACTGTCTTCTTTACCTTAATTGTCTAGAATGGTTGCTAAGTAAATGGTTCCTAAGTTATTTTGTAGATCCTTTGTGTTATCTTTGTCAAGTTTTTACGACACGTTTGCAACAATTCATTTCATGGTACTTATCGGTAAGCTTTCAAGGTTGAAATTTGAAAATGGCTGAGAAATGTATATAGCACTACTCGTAATTAAACAGCACTATTTGCATATTTTTTACAGTTAATATAATCATTATTTATATAGGAATTGCTGCAAAAGTACAGTCTAATTTACTCGACAAAGTTATTAGAGGATAATGTGTATGTTTTAACTCGTTTAGATTTTAACTTTTGATGAAGTGTCTGGTGCTTTTTTTCTGATTATTTATATTGAAGCGTTTTAACCGTACCCCAAGTACATGAAAATTTGTACACCTTTTAGTTGGAAACTTTATTACAAACTTTTTAATGATTTACTTACCTGCGGATGTTTTCGACTGCTTACCACGGATGAATTAAATTGTATAGATACTTTAAGGCCTAGAAAACCGTGATAAGAATCGTATCTATCATAATTTAATGACTCTATTCGTATTTTGAGTTCTGCGGAATGTACAATGTGCGATATTTTTACAATGTTTACTGTAGACATCCAGTTTTATATAGTTTTAAGTGCTGTACATACAAACATTATTATTAAAACTGATTAAAGCTATATTTCAGTAAATAAACGTTTTTATTTTTTGAATTTAAACCTTAATTCTTATATTATAGGGGTAGGTAATTATCTTTTCACAATTATTTTTTAAAATAAAATACCAAAAAGCGGACTAGGCATTTTGAGAAACTTTAAAACGACTACAATTTATTGGCGCATACAGCTTGAAAAATAACAAACTCTCGACACCGGTGACCGTAAAAAATGAAAAAGCACGCTTCGCTCGTAAAACTTAACTTTTTGAGCCGAAAGCCCAACTCAAGAAAAAACAAAAGCTCATTGAATTTTGACGTGGGTTGTGGGATCGCTTTTGTTTTTTTGTTTTAACTGTGTCAAGTGTGGGTTTAAATAATATATATTAATGAAAGGGTATAATTTATTTATTTGAACAAATTAAAAAAAAAATACTGTCTGCTTTGCCCAAAATAAAGAGTAATGAGGACGTTGAAAAAACCCAGTAATATCTACACGTAAGTAATTGAGACTTGATCATAACTTCAGGGGTCTCCGCGACCTTACACAGGACCCCAAAAAACATAATAGCTCAGTATCGGGATATGTAAGGGTTTTATGGGAAAAAATATTGGGTTGTAAAAATCACTACAAAGGTTTATTACTCGAGATCGAGGCCAAAGAGGGCAAGGATTTGTGAGGATGTCTGGCGAATGAATTTAAGTATATATATGGAGTTGTATATATAGGTACTCAAACTGAATATACTCCGTATATAAAATTATTAAAAAAAGCGATATCCAAACAATGTTAACTAAGGTATATCTATACTTATATAATAAAGAGGAAAGGCTTGTTTGTTTGTTTGGATTGAATAGGCTCCATAACGACTGGACCAATTTCAACTCTTGCACTGTTGGGAAGCTACACTATTCCGAGTGACATAGGCTATAAAAAAACAGGGAGCCTTGCAAAGCCGGGGCGGACAGCTAATTGTAAGAATAAAGAACTTGAGAATTAGGTAGTAGGTACTGTACCTACTGGATATTTACTAAATTTTTGGTTTGAACTAAAACGTTTTCTGAAATATCGTATGAGGTCCAGTTCCAATAAGAGACCTGCAGTCCTGTGATTGATGGAACATGACAGCTGGACCTCATTCTACACTAGAGCATTTAGCGGATTTTTGACACGGCGACCTTTTTGTGTCAATGATGAGGATATGTGACGAATGAAAGCACGTACAAAACCGATAAATGGGTAGGCTATATTTTTAAATATATAGTAGGATAATATACAACAAATGACAAACAATCGAAATATAGAAATATATATCAATTATAAAGGTTGTAAATAAAAACGCAACACCCAGTTCGTACAGATATAAAGAAGAAGTTAGCTCCTTAGCTAACTTCTTCTTTATATCTGTTAAGTTATGCAAACCATCGAATTACTTGCAGCGAAATCGACCTGCCAATAACACAGATTTAAGCTTACGCTTCCAGCTTCGTATAAAAAGCATAATTCTATACAGAAAACTCATGTGTGCACATGGACATACTAATCAGTTTTTCGACTCTCCTGAAAAATAACTATTCTGAGTAAGCACTTTTTAGATCTAGGTGTGCAATGTGACAACCCAAGCATCTCAAGTAAGTACATAGTACATACATTTTAGAATAACTCTGAATAGGAACACAAGTTCAATATTTTCATTACCAACGTCAAACGAAAGTGAATTATGAATTAATAATTGTTTGAATAATTTATCAGTCTGAGGTCGTAAGGGAGTACAAAGAATCGTTTTATTAGTTAGATATCTGCGCTATTACTGTATGAATGGCAAATAAAGTTTAAATGTAGGTTTGTTACAGAAGTCCTGGTGAAAAAGGGTACAAGCGTAAGTAGATACCTAATATTGCATAATATGAAGGACTTATATTATACTCTTTTACTGGTACCTACATATTTTACTCGTATTTACATATTTATTAAATAATTGATTGCATAAATCTTAACATAAGTAAGTGTACATAAGGCGAGCTTAATGCCCAGAGGCATTCATCACCAGTCATCCTTAGTGTCATACAGAAAAAAACAAAAGTAGACAACCAAACAATACCATAACGACATTACCTATACTGCATAAATTTAAAATACTAAAGCGTAAATAATAAGTCAGTAGGCCAAGTTATTTATATCCTTTTGTGGCAAGTAATTAACCCATTCAGTAATAATGTATTCGTTTTGACGACCTAATAGGTTTTTTAAAATAGCCTTTGTCCTTTTCTTAGTCACCAACGAACTATGTTATAAATTTCAATTTTCTTTATAGTAACATAATATCAATTGGGACTTGCTATCCAAAATGCTTAATACCTACGTCCAACATAAATACCGCAAAACAACTGACCTACATTTTAATCCCGTCTTTATTCACACATGTCAGCATATCAAATTTCCTAACCCCATCTCAATTGAATTTTTTACACCAAATCACTGGTGTCATCTGTGTGTCCGGTTTGACAGATGTGCGGTAGCGAGAGGGTTTTAAGCCGGGTTTCAGTACAAATAATAATGTTAACCCTTCGATTGGTGTGTTCTACGTGGTACTTTGGTTTATTTTAATTTGCATTAATTGACAAATCCTGCTTTTTTAGGGTTCCGTAGCAGATGGCAAAAACGGGACCATTATAGATTCGTCATGTCTGTCTGTCTGTCTGTCTGTCCGTCCGTCCGTATGTCACAGCCAGTTTATTCCGAAATTATAAGAGCTACATTATTAAAATTTGGTGCGTAGATGTATTCTGTAAATCAGAAAAAAATCCCAAATTTTTGGGGTTCCCCATACATAGAACTGAAACTCATTTTTTTTCATCAGACCTATACATGTGGGGTATCTATGGATAGGTATTTTAAAATGATGTTGAGGTTTTTAACATATTTTTTTTTCTAAACTGAATAGTTTGCGCCTACCTAACTTCTAAAATACGGGCATGATAAAACTGAAAAAAAAAATATGATGTGTGATGTGATTACTATGCAAATTACTAACGAAAATTAGTTTGAATGAGATCTGGACAGTAGTTCTGTTTTTAAACGTCATAAATCAAATTACCTACTTGCTGCTAGTACTGCTACGGAACCCTTCATTGGTGAGTTCGACTCGCTCTTGGCCGGTTTTTTATGTAAGTTGGTCTATTGTAGTTATGCCTGAACATGGAATATATTGTCTTTAGTGTTAGCTATTTCGGCAATTAGGTATGCATTTATAATAGCAATGCATAAATTACGAGACCTAGACAGCTAGTTGATGAACTGAGTAAGGTGTTAGACAGGTTTACTTATGTAAATATATAAATACCTACTTAAATATATTCTAATTATTATTTTAATATTCATGCGAAATAACAGTCATTAAACAATAATCATTTCTAATGCCTTCGCAGTTGTTACACATTGGATAGAAACAATTAGGTATTCACTTTAGCGTTTATACTATCGCCAGTGCATTATCGAAACATTAGCAAATAAAATAAAATACGCGAGTTAAATCCGTTAAAATTGTTTTATTTCAAATTCATTACACCGTTAGGAAATATTTATTAGGAAATTTGCCATTACTTTTGATACTATACCTACTTTATTAAAAAAAAAACGGGGTGTGGCTGTGTTATGGACACGGCCGATTGTTGTACGTGAATACGTCTCGTAACGGGTAATAGTTTTTATACAAAATATTATTATTTATACAGTCCTTACTTAGCGTAATAAATTCTTTGATTCTTTAGCTATCCAGTGGTGTAACTGAAATTTGGACGGAGATGATAGATATGTAGCTACAACACTTAACTGTATCCCCCGATTTTGTTATCATTCGTTTTTTTGGATTGCCACGTAATTTTAAAGACGTATTCACGTCAATATTCAAAGTATAATAATATTATAATAAATAGGTACCTATAGGGAGTCTGTACTTAAAATTTTATGTTTTAATTTTAATTATCGCTTTCCTAGTCTGTTTTTTTTTTAAATATTACAGTCTCTGGTACAAAGATGAGCACACTCCAACACACGTTACGTCACCCCTCACTTATTACAGTTTCCATCAACCATAATTACTATTAACCTTAATACGTTCCCATAAAATCCATATTCCTTTGGCGCTAATAATAAAGTTACGAAGATCGTATTAATTACTGTAGGCAATTGGCTTGTGGTTTTCCAACTGTGGAAATTTGTGTTCTATTGTATAGGCGTAGGGTCTGTTTTTGTATAATGATGTCAAATTGGTAGCAGTTGGTTCATGAATGAAGTATTATCATCTGCATATGAGAATAATATTTGGTTTATATACAGCCTACTACCCATGTCATTATAGCGGAATAGGTACTAGTTTTATGAAATACAAATACCTAGGTAGGAACATTTGACGATTTCCTAGTGAGTATAGAAAATGAAAAATAAAAAGTTTTAGCCCGTTTAGCGTTAATTGCTAGGTGATTGTTTCTAATTAATATATTATTAAATCAAGTTTCCTACGAATTTTACTTAAAAAAAAACAAGACTAGGTACTTGTTTTCACGTACTTACTTACTAAGGTTTAAATTTACCTAAGTTATTGAACCGTAACGTTAGTACCAAGAATGCTGTACATTGCAGAATTTAAATTGTTCTAAAATATTATTACTTTATTTCACTCTCTATTTAATTGGTAGTTTAATTTAACCTACCAATTAATGCGGTTAAGTCACCAATTTAGATAGTAGGTACTAATATGGGTTTAGTTCCTCTTAAACAAAGTTCAAAAGTTGACTGGTAGAGAATGCCGTATAGCATTAAGTCCACCTTTTGTAAATTCCAATTTTGTTGTAAATGTTTTGTATAAAGAATAAATAAAATGTTTATTTTTATTCTAACTTGTCTTTGTATTACAAAAATATACAAATCTGTTCGAATATAATAATCCCCTTTAATTTAAAAACAGCTTACAAATTTCACGATTAACAAGTATATAAAATAAAGCACTTAAAAGCTCCAACCGACCCCTATTAACACTCGTGGATATTTCGTAAAATACTAATTTTAATAATTACCTCAAATTACCGGTTCAAGACGAATCTCATAATAATAAAAAAAAGGTTAATTAACAGTAATGTTTGTTTACAAGCACCTGCGAAATGCGTGAAACAGCGTAAATAAGCGCAGCTTTCCAATCGCTTCGAAAACCATTTATTAATTACTTAAATAATTTCTGACGCCTTCGCGGTTATTACCTACACATTGGAATGAAACAACTATTAACGGATTTAACTCGCGTAATTTGTCAGCTCAGTCGTGCTACGACTATGGAAACTGTCAAGAATCCGAAACGTCAGAAAATAAAATAAAATACGCGAGTTAAATCTGTTAATATTTGTTTCATTCCAACATACCTATATTATTTTTTGCACGGGTGACATTATACAAACATTGTCCCTACATAAACGAATACCTACAACATTTTTAATGCAATCCTTCAAAGTCATGCGCGTACATACATTTACGTGATTCATTTATATTTATATCTATAGGTACTTACATAGATTTATACTGTTCCAATACAATGTTTAATTAAGATAAAAATAATGAGATACTCGTAGATAGGTGACAAAAGCCAGCAGTACCAAAATTAGAAATTTAATGCACTGATTTACTTTCTAAAGAAATATTTTTTTATTGTTTTATCATTTAGAATAAGGATCGCTTCGAACCAAGGTACATTTTACATAGTGTTAAACAATTGCGAACAATTGAGTTGATGCGAAATGAAAAAGTCATAGTAATGTGTGGTAATCCTAATAAAAAAATAAAAAGAGTTATTCTATAGGTACGTCCTGATCAATCTTACTTGCTCTTATTGGTTAAAAAAAAAAGATTCAGCTATTTGTATTTTCTTCTGCAATAACTGTCAATAATAATGTACCTACCTATGTGGGTAGGTAATAAAGTGGTTTAGCTTATCTATAAGTCTGTGACAGGCCCTGTCGTGCCTTAGTACAATAAGGGCAAATGTTTATAGCTTCATTTGCAACCGCGGCCTAACTTTATAAAGCTCTCACACATTTGCTTGTAATGAGATTTTGTACCCTTGACTGTGTTTCAAGATGGAGTGATATATGGGTCATACTAATTATTTATGTTTTGGAATGAAACAACTATTAACGGATTTAACTCGCGTATTTTTATTTTATTTTATTTGCTGACGTTTCGGATTCTTTACAGTTTCCATAATCGTAGCATGACTGAGCTGACAAAAGTCTAACGCTAAAGTTTAATGGATTTGGAACTTTAGCGTTAGACTTTTGTCAGCTCAGTCATGCTACGATTATGGAAACTGTAAAGAATCCGAAACGTCAGCAAATAAAATAAAATAAAAATACGCGAGTTAAATCCGTTAATAGTTGTTTCATTCCAATGTGTAATAACCGCGAAGGCATCAGAAATTATTATTTATGTTTTTATTACTTTTGCTTTTTGATGTTATGGATGTTTATTTATTAATTTATTAGGTATAGTTCTTTATAATTTTGAGGTCATCATCATCATTCTATCAACCTCCCCACTGCATCCTAAAAAAAAGGCCAGAAGAATTTTAGTGTTAGGTACATTACAACAACATTATCAGGTTTTCGAGTATTTACGTTAATTTTACCGTCTGTAGGTAAAACGACACTTTAATGCTCTCAGGATGAGCGGCATGACGAGTGGGGTGGCCACACATAACCTCCATACTTCCCTCGCGCAATAAAGAATATGTACCCATATAAGCACGATTTCCACCTAAATGACCTCGGAACTTAGAATAAATATATCCGGATTTATTTGTCAAACGGAACAGTCAGTGTCAAATCGAGTATATGTAGGCAAACAAGTACCTAAGTAAGCACGATTTGTTTCCACATAAAAGACCTCCGGAACTTGCAAAAAAATATATCTGCATTTGTCAAACTGAACGGTCAGAGTTTCAAATCAACGGCTTAAGCGCAGTCCATAAGTCGAACGTCCCGGTGCACGAACCCGTTAAACCTTAAGGATTTGCAGGAACGCTCCAGAAAAATACGGAATTCCAAATCCATTAACAAATTGGAACCAACGGCCCTGAAAATCCGACGCGTAGTTTTTCTTATGTTGGAACGAATCGGAAAAATACCAGATAATACCGGAGTTAATTATTTAAGTACTTACTTATTGATTTAACTCGCGTATTTTATTTTATTTGCGGACTTTTCGAAAACTTTACAGTTCCCATATTCGTAACCGACACAACACTGACTACTGTAGGTGTTAGATTATTGTCAGCTCAGTCGGCTAAAATATGAGAACTGTAAATGTTTCGAAAAATCAGCAAGGGAAATAAAATACGTGAGTTAAATCCATTATAATTGTTTTATTGACCTACTTATATACTTATACTTAATGTTATGATGATGTTTTGAAAATGACGATAACTGATAGATATTAGACTACAGTCAGTTCAGTCTGCTACCGTGTATAGTTTTGCGACGTCAATAACATTCAATAAATTGTTTTATTCCACACTTAAATCTATCCAAATTCAGCCAAATAACTCCTAATTGTTAATTCACGAAGATAATTAATAATTATAGACCCTTTGATTATAATCAGTCATGGAAAATATCAATGTGGTTATAATATTTGCGATGGACAGTGGTTAACCACATAAACCGTTTAGCGGTTGCTTCATTTATTACCTACAAATTAAAAGCATTTAACTGCATTAGACTGTTTCACGAGGTTATTTTGTGAATTAGTTAAAATAGACTGTTCCGGTTGAAATGCGAACTCTGTATTGTTTTGTACAACTGTATACATAACTTATAGGGTTGAAGACTGAGTAAAGAAAACGAAAATCTTTTGAGTCCATTAGATTATTTTACACTATAATATGACCTCACGAGACCCCCACTTCCGAAGGTTTGAAACGCTTATCTCTGTCATTTATACCTAGTACACTGTTGTGATGTTCTGATAGCATTTTATTATCGCTTTTATAGTAAACTAGCTTCTGCCCGCGACTTCGTCCGCGTGGAACTCCTCCTTTTTTGCAGTCGGTTAAAAAGTAGCCTATGTCCTTTCTCAGGCTCCAGACTTTCTTTGTACCAAATTTCATTTAAATCGGTCCAGTAGTTTTAGCGTGAAAGCGTAACAGACAGACAGACAGACAGAGTTACTTTCGCATTTATAATATTAGTAGGGATTCTATCTTCTCTTTAAACCCCTTCACCGCCCGACTAATTTCCCGGGCTAAAAATATCATTATACCAAATACCATTCTAATAAGTTTACAAACGCAAAGTAATATTAAATAATGAAAAATGGTGATTTTTATGTATTTAGTAAATATGTAGAATTACCGACGTACGCACACGTTTTATGTCTGAATTTGGCACACTTTAACTAACATAAGCACAGCAGCATAAAACCGACCTATTTAACGCAAATTAAATTTTACGCTAATTATCATCCGAAAGTCACGAACTATCATAAAATTAAACAACAAATAAGCAATATAAATCCTAACTCGTATTCACCCATTTCGAACAAACTACAACAACAATCGCGAATAAATCCGGGGCAGGCGGCCATAATTATTTGAAGGTGTTAAAAAATAAACTATACAGGCTACCTCATGGCTCTTAATTTACCTGTGCGAAGTGAGTAAAAAAATCTGGAAGCAAAACATTAAAACAATGTCGGTTTTAACGATTATTTAACATTCTAATTAAAATAATTTTTTTTAACTTGAAATTTTTTTTTAAGCTTAACTAATTAGAAACGACTTATAATAAATTGGATTGTATGTATGAAAAAATATTAGGAAGTAGGTAAGGTAAAAGCACTAATGCTCGACATTGAACTAAAGGATGACACTTTCGAAAAAAACCGTTCGAAATAAGAATAATACTTAGTTAGATTACATCACTATGGGTTTACAAGATGCCTAGTGTTATCTATGATACGTGGCCAAAAACTTTCGTACACTTTCTTTAGCAAATTTTCAAAATTGCGTCAGTTTTAAATAAACATGTAAGCAGGTTGTCAAGTGCGCGGTAATTCTTACGTTTTTTCTTAAGGGAACCAGTTTTTCTCAGGTATGATTTTGTTTTCTATATTAAAGATTATTGCTTCTTTTTGTTTAAATATCGTAAGTATATGAAGTTATTGATAAACTAAGAAGGTTGATGTTTTATTCCGGCTAGTTTTTATAATATTTTAAAGGGGTGTCTACAATTAGTACCAAAAAATGATATAAACCTAAAAGACGACATGTGTGTCTTCTTTTGGGGTCACAACAAATTCAATCTTTCAGCTGTTCTTTTTGCAAATTTAATATCTGTGTCCTGTAAATAAAGTTTATGTTTAACTTTCGTGCGATTTGAATAAGGCTATCCAACAGTAGACAGTGTCAACTATTAGGGTATAAGTATGTGTCAACTATTAGTTCCATTGTTTTCAGATTCATTCTTATGGGCTATTTTCTCGCTTAACAAATATAGGTAGGTACCTAGTAAAGAATGTTCAACGGCCAAGTCACACGACATTGACTATAATAATAAAGAAATTGCAGTAAGGAACCTTAGACTTGGCACGAGTTTGTCGTCTACATTTCATTACTTTTTAGAGATAAACAAGCTGCTTTATCGAGGCTTGGCTTGTTTTATATAGAATATTTTTGATGGGGTTTCACTTTTTTTTGTAGAAACGTGGAAAATATATTGATTTATTTTATTAGATTTTCTTATATGTCATTTTTTCTTTTTTCGATTTTCCTACTTTTTATAGTTTTCCCTTTAGGTGGTCACTAAACCTTAACTCTGTACCAAATTTCAGATCTCTGAGTTTTTGGGAAGTACTAGTTATTTTGATGATCATGAGTAAACGAGTGTCGTAGGTAAATGCGAAACTTTGCTTTAGTTTCATTCCAACTAGATAGATACTTATAAATTTGAATATATTAGCTATGTAGGTATGTACGAAAAAATATTAGGAAGTAGGTAAATTCGTTTTATCGTACATTTTGTATGGAAAAGCTTTTTGTGTTGGTAGGTACCTTGAAACCTCAGATAAATGAAAAAAACAGTAACAGTTCTTCATCAATCATATTATGGCCTTACATATTAATTAGGTACCTACCCATAAACAGGCCAGTAAAATACCTTTACCAATTTACGCTGCGCTTTAAGCAAAAGTTTTCCGCATTATTTTATTCAACTAGTTCGACTAATTCATTCCATTGTCGCTGTCTACTCTTAATTACGAAGTTCTTTCAAAGAAAAAAAATCCACTATTTCCCCTACCTATTCTTAACTTTCCGTCGGTGTCGATTGCTAGTTAAGTTTTTGCATAAATAATAATTATTCGAGTTTTTGTTTTAATAGTTCTTTGCTTCCAAATTCTTTCTTTCACAATATAAATAAAGGATTAGGTACTTATTTACTTTGTTATAAACAACGAGAGTAGGAAATTAACACATTTAAAAAAAAAGCAGGCTTTTCTAAAACAACATTATTTCAACATAGGTAAGGACTCCATTCGATAATAGCACCAAAATTTCATGGAATCGACAACAAAACTGAAAACGTGTTAATAATATAGTAGGTAAGTTAGTAATCATGCCTACCCTAATTACTATAACAATACCATCTAGACTTAGTACATAAACGAGTTTATTTTATTACATAACAATCAAGATACAATGACATGTACTTAGGTAAGTATAGCTACGAGAAATTTCAACTGAACAGGATTTCAGTAAAAGCGACAGTCAATGAAAAAAGGGGTTTTAATAACAACGGAATAAAATAAAACAACGCAAATTGTTATTTCGAGATAAAAGAGCCGATCAGCTCAGATTAATTAAAGTAAAAAATATATATTTAAAGTCTGTTCTTACTTTGTTCGATTAAATAAAATCTTAAAAACAACGTAAAAAAAAATAACAAAAACAAACAAGCTTTGTATACTTTCAAAAATACTCAATATAAAAGAATGTTTTTCAAAACGTAAGTAAAAAAAAATGTTACGAAATGAAAACGATAGGAGGAAAAAAAGAAAATTAAATGGATACTTAATTAAAACTTGATAAAATATACGTATCGCAGGACTATTTCTGTTAAAGAATATCCGATGGACATGATATCAGTTGCATATGGATTAATTCCTATATGGATTATTTTTTATAGTAACTACTTATTTAAGCTTGCCGTGCAACCACAGACGGCGGGTTGCAGAAACTAGAATTTTAATGCAGTTCTGTTCTCCCTTCTATATTCGTATTCGATAAAATGCGGTTCGTATGCAAGTCTTGTTTAATTAAGAAACTACTTGGAATTTCACTCGTATTTTTATTATGTTTGTTTTTAAACGATTGTCCGTGATTGGAATTATTTAAAGAACAATCTACATTTAATTATAATAAACATTTTAGTTTAAATAACCATCTTATCTATTTGTTGTAGATACGCAATAAGTGCTCAAAAGATGGGTTAAAAATTACATAATCGTAGGTAGTAGGTACATTTTTGAAGTCGGTACAAAAATATTTCGAAAGAAATAACTACGTATTAATTTTGACGAAGCGTACTTATTGCAGATTAATTTTGTATCTCTTATGCATATCGTAGGTTTATTAATTATATTAAAAACATGAGATAATAACAAATGATTTAATATAAAGGCAGAAAATTGCAGAAAAAAATTCATTGCACTGAAAAAGTAGATAAAAAATGAGTTTTCAATAATGATAAAAGTATTTTTATTCGAAACATATTTTTATATTTGCTATTCATCTTTAGCGGTTCTAAATAAATCTAAATTGCAGAAAATTCTCGAGAACATTTCATTATCAACCTTAACCTTGAAACTTCTACATTCCAGTCGGCACTATTTGTAGTCCAAGCCTATTTTGAACTTTTACTCCAAAGCTCTATAATTTTGTGCACATGCCAAGTCGTTGAGACGGACGCCCGAGGCGCACGCGGTGCATAGAAATAGTGCATTATATGCACATGTGCACAGCTTACTCGAGTCTAAAGGATTTAGGTATTGAGTTAGGTTTTCTAGTGAAGCTTAGTGACGTTTGGTTCTTGAGAGATAATGTAACTTTTGTAGTGAAATACTGAAATCTGCGATGTCTTTGTTTTCTTGTAGGACTCTGACTTTAGAGAAAGAGAATAATGAAAGCCTGCGTTAGTGAAAAGTTGAAATACTATTTTAGAAAATTGGGTAACTATTTAATTTACCAAAGGTTCTTAATCTTGGTCAATCTAACCGCATTATAAAAAAGATAAAGTTATAACTTCTGATGCCTTCGCGTTTCGAATACTTTACAGTTCCCATATTCGTAGCACGGCTTAGCTATTATTCTAATGCTAATTTCAAACGTTGGCAAATAAAATAAAATACGGGAGTTAAATCCGGTATAGTTGTCTCATTCCTAAGGTAAGGTTCTTAAACCTTGCCATTGACACACACACACACACACGATTAACTACATTAAGAACATAATATATGCGAAGTAAATATTATTAATACATTGTGTTAAAAACAGCAACAAATACCTAATTCAAACCTTGGTTAGAATCCAAAACTTAACTTCCTTTCAAAGATACCAAAAAAAAAGAAAAAAAAATTCAACCATACACCCTCAATGTATTATTTATTAATTATCATCATCGTTTAGAAACATAATTAAATCGTAATTCAATATTCCATAATTCATCCGCAAAGGGTCTTAATAGTCACCCATTAAATTTAACGTCAAACACAATTTTAGTTATTTTGATAAACATCTATTTGATAAGGGACGAGGGGCAAAGTAAACATGTAATTATACAAGTTATTATGTAATTTTACTCATAAATTCATTTTAAGGTGACATAACTTATTATAATGGGCATTGTATTGTGACATACTGTTACAAAGGATTGCGAACACTTTTTATTATATTTTATTATAAAGGGGATAACGGTACAACTTTCGAACTACCTTAGTTCCAAAAGTGATCTGGAGTTCTATCTGTTGAATTTAAAATAAAGTAATATTAAAAAAAATGGTAGTACACAGATTCAAACATAATTCTTATTTTAAGCATAGAAAAAAAAAACGCAATGGTTACAATTTATAAACAGAACCCATTGACTTACACTATTCTAAAACCAATGTAGTAAGACCCACCATTTGTGAAAGGCACTTGGTTCAATATAATATTTTGATTAGATTTGATTTGCCAATTCAATTGACTTATATAAAAGCTATCAAGGTAATACGCAATGCACAATGCTAAAATAAGCGTTTTGGGTTTTAATGCATAGGTGTTATATCATACAATGGAAGGCGAATTTTTCAGAAGCAATTTACGTCAAGCAGTGATTCCTACACAATTTGTATTATCTCTGACGAATATAATGGTTAAAATTAATAGACAGATCCCAAATGTGTTGCGTCTATGCTTATGCTTAACATTCGTCGTTGCCGTATGTTCGAAGACATACAGGGGAGCGTTAATAAGACGACCGTATAAATCATCTGAAAGCATAATTAAATTTTAAATCATTTTTATTCACACGGTAAATCAGGATGTAACATTTGGGTATGACGTGAAATGATAAATGATTGGTTTAGTTCTACATAACTTGCCATAGACATCTATATTTTTTTTGTCATAAATAATGTTCAGGTATTTTGTTAAAACAAATATATAAAACAGTATACAAAACATTTGGATATTGTTTATTTCAGTCTCCTCAGACTTATGTGATTTTAATAAAGATAAAGTTTTTAAGGTAGTAAGTATATGAAATAAACGTAGAAAGGAATCTAACTCTAAGCTGAAAGCGAGGCCGTTTTTCAGATAGCAGGAATGAATCAAGGGTGGAAAAATTATGCTATTTCTTTCTCAATGGTACCTATCCTTTCCAATGCTTTATCCCGTTCCCATGAGAAAAAAAATCCGTATAGTCTCGTAAGTATAGTGATTATGAATAATTATTTTTGATTGTAAAGTCAATTTAAAAGTCCTTATGAAGTTGTATTTAACCAAGGTATAATCCGGGAGTAGGCTTTACCCACATTCAATATTCAATATCTGAACTACGCAATTTGCGTGTACCGGAATAAAACAAGGTATATATGCCATGAAATTTACGAAATTAAAATATTTAGCTAATTTCGTACTGGTTCATAGGTACCTACCTACTAAGTTAATATTAATTATATAAAGTTAGCGATATTTTTATGTGATATTAAGCACAAACGAGACGAATTTAGAAAAACTCGCCATGGCCACCAGACTGTTTTTTATTCAATAAGCGAATTTCAATTACCTAATGGCATTTTACTACAGAGCCTTTTATATTTTCCGCGCAACCTCTTCTGTTAAATTAGTTTTAATTCATTTCACTTTCATATATTTTTTTTATACCTAATCATTTCCGTGACAAAACTATGCTAGGTGTCTATATCCTGGTGACTATCTCTATATATATTTATATATATATATTAGAGTGTGGCTGTGCTAACGATAAACGCAGTAAGTATCTATAGAGGAACGGTTTGTTTGTTTGGATTGAATAAGCTTAAGAACAGCTGGACCGATTTCAAAAACTCTTTCACTGTTGGGAAGCTACACTATTTCCGAGTGACATAACAAAAAGATAATCCGTGCGAAGCCACGGCGGACAGCTGGTTTATATTATTAGTGTAAGTTGCGTATAGCGCCATGTAAGCCAAGTCGCAGCGTTATCTCAGGGTAATATTCAAAGTTTAACCAACAGTAGGCGGCTAACGGCAAACGTCCCAATAACTCATGTAAATCACTTACAGAACTTACCAGAAGGGCTCGTTAAATATCAATGAGTCGAATTATTAACTTTAATGTTTACTCCAATAATGAAGAGCATTCCAATTAAGTACATAAGGACTTAATCCTTTTATACCTGGTTGTGTCATACGCTATTTTAAACTGTTAAAGTTTAACTTTTAACCAATTGTATGAAAGGGACGTAGGTACTTATATTCTTATCCCAAATTAAACTACCTACGTACTAGGCTTTGTGACTTAAAACGCTTTTATCGAACCATAACTTCCTTTCAAGATTTAACGCATTTGTTAACAAAACTTTCCTATTTTATTTATAAGGAAAACTCTTTTTGAATTCTTTCGCAATTCGTTAGCTTCCAAACAAATAGACGACAACTTTAGCTTCACACTTATATATTCTTTAAACCAATTCAATTGAATTAGACTGAGAACAATCGAGGCGATAAATGCTGCTAAATGAACTGTTAATGAGGCAAACTAATTGGGATCGCTTTTAAACCAATGGCTTTACGGGAAGATGATCCTTTTAGCGTCGATAGGTTAAGCGAAGATGATTGTAAACCAATTTTGATCGCGAAAACTAACACAATGTGAGAATTCAGCAATTTCTTTCCCGTCACAGCCATTTCTGAATACGGAATCGGAAATACAACCGGATTTATCAAAACGATCCCATTACTAAGTTTGCCGTCACACGACATTAATAATTCATCATCCAATAATAAATAATAATTGCCTCTCGCTCGCACACACTGGGAGAGATGAAAGGTAATCAAAAACAGAAGTGTGTCCAGAATATTTATGTAATATGGATTAAAATAAGTGCTTAGACTTTATGTCATGTATTATTCTGGTGATAGGCTGACTTGACAATTCCGACGACTAGGCGACTGTGGTCGACTGGATATTAATCATGTTTATAAACTTATGGATTTACGACACAGAAGTTAGGTAGTTTTGGAATTTTATTTAATGCTATACGATAAATATTGAATAGACATAACCTGAAGACAATGACCACGTGACTTTTAGTTAGCTTACCTATTTTTGATTCTATATTGTACAGCGTTAGTGAATTAGGTAGGCAATTGGTTTACACACTTTGATGGTCTTTAAACCAAGTCAATTGGATTTTCTGGCACAATTAAGCCATTCGACACAAAAGTTTCCGGATCACTTTCAAACCAATTGCTCATAATCAAAGGGTTGTATGGTAATCTCTGAAGCATACATTGTTAATAGTTGAAAGGCAAAGGTTCACAGGAATATATATGGTTTTTTATCATCCTGGCACTTAGAGCGAGTTTAAAATCCGCTAGATGTCGCTAGTCTTGAGTGAGGTCCCGCTGTGATATTACAAATTGGTGGAATATGACAGCTAGATATCTCTCAAGACTAGCAACATGTAGCAGAGATAGCCTCCATTCCAAAAATATAATAATGACAGATTTCTCGTCCCACAAAAATAACTTGGCTGCATGCTGCATCGTGTCTAAATTTGTTGTCCCACAAAAATCATAGTAACTTGGCTGCATGCTGCACAGCGCCTAAGTTTCTATCCCCGTCGTTGCATTGCATTAAAGTGACAATTGCAAACCCTTGCAATATAGCTGGGCTAAGCTAATATAGAGATGGATTACGAGTGTACGGGGGATTCGAACCCGCATCCTACGCCAATCTTAGTCACTCAGACAGGAAATCGCAATCGTGCCTTGACCGGTCTTGCAATACCCTTATATACCTACACTAGCTTCTGCCCGCGACTTCGTCCGCGTGGAACTCCTCCTTTTTTTTTTGCAGTCAGTTAAAAAGTAGCCTATGTCTTTTCTCAGGCTCTAGACTTTCTTTGTACCAAATTTCATTTAAATCGGTCCAGTAGTTTTAGCGTGAAAGCGTAACAGACAGACAGACAGACAGACAGAGTTACTTTCGCATTTATAATATTAGTAGGGAAGTAGGGATACCTATATAGGTCTACTGTCACGTAAGTCACAATCGTTCGCGGATGTCAAATCCCATACCTTTTGGTCGTTTCGTTTAACGTTAACGTTGAACGTTGGCGCCTTATCTACGCTCCAAGGTACTTTTAATAAATTTATAATGTCCAATGCTTTCGCGATTATTGTATGTTGAAATGAAACAATAGGGTGTTTGACAACATTAAAAATATATCCCAAATTGTGGTCATCATATCAGAAAATAGCATAAATTAACATATTTCACTTTATTTTAAACAAAAAAATGTATATTTTTTGCAGATTACACGAAATAAAATATAATATTTTTTGAAGTCTTATCTGTGACGGCCCGTTGGCCGTCACAGATAAGACTTCAAAAAATATTAATTCTCTGTGAATGGTTAAGATTCTTGCAACGTCACACGCAAGTAAACATTGCTTCCATGACTAAGTCTAGTTCGTAATTCGTGTTGTATCGCTGTTATATTAGATGTTTGAGTGTTTTCTGAAGGAATATTTACTTGATACATTTTATAATATTCGTACTGAATCCCAAAATTTAGGCAAATTTAGTACAGGCTGACAACAGCAACCTACCAAAGATAGATGCATTTATGGTAGCACTTTTCTTTAAAAATTATGGTGATTACTATGCTGCGGAACTTAAAAATGTTAAAACAGCAGTGTAAGTATCCCATACAAATTATTTATTTTGTATTAAGTATAATAAGTTTGGAAGTTTATTAAGAGCAAATTTTAGGTTATGTTGATGAAAATTCCTTTTGTCATGATTTTTGCTTTTGTTTTACAGGTCTGCACGACAATCATAATAATAATATGGCGACGAAGCGATTGGTTATGTTCGTGGAATTTGTACAGTTGAGTGTAAGATGTGCCCTAAGCACAAAGTATGAGCCAAAGGATACAATTTTACTATAATTGTAAATGAAAGCGACTGGGAAATTATCAGCTGTCAGTGCCATGACTGTGCGGCTTCAGCTGGAGGGTGCAAGCATGCTGTTGCTTTTTTAATGTAGTCCCATCGTCGTTCTGAGGATCCTTCATGCACTTCAGTGGAGTGTTATTGGAAAAAATCTACTTTGTCTAGAGTAGGGACTACTCTAAAGTATATCAAATTTTTCCTATTTTATATCAGAACACCAGTGTGTAATAATTAAATAAAAAATTATTTCGAGCTTTATTATTTCTTTTATTTTACATTATTTAAGGGTATTATCGGTGTAGCTTCTAAAAAAGAGAACTTTAGTAGCTGCACTTACAATTTACATATAAAATAGGTGGCTGATTTTATACATACAATAAATACTCTTATTAGAAGGCACAAAGTTGTGTTAAATAGAGAATTCTGCAAATTTGTAAGGGTACTTGCAATGATGCTGACATGATCAAGAACACGAAGTATGTTAGTATTCATCACTGAATGTTGCTTAAGCATATGAAATTCTCTTACACGCCTTTGGTGCGCAAGATATTAAATACTTTGAAGTATTCCCTTTTTTGTACTCCGACCATGTCATGTTTTTGTATGTAAATTTCCAAACAATCTATAATACAGTTTGCGATCCTCTTGACAGAGAAATTTAGTTGGCACAGCCTCATCCGTAAGAAATATCTTCTGACTGAAGCCCATTTTGTACTTGGTTAATTGTGTCTTTTTCCATCTGAAATTTAATAGAGTGAAGTGTACAATGTAGCGTTTAAAATTAAGGATCTTCTAAGAAATCTAAGTCCACATTTTAGAGGTTAGGAATGAAAGATGTTATTTTGTTTTATCCATTAAGTACAGATATTTTACTATCTGCTATCTGGTATACTGTATAAAGTTAAGTGATACTTACATCAAAGTGATCTTCGCACATAAAGACATTTGAGTGTGGTTGAATGGCATTTGGATCTCTTCGAGCTAGTTGTAGAAACATTTTTCGCCTTTTGCGATTGGTTGGTACAGAAATACACTTTCTCTGGACTTTTTATCGAAGTATTTGTACATTGTGGCACTACACACCACTTATAGACCATTGTATTCAATAAATTTAAAGAAAGTCGATGAAATGTACTGATTCACAAATGTCATTAACTCTGTTTACTTGTATGTGACGTCACGCCTGTCACGAGACCGGCGCCATTACAGAAACAGCGTTTTTGCCGGGGTTCTCGCAATTTAAACTTAAATATTGATTTTTACTCATAATACAGATGATTTCCCGGAAATATTAATGACAATAAGCTTATTATGCTAAAGAATAATTTAAAACGATTATTAAAAAATAGTCAAAAACCCTATTGTAACGGATTTAATTTTCGTTGGTAATAAATAATAAATAATAATTTATGACGCATTCGCGTAAAGGTTGAAATAAAACAATTATATTAAGTATAATAAATTGAACTTGTGGTGGTTTATTAGTTTTAAGCTGACGTTTCGAATACTTGAATATTATCGTAGAGTAAGTACCTACTAATCTGACGATGGTCTATAACATATAATATTGAAGACGTTGTTTTTATAAATAATAATTATATTCAATATCAAAGATCTGACTGATTTATTATATATTCGAAATCCAGGATGGAAAAGTTCACTTTTTGCAAAATTGCGCTTAAAAGGGACGCACATTATTACTACCTACATACCTTTATAAACTGCATGCAAACAGGATCATTGATTACCTATAATATCTTTCTACACAATTAAAAATTCATAAACCCAAAACTATACTTCCCACGTTAAAACAAACAATATAAGGTAGTCATGTTTAACAAACTTTAACGTCAAAGTTAGTAATAGCACTATAAAACAATAAAAAATAGAACACTCATTCATTTTTTATGGCGTGATATATAACGTTTATACTTCTAACAAAACGCCGTAAACAACTGATAAAATCCCCTGATTTGATACGCGGAACCCTCCGGATGTATTGGGATCGTACCCTAGTGGGCTTTGACGGAAATGGGGTGCATTATCGAAATTTGTAGCATAGGTACTTAAAGTTTTAACATGTACCTAGCAAGGGCGTGCATTCTATACAGGCACAGTGTAACTGTAAGGAGTGCCTACCCTGGCGCTCACCTCAACGCACGCGCCTGGTACCTAGTACAGTCGACGAACCTATTTGTTGGAATTAAACAAGGTTCCTGTTGCCTTCGCGGCTATTTCACATTGGAATGAAACAACTATAAACGTATTTTTTTTAATTGGCTGACGTTTTAGCGCCTTTACAGTTTCCATAATCGTAGCACGACTGAGCTGACAATAGGTAGTAGTTAAAATATTGTCAAACGTCAGCCAATAAAATAAAATACGCGAGTTAAATCCGTTTATAGTGTTTTCATTCCAATACCGAATTTAACTCGCGTGTTTTGTTTTATTATTGAAAGTCGACTGCCGACGATAGGTAGTCTAATACTAAAGTGTTAAACTATCGCCAGGGCTGTGTGCATCATCGCAGCAAATATGGGAACTGTAAAACGAAACGTCAGCAAAACAAAAGACGCGATTTCAATCCGTTATAATAATTTTATTCCAACCTGCGATACAGTCCTGAAAGAGTTCAAAATGCGTTTTTACTGTAGAGCAAACGAAGTGCCGCGTCAAAAACACATTAGTGGTAAAATGTTTATCGTGTATGCTTCGTTTATTCAGTTTATAAGTTATGATGGGTTTAATTGGACGTTGTTTTGAATTTCACTCCATTTTGTGATAGTGAAAGTTCAGTGCAATAATGAAAGTTTTAAGTGCTAATCGGAATAAGTTCCCGTAACAATAAAATGGAAATTAGTAGCTTTTTCGTAAATAAAATATTTAAAGCGAATGTATCGCACACCTAGATCAAAAGGAGCTAACTCAAAAACCCGAAGATTTGAGATATGCACACCATCGAATTACTACTTATCACGAAAACTTAAGTAACCTAACTCTTCTAGCTTCATTATAAAAAACATAAATTTTATAGAAAACTCCTATGTGCATATTATAATGGATTATTCATCAGTTTTAGCCTCTCCTGAAAAAATAACTTACTTGAGTTAGCTCCCTTTAGATCTAGGTGTCCGCCAAAATTAAACACTAATAAAATAAGTGCCAATCAATAGCAAACGGACAAAACAAAAGAAAAGTTCTCGAAAAATCTTTTTATTTTCTATAAATTCTACACGAAATTCGCACCTTGCCCATTAATTCTGATTACTATAGTCAACTTTTATTTTTAAAATAACTTATTTATAATAAAGCCCACTCGTCGCGTCACTCTTAATTATCTCTCATTAAAACACTATTTTAGTTCACGTCTACGGGACTGTAAGAATTCTATTACGAACCAGTATTTAAAACGTAATTATAAACTTAAACGCATCACTTACAAACCTCAGTAATGTACAAATTACTAGCCCGTGAACGAAAACTATCGTGAAATGACTTATACAACTTATATTACAACATTAAATTACGATAAAATGACTTACAAAAGTTTCCTGAAAAACTCAACAGATGGCGCTGATCGTCATATAAATGGCGCTAACGTTTGTCGCACTCAGATTTGATAAGCTAAATTTCCTAATGTTGTCTCTTCGTGCCTCAATCTAATGAGTAAGGAAATTATTGGGCCTTGATAACATCTTGGCTGTGCCCTACGGGGTGAATTTATTTTTGCAGGGCTCAGGTCGTCCCCTTGAGTCGCGCGCCTACTTTGCGCGTGACTCGGGTGAAGCGATCTACCCTACTAGCATAGCTACTTAAACTTATCTATCATTCATGGTCTAGTGGTCAGATCCCCTGGCCTACGAAACTGAAGGTTGAGAGTTCGAATCCTGCTAGGGGCAAATGTTAGGATTTTGAATATGGAGGTTTATCCGTCTATAGCATCTGTAGGTATCTATTTATGTATATTTACCGTTATCTAGTTAGTATCCATAGTAAAAGCTATGCTTAGTTGCGTATATTAATTGTATATTAACGTTTATATTATACTGCCTTAATATTTAAAATGCAAAAGAGCTTAATCTCAGAGAAAGAGACTTACCTACGATACTTTTTTTAAATTATCTTTTATTAAGGGTGAAATAGAGGTGGAATTAACTACGGAAGTGTAATTAAAAATTATTGGGGCAGGAGTTTAAATTAAAGTTCAGCGAGATTTCTAATATATTAATTTATTACGACGCACATAGAACAAACAATAACAAATGAAGAGAGAGAAAAATGGCGCCACCTAGTGGCCACGCGTGTAGTTAACTGTTTACAAAGTTGCCTACATATTAAACGTTTATAAAGATAGATTGAGATCTTTTATTATATTTTAATCCAATACTCCCACTAAAATTAATAAGATTCCAATCTATATATTCATTACATATGAAAACAAATACTAATATAACTAACACAAAACATTATCTCTAATAATATTGAATTTGCAAGTAGGTAAAGCTTTAGTGAGAAAATCAGCCAACTGGCAAGAACTTTGAACATATTTAATGTTAATTATGTTTCTTTGTACACAATCTCTTATAAAATGGTATTTAACATCTATATGTTTACTTCTCTTATGAAAAACTGGATTATGTATCAACTTAATCGCACTCTGATTATCTATATTCAATGTTACTAATTCTTGAGGCTCATTAACATCTAACAAAAACTGTCTAATCCACAAAATTTCCTTAGTTGCATCACTAGCGGCCATGTACTCTGCCTCCATCGTAGACAATGCCACAGTTGTCTGTTTTTTACAAGCCCATGTGACAGGACCACCATTCATCATGAATATGTACCCTGTATTTGACTTCCTAGTATCAATATCCCCTGCAAAATCAGAGTCAGAATACCCCACTAATTCACTATCACTGTAATAACAAATAGATTTATTTTTAGTACCTATTAAATAACGTATAATTCGTTTTAAGGCATTTACATGGGAATTATCTGGATTGCTCACATACCTACTCACAATATTGACTGCATATGATATATCAGGCCTTGACACAGATGATAAAAATAATAAGGCTCCCACTGCTTCCCTATATGGAAAGTTATTAGATAATTCATTATCTATATTCTTAGATAATTGCACATTTACATCTGCAGGTGTACTACAAGCCTTAGCATTTTCTAAGTTAAATTTATTTATCACAGTCTCTATGTAATGCTTTTGATTTACAGACACACAACCTTTGTTTTTATATATTTCCATACCTACGAATGTCTTACAGTTTAAGACTTTAATTTCAAAATTTGTTTTTAAATCATTCAATATTATGAATAAAATATCCTTACTTTTTGACATCAACAATCCGTCATCAACATATATAACTAGTAGGACCTTAACATTGTCAAAATACCCAACAAATACACAGTTATCAGATTGACATATTTTAAAACCATATGTAGTCAGAAAAGAACAAAACTTTTTATTCCAACATCTAGAACTCTGTTTAAGACCATACAAAGATTTGTTTAACTTACATACTTTAGTAGACTCTGCCTCGACACCCTCTGGCACCTCCATGTATATCTCCTCAGAGAGCTCTCCATACAGGAAGGCCGTCTTCACATCAAACTGTTGGATCTCGAGGTCCTCTTTGGCTGCTATGCTCAATAACAATCTAATAGAATCATACCTGGTAGTTGGCGAGAATGTTTCCTTATAATCAAGATCTTTTATTTGTGAGAACCCACGAGCACATAATCTCGCTTTAAACCTCTCTATTTCACCTTCATCGTTTCTTTTTACACAGAACACCCATTTACTTGTAATAGGTTTTTTCACAGTCCTGTCTACTATGGTCCATGTATTATTACTATCATGTGATTGTAGCTCTTCTTCAATAGCTTTCTTCCATTCTTGGCGATTTACACCACTTACAGCCTCTACATAGGTTTCTGGTATCTCCACTTCAATTAAATTTACTTCTAAATTTCTATTTTGTCGGGGCCGGAGTGTCATCTTACGTTGCACCTCTGGCTGTATAACAACTTGTGTAGGAGGATTGTATGATTCATCAAAATCATTATTGATACTCTGCATACTATCATCAGATGACATACCTTCATTCTCATTCTGATGTCCATCACTTTGCACTATAGCTGAGTCTTCTTGTTGTACCTCAGCCCCATTCTCATTCTCAATATCATTAATATTTAACTGTGTAAGATTTTGTCTTTGTTGTAACACACTGTTTTCATCAAATTTTACATCTCTAGACACAGTTATCTTTCTTGTATCTTGATCATACATTCTGTAGTTTTCCTGATCATATCCAACCAATAGCATCTTCATACTTTTCTTATCGAGCTTCTTTCTCTTTTCTTTTGGAATGTGCACATATCCCACAGATCCAAATATTCTAATATGTTGAAGGCTAGGTCGATCTCCAAACCACAGTTCAAATGGAGACACACCAGGAGTTTGACTGGACGAGGTCCTATTCAACAAGTATACTGCACAATTTACAGCCTCTGCCCATAATTTTAAAGGAATATCTTTAGCGAACAACATTGATCTTGCGCTTTCCATTATTGTACGCATTTCACGTTCAGCCCTTCCATTTTGTTGAGGAGTGTAAGGAGCAGTACACTCGTGATTTATTCCTTTCTCATCCAGAAACATTTTGAATTCATGATTCACATATTCACGACCATTATCAGTATGTAAGGTGCGTACATCATGTAGAAATCTGTTGTTTACAATAGCATTATACTTTTTAAACAATTCAAGCACTTCACTTTTATTTTTCATGAAGTAAATATGGCGATAGCTTGTTGCTCCATCCTTGAAGAGAACAAAATATCTCATTCCTGATATAGAAACTTCCTCTAGAGGACCACACACATCGCTGTAAACAATATCTCCAGGTTCAGATGGACCTCTATGCGATTTCTTGAATGACAGACGTGCTTGTTTGCCATATTGGCAAGCTTCACAAACAAAGTTATCACTTCCAGTTAATGCCACAGGAATCGCACCAGATTTACTCATGTTTTGAATTTCTTTAATATTCACATGACCTAACCGCTCATGCCACACTTTAATGTCAGATTGCACCACATTACAACTTTCTTGTTTCACAGTCTTAATATTTAACTCATAAAGATTATTCTCCTTCAATTGAGCACACATAACTACAGTCTTATCTTGCATTAATACTGCACTTTGTTTCTCCTTCACTATCATATATCCTTTTCTAGTTGCTGCACCTTCCGAAAATAAATTTCTCCTTAGATCAGGAACATATAGTACATCTCTTAATACACTTTGTACCCACTGTCCATCAACTAATCTGTTTATTATTATAGAACCTTTCCCATGAACTTCAATATCTTGTCTGTTTCCTAGTTTAACAGTTCTATTTTCATGAAGGTTGTGGTACTCTTCAAACTCACAAAAGAATTCACGCTTGTATGTCATATGCATGGACGCTCCACTGTCTAAAATCCACACATCTTCTCTATAGATTTCAGATGAATTATTCTCCGCACTAAATGCTAACATGTCTGGTTGCTCTTGGTTCTTGCGAACAGATTTCTTAGGTGCTCTACAGTCTCGAGAAAAATGCCCCCTCTTATTACAATTGTAGCAAATAAATCTGTGTTTCGGGTTGGTTTGATTTGAATTTCCTTGCGATTTTGAATTCTTCACTAAACTTTTGCTTGCGACAAGAGCCGTCTCGTTGCTCACTTCTTTAGAAAGACTAGATTCCTCATCAATGAGCCTTGACGTCAAGTTTTCTATAGTTTGGCTGTTCTTGTCTAACGATAGCCACGCTTGTCGAAGTGATCGGTATGAAGGTGGTAATGTTGACAATACTTTAGTCATAACTGCAGTGTCGCTCACAGTTTCGCCTGATTCTCGCAATTTTTTAGCTAAATTTTCCACTTTTGATACATGTTGTGCCATAGTATCACTTGTACAATAACTATATTGGTAAAATTGCTCGTGTACCAGCATCTTGTTAAATTCAGATTTGCGTTCATAAATCGCTTCCATTTTGTTCATAATTTCTTTTGCCGTTTCGCAGTTTTCTATTAACGAGATCTGATTAAGATCCATTGAAGAGGTTAGAATAAACATCGCCATGCCATCATTCTTATCCCATTCTTCTATTTTCTTAGGATCTTCAGGCTTTAAATCATTTATATTTAAGCTTTTCGCCCGTAAAGCGCACTTCACTTGAAATTTCCATTGTAGAAAATTACGTCCATCGAATTTTTCAACCTTCATCGAGTTAGCGACCTCCATTTTTAAAATTATCTTCGGCACATTTCTCGTGAAATTACCAGAAAAATACCTTTGCTCTTCACTGAATTTACGCAGTAGAATTAAAACGCGTTTATCCTGGGCCCATAACCTATTGGGGCAGGAGTTTAAATTAAAGTTCAGCGAGATTTCTAATATATTAATTTATTACGACGCACATAGAACAAACAATAACAAATGAAGAGAGAGAAAAATGGCGCCACCTAGTGGCCACGCGTGTAGTTAACTGTTTACAAAGTTGCCTACATATTAAACGTTTATAAAGATAGATTGAGATCTTTTATTATATTTTAATCCAATAAAAATAATCTACCCAAAGTACTAATTCTTATTCTATGTAGGTACTAATTCTATGCAGACGAAGTCGCAAGCAGTAACTACGAAAGCATCAAAAATTATTAGCTATTTCCATTTTAAACGACGTTCTTATCTGATTGAAAAGTGGTCGATAAATTATTATTCTCCAAGCCTTGAAGGTAATTGTAATTTGCACTGGAAGCACACTACACCTCAAAGTGGGTATTATTTACCTCTTGGGTACCCCCTTTCGGGATCCACTATAAATGCTTAGTAGGTGACCGGAATGTTTCGTTTACCCTTACGGTAATATGCGAAATGCCCGAGAGAAAATTTTGTTTTTAGATTAGTCTATTCGTAAGTCAAATAACGACACGAAAGGAAATCCAAGAGAATTAAAAATCAGCTCAGCACTGATTCTTTTCGATCTTTTAGCACATGCTGAGTCCTCTCCATTTGCCAAATTAAATTAATTATACCAATTAGGCAATAAAGTAACCTTTATAGGCCAGATTTTAAGATTTATAAATATCCTGGTCCACTCTTCTCGCTGACGCGGCCGACTTGACAGCGGACTGGCCACCAGGACTTTTCAATTTAGACTTGACAGAACGAGATTTCAGGACAATTGAAACCAGACAAGACGAATTGAGAATGGAGGCTTTTCTGTTACAATAAAAAGTATAAAGTAAAATTAAAATCCCATTTCGACCGAACTATTATAATTGTAATATATATATGTGTGTGGCAATAGAATATATTATAGTTATTCTATTATATAAATATGCAGGATAACTCGCACTAAGGGGTAAGAGTATCTGTCTGTGTAAGCGACGCATGTTCTTTCTACTGGTTTAAAAAAGTACATGCAACCTTGCTTTACCCTAGGCATATTTGTATGTCATACTCGATGTTGGTACTTTAACTTTTAATTAGGCACCTAATATTGGAATGAAACAACTATTAACGGATTTAACTCGCGTATTTTTATTTTATTTTATTAGCTGACGTTTCGGATTCTTTACAGTTTCCATAATCGTAGCACGACTGAGCTGACAATAGTCTAACGCTAAAGCTCAGCTCAGTTGTCAGCTCAGTCGTGCTACGATTATGGAAACTGTAAAGAATCCGAAACGTCAGCTAATAAAATAAAATAAAAATACGCGAGTTAAATCCGTTAATAGTTGTTTCATTCCAATGTGTAATAACCGCGAAGGCATCAGAAATTATTAGGCACCTAATAGTTAACTAGCTAGTTTAGATTTCAAAGCACAAGCTTTGCTTATAATAAACTTATACACAGTTCTTTTTTTCTCTTAAAAATCGATGTATCGCTCATTATTACTGCCATTACGATTTGACTAAGACGGGGAGGTAGAAGTACAAAGCTATGTTTTACCAGTGAAATGAACTAGAAAGTACTAGTAGTGTCAACGCATGCAATAATCATCTTACCCCAAGGGATCAACTTGTGCGGCTTTCCCCTAGTAATTATTTATAGTCATTGTTAACGATGCAAGTGTTCTGCTGTAATGGCGAACTATGAAAACACGTAAGTAAAATCAATGGAAATTTAAAACTACTTTTGTTAACGTAACACAAAAACTGCTAGAAAACACAATATAGGTACTTATATCCAAATGTCAATAATTTATACATATAAAAATAGAAGATTCAAAAAGTAATAAACAAAACATAGAAGCGGCCGTCTAACGGCCAGTCCACAGAGGCTGTCAAACAGCCAGTCGCCAACAGTCATTCTATAAAGTAACAGAATGTCGAGGCAAGTGTCTCAACTGCTGAAAAACATCTCATTTACCCGGGTATTTCGGTGCTCATTTTCAAGTTTTAATTAGGCTTTGGTCGACAAGTTTTTTGTTTGATCCGCTTGTGGCCGCCATATTGATTTTTGGACTTTATTTTTGTTTCAGGCTTGTGGAACTTAAACGAAGGTAATCCGTTTTTTGACGTGACAGAAAGAAATAGAGTTAAGTAATTTAGTTTAATTTAACATTCAGGGTGACATAACTCACATGAATGTTAATAATTACAGTGGTGTTTCATAAACTAATTTATATGCAAATAGACAGATTTGAGTTTGGTGGCGTTTTGGGAAATTAAAATGGACAAGACATGCCGCAAAGTGCTCATCTAAAAGTAGGTAACTTGAAATATTAATATGAAGATCATAATAAACATACCTAGGTACTTATTTTATGTTATGTTACTTGTAAGTACTATTATCTATTCTGTGGTTATGTCTTCACTCTTCAGGATATATTTTTAAGAGTTTTGTATAACTAGGTACTTAAGTACCTATCAAATGTTGCATGTGACTTTCATGATATAAAATTAATAAAAAATAGCTCAGTAAATTCCCAAAATTTCATGTAAAATTTATTTTTCAAACATAGTCTTATATTTGAAAAATAAATTTAATAGATTTTGGAATCTTGATCAGGTTGCTTTGACTATCATCCAATATAGTCGGCAATACGATACGTCTATTAATACATAGATATATATATATATATATATACATATATATATATATATATAATATATATTATGTTGGTAAATGTAATACGAAACGCCGCACGACCCTTTAGGTCAAGAAACGCCTTTTTTCTATAAAATTGGGTGAATTACGATGATCGTAAAAGTTGTTGTATGTCACGTATGTGGGTTATTGCTGAACTCTTGGGTTTGTTTACACATAAAAGAGCCAGCCCGGGTTTTACAATACGATAATACATACAAATTATTTTTATTTTTGTCCACGTTTTGGGAAACTATTTTAATGAAACATACCTACTCGTAATAGGGATGACGACTGGGTAAAAAACGCACTTTGACTTTAATCCGTCAGTTAGGTTATTAAAAAATATGGGACATGGTTTTTTTATTTCCTCAAACAAATAAGTGGTTCTTAATTCGATAGTGGGGGCTTGTGAAGTATAAATTGTGCTATACATGACGACACAGACCCCCACCCCCGAACTTTTGAAACGCTTATTTCAGACATTTAATTTAATCAAAAAAAAAATAAGTTAATACATTTGGTAACCTACCTACTTACAAAAAAAAAAGTCAATCGTCATGCTAAACGTAAAGTAAATTTTGAATACCTACCTAATTATTATTAATTACATTCATAACTTTCCGCTATTTTCTTGCGTTTCTTTCCGACAATGATGTTCCTAAAACCTAGTTGATTTAACTATTGTTCAGATAATCAGATTCCCCTTTTTCATATTTTTATTTTCGAAGGTGTTTTTAAAATTGCGAGTCAAATATTGCGGTTGTAATTAAAGCAGTTGAAACGACTCGGTCCAGGTGTATTTATTACTCGAGTCCACGTCGTGCTAACTCATTAACTTGCACTAATTGCAACCGTGGCCCTTTTTGAAGCCACTAAAACAGATTTTTAAGGCCTTTTTTATGATAATATATTTATAAGGCCTTTTTCTTGATGTATAATGTACGTATATCCTTATGGATATGAAGCCATTTCTTGATTGCGTAAATTAAATAGTAAACTAGCGGCTCGCACCGTAATAAGGCCTCTTTCTTAAGGTACATTACATAAAAATATAGGTACCTAAAGCCTAGGTATATCTTTACATAACTAGCGACGTACCTGGCACGCAAGGGTGGTTTTTTTTTAATATATTCTACAGCCGTTAATCTGGAACAATGCAGCATTCAGAGATTTTTTTTTTAATCTGGCCAGTTATTTTTGAGTTTTTTCGTTACATACATACCTATTATAATAATTCTTTCCTCTATATAAGACTATTTATTACAACAATGACCAAGATTATCTCTCCAAAATATACCACGCATTTACTGTTTTTGTACTCATGTATAAATACTCGATACGATACTTACCTTAATCGTTAACATCAACTGGAAATCATTTGCTAAATTAGCTTCTTAGTTAGGTACTTACCAACAAAATCATCTTTATTTTGTTATTAAACATTCTGCAAACAATATAGGAAGGATAACATGATATCCTTAATAAAAATATATCGATGCTCTGTAGGATCGCTAGTTTAATACCCGTACAATCCTATCCCAAATTTAATTCACAGCCGGCCGAAAACCCCGAATTTGTACAATTGCGTCTTTGTAGTTTAGTACCGGGACACTGTCCCGCCGAAATATGTTAATAGCTACATTATCGTAAAAGGTTTCCGAATTGTCCACATTATAAAATAAATTAACTTTGAGGCGAACTTCTGTCAATCTGATAGGATCAAAACTAATTTTACACCATAACTGTGAGAGGTGAATTTCACATGTCATTTGCTGCTTAATTAGTACAATTTTGAATTTGAAACAATGGCGTCATCTATGTCTCTTTCAGAATCGATAGTATGGACCTACTCTGCCAAGAGAAACGCAGAGCTCAGAAGACATGACCTAATCAAACATTACCCAATAATCACTATTATCTATTAAAAGAAACCGCATCAGAATCCGTTGCGTAGTTTTATAGATTTAAGCGTAGGTACATAGGGATATAGGGACAGAAAAAGCGACGTTGTTTTATACTATGTAGTAATTAGTACCTACCTAACTTAGGTATAAGTAGGTACATTATAAAATGTAAGAATTTAATCGCAGAACATTATTCATTGGAAGTAGAAAATAACCTTGTAACGGACTTAAAGCCATACATATTTGGTCAGAATAAAGCTATGCCAAAACTATCCGAAATAAATTCCATAGCAATTACACCGCTGCCAACATTAAGAACGCATTCGCAATGCAGTAGATCTTATCGAGATTTTATCTTGGCTAGACACAAAGCACAGACTATTTACCTGGGGGTTTACCACAGAGTGAGAAAGCAATCTGACTGTGGTTGTAGTGACGGGCTTTATGAGAGACCATAGACCATGAAATTGGTTAGTCGTATGAGGAACTGCCATCTGAAAAATATCCTTCGTTTGTCTATGACCAAATGTTTAGGTTTCTCTTAAGGTAAGTACCTATTGGGTTGTTGTCTGCGTAAAATAAATATTATTTTAATAGTCCGTCGGTTATTATCAAAGGAGACTCGTAATGTGGCAGATTGTGACGTCACGGGGAACTTTTACGGGCTATAATCATCATGAAATACATACCTAGTTGACAAAAGAAAAATCTTTTATAGTTTTTGATAACAACACTGATACATTCGAATTAAACAATTATACCGGATTTAACTCGTGTATTTTATTTTGTTTGCTGTCGTTTCGGAAACTTTACAGTTCTCATATTAGCCGTAGCCGACTGAGCTAATAGTAAACTAAAGTAAGCACTGTTAGACTTTGTTATTTTTTTTAGTATACATACTAACCCATTGTTCCACAGTTTTTAGATAATTAGTCAATAAAATCAGCTTATTATTTTAAACCTTTTTGGAGTCAATCCCGAGTCTTTCTAATTAGCCTTACTAATTAAGTAGACACATAACACTGGACTGAGCAAGTTTGCATGTTTATTTCTCTAGGGCAGCCCGTTTCGTTTCCCGTTACAGAAACTATTAGTCCTTATTTGCGTAACAATTAGACCGTATTTGCAAAACAATAGATTATAATAAATAATATATGGCTTGAATTATAATACGACCATATGATTAGTAGTCTTTGAATACTAAAACAAATGTAGCACTAAGTTACTGTAACTGTTGAGTTATAAATACTAACTGGAAAACTGAATCATGCGAGAAAACAAATATAAATTGAATAATTTATTTTTTTTATATCTTTGTCCATCAAGTAGAGTAACAAAAAATATTGGACACGTATTTTTTCTTTTTTCATCCGATCAAAAAATGATAAATACAAGCGCTTCTAAGGTTTGTTAGTGGGGGCCTATGACGTCACAGTATGGTATAAATTGTACTCCCGAACTTTAGAAGCGCTTATATAGGTATACGCGCTTCTAAAGTTCACGTGCAGCAAAAAAAATACCAAAAATTAAAAAAGTTATCGGTGGACTACACTGAACAATTACGGGTATGAAAAATAGTAGTTGGCCGATTCTCAGACCTACACGAGTGATTTGACAACAAACACGGCGAGATTTTTATATATTACGGTAGTCTGTGTATTCAGAAAGTGAATCCGTTCCATAAACATATTATGTATATAGAACGGGTTTTTATGGAACGGATTTTTAAGTGAGTCGACGTATGGATGTAACCCCGCCTTGTTCAAACACTGTCAGCGTTGTCAATGACTCGAGTTATGAAGCTAGTTCACTCTGTTTACTCATTATTTATTACATTTCAGTTCATTAGTCATTTGTCTAACCAGCTGAGCAATGTCCTCGGCAGCAATTATTCAACTATAACTACAGCGAAATGACCAAATAACTGACAGCTAGCTTGTTTTAAATTCGATATTGTAAAGCGCAGATGTGGGGTTTAGATTGAAACTAGTTTTGAAAATCATATCGATTATATTTACTCTTTATACTCTCTTGATTGGATAGTGCGTAAGTCAAGTTTTCGTCGCGCGGGAAAGCAGCTCTCAGTATCATATTTTGTGACGAGTGAGAATGCGTGATTCGTCGAAATTTTCGTGTAAGTATGTTTTTAAAAATTATTTTGGTCAATACAAATACAAACTACGAATGAATGAACCTACCAATTAAGTATATATATCGACTATCGACGCATTGTAAGAATCAAGTCGATGTCGATAATGTCGACTGGTGATTTCCGAACGGACAACCCTTGTCAAGTGACGTAACACCGACCACTTGGTTGGCGATTAGAATGATAGTTGAGATTTGATTGTCGACCAGTCGTTATGCACGCACCGCGCGTGTTCTGGTGGAACGTTTGTACGTGTATGCAAGGTGGTAAAGGGAGTCATTGGCCATATTGCATTGGGTTTTGTGCATTCGTCGCACCTTCTTCTCCTCGTTTGCCCGTAAGCACGTACGGTACTTATAACAATGAAGAAGAAGAGAAACCAGTTTCTCCAACATACAGATTTTATTAATCATGTCTTATCTGAAACCCAGTTTAAAATGTATAAGAAAACAACTGAACCTCTGAAGCCTCATCAAGCCTCGATGAAATAAAAAATACAACATTAATGCTAACATATCAGTTTGAACCAATAACTACAATGCCGCATCTATAGTTACTCTATCCAAGCAAAGTTAGTTTTTGTTAAACTAATTTCACGTCAACTGCTGTAATTAGTACAGCGTCAGGCGACACAATTAGTCTGTCTTTGTCTTCCAAATATAAACGCGGTTTAACGGATATTTATATTTAGCTGGGTTTTGGGAAATTTATAATTAGTCGGATAAAATTGTACTAAGCAGCCAGAAGGACCTGAATGTTTAATTCACTTTCAGTGTTAGACTGTAATAAATTATGCATGTGTAGATTTTGCGATTTGAAAGCTAATGTATTTCTTGGTAATGGATAGAAATGTTGGGCTAATTAGAATACTGGGCTAAATTTAAATCACATCTGGAATAATGTTTTTTTTTACACCTAAACCTCATCATTGTCCATGTTGGATTTACAAAAGGTGAATTTGCCTTGCGGTATTCTTTACCAGTCAACCTTAAACTTATATAGAAAAAGCAGCCGATCGCTAAAAACAAAAATAAATAAAGATAACCAAAATCACCAAATATGAAACACTGAAAAAGCTATAAATATATAGCTTTTGCAGTATTTCATATTTGGTGATAATAACCCATAATAATGGGTTTTAGTTAGTCAACGAAAAAAAAAATCTTAACCAAAATTTAATATCACAGTCACTGTACTATTTTTGTATCTACATGAAAAGAACAAAGTATTCCACATGTAGGTAACGATGGTCTATTTAAAAGCCAACATTAAAGTTGTTTGTGAAATCTAGTAACGATGTGTAAATGATCTTGCCTTTAATGTGGTGGCCGTACAACTATGTTTAAAGCTAAGCATAGATTATTAAAATAAACTAGACAGGCAGATAGGTAATCCTACCTAAATCACCACATAAATATTTTATAAATAAATTTATATTTTTAGACAATTCACACCAATTGATCTAGTCCCAAACTAAGCAAAGCATGTACTACGGGTACTAGACTAGATTTAAATATAAAATACATATATATAAGACATCGAAGACTCGGGTATAGATGCCAGTGCTCATCACATTGATATCTGCTCGTAGCAGTATTCGAACCCGCAACCTCCGGTTTCGTAATCAGGGCCTCTAACCACTAAACCAACAGTCCGTCATAACATAAAACAAAGTCGCTGTCGCTGTCTGTCCGTCCCTATGTACCTATGCTTAAATCTTTAAAGCTACAAAACGGAATTTTATGCAGTTTTTCTAATAGATAGAGTCATTCAAGAGGAAGGCTTATAGCAATACTAGCTTTGATTGGTTTCAGAACGTTTCTACGTTGACTTTGGGAAAAATGTCAGATTGAATCATTGTTTTCCCGCCGTTCTATCCAGTTGGTTGGTAAAAAAGAGGCGTAAACTTTGTAAGTTACAAAGTGTACTCAGTGTTTTTAAAAGATGTGAAAATTTAGGTGATGGTCAATTAAGAGTTTTAACTTTTACCTAAGTAGGTATATGAGAGAAGTGAGTTGGTGCAAAGAGAGTGTTTGTGCTATGAATCTGTATGCCGTGAGGGTGTAGTATAATATATACAACTTAGGTAAATCCGTTATAAGTACCTAGCTCATTCCTGTAATAATAGCATCAGAAATTAACAGTAATATTTTCAAGATTTTTTTATATTTATTCGTCATAGATGCTTTGCGCTTTTAGGTAAATATGAATACAATGAAAATACGACTTGTCGTGTGCTAACTTTGTCGAGTTTAATCACACACCAACCGTTCTTGTATTTTAATGTTGATATTAATGCATCGCTGTGGCGTAATAAAGGTATGCTTTGAAGTTTTCAGTCTATATATTTGAACAACAATATCGAGTAAGCTGTAAGTATATTAAATTTCTGAAGTTTATTAGAATAGAGATATTTTATTGAAAATCGATTTAGGAAACATTATAATTTGTTCATATTTTACTATGTTTTTAAATTTTGAATAAGTACATATTTAACAATAAAACATACTTACCTACTGAATAATTTACTGTGTCACTAGTAGGTACTTATACTATTTCTATATTCATATACCTATAACACACTAGGTTTTACATCTAACATCACTAAGTATATTATTTTCATTAAGGTAGGTCAGGCATATAAGGCCCAGCTGGTTACAAGGCCCAGAAGCCAAAACTCACATTTCCAAGAGTATAATTCGCTCGACACTTCACGCACACAAAGAAACAGTCGATACAAAGAGCTGGCAACATCGCTTGGATTCGCACGCGCCGCCATTTTGTCAGTACCGTGCAAACAGTCTTTGAGTGAGGTTGCGGCTGTGCTTGATGTAAATTTTACTATAAGAAAATTGCGTTTTCTCGAGGTTTTTGATTAGGCACTGTGTTATTTTTCAATTTGGATGTAAAAAGAGGTTACCTGGCTGTATGTAGAAAGGTAAGTTTTTAGTTTCATGTCTATTTTTATGTTTAATAATCGTCATTATTCTAGAATCTTCACTTTAGCTAATAAGGCCCACTGTTAGAGTAGGTAACAAGGCCCGGGCCCCGGGCCTTATTAAACGTATGAGATGTAATCGTAGACTTAAATTTGAAGTGCGTCAATAGATATAAAACAAATAAATAAAAAAAACACTAATAAATACTTAATTTTGATTATTTAACTAAATAAATTGTAATGTCTTTAGACTTTTTCTTTCCAGATTAAAAAGATGTCGTCACCACCTAAACCAGTAAAGAAAAAGCGGGCCCTATGGTCAGAGAAAAGTTTGGCCGCCGCAATGACTGCTGTGAGAACCGAAAGTCTTTCACAACGAGATGCAGCTGCTAAGTACAAAATACCACGCAGAACTCTCCGAAATCACTTATCAACTGGAAAATCCAATAAAACGTTGGGACGAGCACCAATCTTGTCAAAAACACAAGAACAAGATTTGGTGGAGAGAATAGTCAAATTTTTTGTTACAGTTACGTATGAGTGACGAATATCGTTATATTTATTAGAAATTAGTTTTTATATAAAGCCTTTAGTTCAAAAAGGCCCACAAAATTATGGTTGATTGAAAAATTATGAGCGATTCTTTTTTATTTTTGTTAAATATTTATGTTACCAGTGCTGTAACAAAAGAAGGTTTAATTTTATGTTAATTCTTACTATTTTAGAGGAAAATCGATTTTTTATATGTTTAGTATAATAAGGCCCAAAGGCAAATAAAAAAACAAATTATAAATATCCTCATGTTATGAAGGTACCAAATATTGTTTTCTGTGTAAGTGTGACGTTAAAAAGTTTAAAAACCTGTTATTTACGTTAATAGGATCAATTCTTTGGTGGGCTTTACTACCTACATAGTGTTTAATAAGGCCCAAAACAGTAGTTTTAAAAAACTTACAGTAACCTCAAATACACTAATATTTTCACTGTTATTTTGATTTATAAAGAAATTTAAATAAACGTGTCGTCTATATCGAATGAGTTTTACTTGTTATCCTTTTTATATTGACAGATATTTCGTTTTCAATAATGGTGGGCCTTATATACCTAATCTACCTTATAATTATTAAGCAAGCAAGAGACTAGGTACTATTTGTCAAGTTGTAATTTTCATTATATAATAATTACATTTTGACACAGACACAAAGATTTTTATATGTAATAGTTAAGTACTTACCTTCTTTTTAATCTCCTTTTACAAAATTATGAAACTAGTGACATTAGCACACGAATTGAAACATGCGCAAAAGGAAATGTTTCAAACAATTTTTTATAAAAACGTCAAGAAGTATCAAGATTTCATTAATGAAGTTCTGGTTAAAAATCAACATTATCAAGGTCTAAATTCTCGGAACGATACAGAATAGAAATAAACAGCGAGTCCACAAACAAAAGCAAACGCAAAATGCCAAACCATCACCAGTCAACCCTACATTCATCATTTACAGCAACTCATTACTGCTAAACGGGGCGGGCGTGCTCCCGTTGATTTGCATTTGACAAATTTTTATGTCAACCAAGCACTGAATTAATGGTTTGTCGGTCCCAAAATACAGAAGGTTGAGACGGGGTTGGTGACTGAAAAACGCGCGGCTTTTTTAGATCAATTCTGAGATCGTGGTGAAACAGGGTACCTACCTGAATATAGGGGACGGGTGCTCAAAGCGGGCACCTTAAGGGAAAGTTGAAAAATTTATGGTTTGTAACTTAGTAATATTATTAATTTCTTTACGACCAGGTGCATTATTTAATACTCTTCGATATCCGTATGTCCGTTTCCTCAAAAAAATAAAGACAAAATAATTATAAGCAATTTATGAAACCTCTACGTTTGCCCGCTTTGCCCTGGGGGGTGGCCTATAGCGGGCACGCGCTAAGGGCAAAACGGACATAGGCTATTATAAACCAAAACGATATATATATCGATTAAATTATCTATTTTAATCTCTCAGCAGTATTGTGAATTCAAAGCAACGATAGTGCTCGGCAGGCTTAGTCTTAATTTTTATTTTCTTTGGGTTAGGTTTAGTTTTCTTGTTTTTTTGGGTTATTAATAGTCAGCTCTTCGTTTTTATTTGTTTTAACAGCTTCAATCTAAAGAAAAAACAGCCAGTAAGTATTTTTTTTGTAAGTAGGTAAGTAATACTTACAAAAAAAATACATTGACTGTTTTTCATAGATCGGGCAGTGCCTGCATTGCCCTGACCACTTTGCCTTTCTTGACATTTAAAATATGCCAGCTAATCAAAATTATAAATGTTACCAAACGTGGAGGTTAAAGCAACAGTTTTGCGACCTGATAAGTAAGTAACAACTAACATGCTTTGTAATAGTATTGCAAGCTTAAAAAGTGAGAGAACACACGAAACATATGTTAAAATATTTTACAAAAAGCAGCTAAAAACATTTTTTTGGCGTAGCTTATAACAGCGTGCTCGCAGATGAGAAGGACGAATGACGCGAGTTGCGCGAGCGGCGCGGAATACTGTCGCAATTAACGAACATGTTCTTATTTAAAACGGCAATATTACGAGCAGTGCCCGCTTTGGGAACGGTGCCCGCTTTGAGCACCCGTCCCCTAAGGGTTATATAAACCCGCATGAAGAACTTATATTTAACCTTTTTTCATAAGGACCATGACATGTTATCAAGTATATAAATCACTTTAGCATTAGACTATTGTCAGCTCAGTCGTGCTACGACTATGGAAACTGTAAAGAATCCGAAACGTCAGCTAATAAAATAAAATAAAAATACGCGAGTTAAATCCGTTAATAGTTGTTTCATTCCAATGTGTAATAACCGCGAAGGCATCAGAAATTATTAAGTATTTTAATTTTAACTAATAATTAGATTCCATATCCAATATTGAACAATTATTTATACTATTATATTGATTTACTATTTCTTTTATCTCTTTCATTACTCGTACTTTAGTCGAAAAAAAATTTTTGATACAGATTACGTGCGCAATAGGTACCTTATTTGTAAATCTCGTACCTATTTCAGAATTGTAATAGTAAGTAATTATACCTATTTGATATTTAGTATTTACGAGTAAAACTATTAGCGGAAAGAGTGACACGCGCGTTTCTAAATGCAGAGTGATCAATCTTTAAAATACTTTATCTGGTCTCAAACACCCCCTCAGTATAATTGAGTGAAAAATATGCAATTTTCTTAGTTACATTGACGGCGATGCTTGTTGAAGGCCGATGATTAAAAAAAAAGTTTAGTAAACAGCTCCTTTTTACGTGCTTTATCTGCTATTTTCAAGTGTCATAATACACATGATTAAGGCAAGAAACAATTGATATTTGCGAGGTCATATCAGGTCATATCCTAACTGCACGGAATTTAAGTAATGTTAGAACATTATTAACTACAAATTAAGGTAAAAAAACATTTTTCGCCTACCAATTAGTCAGGGCGCAGGTGTTCCCTTAATCAAGTGCCGTGAGTAATAGTTGGCCCGTCGCCAGCCCCGGTTAACATTCAGCTGCAGTCCTCTGCAGTTTCCATGATTGCAGTCGAAAACGATTGCATTAAGTTGCATTTAGTGTTAATTATGGTTAAGTCGGATTAGTAGGCTAAGTTTGGTATTGTTAGAATTCTATTTGCTTAGCTATTTGGTGGCTGGATTGGATTTTTACGGCATAGGGAACTAAAGTAAAGTCAAAGAAAGAAGAAGAAAAGTAAAGTCGTGAGCATTTTAGAGTTTTGTATTAGGTATATAGGTAATAATAATATATTATGTAGGTATTATGAATATGCGTTTGTATAGATTTTAAAAAATATTGAATTTTGATAAGGTTTAATAAACAACATACGATGCCATTGCACCACGTTTAGGAACTTAAGGTGGAAACTGAGCATAATATGTACTTAGTAAAACAAATCAATTTTGCATGAAATAAATTAATAAATGTCTACAGTAGTGTTAGCTCCGAAAATCCAGCCTTTTTTATGCAATATTTGTCTTACTTGTTGCTGAGTACCTAGGTAAAGCATCACAATTATTATTACCTTTAGTTACCTACCTACTCTTTGTAAAGGATGTTTCCGAATAATAATCAATATAAATCCACTTGATATCTACACCATTTATAACTTGAATTTGGAACACTTACAAGATCGTAGTAACGCCCTCGAGATACAAGAATTCTCTTTCAAAATCTTCAATGCGATCTAATCCTTCTCAAGTGCCAAAATTCCTCACTAGATGGCGCTTAACCTCAAGTGTTTACCGGCTGGAGTTTGCACTTGAGTTCTTCAGTCTTAAAACGATCTTCGAGAGGTGCAGACGTATTTAACCGCGCGTAAGATCGTTTGAAGGTTTAGCTTTTGGTTAGTATTTTATTTTTGAATTAAAGGCGACAGTGGTATTATACGAGTATAATGTTTTTCAAAAGTAGGTACTTACTGTGCTTTAGGCTCTGACGATTTATTTCATAATGTTAAGAATTCTATTCCATTCATTTCAAATGATTCATTTTTGACACTTGCAATTTATTGAATGTTGATAAGTCTAAAAAAATTTCAATCAACGTATCAAAAAGCAAACTCGATGTGACGTGTGTCATAAAGTTGCGAGCAAAAAAATATCCAATGCAATCTCCATACACGTTTATGCGGCAATTTTTTCCATGAATTCTGTCTCTGGGGTAATAAAATTCCGCGCTCTCGGCTGTTTGAATTTTAATACACAATTTAATCAAGTTTAGGGCATTTTTATAACTGCAAGTTAACTTGAGAGGTCTCAAGCGGTTAATTGTCAGAAAAAATGCAGATCAGATAAACGGCTTTTTATAATATAACCATAGGTATTTTATTCATTTTTGAAATTTAGGATTGTTATAAGTAAAGATATTATTAGTTGAGTCGAGTCACATGGCAATTTACACGCTACATAAAAGATTATACATAAATATAACGAGGTCAAAGAATGATGGCTTCAATATTATTATATTGGTACGCAACCTGACTGTAGAAAAATATTCACACGTAGATTTAAATAATGAATCAACTAAACTATTTTACCATTTTAAACCACTTCATTATGACTGAATTAAATACTAAAATACTTTCACCAACATAAAACAATCATAAATATTTTACTACTACCCGAATAGAATCGATTTGTAAAACTTCCAGACCGTAATTCCAAGTCCACGGAATTGTCATGAGGTCCCTATATTGTCATATTGGAATTCGACTTTTATGTGACCCTTATTGCTGACGTGATAGGGATCAAACTTGTTTGCGAGGAAGGGATCTTGTGAAGGTTTAGAATGATCCATCAAATGTAAGGCCAGGCTAAATCTGCGACACAGATGGTCCTAATCGTTCGGCCCCACGTTGGGCGCCACTTTTTTACTTCAAAGCTCTAACACGGAACTAGAATGGAATTGTATTTCTATTTTGAATTCCTAGTTAAATTGAATTGAATTGTTTTGGAAATTTTATCTATCTACACCTACATCATATAATTATAGGTAGGTACTGACTTAAAATATAACACAATTTATCGTATTAAGCTATCTATTTGATGCTATTTGCGCTGCTCTACTTTATAATAAGTGAGGAATTGGGGACATTTTGCGTTGTAGGCAAGAAATTAACGAGGCGTTAAGACATTTCAGGATCCTTTGTCGTTGCGAAAATGTCATCAAAAATGAAATAATTTACCGGTGTGAAGTTAGCGGCCAAAATTGAAATGTCGCCACTACATTTTGCTGCTAACTTCCGCTGCTAACTTTTACAGATACCATTGGCTACTCAACATTAATATAAGTACTTAATACTTATCTATACTAAAATAAACATTTTCACCTTAATTATGTTTTAATGTTTAAATTTCCAAATGAGGTTATTATTCGAAGATAATCTGAAATATAAACAGTGACATTTTTTTTATATTCGTATTATGAGAAATTGTAAATATTATAAAATACGAATGACACGTAGTGTCTTACGGTGATATCTCATCTCTAAATGAGTCAAATAGTTTTTCGTAATGCACAGGAAGGTTTACCACAAATTTATTTAAAGCCATTGTTTTACCAGGTCACTGTCCCATCAATCGGCTACGACCACCTAGCGACTAGCGAATTCGAGGTTTCCTTTTCTACTATCGATATTATAATACCTAGAGACCTCGTAGGTACGGTAAAAGTATTACACTATCATAAAACACGTAACCTACTTTATGATAGTTGCTTCAAAGTTCTAGCCACTTTTCGCTACAAGCATATGAAAATAAACAGATGTACAGATCTTACTTTACAAATGTCGATAAAACGGAACGAACAAAAGTGCTCTAAAGCGCAAAGTCACAGACACTTAGCTATATGAGACATAACAGGTGCAGTACATAAAACGGTAACGGGCTATAGGGGAGGCCGATGCACGGGGGAAATGCAGGTAATGCACACAAATACAAAGGGGATGCCGAAATTTATAGGATCGTAAACATCCAAAGTAATCCCCTTAAATCGCTCAGTGCATCGAAGGGGGGGGCGTCTTACCTAATTATCGAATTGGGGAACGCTGGCATTTTTATAAATGTTTATGGCCAGCGATTTGAATAAGTGGAGTGCGAAGTTCTTTTACGTTTTTTGTAGCTTTCAAATTGTATTACAGTTTACTGTCGTATTTCGTTTAAACAGCTGGCCTAAAAGTTTGTCTTAGTTTATTAAAAATAGAGCGATAATTTTGAAAAAATAACAAGAGCGTGTGGAAATTAACCTTTATAAACATGTGGACGCTTCTTTCACTTTTATTGTCATAGACTCTTGGTAAAAATAAAATTTTCTTAACTTTATGTTTATCACAACAATTAGGTAAGTACATTGTATACTTACTAAGGCGCCAACTTGAGGCACAGAGGATCCCACAGTGCATTCGAAAGTACCCCATCAATAACATGCACTAACTTAGTAAATTCGTGGATACATTCGTTTATCACAATTACACCATGCGCCTTACATTGATAGATTTTAGATTTAAAAACCATACAAACCGTTTTAGCCTCCGTCGTCGCATCGTAACTTCAATCATGAAACTTGTCACAACCATTTCCATCCCGTAAAATCTTATTTCACATTTATAAATACTAACCTACTGAAATACTTACTCAAAAGAGCACAATGCCATTTCTAAAGAACCTGGAGTGTAAAACTGGAACGTGTGCCCAGCAGTGGGACTTCACGAACGGCCACCCTGGGGGAAATAGGAAGCTTGCTTGAACATTTCTTGGTTAATTGTTTATTGTTGGACAGGGGCCAGCAAGAACGTGTAACTCTGAAACTTGTAATGCTATGTATGGTACCTTCCAGGCACATAAGTTATATATAAGCAGAAAGGCCGTATATTAGGGAACAATCTTATACATCCTGTGCGGCTTAGAAACTTATGCTGCCCTGTCTGGGTTACCAAATGATAGAAATTGTAATCTATACTAATATTATAAAGCTGAAGAGTTTGTTTGTTTGAACGCGCTAATCTCAGGAACTACTGGTTCGAATTCAAAAATTCTTTTTTTTTTGGATAGACCATTTATCGAGGAAGGCTTTAGGCTATATAATACGCTGCGACCAATAGGAGCGAAGAAACAGTGGAAAATGTGTAAAAAACGGGGAAAAAATGAAGAATTACTATTCCACGAGGACGAAGTCGCGGGCACAGCTAGTTACAAAATATGTAGGTATGGTAGGTACCTTCCAGGTTACCTTTCAACTTATGTGAAGTTATATATAAGCAGAAAGGCCGTATAATAGGGAACAACCTTATACAGCCTTTATACGGCTTAGAAACTTATGCTGCTCTAGGATACTAAATGACAGAATTTGTAATCACAAAAGGTTTTAGGTCCAAAAACTAACGGGACACGTGTATGTGTGGGCGATCCCTATTAAACTTGACGAACGTAGATACTAAGTAAAGTATGATCCCTAGCACTCATGAGCCGATCCAATTTGGTTAAGCCTTTTATGTTGTCCATATTGTATTAAACGAAGTCTTAAACAATATTGAGAATCCTTAATCGCAGTAGGGTAGCTTTACATTAATAACCAATGAAATAATAATATATTATTTTACTTAGATACTTTACATTAATAACCAATCTAAATCAAGAGCATATCTATACTTCTATACTAATATTATAAAGCTGAAGAGTTTGTTTGTTTGTTTGTTTGTTTGAACGCGCTAATCTCAGGAACTACTGGTTCGAATTCAAAAATTATTTTTGTTGGATAGACCATTTATCGAGGAAGGCTTTAGGCTATAACATCACGCTGCGACCAATAGGAGCGAAGAAACAGTGGACAATGTGTAAAAAACGGGGAAAATATGAAGCCTTATGAAGAAGTGACAGTTAGAAGACTTTGACAGATCTTTGACGAAACAATCGGACGGGCAGGACGACGTCTGCCGGGGCCGCTAGTCAAAATATATATACTTAGTTACCTATTATTATGAAAACGTGTAAGTGCCTCTACGATTAGTTATTTTAGCACTCATATTCGCTTTCAATGTCATTATAATATAGATGCACCAATTTATTTCTGTATTAGATTTTGGCTGAAAATTCTAAAGGAAGAGGCACGAAAAACTATTTTCCCGAAACATGGAAAAAGATACAACAATGGAAGGCGAATAAAAGCAAGGTGAAAACATTTCTATCTGTGGCAATGCCTGCTGGACAATTCTCGTCACCAGGGAAGGTTTACATGTATAATTAAATATTTAGTTTTTATTACGTGGGTATCCGTTATACGATCTTTATATGGACTGGTTTTTCAAAAATCCTAAAAGCTTAGTGTTACTTTGACTGCTTAATTATATAATGTAAGTAAGTAGTTCAATTCGATTTAGGTCAACCTATATAATTTGAATTAAAATTTTTAGACTTATACATAAGTTTATGGATTGTAAACTAATCTGTATTTATGTATGTTTAATCCGTTGTCTAGTAGGTACCAATAGTAAAAGCTTTGCTTAGTTTGGGACTAGATGAAGTGGTGTGAATTGTATAAAGATATTTATTTATTTTATTTAAATAGGTAATATAAAACACCCTTTTTTTGGGAATTCATCTCCAAAGAGGGTTCATAAAATGTTTAATCTTTTAAACATATATAAGCGAAAGCTGACTGACTGATCTTTCAACGCTGGACCTAAACTATAAAGGTTAGAAACTTGAAATTTTACACAGTTTCCTCTTAACACTTAACAATTTTAGTAAAAACTCCAGTAAGTACCTAAGTAGGTAGGTATTGAGTAATATTTTAAAATAACATCATGAATCGGCATGTAACTCTACTTTAAAGAAGAGCGCATCGGATCGCAAGCACAGTCCAGTGAGCGTTGCAACCCGATTCCGAACACTTCCGACGAAATACGAAATTACCCGAGCCGAGATCATCCGATCAACGATTGGATTCGAACAAATTGTCCCGGAAATATATCACGTTATCAAGTTAAAATTTAGGATTTATTTAATTAACTAGCGGTCCCTGCAGACGTCATCCTGCCCGTTCGAAATTCAAATTAGGTAACTTTAGTTAGACAACGTTTGTATGGGAAAAGAAAAGGGCTGTTTTTAGGGTTTTCCCGGCAATTATTCGATTTTTTTCTCGCCGTAAGAACCATCCTTGGACTTCAACGAACATTTAAAAAAAAAAATGGGCAAAATTGGTCCAGGCGTTGTCGAGTTATGCGCTTACCAACACATTTAGCGATTCATTTTTATATATAAAGAAGATTTAAGTTAACATAATATTCTACCTTTATATTGTGTAGGTATTGGTTTGAATTCGATCCTAATGGTTTGTTCTAAACGCTTAATCGATATTTGGAATGAAACAACTATTAACGGATTTAACTCGCGTATTTTTATTTAATTTTATTTGCTGACGTTTCGGATTCTTTACAGTTTCCATAATCGTAGCACGACTGAGCTGACAATAGTCTAACGCTAAAGTCAAAGCTAACGCTAAAGCAAATAAAATAAAATAAAAATACGCGAGTTAAATCCGTTAATAGTTGTTTCATTCCAATGTGTAATAGGTAACCGCGAAGGCATCAGAAATTATTATGCTTAATCGGTAAGTTTTACGTCAAATAAAGTCTTTAAATCGAGTCAATTAATGGGTCTCAGGACAATAGAGGACAAATAAAATGCTAAAGGGATCTTTTGGTCGTGTAGAAGCGACCGAAATTGGTTGGTCGGTTTTAATCCAAGTTTGCTACGCTACACAATCAGGCAGCTGGTATTTTGTATAATATCTATGTACTTACTTATATAATGTAGGTGTACTTAACTATTTATAATATTAAAACCTAAAAACTATACCTACCTATAAAGCTATTTAAGAATCAGTAGGGCTCTTCTTTTTTTTGCAATTGTTTTGGATCCTGTTATTTATTAGGTGGTGGCAAGAATTACCTAAATGACCTATAATCGTTCCACAAAAAGTAGATTAGTCAAAATGCTATGTAATTATAATATGTATTAGGATTTTAGCGAATGCCTGTAAAGGTTTACTATTCCTGTAAGGATAAGTTCTTTCTAAGGGCTATTCTGACCTCTACCCTTTTGTTATATAGCTAGGTACCTAAGTATTTTGGCATGTTTTGTTAGCGATATTATAAATAGTTTCTTTTGAATAATCCTTTCATAGGTCGAGGTTGCCGAACCGTTAAGTAATTTTTCACGTCAAATTTTTTGTGATTGAATTTTGATGTTGAAATATTGGGAATCTTATGTCTCGTATGTTCTATGTTTTGAGTTGTAATTTTTTTGTACATTAAGTACCTTACAATTGACGACTTTTAGGCTGCACTATATCTATTTATATCTCTATATCTCCGACAAGTCTCGAGTCGACAACAGTCTCAAGATATAGTCCATGTCCAAATCTGCGAAACTAACTAAAAATTTATAAAATTTGAGTTTTCGCGGCTGTAGTTAAAATGAACAATGTCAAGTTTTTATTTGCTTTCCTAAATTAAATTAAATTTTGCTACTTGTCAGTTACACAGCATTAGCAATTGTTGATTAAGTACGGTATACACAAGTGCTGCCTTTAAAAATGGTAAGAAAAATAAAAAAATTAGTAAGTACCTAAGTATTGTCGTAGGTATCATCATGGATATTATGTCAAATATCACAGTGGAATGAAACAACTATTAACGGATTTAACTCGCGTTTTTTTTTTTTATTTGCTGACGTTTTGGATTCTTTACAGTTTCCATAGTCGTAGCACGACCGAGCTGACAATAGTCTAACGCTAAATATCACTGTGTTCTATGACTCAAAAACTTCCTACCTCGGTACTTGAAACAGATCATAGAATTCATAAACGAGATCTGTCTATTAATAATATAATAAAAATAAATAGTCTGTGCCTTAGTTTAGGAAGCTATGTAGACTTCTAAGCCAACGCTAAGTACTTTACTCATTTCCGGCAAGAAAATAGAATGAAAAGAGTTCTTAGGAATCAATAGTCGAAACGTGTTTGGACTGTACACGGGGTATACTCGGATGTTGACTAGGGATGCAAACGATACATCGATGATTTAAAACATCGATGTATCGTTCATAAACATCGATGTTAAAACATCGATGTTGAACTACAAGAAAACATCGATACATCGTTCATCAACAACGATGTTTTATGAACGATGTTTGATTGCAGCGCCTTCTATTCGTATTGTACGTAACTATCATTGCGTGTGTGTGTGTGCCGCGCGTGTGGTGTGATACGTGTCACGTGACCACGTTCGGCCAGTCCGCCTCTGCACTGACGCCATTCTTCTTTTGATTTGTCTCTCACGCCACCGTTAATGACCGTTACCACTTGCCGGGAAAACAAAATCCGAAGCCTAATACGTTATAGATTTATCATTTAAAGTAACTAATTGTTTGACATTATCAGTAATTATGATATTTTTATAAGGAAAATCCTTTTCTTTGTAATTAAAGCAAACATCGAAAAAACATCGATGTATCGTTCTTAAACGTCGATGTTTTCAACATCGATGTATCGTTCTTAAACGTCGATGTTTTCAACATCGATGTTGGACTTTAAAAAACATCGATGTTTCAGTATCGATGTTTTTTATGAACGATGTTGCATCCCTAATGTTGACTGTATTGCACTGTACTTCAGATCAAGATTTAAAAAAAAACTGTTTAGACGCAATGAGATAACATACCTACAGCAAGAATTCACGTTCGGTTTTATCTTAGCGGTTAAATTATGGAATACGATTGGTTTAAAAACTATCAATTGGTTTACTTCAAAACGTCATTTATACCTATAGGTACCGTTCGATTGTTTTCGAACCAATTGAATTTCGATATTGAAAAACTGGGAATGAAAAGAATGTCATAAGTTTTATAAATTTCATATCAAATCGGGTTTTCATACCAAACGGTGAATATTTCAGGAATATTGGAAGAACAATTAGAACCATCAGTCACTATCCATTGCAGGTGTTCCATTTTTTTACTGTGCATCAAAGCCAAGAAATATTTTTACACTGAACAGTACCTAACCAATTGTATATAAGAAGTTCTTTATTATTAGGTAGTTACTATCATGCTGTACCTACTTATTATATGTTTATAATCAGAAGATTTAGAATCATAAGATGACAAAGGTCAAGTGTAGGTAATTAATGACTGAAATCGGCCTTTAAAAACAGACAAATTCAGAACTTAAACTACAATTGCTTAAATAAAAAAGTCTACTTACTAATTAGATTAGTCTCGTAGGTATCTTATTTAGCACTCAATTAGGTAAATTTTAGTAGGTATAAAACAGTGAATAGATATAATATATCTATTCACTGTTATATATATAGTACAGATCTATATTATAGGTCTGTACTATACCTATAGGTAGTTAAAAAAGAACATTTTAGAATCCTATTTAATAATTCAAATATCGTGGGCACCTTGACAATCAAAACGAATCCGTCTTAATATTTTCTTTCCATGAATAGCACCTGTGGAATTACTGAAATAAAACAAAAACAAAATAAACCTTATCGTAAGCTAAGAAAGCATAAACTTGCATTTCACGTCTTAACAAACTACATATGTTCAATTTGAATCCAAGTACGTAAGTATTAAGATTCAAAATGGCGTGTGTATTCTGCTTAATAGTTTTCGTTTGATCAGAGGTTTGATCTGTTTTCCTTTGCGGATGAATTTATAGGATCCAACTAGAGAACAAAGGACTCTCTACTTAGCTATGATGTCTTTGTTTTATCTTAATGCTTGACGTGGCTGTGTCTATGATATCATAGCATAGCTAAAGCTTTTTTTAATCTGTAAGTACCTAAATAATATATTTCTGGCTGATTGGAACAACTCTAAGACTGTTTCCATCTTAAAGTTACCACAACATTTTGCTTTGTCTATGCTCAGTGCTTTTGTAAAAAAAAATATATTGCTTAAGTGTAGATGCATGTAGAAACAAAGATATTTAAAAAACAAACCTATTAAACGCAGGTAATATAAATTTACGGTCATAAAAGCTGCAATGAGCGGATCGGACGGATTGATATGAATATCATCTGAATTTACGGTTATTGACGACCTCTGACCAGACCAGTGTTGCCATCGTAAATTGAATTTTAATGGCACTTTAATAGTTAAGGCTGGTTTACATTCTTGATGTAGGTTTGAATAAAAATCGTAAATATTTAAAAAGGTAAGTTTTAAATACTTAGGTAAGTACTAGGTAGGTACTACTCATATTATCTTATAAGTAAGTAAGTAGATAAGTTAAGTAAAAATAGTTTTTTCTTCCAAGTTTCTAATACTTACCTAAATAATATTATATTTTACTATAGGTACGACGAATAATGTGCTAGGTATACAAAAAAGGTATACAGAAAAGCTCATTTTTTTAATTTTGTGCAAAAAATGTCTAAAATTTACACATTCGAGAGATGGCGCTGACAATCCTCTTTGGCATATAAATGTTGCGACTCGTTCTGATGGTCAATATTATAAACTAAATCTTATAGTAAGTTACATAGGAAGCTATTTTTAATTCAAAAAAGTACTTAAGTAAGGTACTTACTTTTTGATTTTTAAATTATCCAACTTAAAAATAATAAACAATGAATATTTTCTGTTACATCTGTACAATGAAATAATGTGATTAAGTAAGTACCTAGGTATTTCGGGACAAATTTTAATGAGAATAAAATACATAACAAAAAATGAAACCTTAAGTTTCTTTAGAGTTGTGATGTTAATGGTCGCGCTAGATGGCGCTGTCAGTCTAGTTTTTTCTGTAAATAATGTATTTTTATTTACAAAATTCTGGTTACAGTGGACTTTTACGAGTGTCTTCGCAGTTGTGTAATAAATCTGTACTAAAGTATGATTACATATTCATGTACAATGCACTACATTGCATCTGCACTGGACATAGGTATTTTATAATGTAACCTACATTGTACGTACCTAGGTACTTAACAAGTAGGGGTAGACTTGCATTACAAATGGCATTCTAGAGATTTGAGACTTCGTATGTCATAACAGGTAAAATAATAATATTAAGAAGAATGAGGTACACCTGAAACTACAACAATGAATACGATAGGTACCTGATAAATCTCCTAAGTAACTTAGTACCTAGGTACTTGTGTTAACACGATTATGTTGACCGATAAAAGGGGACCGATGGTTCTTGTGATTACTTGTGAATAGGTCCGATTCGTGAAATTTATGTAGGTATCTACATGTCTGTCCGTCGAACAGATAACTCTGGATATTGCTAAGGACAAGGCTTTAACAGTAAAAATAAATTATTTAATATTTCAGTTAATTATCCTAAAAAAAAAAATTAGTTGCAACATCGCTTGACAATATTTGTACATTAATTACCTACTAATACCTTCAATAGTAAAACCTCTGCCACTACTTAATAGACCTTAATTAGCACGATATGGTCTTAAAATCTTCATTAATGATATCATTTCTCAAACAAAATTGTATTTAGAGTAATTTTTAAAGGCCATTGTTCCCGCAACTTGAGCCAAACGACCCTTAATACACACTGGCCACAAACAATGTCCAAACCAGATTCGCTGTGGACATATTCATAATTTACTACTGGCGTGTGTGGAATCACCTCTTGTGCTGCTTGTACTGTAATTATGGTCGCCATTGTTTGAAGTGGGAATTGGTGTGGAATAGTAGGTTTATTTATTTACTAGCTTTGACTTGCGGGCTTACCAGGAGCGTAGCTAGGATTTTGTTAAGGATGGGCAGGTGTACACAAACTGAGAATATATCTAGGGTAAGTTTCGACACTCGCAAGGGAATCATAACCTACAGGGAACATCTAGCTAAGTACCTCGCTATGCCCTTTGGGCTTACACGTATATTTGAAACAAAATATGTACCTACCTTACACCTTTATGAAATATACCTACCTACACTTGCTGTCAAAATCGCGCTCTTGTCTGCCTGTTCATTCCATTCTTCCTTAACAATCGAGGCATCAGTGTTTAATTTGGTTTTCACTGATAAAAAAATCCTCGTGGAAGGTACTTATATACCTAAATAAATATACACAGACCTATAGTCGTAGTATAGTCTAGTAGTCAGTAGTCCTAATTTAATAATATACTTAAGTAGATAATTAATTAATGTTTAAGAATTAGTACCTAATAATTTTATGATTGTACATTAAGAAGCTGTACCCAAATAATTTGTTGTGCCCAACAGGGTCTATAAGTATATAGTAATACTATTTGTAAAACTATTATTTATAGAATGCAAATAAAGTATTGAGTATTGATATTTTTTTAATTTTTGATTTTTTTTACCTACACTATTCAGCATAATAAACATACAATCCCAAATTTTCACTGTTCTATCATAAACCCTTATTTTTTGATACAAAAGCTCTGAAATCGCGGTACGAAGTCCGATGGATCAGCAAGTAGTTACATAAAGCAGTTCCAATATTTATTAGTGAAAATTTATCGCTAGTGTCCAGTAATGTCTTTACGGTGTAAATTATTGATGTGGCAATAATTTCAGTAATATTTCAAATAAATTCCTCATTGGAAACTACTGAATTATTGATAAACGTATTCGTTTAAGCTCGTCGCATGCAAACGTGCATATATTTAAATTTTATTCTGACCAGAAATAATTTCCTTTTGTATTTTAAAACCATTTATTGAGCGTGTGATATTAAATAATGAGACTTTTATTTATGAGAATGCATATTTTAAGGATTTTAAGCAAGTTAAACTTTTAAACATTGATTAATTTCCTGTGTAAGTAGATACATAATTTACTTATTCAGTTATTTTTCAGTAAGTACCTATCTACTTTATCAATTATAATATAGAATTACACGTTAGGTACTGGGGAAGTGTGACTAGAGTACCCATAAATTAAAAGGTACTTACTAAAGAAAAAATATTACTTATTTACTTAGGTACCTACTAAAATATATACTTGTAAGTTTGTAAACTTACGAACTACGTTTATAGGAATATCTTCTAAGTTAATATATCTCACAAAGATATTATGTTTCATAGATGTTAGTACCTAATTATTAAAATATTTCAATATCCTAAAATTGTATTATTGAGAATACCGCCATCTCTTCATCGTCGTATGAACCACTAACTTGAACTGTTTAAATATTGGTTACGAATGCTTTATTAACAGATGTCGCTGTAAGTACGTCAGCATGACAAATAATAACTTATTTTTATTAGAAATAAAAGTGCTAAATATAATTGAATTTAAATATCCAACCCTTTAGATAATATTAATCTGAGTTTTATTATAGCATTGTCCCGTTTAGTATTTTGTATCTTTTACTGGCAACATTATACATAGCTTATAAAAAAAGTTATACACAAACATGGTTGTTGGTCTGTGAACATGGTGGATCAGCTGTTTTTATATTTCTCGGTCCACATTTTGTTATTTTAAACGGCGTATTGTTATGGTGCCATAGCCATGTGTGAATTAAAATGGGCTCCATTGCATCGGTGCTGCAATGGCATTGTCAAACGTGCGGCCAGATCAATCCAACAGAGAGTGTAAAGTGTATAAAATGTGCGACCAAGCGATTATCGAGTCATGACACTGAACTCTCCAAAAGGAATTGTACGAGAGATTCGCCTTCAGACCTTACTATACGAACTGAAAAGAGCGAAGGTACTACTCCAGGATCAGAAGCCATCAATATCCCATCGGCTGCGAAGTTCAATAGGTAAGTCTTTTTGTTTATATATCGGTCCATAGATTTCCATTGTGGGGGTTGTCACTACGATATCGATTTTTCTTGACCCTTATTTTAAGGTTATATTTCTATTGTATTTCACTAGTACGATGTTAAATGTGAAGTTCATTAGCTTAATTATTGAATGACTAAGCTATTCGTGTCGATGTATGTCATGTTTTCTGTGAAAAAGTAGCTTTTTTACGAACGTATTACGATGATTGATATGTGGTTGATCATATCTTTCTATTGTTGTAATTTATACTTAACTAGTGGTGACTAAAAATAAATGGTAGGTAATAAAGAACTTTCAACTGTGTATATTATTCTGGTCAGTATTGGTGAATTACCACTGTGTTCTTGTACTTTGTGAGCCATATATGAACAAAGGTCCCTGTATCAGTTTACAAAAGATTTTATATAAGTATAAGGTAGGTACTCTGAACCATTGATTGTGAAGAAGTGGTACTGTAAAAATGTTGGTTAACAAATTCAAAATATGTAATATAATATATGACTTAATTGCCAAGCGAATTTATAAACAATATCCCTGTTCAAATTTTTACCATAGTAGTACCATATTTTGACATAGTTTTTTTTTAATTTGAAAGCATGGTAATTTTTATGTATATATTTTTATCATTAGACCTTTCTTTTGTGTTGTGATAACTAGATACTCACGAAAGCCTCTAGATGTCGTTTTTTTTTATTTAACCACACTGCCTTCTTAGGGAGTTCTTTAAATAGATTGTTTGTTGTCTATGGTTACTGATCTTCATAATATTTTAGTTAACAGTTCTATGCTTTATCTAAAAACTTCAGAAAGTGATAGGTACTCATAATATACCCTTTCTAACAAAACCCCATAATTTAAAATTAAAGCTTTTTTAACTTTCAATATGACATCTATTGGAATGGGATTTACTCATGGATGTTGGTCTATTTTCTTCCATTCATGGATTTTTTTTTAAACAATAGATGATGAGATTTCACACAATATTATATTGTACATGGTTATCACTTGCATTGTATAGCACGCAACTATCTACAATCGTTTATTTCCAACCACAATCTTAGTGTTACATGTATATAATACTAAAAAATGGACCCAGATAGGGTGTAGCAACTTATATCTAATATCTAACTATAAAATATTCTTAAACATTATAATATTAAAACTCGAACAAAAACAAATTGAGTTATATATATATAATCCATCTAGAATTGTACTGTAATATGCAACTATCTATTAGCCAGAATTATTCAAACCTATATAATACATGAAACAAAGACAAATATACTTACCGCCAAAAATTTAAGTAGAGGAAAATAGTAATAAAATAAAATACATGTTTATCATACAAATATCTTCCTTGCCAAAAATCCAACCCATATCGAGACAGTATACAAACAAGACCAGCTACTCCGTTTTACTTAAAAATTGGTTCCATAAATTTAGACATACTTATTACTTACTCATGATATACAACAGTCAAATGAATCATCATGCTATTTATCAAATGTTAGAATGCATAGGCCTATATTTGATAGGTACACTTATGGGGCTATTCCTCAAAATGGAGTGCCAAACCTGGTAGAACTAGGCTTATGTACATACATGCACATTTACTTGTCTTATTATAAATGGTCACTGATGACATTGTTCTTACAGCGGATGGTCGTGCGTGGGTTCGGCGCCGGACGCGTCGCGCGCGTGGCGCTGCGCATGCGGCCTACGGAACGTGTCTGCCGCCTGGCGCTGCGCCGCCTGCGACGCGTTAGCGCCGCACGCGCCTGTTTACAGGTAAAAAACAGAGATGTAAAAAAAAATATTCACCATCGCACATGTGATCTTTATCTGGATAGTTAACACCTCTCTCGTTCATCAAGAAATATGACAGTGACAGATACTCTCTCGCGCGATAAAAACCTTTATGTTACCAGGGTTTTTGTCGAGGTCAACTCCCCTAGACCATACAGAGACTTATGATAAAACTCACAGAGTATGCTTAAAACAATCACTTCAGTTATGGGGTGAATAGAATCATGATAAGATTTTAATAATTACAATCAAAATTAGCTACTACATATAATATATATATTCAACTATGGAGTAATTATAAAATATTGATTCTAAAAAACGAATTGTAATGATAATTTCTAATGCCTTCGCAGTTCGCAGTACAGTGTTGGTACCAACTTAATTCAACCGTATTGTACTGACACAGTAAATACTTGTATCATATTAAGTTGTGTTGATTGTATTATTTGTTTATTTCAATACTAATCAAAAATTAATTACTAGGATTAATTCAAATACCTATGAGAAAAAATATTGTATTTTAAAGAAAGTAGAGTTGAAGTATAGGTTGCATGATTAGGTCAATTCGTGTGAGCTTATGCTCATTAATGTTATTAAGGCCATCTATTAATTAGAGCACGACATTAATACAAACATACAACATACGACTAAATGCTTCTTAAATCATTATTACTCGCCTTGCGTCTCGCTGGCAATGTCTGTGAACTTTTTATGATTATAAAAATGGAAAGAGTAAATTTATCGTGAGCAATTATCTTTGTGTTGAGACGTACACAACTCGCCGAAGTCTTTGTAATCTAGATGAATCTTCGTATCACACGTACTAGGTACTTACCTAAAATATTAATAGAGGAATGACGTCTGACATTATGCAAATCAAACATAGTCTTTTATGATGCAAATCAGAATTAGTCCGCTCTGACTTCACACTCAACGTACAATGTAAAGCCCAATATTTCGACGTGTAAGAGACTGACGAATGGTCATGTCAAATTTGTTTTTTTAATTTATTTTCATTGATTTCAGGCTGTCTGATGACGAGGACCAAGCTTCAGGGATGACGGATAAAGATAAATCGGCCCACGGTAAAGAATATTTTAACACTATCTAGCGTACAACAATCAGTAAAAAGTCTAGGTTGCTCATATAGGTATACTCCTCTAGTAATTTTCATAGTTATAATGTTCAATTTTAATTTTTGATATATATTTTTTCATGTCATTACTTATATATCTAATGAGAATGACTATCATTCCGTTAATAACATTTTAAGTAGGTACTTTAATTTGTCCACAGATCACACTATGATAAGGTCTAACACCCTCGCAGTACCGTCATATAAACCCTCGTCGCACTACGACGGGCGTCGCTTGAATCTCGACTTGCAATCTCTCCGTCTCTCCCCCACCCAGCTCACCGACCAAACCCACGGAGTAACTCGATCTCTTTCCCACGGATCTGTCATCAACTCACAACCTAAATGGTGGAAGGTTGACGAGACCAGAGGCACGATCAATCGGCCGACAAGTTTAATGGTCTCAGAGCGATTCGGTTATACCGCTCAACATAATCCAAGAGAATCATTCTTGAGAAGTTTGCACACGGTCACTAGGAAACCGAAGAAGTGTGAAAGCAAATCCAATTGGGAATTGAACTACGTCAAAGACTATCAAAAGGAACAGAGCAGGGCTTTGCATTTGAAAAAGTGGGCTTGCGGTAAATGTACCTTAGAAAATTCGGGTATAAGAACGCACTGCGAAGCTTGCCTTTCGCCTAGAATATTACCTCTATCGCGTATTTCGAATACTAGGGGATTGAGCGTTACTACTCTAGGAAGACATGAGACTTTAAGCGGAAGAGATGGTGCCACATCTCTACGTACATCTGGAGGTGTTATGATCACGGTGCCAGACTGGCCTCAGACTGGCGTGACTACACTAGGCTCCTCTTTCCGAAGATCGATAAGCGCTCAAAACTCTCCTGAAATTCGTCCCACATACAGAAGGTCCTTCTCCGAACAAACTAACGCGGACTCCCGACCACTCGGGAAGATAATATCTAGCAGAAGAAGTTTGAACGACTATCAGAAATCTTTGGCTAGTTACTGTGGCAGCTTACCCAAAAAACCTGACGATAAGGACAAGAAAATTGAAGAAAATTCGGAATTGATTGACAAAGAATGCAGTTGGGACACTAACGCAGAAGGAGTTATCTACGCCCTGCCTAACAAAGGGAAATATAAAGATCTCAATTTGCAATTACAAGTGAATAACAACGGTACTAGGTATTCGTACGTGTCGGTGCAAGACACGACGACAGTCATGAGTAATTCACAGAACGAAGCGTTGTATTCAAATGACGTCGTGGACGGTGATTCGGAGTACGCTAGGATTGATGAGTTATTGGGGGCTGAGAATTGTGTGTCGCCTAGTGAGGGTGCGAGTAATATAAGGACTTCGCATATAGGTGCCGTTGGTCAGGGCAAAGTGTTTAATATGCTGCCGTCTGTAGGCAAAGTGTCTCAGCCTAGGGAAACGCCGAAAGTGCCTTCTTCGCAACAGCAGGCATCGTAAGTATAAAAATATGTTTGATATTAATTGAATACTTTTGTACTGGGACAAATTTAAGTCCGCTTCTTAATAAATAAAACGTCAACTATATAAGTACCTATAAAGGATTACAATCATCTTTACATGATCATTTTGAAATTTGTAGAATTGTGAAATTGGGATCTCCGCAAATGTTTTACCATATCGCACCCCTAGATCTAAAGGGAGCTAACTCAAAAAAAGTAACTTTTTCGGGAGAGGCGAAATTGTTGTAAGGAATCGGATCCTTTTTTTAAGCGTGTGTTTAATTAAAATCTTCAGATTTTTGAGTTAGCTCCCTTTAGATCTAGGTGTGCGATATATTCGTTGAATATTGTTTGATTTAACTGATAAACTAAAAAATAGTGACCAATCATTAAACTACTTATTAATATGATTTCATGTTCATTCCAGCCGCGAGAGTCGTATGTGGCAATGCTCTGAATGCTGGTTCGCTTATAACGCGTGGTGGGCGCGGTCGTGTGACGTGTGCCGCGCGAGACGAGTGCCGCACGCCGCCGTCACTCTGGCCACTAACAATGCTAATAGTAACAGGTGATTATGCTTAATTAAACCCACACTGCTTATACAAAACTGGTGGCGCTGCTAGACTAATTAAAATGCTAATAGAAGCTGGTGGCGATGCTTGGCTGAGACCACAATGCTAACAGATACTGGTGCTGTTCATAGACAAAGTCGCCAATGCTAACAATAGCTGGTGGTTATGTTAGATTGAATCAACAACTCTAATAGTAACTGGTAACAATACTAAATGAAGCAAACAATGCTAACAGAAACTGGTGGTGATGATGATGTTACGACTAATTTAATTACCTGCGTAATAAATATTTCCGTGGATAATTTGTTAACATTAGCAGTGATACAATCTCCAAAGGTATTTCTTTTGTTAAAACCTGCTGCTATACTGTTCATGTATTCATACGTAAATCTTATATACCTAATAATAAAAATTATATTTTTTGAAGTTCCAGGGCATCAAACTCCAATCAGCCTGAAGCTAGCGGCAGTAAAGCAGAGTCGAATCGCAACGAGCCTCCTAAAAAGCTGACCGTTCCTATTGCTTCACTCGACCATGATCTAAATAGTGATGAACTTTTATTTGCTGTTGGTAAGTTGACATTTTTCATTAAAATCACCGATTCTACCAAATAAGTTTATCTATTTGTTACACAAGTTTTTTTGCACTGAAAGATTTTTTATATAGTCATTCAGTAGGGAAGTAATCTTATAGTTTCCGTTTTATCTAAACTGCTAACAAATCTTTGTTATATAGTTTGGGTTGTTGCCCACCAACATCCGTCAGGTGACTGTATATAACTCTGTTTTGGCATGACTTATCTCTGACGTAGCTTAGATATCCAAAAATAACAATCCCAAAACAGCATATACGACACTTCAGATTCTTTATAGTAGGAAGGATTCGATCATGTCACAATAACTCTTTGTGAAATCTGTTTATCAAAATTAAACCTTATTGCCAAGTCATTGAGTCTAATACTTACTGGTAATTGATATATTTTTCATCTGTTATCAGACCCTGCTCCCCCGCCAGTGAACACGGCGACCTGGTCTTGCGCCAGATGCACCTTGTTAAACGACGCTACCGCTACCGCCTGCGCTGCCTGTGCTGGAGGGAAACCTCCGCCTGCGCCACAGCACTGGTAAGATTGTTCAAGTGATTTTCAACCAACGGTTTCAATAAATAAGACACATAATCGTGCGGTTCCGAAGATACATGCTTAGAACGGAAAAACGCTAAAGCAAAAAAAAAATAGTGATGGACCTGTGACGTAATTTTTTACATACGTCGTTTAAGAATAAGTAAGTCCAACTAATATCTGTTTAACCTTTTCGCCGCCACGCAACAATACAAAACGCTGAGCCTGTGACGCCAGAACAAAAACAAGCATTCGAGATCGAGAAACCATAGTGACTTGGAAATGGTGTATCGATATTTAAATAATTCCTCGATAATTATATCCAAAAAGTCGAAGAAATGTCAAAAGAATAATACAATAATGTTGTTACAACATGTTCATTGATTATTAACCTTATAAAACAACATTATATAATGAAAAGATCAAAATATTTGCATTATTTACAGTACAGTTTAGTGACGGAAGTCACCACACTACTCACGCGATGACGTCACGCGTTGTCGGCACCGGCCGACCCGGGCTTTTAGGTATTGCAAATTGCTTTGAGTCTAGAGATGTGAAACTGTTGTAGGTATGTGTTAACTGCATTTATCGACATTTTGGCAGGGAGTCGAAAGAAAAAATCCTACACATTCTTTAGCAACAATCCAATAATAAAATGCAGTACCTAGGTACCTAGATTTCTTACAAACAAAGTTTTTAAATAAATTCCGATAATTGTTTAGGAAGTACAAATAGCATATAGTCGGCATTTTCCAGGAATTCGTTTGAAATACCGCCTGCACGTGCGGTATGCTTTACATATTTACTAAGAATTCCTCACAAAAATTAAGCCTATTGTTATTGCTAATGAGTGTTTCAGGTAGAAAGAAACATTAATAAAAGGGTCATTTCTTTACCTGTATGTGGTCGTTTTCTGTTTAACAAAAATCCTATTTGGTTGCCTATGCTTTAGATAAAGTAACATAGGTTTGTAAATATTCAATGTAGGTACATAATTATCTAAACTAGAACACTTGTCTCGGTTGCTCGTCGAAATACTTCACTATAATAATTGACAGAGGTATACAGGATAAAAATTACAGTAATATAAAGTTTGTTTCTTTATTTGAACGAGCCGATCTCATACATTACTGGTCTTAAATAAAATACTTTAATTATTTGGTTATAACCACGAGACTAATTTAAATAAGTGTTCAAAATATGCTGTAAAATGTATTTTACTATTCCCATTTTGATTAATTTATCGCATTCAAGTAAATTAATTAGTCAACTTACAATTGTAGAACTACACATTTATAAATTCACCTAAGTACATTAAAATTTTCGTAACGTGTATTGCAACAAACAAAACACGGTTGGTGACAGCACTACGCCGCGGCTATCGCCGACTAGGGCTTCAGTACGAGCCGTATTTGCTGCATTTTATCACGGCGCGCAAAAATGTTGATTTATTCAATGATGTTATATTGTATCACGTTTATGTATTAGCTTTACGGTAATTTAGGCTTTAACCATTAATAAAAGTTCATAATTTGTATACTAAACTTTTAATTTACTTATAATTTTCGCCTCTAACTTTCAGTCGGTAAGGGCCGACGAGGCGCTAGTGGTACTGCTTTTTGTAGTCGGTAACTGCCGACTGGGGCGGCGAAAAGGTTAATAATTAAAAAATATATACGATAAATTAGACATAATAGATTGTAAGTCGTTAGTATCCTTTTTATATTCGTTTTATCGTTTTGTAAATAACTAAATGCTTTCACAAGCTATAATTTATTTAATATAATAGAGATTTTCTTATATCGAACCTTACTTGTTTATTAATCGCACCTTTACTTGAAAAGCGTGACATCTCTAATTATTTTGTTACTCCATTTAAGACTCTAAGTCTGCATATTAAAATGTAAATTCATGTGGTGACATGTTTCGAGTTGTCACACTGTTCTTATAGAGGTGCGATTTCATCCTGTGTTTGATAATTGCAGGTCCTGCAGTTCGTGTACGTTACGGAACCCGCTGTCGGCGAGTCTGTGCCTCGCCTGTAAGACCCCTCCTGTACCCAAGCACGGCGTGCCCAGCTCTTCTGTACCTAACCACACTGCGGCCAGTAAGTCGAAATATTTGTCTTAAGATGTCCTGAAATATTAACTGACAGGGCTAGTTTTAAAATCATGATATTTCTACCAAGGCAATGATATTAAAATATAAAATATAATAGCAAAAAAAATATTTTCTGGAGAAGAAAATCTGTTTAGAAATAATACTTTTCAGAAATCAGTGTTATATTGAATTTGCTCGTAATGCATAATTCAATTACTTTCCATTTTGCAATTTGCATAGTCGATAATCTTTGTTCTCATTTGAACCATCCTCCGTAAACTTTATGGGCCAATACCAATTAATTCTTGAATAATCCCATGCACTTTTCTAGCAGACATTAATTAATATTAACCAGTACAATGATATTATTGTACTAATGGTATTGAACCAAAAAATATTAATCGAATTTGGATTGATAGATTGTAGTTAATATTAACCAGTACAATTTTACATTTTTTTTTATTATAATTCACCAGGCGGCCGCAGTCCGTCGCCACGGCGCAGTTCTCGGCACACGCCCGCGTTGCCGCGCCGCGGGCCGAGGCATAAAACACCGCCACCGGAACCTAAGTAAGCAGTTGTCAACAACAATTCAATCATCAAGTTCTAGCCTTGGCTACTACTACTACTACTACTTATAGCAGCTAGTACTATGCTAGTAATTGTAATGACCTTGTTTAGATGCCTATATTCAGAACGAAGCGTGTTGCGGATATGGTTTATGTATTTAGTATAAGTATATTCATTTTGACGAAGCTCGTTGCTAATTTAATGTTGTTTCGACCTATAGTTTTGACGAAGCCTGCGAGTTGATTACTTTTTGTAAATTATATAATATTGGATTAAATATATTCATATAAATGAATATATTTTTTTTGCTAGTGCTTATAATATTTTATGTGTTATTTCAGAACGGACTCGACAGAATGGTCCTGTTCCGAGTGTACGTACATGAATGCAAAGTCAGCTGTTTCCTGCGAGATGTGTCAGTCGCCTAAAACTAGATTGCTGCCGCCTGCGCCCGACCAGCCTTGTTTAGACGATGACGATTCGCGTGAGTAATTAAAATAATTGATTATAAAGTTCGACTCTTTTTCTTAACTGATTTAGGTTACGAGTTGAGCATCTGTACCTGAGTTTTAGATGTCTTATTTATGTATTCGTAAACCATAGTAAAAGCTTTGCTTAGTTTGGCACAAAATATTTAAAAAAAACATGAAAGGGATTGTGTAGTCATGAAATTACTTATCTATAATTTTTCAAAAGTTGCATACTTACATAAAATATGCTACTAATATTAACCTTATATCTATTCAAATAATGAATTCTGTTGTTACAGCGGACGGTTCAGATGGCGAGCGTCAAGAGAGCACTCCCATGGAGATATTGCGTCTGAGAGAAGAAAGCCACGCCTGGACGCAGTGGCAGGAGGTTCTAGCGCAGTGCTCCGCTGTGAGTTATAATAATAAAATAAATAATAATCATTCGGCCTATTAACTCCCTTCGATCTAATATTTATCTGACTGACGTAACTGTGACGTAATGTATTGGAATGTTGATAGTACGTATAATTTCAGACGTAGTAACTCAATGGTATATGAGCGGCGGAATAGTGACGGTGAAGTTCCAAGTTTAAATTCTGTCGGGTACCGTGAAAATTTTACTAAGCACATTTTCTACCTTTTTTGTCTAGTTAGATAGGCACTTGCCTATCGACAATAGCAAACGAACGAAACGAAAATAATATTCTATGAAATGGATATTAGCGAAAAAATAGTAACTTATCAATAGTTAACATACCGCACCCCTAGATCTAAAGGGAGCTAACTCAAAAAAAGTAACTTTTTCGGGAGAGGCGAAATTGTTGTAAGGAATCGGATCCTTTTTTATAGCGTGTGTTTAATTAAAATCTTCAGATTTTTGAGTTAGCTCCCTTTAGATCTAGGTGTGCGATACGTTAATAATAATACTTGTTTATGATTTCAGACTAGCGAGCCGTACGTGGACGAATCGTTTCCCGCGCAACCCCGGTCGCTGTACTACAGCGGCAGCGGCGAGACCGGCGCCGCGGCGCGCTGGCTGCGTCCGCACCAGATACACGTCGACGCGGACCCGCGGCTGCCGTGGAGGGTGTACAGGGACCCCAGACCCAGCGACATATCGCAAGGTACATCATACACCACCTGACAGTACCCAGACTAGTCTAAACCTTAACCTTGTCTTCACACGTCGATACAGACCCGCGACTGCCCTGGATACTGCATTGAATATAGTTCGAGCTGTTGCCTTTCCAGTCTCGTCTTAAGTCTTTCAAAACGCCGTCGTCTGGACCAGTGGCGGTTATACCTTAAGTGCGCTTGTGCGAACCACCAATACAAAGCATTTAAAAAATATAAAATATTATTTATTTTTTCTTTTTACTAAAACCTATACCTACTTAATAAATGAAATTACCAATTATTATGAAATAATTTAAGCGCATTCCCTGAAAATAATGCTGCTAATATAAATTTTACGAGCTAATTCAAACAAAAGATAGTTCATGCAAATGTACCGAATGAGTCTGTTCCCGTGCGCTTCACGAGCGAACCGAAGATTACCGAGTGTATCCGATTATTGACGAAATTCGACGCCTAATAATTATTATTTTATTGCACGGATGTGTTGTTATTGCTGTGTCACTACATAGTCGCTTTTTCTGTCCCTATATCAGACGATATAGTCTGATATAAACTACGCAATGGATTTTGATGCGGTTTTTTAAATAGATTGAGTGATTCAAGAGGAAGGTTTATAGTATTAATATGAAAACGTATCCTCCAGGTGTGTTAGGCAACTGCTGGTTGCTGTCGGCCCTGGCGGTGCTAGCGGAGAGGTCGTCTCTGGTGCGCGGCGTGGTGGTCCGCGGGGAGCCGAGCGTGGGCGCGTACCAGCTGAGGCTGTGTAAAGATGGCCGCTGGCTCACCGTCACCGTGGACGATCTGCTGCCCTGCAACAAGAAGGGACACCTTGTTTATTCGCAGGTGAGATTTTGTTTGATCAATAAAAATGTTGATGTTTACAGTGTGAAAAAAATACTATGGTAATTAGTCTCGTTATATTATCGATTATTTTTGACAATAAACAAAAATGATGAATATAAAGCGCGTCAAAGGTTCAGTAGTGGGCTTGTGACGTCACTTTCGTGGTGAAACTTGCGATATGGTGTGACGGTACATAATAAGTAATGAATAAGTAAATAATTAAAATAATAATATGTAAGTGTAAATTATTTTGCAACAAAACACTCAAGTGACATTATTATAACAGTTATTAAAATTTAGTTTTACATTTGAATTTTACTTGATTTATATGTTTTTATCGTTTAGGCGAAAAGAAAACAACTATGGGTCCCTTTGATCGAAAAGGCTGTAGCGAAATTGCACGGGTGCTATGAAGCCTTGGTGTCGGGAAGAGCTATTGAAGGTATTGTCCTTTGCAAGGTTTTAAGTGAATGAAAAATCTGAAGTGAAGTTTGTATGCTGTGACAGACGTGTGGTCATGTAGCGATAGATACTTGTGTAAGAATGTCACATTTCGGGGGTAAATCGAAAATTAAGTAAACAAAACTTCGCTAATTATAATACGAGTTCTGACTTTAGAATCAGTCCTTTCATCGCGTATTTGCTAAAAACATTTTTTTACGCATTTTTATGCAATATAAACTATTGCTTATATTGTAATAGTTTTTGAAAAATAAATAATTTACTTGTTTTTTTTTCAATAAAATATCGTCCACTTTCACTTATATAAAAGCTCCAAAAAATCACGACTACTGTTGCGAACTTAGCCGCACCTCGCGGCCAGGTGTACATAGGCATGTTTCGATAGAGCACCGTACGAAACACATGTAAACCGCCCTTAATCTGTTTATGGTATAACAGACACATCCATACTTCCATACTATCCATACTTCCATACTAATATTATAAATGCGAAAGTAACTCTGTCTGTCTGTCTGTCTGTCTGTCTGTCTGTCTGTCTGTCTGTCTGTCTGTCTGTTACGCTTTCACGCTAAAACTACTGGACCGATTTAAATGAAATTTGCTAGAAAGAATGTCTGGAGCCTGAGAAAGGACATAGGCTACTTTTTAACCGACTGTAAAAAAGGAGGAGTTCCACGCGGACAAAGTCGCGGGCAGAAGCTAGTATTATTATATTTCCCTCTCCAGGTCTGTGCACGCTGACGGGCGCGCCGTGCGAGTCGGTGTCGCTGCAGGCGGGCTGCATGGGCGGCGCGGGCGGCGGCGCGCCGCTCGAGCAGCTCGACCGGGACCTGGTGTGGGCGCAGCTGCTCTCCTCGCGGCAGGCCAGCTTCCTCATGGGCGCCAGCTGCGGAGGGGGTAATATGAAGGTATGAATAGATAAGATGCATTTATTAATTAATAATCACACGATATAATCTTGTTATATAAAAATACGCACGAATCGATTAGGCTAATTTTGGTTTTGAATTATTCGTGGAAATCCAAGGAAGGTTTGCAAGTAGAGAAAATTTAAAAAACATCTTGAAAACGTGTAAAATCAACATCTTTCTATACTCCCATATACAAAGTGATTGACGGTAAGTGACAGAAGACTTTGACAAATCTTTGACGAAACAATCGGACGGGTAGGACGACGTCTGCCGGGGCCGCTAGTTACTAATATAATTGATCCAGTACTATAAAAACAATCTCGCCTCGCGTCTTAACCCGCAGTCCCCGTACATCGGCTGAGATTTTACAGTTCCCATACTCTCTCCGTTTAAACATACAACATATTATGTTTAAGACGCGAGGCGAGATTGTTTTTATAGTACTGCATCAGAAATTATTTTAACCCTTTGTAACATTTATTATAATAATTCCTGTTGCCTTCGCGGTTATTACACATTGAAATGAAATATTTAGCAAATAAAATACACGAGTTAAATCCGTTACAGTTATTAGATTATGATACTAGATTTAACTCGCGTATTTTATTTTATTTGCTGATGTTTCGAAAACCACAGTTCTCATAATCGTATATCGTTAGACTATCGTCAGCTCCGTCTTGCTACGAATATGGGTACTGTAAAGTTTCTAAAACGTCGGCAAATAAAATATAACACTCGAGTTGAATCCGTTATAGTTGTTTCATTCCAAAACCTTTCAGTTATTCTCTAATCATAATCATGTCCACAGGTGGACGAGGAAGAATACCAGCGGCTCGGTCTGCGGCCTCGTCACGCGTACTCGGTGCTCGACGTGGTGGAGGTAGCGGGGCCGACGCGGCTGCTGCGCCTGCGCAACCCGTGGGGCCACTACACGTGGCGCGGCGCCTGGGCGCAGGGCTGCCCGCGCTGGACCGACGCCCTGAAGAGGGCCGTGCTCGCCCACACGGCGCCCAGCGAGGACATAGACCACGACCAGGCTGTGTTCTGGATTAGCTTCGATGATGTTCTCAAGTAAGTTGGTTTTGATATACGAGTGTGCTCGGCTTTTGGCCTTGTTCGTTTAGGTGTTATTGTCTTGTAAGGTTAGTTTCGTAATGTAAATTAATAACTGACTTGAGAGAATATACACAAATTGATTTAGTTACAAAGTAAACATGCTTCTACAGTCAGTATCAAATCAAATAATATCGAATAACTTCCTTTTCTTAGCTGCTAGGATACATTTCATGCATGCTGTACTAAGTAGTAGTAGATAATGGATAAACATACATAAATACATCGTAATTTTGTAAAGTTAACAAATAGGTATTACTAATTATGTCCTAGTAAAACTCCAAATGGGAAACTAATAAATAAATTATTCACCAAGAAAGTGACATTCATAGCTCAACCAGTTTCTAATTGATGCTTATTTAAATTTGTTGAAAAAAAAAGTTGTGGACAAGTAGTAGTAGGACAAGTTTTCAGCTTTCTTCAAATACCTAGCTCAGCTCTCGAGATATTTTAAATATGCTGTATATAATTCACTCGGATATTGTTTGATTAAAATACTTTTCCTTTCAGGTACTTTGATTGTATAGACATATGCAAGGTGCGTGTGGGCTGGCATGAAGTGCGGTTGGCCGGCATACTACCGCCCATGTCCTCTACCCGACACCTCACCTGCCTACTACTCACCGCTACCCAGCCAACTGAAGTAGATTTCACGCTTTTCCAGGAGGGCCAAAGGTAATATAAATTACTAGCTTCTGTCAACGACTTCGTCTGCGCAGAAATAGTACCTTGTGTTCAAATTACAGTCTATGTATTAGGATGTATGAGCTACATTATTGTATATTTTTTTGCGTGAAAGAGTAATAAACATCACATCATCAAACCATCCACACATTCATCCATACATACGTATTTAAAAACTTTCGCGTTTACAATATTAGTATAAGACAAACTGATAGTTAGAAAAACAGGTATTTATACCAGTTGCTTTTATAGTACGAAACTTTTTAAAAAAATCTTAGCACAGCATACAGCAAGTTTTTCAAATTCCATTATTTTCATATTCCTTTAACAAAAATATTTTCACCAACCGTATTATATGATTATGTTTTTCTTTTTCAGGAACTCCGCAAAAAGTCAGAGATCACAATTGGATTTGTGTGTGGTTGTGTTTCGCACAAAATCAGGGCCCAACGCACAAGTGGGAAAATTAGTAGCGCACAGCAAACGGCAGGTAATTTACCCGTTATGCTGCTACAGCTTTTACCTTTTGAGGGAAACCATTGAGTTCTGCTTAATACGAGTATACGATTGAAGTAAATTTGGGTAAATTCTAAAAATTATAGGTACTATATTATAATGGATACATATGCGCTCCTCGCAGATTTGAATTTGACTGACATTTGGCACCAGTCTTACCCTATAATATTGTTTTGTTGAAATAACATACTCATAACGGATTTAACTCGCGTATAATTAATATATTATGAGTTATGTACACTTTTAAAACGTCAACATAAAAAATATTTTATACTGACGTTTCGCAAAATTTATTGTTCCCATATTCGTAACCGACTGAGGCTGTATCTCATGATCCGAAGTAGCTAGCCAATCGACATTTTCACAGATGATGCATTTCTGTTGCCACTATAATAACATATACCAAAACACGGAATAAAACAAACATTTAATGTTTTAAAAATAAAACAGACACGTTTTTTTTTAATCTTTTATTTACTTATCACTCTACTTTCACCCAGGTCCGAGGCTTCGTGGGCTGTCACAAGATGCTAGAGAAGGGTTTCTACCTGGTGGTCTGTCTTGCGTTCAACCACTGGCACACTGGTCTGGAGCTGTCGGCGCGGTCGGCGTGGCCGCGGCACGTGCTCGCGGCACACTCCTCCAAGCCGCTGGCGGTGGAGCGGCCGGCGCTGCATCCGCACATACTGGCCGACGCCATCATCGGATTGACACTGGCCAGGGGACAGAGGCACGAGGGACGGCAGGGCATGACGGCGTATTACCTCACTAAGGTATTGGATGCTATATGGAATTATTGATACGTTATGTAGATTTGTTAGGTGGTTATATACATGTCGGCTTAGTTTTAAATACTATTAGCTGTCCGCCCCGGCTTCGCACGAATCCCTGATTATAGCCTATGTCACTCGGGAATATTGTAGCTTCCCAAGTCCCAACAGTGAAAGGATTTTTCAAATTGGTCCAGCCGTTTCGGAGCCTATTCAATCCAAACAAACAAACCTTTCCTATATAATATTAGTATAGATAAGGGTTAGAAACTTGAAATTTTGCTCATGTGTTCCTTTTATAAGTAGGGGTAGGGGAGCACTAAGAATGGATTTTTAGAAATTCACCCCCTACACGGATTTAACGGGAGTGCCTATCATGCGTACCCCCAGAAAGTTATGACTAAGGGATAGTGCTAGGTCCTTATGAAATACTTCGCATATTGAGAAAAACCCTATTGTATTATGTTCCCTTAGGTAGTGTTTTATTTCTGGTGTACAAACATACAGAAGCGACGGAAGACTAATTCTGTGGTGAAAGAAAAATGTTCTGAAATATTATATTTTCTGTAAATGATTTAAAGCATATTATACAATAGAATTGTTATTGTTCCAGGGCTGGGCAGGTTTAGTAGTAATGGTGGAGAACAGACACACAGACAAGTGGATCCACGTGAAATGCGACTGTCAGGAGAGCTACAACGTGGTGTCCACCCGCGGTGAACTGAAGACTATAGACTCTGTGCCACCGCTGCATAGGTGAGTTGGCTGTTTACACGTTTTACCACGTCCAAGGTAGGATAGACTAATATGTTTGCCACTTTTCGGTAGTAGATGAAAATTACAAAGTTTACTTTTAAAAGAAATCATCCAATGTAACACACATACTATAGGAAAGACGACTGCTTTTTTTATATATTTTTTTGTAATATTGTCGTAACGTCAACATGAAATCAACACATAACTATTTTTTTTTCTCATTATAATTGTGGATATTAAAGTACATTTTGCATATTTTATTTATTACATATTATGATATATTAAAAAGCCTAGACGTGTCTCTCGATTACAAAGCAAATATACATAATACGAGTAATATGACAATAACTTATATTTTAAAAATTGTTCACAGACAAGTGATAATAGTTCTAACCCAATTGGAGGGTAGCGGGGGCTTCTCCATCGCCCATCGCCTAACCCATCGACTGGCCATGGGCGCCCGTCTTCAAGACTGGGCCCCGCATTCCGACGACGAGCCGAGACACCGCCCGCCCTTGGCCAGGCGGCTGTACGGACTGCATGCACCGAGGCTAATCACTTAATACTTAAGTATTTACTTTTACAAAGGCCTATTTCACAATTTACCAAGTACACAGAGACCCGACTATTATATGATTCGATTTCAATGAACGCTAATACTAAAAATCGCGGAGTAAATAGGTGACGCAATGGAGGATGCCGCGTGTCAAGAAACAGCGGATGCGCTTTTGTAGAATGAGGTCCAACTGTCACGTTCCACCAATGAGAGACAAGCTACTGGTCTGTGATTGGTGGAACATGACAGCTGGAACTAATTCTACAGTTAATAGTGCATTTAGAGTTTGATATGCGGCGGCCCCCTTTGGTTTCGAAGAGACACAAATTAGCAATCAAAATAGCTAAAATATAAATTAAAAATTTAACAAACCCCCGACATAAAAACTAAAAGGCCCTCTAAAAAGTGTAACAATAATAAAATCTTAATATTAGTTACCTAAATATTAATATTTCTACAAAGAAAACATCATGTCGGGGGGACCGCTTTTCATTTAGGTGTACTCACTTACCTAATATTTACAATCTACCTAAACCTACGGTCCCCCCTACATGACGTTTTCTTTGTAGAAATATTAATATTTAGGTAACTAATATTAAGATTTTATTATTGTTACACTTTTTAGAGGGCCTTTTAGTTTTTATGTCGGGGGTTTGTTAAATTTTTAATTTATATTTTTATTTCATACTTTTTGTAAGTAGGTACGTAGGTACCTACCACATATTATTATTTTTAACTAATTTCCATTTCACATGGAATTTCGTAATGTACATGTTATCCTGTTCCATTTGATACCCCACTCGGGTATATTTGTCGACATTGGGCTTACCATTTACACTATTACTCCCCATAATTTTTGAACTACTTAACCGATTTTGATTATGATTTCAATTTTGTAATGTACACGCGATCTTCTTTCATTTGATACCCCACTCGGGTATATTTGTAGACATTTGGTTTTCCATCCCCACTTTCACTCCCAATATTTTTTGAACGACTCAATCGATTTTCATTATGATTTCAATTTTGTAATGTACTCGTCACCCTTTTTCATTAGATACCCCACTCGAGTATATTTGTAGACATTTATTTTTACATCCCCTCTTTAACCCCCCCTAATTATTAAACTACTGAGCCGATTTTTATAAAACATAGCTAAGAACACTCCCGACATATACACCTTTCAAACAAAGAAAACAGAATCAAAATCGGTTCATGCGTTAGGGAGCTATGATGCCACAGACAGACACACACACACACACACACACACACACACACACACAGACACGTCAAACTTATAACACCCCGTCGTTTTTGCGTCGGGGGTTAAAAATGGTCATTTTTACGTTTGTTTATGCTTTGTAATTATTATGCTGGTATAGTTAGCCTTGAAGTCGGGTCATGTAATAGGCTATTTGCAACATTTCACGTTTTGCGTTTCACAACCGTCGTATAAGACGGACAGTATGCGTGCCCACTTACCCGATGGAATGTGGATTTATTAGTTATCTAGTTATACTTGGGCTTTGTGAAACTGGCTATATTTAACTTATTTTTCGTAACACGTTGTTCTTTATCAGGTATACATCGGAGATTCTAGATAGATTATGTTGTGTCTGATGTCTTAGACTAAGTAGATTTTTTTTTATTATTTTACTATCGTTTTCAATCATCCTGGAATTTATCAGTTAGTTTGTCTTTGTAATTAAACGTTTTCTAGAATACTTATATTTTCCTCCTCTTATTTATTCTAAAATCACATGCAATTGTCAAATAAGAATTCATTCCGATATTGTGATTATAAATTATTTTAGTAAAAATGTAGGTTATAAACCAGTTTGAAGACGGATTGTGAGTATTAGTAAACGTTATTTTTTGCTGATAATAGAATCTCAGATATAATACCTAAAATTAAAATGATGCTTCAATTAAGTAAAAAAAGTAAGATTAGTATTTTTTTTTTATCTGGTTTTATCGTACGACAATGCCTAAAACGTGTTTCCTAAAGTGTCACTTAGAAATTGTAATATTTAAGACGTGTGCTGGATTGACAAAAACTGCCTTTTATCTTAAACATGGATTTATTGGTGGATTTGTCATTAAACATGTCATTTTGCCTACTTAAAAAAATACACTGGGGGTCAAATAAAAACGCACATTTTTCATTTTATTCGAAACCGTTATTTGATCACTTGTGCATTTTATCTAACAAAAAAAGTTACTAAATGTTATTTTGACAAGAAAATAGAATAAGGTTCCTGAGTTGAATCAATATCATTGTAGAAAATTAACCACGTGTATAAAATCATTTCGTAAAAGCATTGATTAAATATTATACATGTATGTATTTATATATAAAGTGATAGTAATTGTTATAATAATGTAGTGATTGCCAATCATATAAATAACACAACCATGATGCCTAAAAATCTCACATTTTAGTCAAAGTTTTTTTTATTTGGAAATGCGACAATTTTAATACGTCTACGGAACTCGAATACACACGTATTTTTTTAGCTGAAGTGAATTGATAGGTGCTGATGTCAATTCGGGAAGTTTCATTTTGATTTTTAATATTTAAGTATCATTATTTATTTATTTTTTTATTGTGCAAGGTTGTAGATATAGTGATTCCATTGTCGTTTCAACCACCGTTAGTCTACAGTTATTTTGACAAAAAAACACCGTCAGTCTATATTTAAGAAATAACCTAAACCAAGAATTATGTTTTGATACAACGATTTACAGTCAATCAGTCGATTTGTCAGAATTAGCCCAACTTATTTTTCTTCTGATTGACTGTTACAGTTGGAAAATGCACCAAAGGGCGCTCACCCTTAATATAAAATTATGGATTGTTCCTTTAATATCTAGAGGATAATGGGCTGACGGCCGTTGAAACGCCCTTGGAATCACTTAAACTTGTGCCGCTTTCGTAAGATCATGTTTTGACATATATTTTTGTATTATGTTTAGACGTGTTTATTTCTATGACATCGTCGTTATTTTAAGAATGTCTATCGTAAATATTTTTTTATTCTCTTTTGTTCTATGTGAGTTTCGTCTGTTACATAAAATGAAGCTATTATCCACCGATACGAAGTTTGTATTAAAAAAGTGTAAATATTTAGCCTATCAGCTTTATAGTAAAGCGTAGAATCGTAACACACATAATATATTATGTAATGTTTAATAAAATGAATATTACAAATGTACACTTTTCTTGCAACTATGTTTAAAAGACATTATTATATATTTTTTTGAAAACCACGTTTTCATTCCATTAATACTCATTATTTTTTTAGTTTTAAGTGTTGCTACTGTATTGAGGAGGTCGCGTGATGAGTATCTTGCCATTATTTGCTTTACAACGATATAATTGTAAAATTAATTAAATTATTTTTTAATAATTGTCATTAATCGCATAATTTGTGGCCTATTGTATTGTGCAATATTTTGTGGGTGTAAAAATACCCAAATTTTAGACTAAAGTAATGGTATCGTTTGGTCTACATTTTTTTTTATGTTATAATGTAATTTTAACTCTGGAAGTAAACGACAGAGTTTTGAAAAATAGAACAGTGCGCAATTATTATTCTTCTTTATTCATAAACGCTTTTTTCCATAGCTCTTGCTAAAATCTTATTACGAGATACTGCTAAGTTTTCTATGAGAATAAAGCTGTTTATGAATACGGTATTAATAATAATATACTATGTATTAAAATGGCACAAAATCAGCACATACGTAGTATATGTAATTATAAAAATAGTAATGGAATAGCATTAGTACCTACACAATAACGTTAGATTTTTTCCGAACTGTGACACTTAGTTAATGGTTCTGCCAATCAATTATAGCTCTTACATTCACCCCTGTAAAGTAGACATTCACATATTAAAGTTGTAAAAAAAAACTGTTCGTTTTGTATCGATATTGGATCTTACGCTGTACGAGATAAGGATCATATTTGTAGCACATACTTTGTGAGATAGACTGTACACTGGATGGCTTTTATAACATTTTTGGGATCTGTAGTACATAAGGTTGTTTTGTCTATTTTGTGCCATAATTTTTCTGTTCCTTGTTTTGATTACAGAAAAGAAATCTTCAAAATGCCGCTTTGTAACAATAATATGAGTGAGTAGTTATAATTGAGTAATATGAAGCTTTTAATAGGAATTAACAAATTGGAATGAAACAACTATTAACGGATTTAACTCGCGTATTTTTATTTTATTTTATTAGCTGACGTTTCGGATTCTTTACAGTTTCCATAATCGTAGCACGACTGAGCTGACAATAGTCTAACGCTAAAGTGAATTATACAGTTATGCAAACTACCTTATATTTAAATTACAAATTTTGAATAACTACCCTTTTCTAAATTATGAAATATTAATGTTACATTTTACGCAAAATATTTTACTATTATACATTACAATTAAAACCTAATAGGGGGCGTTACTAGCGCTTCGGAAAGACCATCAACTGAGAAGAAACGCCGCAAGAAACTTTCGCGAGTTAAATCCGTTAATAGTTGTTTCATTCCAATGTGTAATAACCGCGAAGGCATCAGAAATTATTAGGAATTAACAAAGTTCAGGTGAAAATAAATTCAAGATTAACCTGGTAGAAGAACTTGAAAAGTGCAATAAAATAACGCTTAGGTTGTGTGATATTAAACATTTTTTGTGTATGAACTGTACTATCGGATGCTTTCGGGGTACGCCATTTTAGAAAAAAATTGCTTGCACTTGTTGCTTCACACACAGCCGCCAGGTACCAGAGTCGTTCAAGCGATTATTGCCTTAAAGGTGTAACATCGCCAGCACAGTTGATAGTACCTACTTATTAATACTTGGTAAATAACCTATTTTTGCGTTATCGTTGTCAATTTTTGTCTCTAGAAATATATGTACCTACAAACTTTATCCCGATTAAAAGTGGATAAAATTGATGTCGTTCTTGAAATAAGTTTTTGCAATAGATAAATTCGCGTGACTCCAGATAACCCAAATATAATAATACAAGAAAGTGAGAAATTAATAAGTGGCTTATATCACAAATGATTAATATTCTTTGTTAACCGATTATGGCCTGTATGTACTCGAAATAAGGAACGGAATACCACGACTCAATGTATTTTGATATCACATTTCGATTTATTGACGGTATAAATTGTTTTGTAGCAAATAACGCTTATTTTAAGTGTTAGTTCATATGTGAATGCATGTTATATTTATGATATGATAGGGTAAGGAAATAAATTTATTATTTAAAATATGGTTTTCTTTTTCTACCTCTTTTTTTTTAATTTCTAATGAAAGGACTTAGAAGTCCTTACATACTTCTATAAGTGAGAGTTTACATGACAATAGCAAGTATCTTTTATCAATGTGCCTGCATTTATGCTAGAAACACCCACCGGGCCCTGCCATACAAAATTTGCCCTTTACTATTATAAAAATAAAAAAATATAAAGTTACCTACAGTTGACGAGTTACCAGTGGCGGATTTACAAATTTGCCGCCAGTAGGCTATTAAATTTTTGCCGCCCCTATTGACCTCATACGCTAGTTTAGTAAGACAAAATAAAATGTTTGGGCCAAATTTGCCGCCCTAGGCTCCAGCCTACTCAGCCTTCAGTAAATCCGCCACTGCGAGTTACATAGAAAAAAGTAATTAACAACACGTCGTAATCTGGACTTCCGAAGTTCCGAAGCTACGACAACAAGTCGTGATTATCGCTGAATGGGTTATGAAAGTAGTATATACATGGCTTGGAACTTCAATTTGTATATTTGTAGCGAAATTAGTTGTAAAGTGCAGTGCGGGCGAGGCCGTTTGCCATCAGAGGGCCATTTCCGCCGCGTCCGGCGCTAGCGGGCGTCGTGGATGTACGCTCCACTGGAAATGTCTAAATAGTCCCAAGTTCTTGTAGAATACACGATTATCATTATTATTTGGGTAGGTACCTAATTGAGGTTCATTTTTCTAAGCCACGTCGGGTTCGTCCTTATAAATCCTTTGAATCAATATTGATTTTTTTTTTAATCATTTTTCGAGAAATTATTAACAAATAACCTATACGTACAAATGTTTCTAATTTAGTTCGGGGCAACCGTCCTGGACTAGGTACTCATAAATCCTAAAAAGTTCGGGCTGTTACATCTCACTTGTCGTGACGATAGTCTAACGCGTTTATTATCGTGGACTACCGCATAGGGAATGTAAAGTTTTCAAACGTCAGCCAATAAAATAAAACACGCGTGTTTCCATTCATAGATTGTTTCATTCCAATCAATGGATTTTGTACCAAAGTAAGTAAGGAGGTGAATTTCCCGGATCCAATTTTAAGGCTCATTACACAAACATCTGTTCTTTGCGGGGATTGAACCCGCAACCGTAGCACCCTAGCAATTGTAACTACTGTTCGGAGTATTCGGCTATGTTTATTAAGATAAATATCTTTGGGAAATTCACACGAATTGACGTCCTCCTAAACTAAGCAAAGCTTGTAGGTACTAGACAACGGATAAACATAACATAAATACATATAAGACATCCAAAACTCAGGTACAGATGCCAGTGCTCATCACATTGACATCTGCCCCTAGCAGAACCCGCAACCTCCGGTATCGTAGTCTATCTGGTCACTAGACCAACAGGCCGTCCAAAATAAAATGGCCGGCCATATGAAAGTTTTAAAATGTCTTATCCCGTGTTAGTAGCTCAAAGTTTTTACCCTTTCGTTCATTATGCGAACAGAATTTCATCTCTTCAGGGAAATTGTATTGTTTTACGTGAAAGTTCACTTTTTATTCCCTTAGTATGCACAGAAAATTGATATTAAAGTTAGATTTAAGGGCAAATTAATTTGTAAAGTACGACTAAACTTACACAAAACTTAAATTAGAGTGTAATCACATTAATATTTGGATAGAAATGTGCTTTCCTTTAGTTACTTTAAAAAGAGAACGTAAGGTACCTAGGTTATACCCACCTGTCACTTTATTATATTTTATATACTTAGGTTTAATTAAGAGAAAAGGTATGAGATGCATATGAGTAGCGTCCCTAAATAGGTATTTAGGTGTTTCATGACTTATTCAGTTTAATTCTCAGGGTAAAACCTATTTTCTATAGGAACTAGGCACATATTACCAGTCCGTATAGATCTTTACCAAAAACATTATACCTAGGTACAAGAGGTCCTCAACTACAAGAGGTAAATATACGAGACTAAGCAGAAGTTTCTATATTCCAAATATTAATTAATCTAGGAAGCTAATTAAGACGTACCACACGCACTACAACACTTGGAACTTTCAATGAGGTCTGCATAACCGTTTGTTATAAGTTTATAACTTTACGACCTTAGGGATTCAGAGAATACGTTTCTTAGACAAAACTTAGTCATCTAGACAACGAGTGAGTACCTACAAGGAATGGATGATTTTTTATGAAATAAATCATGAAAACTGAAAAAAACCTGCCATAAAAATCTCGTTATCTATAAAAATGGCAACAAAATCACTTTTGTAGTATGAGAGCACCTTTAAATATTTTCCTGTTGACAGACGGATGGATGGGCAGCGATGTCTCAGTAATAGGGTCCCGTTTTACCCTTTGGGTACGGAACTCTAAAAATGAGCAGAGAAAAAATAACATGACACGATCTAATAATTTCTGATGCCTTCGCGGTTATTACACATTGGAATGAAACAACTATTAACGGATTTAACTCGCGTATTTTTACGATTATGGAAACTGTAAAGAATCCGAAACGTCAGCGAATAAAATAAAATAAAAACGCGTTAAATCCGTTAATAGTTGTTTCATTCCAATGACAAGATCTAATTTATTTCTTTATGATTTCATATTGGAATGAAACAACTATAGGACGGTCGCGGAGCATAGCGAAAAACGAACGTTTTGTCGCACGCGCGTAGACAAATAGAAAAAGGGCAACGTCCGTTTTTCGCTGTGCTCCGCGACTGTCCTTTTTAAAAGGATTTAACTCGCGCATTTTATTTTATTGGCAGCCGTTTCGATTTTACAGTTTCCACATTCGAAGTCACTTTAGCGTTAGAATATCGTCAAGCATAATAAATTATTAATAAATAACATGTTATATTAAACCTGCACGTTATTTCAATAAGAATCAACATCTTCAACGAAAGCAAGTGTGGTGTTATTGCGTCGCCGGCTCCGCGGCGCAAGTTGCAGCGAGCGAGGTCTGGCTTATTTCCTATGGGACGGACATTAGTATGCGGGGACACGAGCCTTGCCGTCTCGCTGTTATACCCAGCCTATGCACTTTCATTGACGTTAACGTTAAACGAAACGACCAAAACGTATGGGATTTGACATCCGCGAACGACTGTCATGTACGTCACAAATGTTCGCGGATGTCGAATCCCATACATTTTGGTGCAAACGTTTAACGTTAACGTTGAACGTTGGCACCTTGGGGCCTAGACAAGGTGCCAACGTTCAACGTCAACGTTGAACGAAACGTCAAAAATGTATGGGATTTGACATCCGCGGACGACTGTCACGTACGTTATAAACGTTCGCGGCTGTCAAATCCCATACATTTTGGTGCCAACGTTTAACGTTAACGCTGAACGTTGGGCACTTGTCTACCCCCCCTTGTCTAGGACCCCTGATATTAAGTACTATTTTTTACTTAACATTGACGACGGTGGACTGGTAAAGTGTACGCAATACACTTATAAATAATATATGAAGGTATTTATTAAGTTTAAATACATTTCATTGTATTTCGATAGATCCCTTATTCCGATAGATTTGTATCTTCCCACTGAGAGTTATTGAGTTTACGAAATGATTTTAAAATGACGGCGATGCAACAAAGCTTCCCGGTATAGGTAGGTATACTTACGAGAAAAACAAGTATTAGGTATTATTATTAATGACTGGCGAAAAAAGTTCCTACTATCGTTTGTGTTCAATAGAAATTGAAGGTTCAAATCGAAGGTTACAATAAATATTAGGTACTAGCTGTCCGACCCGGCTTCACACGGATCCCTATTTTTTAATTATTTTTTTCAAAATATTTTATAGCCTATGTTACTCGTGGATAATGTAGTTTTCGAATGGTGAAAGAATTTTTGAAAACAGTCCAGTAGTTTTTGAGCCTATTCTAATGAATAGGCTATGTTAACAACCAAAGAAAGTTTTCCTCTTTATGGTATTAGTATAGAAAGATTATTTTAAAAAGGCTCGGTTTATTAGGAAGGTATCTGTATCTATTGGTTGGTAGTTTTTCGTAAATAAATTATTCTTCTCGTCTTACCAATGTGAAAAGTGAGGAATTGGTAATAAATACATAAACTAGTTTGTATAAACCATTCAATGAAGTGGCTGTTATTATTAGAACATTCCTTTGACTTGCTGTTACTTTTCTTGGCATTTACAATTATTTTCAATGTTTCAAGATTTGTTAAAGAAAATATTGAACTTGTATGTACAAAAAATATGAAATGCAAAGATATCATATATATTAAAATCATTCTTAGTTAGGTTAACCGATGAATATTGAATAGCTTTTAAATTCTCCATCCAAAGTTGGGAAGGTACTTACTAAACCTAAGTTAAGACAGACACCTGCATATTAGTGCGATTGGTAATTGTTAATATAGTTATGATACACTTATTATACCTAGGTACCTATGTAATTACTTACTTACCCACCTACTTGTATGGGAGTCCATTAAATATTTATTTTATTTTGAATTTCAGTATTTGTTGTTAAGTATATCGGCAACAGAAATTGTAAATACTTCATCTGTGAAAATTTCAACTGGTCAACTATCACGGTTCATAAGTTGCAGCCTGGTGACAGACGGACGGACAGCGGAGCCTCAGTAATAGGGTCCCGTTTTACACTTTGGATACGGAACCCTAAAACGCCAACGCCTTTCATCTTTTCAACTGGAATTCACAGAACATCTTGAAGCACGACATTTTAAAAACGCGAGATGTCTAAGCAGTACCTACCGCCTATTTATAACACAAGGGTAGTATTTCTACTAATACTTCAAACACCCACGCTTTTTCTAAGAAGTGATAGTAGCGAGAATCCATTGGATTAGAACATGGTTTGTCATTTATCGTTAAGTTTAAGTACCTGAAGGTACATATTACCTACATAATATGTATGAATTGGTTTCATTAGAACTGACATGCGGATCTACTTACAAAACGACTCAATGTAATGTAAGTTGGCATGTTAAGGTACACTTAGACTACATGAAATAATTAAGGAGAATAAAATATTTAGATTTAAGTTAAGTAAGAGCATAATTAAAATTAGGACGTGTATAGACGGTTTTATTACGATATATAAATCTAACTTACCCAACTCTTAATAATCTTTTAAAATTTTCTTTAAATTTATAATATCGCCAGCTCAGTAGGCTACGAATATGGAAAATGTAAAGTTTTCGAAAGATCGGCAAATAAAATACGCGAATTAAATCCGTTAAAGATACCTAGTTTTTTTCATTCCAATGTGTAACTTAACCCAACCCAGTTTATGTATTTATACAGTAAGTACCTATACAAAAATACTAAATACCTTTACTCACTTTTGACTGTATTTCTACACTAGATATCTTTACTCACTTTTGTCTGTATTTCTACACTAGATATCTTTACTCACTTCTGTCTATATTTCTCTTATTTTTGAAGCTATGCAATTCCGAGTAGAGAGAACTGTCCAATTCACACACTAAAAATACCCATAACATTAATAGATCCTTTATCCCCTTTCCTCCGAATATAGTAGTAGATAAAGTAATACAGGGATGTATCACTTTGACGACGAGTCCAGTGACCGACCTTAAACTAATTATTCACTACCATCTCTGTCATTCTAATATAATCTCTTAATTACTTCGTCTCGGGTGGGAAAGGGAAAATGGGACATTTCGAGAACTCAACCACGTTCCTCCATTTGTGATACATGCTTATAAATAAACATTAACACTATGTTTGCGGGATCGTATTATATTAACGTTGGGCAAATGTTATGTAGAGTTAATGTAAGTTTCCAGATAAAGACTACACTCTGTATGACAAGTTAAATTGGTTTGATGTAAGTTAAATAAATTTGATCCAGTCTCAAACGAAGAAAGCTTGTTGCTATGGGTAGATAATACACAACGGATAAACAATGTACATAGGTATTTTTTTTATTTTGAGGATCATATAATACTATAAACTATGTATAGACAGACACAGGATTTGGAGAAAAAGTTAGCATGATTTTTTTCCACCTTTGCGAAGCCGATTTACAGCAGGTACGCTGTAAATCGGCTTCGCTTTCAACTTAGCTAGTATACATTCAATTCTAAGTTTATTTTATAAGTATTTACTACCAATCCGAAAAAAATAATCTTTCCTAAAGTCTTTAAGGTTGGGACCACTGGGATCTCACTCTATTGGGACATAAGCGACCGAAAACGAACCACGTGACATTTCGTCAATTACAGGCAATGTTGTATTCGCTTTGTTCGTACCTATGTATAATAATTGTAGGTATCGATTGGCGACCCATTAAGTTTATTTATATGCACAAGAGGTTTTAATCTGCTGTGGATGTGTAAGTTCAGATCAATAGATATTTTAGTAGAGTGTGTTGTTTACATAGTTTTAATAACAAGTAAAATTATCTAAACGTACATCATACGAATAATTTAGTACCTCCCTGAAGACAATCTGATTATAATTAACACCAACAATTGGGAACAGGTGGGCGAAATTTAATTCCAATCCAGTACGACTTTAAATTGAAATACAACTGATTAACGTTCAAAACTCTGAGAGTTAATTAAATCTTAATCTCGTTAAGAATTTTGGAATTTTTGAAGATTTGATTTCGATTTCAACTTCAGGAGAAAGTTAGCTAGGTGACCTGTATTTATAATTGTTTTTAATTCTAAGAACAGGTATTTGATAATTTATATAGGTATATTATTACTCTCAAAAATACAATAATAATAAATTATGTTTGTAACACAACGAGAACATAATATTATACTCTATTCTGTACCCCAACAATAACGCCTAAATAATGGAAATTTTATTATTATTATTTGTTTATTTACACACGTTTAAATTAGTACTTACAGTCCAGCTTAACAACATATAATTTATCTTTATGACATTACTGGAAACTAACATAGTAGGTACCTACTTACCTACCTACCTACCTAGTACAATAAAGTTTTGTATAGGTACTAATACCTAAGCTGATCTAAGTGTAATGAGGGCCACCGCGTGTCAGAAATCCGCTAGATGCGCTAGTGTAGAATGAGGTCCAGCTGTCATGTACCACCAATCACAGGCCAGTAGCTTGCCTCTCATTGGTGGAACATGACAGCTAGATCTCATTCTACACTAGCGCATCTAGCGGACTTCGGACACGCGGTGGCCCTCATTATTATTACTTAAATACATTGAGTGCTAGTCAACTGTGCAGAACGAAATTCGGCGCAAGTATTTTCTCGCGCAAAAAGCATCTGTCATTGTCATAGTTTTGAAATGAGTGAAAGAGAAGTGACAGGTACTTTATCCTGACATGTGCTAGCCGCCCCACCCGGCTAGCACGTAAGATGTTTGTCGCGAGAGAAAACATCTGTCACTTTTATACTTTTGTAGTAAGTCAAAGAGAGATAGGGACAAAAGTTTTCTAGCGCGACATATGCCTTACGTGCTAGGATCCAGCAGGGGTAGCTCGTTTTTGTCGCATGTCTCGCTCCATATTTAAAAAAAAAAGTTTCACGTTTAATATAATAAACAAAACGTTAGGTACCTACTCAGGAAACAGTAGCTGAAGAAATATGCGCCATAAGTTTAGAAACTGACTACATTATTCCTTATGTCACCTTGAGGATGATTTTATGCGAAAATCAGATATTTATAGTCAGGTACGTAGTTCAAAATTAGTACATACCTATTAACTTACATGTACTTAGGTAAGTATCTTGTTTTAAGAGTTAGAGGCTACCGGTAATAAAAATGATAATTACACAATATCTCCTTTTGAGGCAAAGACATTTAAACTTAATCAAATTACCTACGTATTTGTGTTAAGTTTTCATCTACTTTATTCGTATATTTTACTAACATGCTAACTACAGTTTAAAACTTTAGTTCAGTACCGATTTTCATTGTGATCTGGTAGTTGGCTAACTTTATTTCATGTAACGAAATTTATTCTCACAATAACTAATTATAATAACCAAATAAAAGGACTTTATCCTATCTGCCTCATTAATACTTTGCAATTTTAAGCAGACAATAGCTACCTAAACAATACAAAGTATGAAGTACATCAAAGTTAGCAGCAGTATTAAATAGGTAGTAGGTACCTACTATAGTAAATTGTTTAAGTCTGTTCAGATTTCTTGTCTTAAAATTATAAAAAACAATTTACGCAGATTCGTATCTGTTTGGATCTTCAAATAATTGAAACGCTGTCATTGTCGTCTCATACTATATTTTATCATAGTATCAACAAAAAAAGTTTATTGATGGCATCTCAAAAGCTCAAAGAACCGTCTATCTATCCCTACTAATATTATAAATGCGAAAGTAACTCTGTCTGTCTGTCTGTCTGTTACGCTTTCACGCTAAAACTACTGGACCGATTTAAATGAAATTTGGTACAAAGAAAGTCTGGAGCCTGAGAAAGAACATAGACTACTTTTTAACCGACTTCAAAAAAGGAGGAGTTTGACGCGGACGAAGTCGCGGGCAGAAGCTAGTTTCTTTATAAAAGTAAATTTTGTAAGTACCTTCTTCTTCTGCCAGTCATCTTATTTGTATGCCGTAATAACATAGGTACTTAGATTTAAAGTTTTTTATTGAGTTGGTTCTTGTCGGCGTAGACTTGTCCTTTAAAATGCTATCGTATTATCGAGCGAGAGTCAAGTTACGTTGCCTAGCTTGGACACTCGACACTTCTGCTAGTCAGCTGAACAACTGAAGTCTGAAGTAGGTACCTACTACATAATCTTTCTGAACAAATATAAGTACTCAACCCATGGCGTCAAGCAAGTATAGTGGAAAAATACACCATGATTTTAAGCAGGATAAAAGTATCTGACACTTAACATGTCTCGTATGAAAGGGAACTGACGTTGTCATTCTTTGAAAAGCGTCAAATGCATTAGAAAATAAGTACCTTATTCAGTTCTATTCTTGTGTCCCAATAGTAAGGAAATCTTTTCTTTAGTTTGGTCTCTCGCGGTATATTGTGACAGTTGCAGAGAAATGAAAATATTTTATTACTTACTGTAAATGTAGTTAGGAATATAAAACAGCATATATAACAGCTGGCATTATCCCGGTTTTACAACTTTTTTTATTATTTGTATATTCGAATGGGAAAGAAAGTGATTTATTTGAAAGGGTCTAAAACAGACTTGCATTTTGTAAAGAAACCAGTCTTCAAGGTCGGGTATTATGCAGCTGCACTTCAATATCTTATTCAATTTGATTAGGTACTATAAAGTTGTTTTGTAAGTGGGCATATCTGATATCTGATACACCTATAAGCTAAAGTCTTTAGCGTTAGACTATTGTCAGCTCAGTCGTGCTACGATTATGGAAACTGTAGTCAGCAAATAAAATATGCGAGTTAGATAGGTAGTTGTTTCATTCCAATGAGTCGCACCCCTAGATCAAAAGGGAGCTAACTCAAAAAAAGTAACTTTTTCGGGAGAGGCGAAATTGTTGTAAGGAATCGGATTCTTTTTTTTAGCGTGTGTTTAATTTAAATCTTCAGATTTTTGAGTTAGCTCCCTTTAGATCTAAGTGTGCGGAGTATTAACCGCGAAGGCATCGGAAATTATTATAAAAATTGTTACCGAATTTACTGCTTTTGTGATTGTTATAATCAAAGTCATTAAGTACCTATGTAAGAAAAAAATATTGCATAAAGAAATGGTACTTAGATAATTAAAGAAAGTTTTACGAAAATCGTCGGCTGGGACCACTAGTTGGTTAAAAGGAGCTATGGGTACGTTATTTAACAGTACCTATAACTTTACGTTGGTCAGCAAAGAGCTGACGGACTTTGTAAAAATCCAGTACACAAGCCTGAAATGGTTCTTGATTGACGTAGTGAAAATTTACCACCTGCCGGTCGGCGCGTTATCAAATGTAGTAAAACATAACTCTTGCTATCGACTCAGTTATTGCAAGATGATAAAAGCTGTAAATAATACTTGACGGGTAATACTCGTTTATCTAGATTACCTTCATGTACGGCGGTCAGTTTTATAAGCATTTCTGTTGAAACATTTTATTAAACGGATTCTCACGAGTACCTAGTAGCGGGATGGATGTAAGTGCCTGTTTACCTTGAACTATTTTGTGAGAGTTTGTGAAGATATTTTTGATAAACAATTCGTCGTAGCTATTCGTCACTGTGCAAAAAGTAATGATACTTACTTTTTCTCTTATGGTTCATCGACAATTTTTAAGATTTAATTCTAAACTAGCGGTCCCGGCAGACGTCATCCTGCCCGTTCGAAATTCAAATTATTAACTTTAGTTAGACAACGTTTGTATGGGAAAAGAAAAGGGCTGTTTTTAGGGTTTTCCCGGCAATTATTCGTTTTTTTTCTCGCCGTAAGAACCATCCTTGGACTTCAACGAACAGTTTAAAAAAAATTGGTTAAATTGGTCGAGGCGTTGTCGAGTTATGCGCTTACCAACACATTTTGCGATTCATTTTTATATATAAAGAAGATAGATAGGTATATTGAAACCTCAAATGTATTTATTTAGCTACAAAAGGATTCAATGATTTTATAATGTGTATATTTCTCAACTGTAATGCGACTATCTCTCTGGCGGCAGATAACTTAAAACAGTAGCTATTTAAACTTATTTATGGAAATGATTAATGTCTAAATTTATGACATACAAACTGATATTGAAAAACTTGTACTTAAGCAAAGTTATTAAAATAACGGATTCGCACGAGTGACCAATTAAATTCCTTAGTTAATTAGCGTTCTCGATTTAAATATTAATAGCATTTATTGAGTAAAACTCACTACAAGAGTGAATTCATTTTCCCACTGCACGTGGATGGTTATTTTCATGATAAATTCATTTTAATTTATCGTATAAATATAAAATTACTACATACCCTACATTACATACTGATTTACGTAAATAGGAAATAATTTATGTGTAAGGATATTATAATTAGAAAATTGCTATACTATGTTTACTAAAATATCTACCTACTTACATAACAATGAATCACCGAAATGTAGGTTTGTACGCTTGTAACTTCGGATCGGTTGCACCAAATTGGATAAATTATTTTTGTTTGTTATTGTTACAAGGATTACAGAAAATATTTATAAAAAAAACTGTGTCAGTACTTACGTAGTTCGCCGGGTCATCCAGTTATACAAATAGGTACATACATAACAAAAATAAGAACGAAATGTTAGAATATATATATGTATAAGTATAGCATTGGTAGGTTTATACCTACTGCAGTTCAAAATGAAACTACTAATTAAATTAACCCCTTATTTCATAAAATAAGTGACGTTCATTAAGGAACCCCCGGTTGGAATGTTAATTAATGTATTACCCATATGAAATTTTGAACCTTTATTAAAACGTGGAATTGACATGTTAATAATTTCTGTTGGAAATTTCTATGAAATATTTAATTATAAGTTACTATGCTCGTTTTAAATAGACTTGTTTGCTCGGAATCAGTGGAGTTGATGCGAATTGTAATAATGACATAAGTCTTAATGTCTTATTATTGTGTCGTGTCAGTTTTAGATTTCGATTCGACTAAACTAAGTAAGTATAAGTTTTGGATTGAAACCACTATTAGCGGATTTAACTCTCGTAATTTGTTATAACCGCGAAGGTATCAGAAATTATTAGGTATAAATAATCAATGAAAAAGTCAAACCCCAGGTACCCTAACCTACGAGTAATCCTTAAATTGTAAACTTTGCAGTTTTTTCTTTTATTTTAGTCATAGTGTAATGTCAAAAAATGTAGAGAGCTCTAGGTAATAATGACATTAAAAAAAGGCGGTTGTTTATTAGCATTTTTTAATAAAAAATATAAAAGATCACACCTATTTACAACACAGGAAATAAAAAAAATATTTACATTATTTTATTAGATACCTATTTACAAAACTTTTATACTTATTCAACACAGAACAAAGCTTATTTAAAATAACTAAATACTTTGTTTATATAAATAGAATATCGTTAAATTTGTCAAATTGTATCATAGTTAAATGCAACGCCAAAAATATTGTGTATATTATAGTAATAATAAAAATACAAAACATTTTCAAAAAGTATTAAAAATACCTTCACACATAATTCTTACACAATGTACGATAGAAGCAAGTTTGCAAAATAACAAAAATACATCAAGTTAATAACGACATAATTTTAAAGCAAACTAAAGAACATATTTACGGTCTGATTATCTTTCAGTTATTTATTTGACACTAGCTTCCGCCCGCGACTTCGTCCGCGTGGAACTCCTCTTTTTTTGCACTCGGTTAAAAAGTAGCCTATGTTCTTTCTCAGGCTCCAGACTTTCTTTGTACCAAATTTTATTTAAATCGGTCCTGTAGTTTTAGCGTGAAAGCATAACAGACAAACAGACAGACAGACAGAGTTACTTTTGCATTTATAATATTAATAGGGATTTTTATACCCTATAAACGATGCGATAAACTAGAGGTAAAATTTATTAAAATACAATACTTAATCATGTATCTATTCATTAAAGAAGTAGGTAAAACAGACTAAAGAATTCGTAAAGTTAGATCGACTGTTATATGATCCCATCAGTCTATTGTTTTTACATGTTTTAATTCTCCAGTAGGAAAACATTACAAATGAAACAGAACAAATTTATTTTGCAAACTTGATACACAATGAGGGCCACCGCGTGTCAGAAATCCGCTAGATGCGCTAGTGTAGAATGAGATCTAGCTGTCATGTACCACCAATGAGAGGCAAGCTACTGGCCTTTGATTGGTGGTGGCCTCATTCTACACTAGCGCATCTAGCGGATTTCTGACACGTGGTAGCCCTCATTACGAGCCGTGTCATAATAAATAATCTAATTACCGTTACCAATTAATTTACCCATAATACTGTGGTCCGTGCATGTACCGGTCTGCCCTACGGTCTATGATTACCAGGTTGGCGTTAGCAGCTGGGTATCCGTGGTGGTAGACCCACTTCTTACCACCCTGAGCACCCTCGGCGTGGTGGTACCCTCCTCCGTGCTTGCCGTGACTGTCGTGGCCGACGGCTAGTTTGTGACCCTGGTTAGCAGAATAGAGATTAATAATAGCATAGAGAGAATAGAGATTAGCAGAAGTTGAAACCATCGAGTTGGATTGGTACAACGCATTGTACTAAACCAATCGCTTCCATAATTGATAAGTTTAAATTATACCTGCCTACTAGATTTTCTATTATTTAATGAATTATGAATTAATTATAATTACCTTAGTAATAAGTTTACTTTATATTTACTGCATTGAATCGAAAAATCGTGAACTCAGTCAGATTTTAAAACGGCGTAAATATTATAGAAGTTATATTTTATGCGCTTCATCATATTCTATTATATTAAACGAAATTCGATTGATAAGATTCTACGCTTGTATTAATATAAATAATTATATTTAGTTAATAATATAGAAAATAATTAATTCTTCACATCACATCATATTGGCGATGATATACTTTCTGTGAACTTCTGACAGATAAATTTACTTTAAATTACTTAATATAAATTAATAGCTTTTTTAAGCTTATTTCATAATAATAAGCTACCTTTATTTTATGTTTTACCTTTGACTCTTAGCTGAATATACTCGTACCGACACAACAACATTATTTATTTAAGTACCTACCTACTTTCTTCCGCCTAATGTACCTAAACATTTCCAATTTTTAAAGAACTTAGTTGTTTTGCAGTTACCTTATGGACGTTATGATGCCCTCCTTTATGGTATTGGCCGGACTCTCCCTTCTTATTTTGTTGGTGTCCTGCTTGCAATTTCCCCTTTTTGTAGTTACCACCCTGAAAATGAAAATAAATATAAATTTAATTTTATTGAAAAAAAAAATCTATGAGAAATATCGCATAAATAGGAATCCAGTACACTTGTCTACCAAATGGATGCTTAAAATATACTTAGATTAAGAGATCTGAAGGTTAATTATTATTATTATTGGTATTCGAGTTCTATTTTAGTTTACTCTTTATATTATATACTATTAAAGTTTATGTGTGTGTGTGTGTGTGTGTAGGAAAGTGACTAAGTATATAATAAAGTACCTAGAACAAGTGCATTTGATAACACACATAATAATGTCATCAAACCCACTTGTTACTGAAAACACTCATACTGAAAATTTGCAATTTCGCTGGTAATCCTTTAAAACCTTTATCTTTACTATACAAGCCACCAGTTTTAGTATGACCGTCAAAATATCAAGACTGCACCCGAAAGTAATGGATGATTTATACAGAACTACCTTCTACCCGCGACTTCGTCCGCGTGGAACTCCTCCTTTTTTACAGTCGGTTAAAAAGTAGCCTATGTCCTTTCTCAGGCTCCAGACTTTCTATGTACCAAATTTCATTTGAATCGGTCCAGTAGTTTTAGCGTGAAAGCGTAACAGACAGATAGACAGAGTTACTTTCGCATTTATAATATTAGTAGGGATTTAATATATTTAACTTCCATAATTCCAGACAAATCCGCATAATATAAAACAAATAAACAAAGTACATTAATAAACAAAGTTACCGTGGTTTATTAACTTTTATATCGTCTTATCAGAGAGGTAACCGAGAAAAAACAACATTACATTTTTAATTAACTTACAGTAGATAAGCTGAAACTAATTGGAGAAAAAATAAAAGCTCAGGTATTATGTGAAGAGAGAGTGCATACGAAATTAATACTGCAATTTTATCTTCGTAACTATTTGATTGGACTAAAAAAACTAGGTACATATTTATAAGTAAGAACTTTTATAAACAAATATGTCAAATCAAGATAGAAAAAAACTATTTTCTATTTTTTTTTATTATAACAATACATCAATATAGGAACTGTAATGTTTTCAAAACGTCATCGTAAAAAGTAACATACGCGATTGAAATGAGTAATAACCGGGAAAGTATCAGAAATAACCTTTAATACTTTCGCGGTTATTACCTTATTGTAACACGCATTAGAGGTTTGCCGATACTAACCCACTGCAATATTTCGCTAAAGCTTTTCTCTTACACTGCAGTTTTAAACTAACTAACAGTGCAACAGAGGTAGCCCACGAGGCGTTCTGCTTAATAACACTTTGTTTTGCAACTAAATGTAATTAAAAATCTTAGTCTACTCATTGCAGGGATGCATCTCGCTAGTTGTATCCTATATATAGGAAGGTATATATATATATATAAAATCTTTTGTCTTGAATGGCCTAAATCGCTGATCGTAGAGACCTAAAACTTGGAAGGTGTTTTTTTTGTATTACGTACGCATCCTATAACAAATTCCAAAATAGTACCTATCCCTTAGAGGATAACAAAGGGTGGCAAAGTTTGTATGGGAGAACGTGATTCTTTGGTTGAATCTATTTAAAACTAGCTTCTGCCCGCGACTTTGTCCGCGTGGAACTCCTTCTTTTTCGCAGTCGGTTAAAAAGTAGCCTATGTCCTTTCTCAGGCTCCAGACTTTCTTTGTATCAAATATCATTTAAATCGGTAAAGTAGTTTTAGCGTGAAAGCGTAATAGACAGACAGATAGACAGATTTACTTTCGCATAAATAATATTAGTTAGGATTAGGCATGTAACCATTCTTTGACATAATAGATAGAAGACGTATTTTGTTTTTTATTCGGGGTTAAAAAGTACGCAGATGAAGTCGCGGGCAAAAGTTAGTTAATTTTTTACATTTGTGTATGTATTTGTAAAGATAGTACAAATCAGAGAGGCCTTTAAAATGAACGATCTTTGAAATTATTATTTTATTGTCTGTTGGACCCTTCTGCAAAAGGCATAAAATTTGTACATTAAGCCTCAGTGGATTCTCATTAAGCTAATAAAATGATTAACAGAAAAAATACAAAAAGTGATGCTTATATTTGGACCAGACCTGTGTTTAAGTAGAAGGTTTAATTTACTAATGACAGTTCAATTCCCCTATGTATTTGAAAACATTTGAATAATTAACTGCCGTTGGCCAGCAGCTGCTAGCCTTTGGAGTGTAACCTCAGCAGTCTATGTTTTAAATGAGAATGTGAACTGTTAATTCTCGGTAAATTAAGGAAATACAATAAAAATCCGTGCGTACTCAATGACAGCTATAATCATATCCACATTTCAAACATGACGCGGTCCGTAGACACGCAACTCTATCTCATACAATAATGCCAACATAACATTCCTCCACCTTTAAATCGTCAAACTAAAAGAACTTTTTATAATCAATATTTTTCCTGTCCCGTAATACTCTATCAGAACTAGGCTGAACAGCCTATTGGAGTGCCGTAAGATTTTTACATCAGAATCCGTCAGTCAATGAATCTTTATTTTAACTTTGGAAATGTTTTTCTGTGAGTAGAAATAATTTTAAAAAGAAAAGTCAAAAGTGGTATCTACAAATTTTAGATTGTACCTCCTACTTAATGTTTTTTTATATTAATTGTAGAAATTACTTTTCATTTAATTAATATACGAAAAAATATTCACAGAAACAATATGCGTCATACTATTTTTTACTTTGTAAAATCAAAGCCGACGTAAGCTTTACTAGATGGCGTTGTCTGTCCGTATTTGGAACATTAAAATTATGTTAAAAATATAAATAACACTTTCAACTCGTTCCATTTAATAAAAAACATCTATGTTAAGTCATCTCGGTGAAAATCAATACTGTTTTCTAAACTCGTTTTAGAAAAGAAAATAAAAAACGCCGCTAGATGTCGTGTACAGTTCTAGTTTACACAAAAGGGTGCATTTTAAAACTCTTTCATTAAACATTGAGAATAAAATTTATTAAGTAATTTCGAAAATATTAACCAGATCTTTGTTCTAGATACTTAAGCATTACCTATATATATAGGTAATAATAGTTGCATATTGTTTGTGTTGTCTGTAAAACTTAACCTAATCAAGTATTTACTTGTATACCTTTGCTATATAAAATCCGTATTTTTTAGCATAATTAAAAAAGAAATTCAAGATATACTTTAATACCTACACTTTTGGAAAATAATATTTATTACCTACTAATAAGTTCACACGGTTCTAACACTTGTTTCAAAAATGCTTTCACCAATAATCACACAACAACATATGAATGAATTCAAAAAAGTAATAAAGAAAAAGTTAGCTTTCAGGCTTTTTCACAAACCTGCCCGATTTCACGACAGATGTCGCAATAAGGAAATGCAACGTGGTAACGGGATGCACTCTGCAATTGCACTAGAGGGTTGGCTTATTCATAGTCGTTACGCAAAGCATCTTTTCGTCCGATTGGGCAATTTTATACATATAAATGTGTATAATTTTTGGGAACCTTCGTTTCACATTTTATTGATTGTGATAGGGGTTCATTAATTTTGGAAAACTCTCGATTGGGACATTAGGTATCAATTAAGATAATATTAATACTACAATATTCATGTAGTCTTCAAATTGGAAGCATTAAGACGCAAAATTTAAGAGACTGTTTTAAAAAACATGATATTAATTAAAGTGCATAAAGAAATTCAATATTTTGCAAATAGCAAGTAAGTATGACAAATTTATGAATAATGATACCCTTAGGTATATTTTTTTGGCCTTTTGTGTATTTTATTTATTGGAAGATCCAGAAATATTTAAACAAAACAAAAAATGCATTTTTTATTTAATTCAGTCAAGCTGCCAAAATACACTTTTTGGTTCGTTTTTCGCATACAAATTTTAACAATGGATTGAATCGGGCTTAAATTTCCGATTGAAGCACATCATTACAAAAAATACCAAAAATAACATTAAATGTGACTTTACTCTACACATGCTCATTTAACTCTGTACTTATTTTGTTTTTCAAGTTGACAGCCATGATGGTATTAGTTGTCCCAACAAAGAAAATGGGAAAACTTTTCTCAAAGATGCCTTATTAACGACTGATTATGGCTTCATAAAATCATTATTCAGAACACTTATAACAACGCGTCTAGACGTCATGATTTGATTAAAAAAACGTGAAAAGATTTCTCATCTACGATAAGTGAATTCTCTATAAAACGAGTGTCGATTCGTTAGTTGATAAATTGTGAATTTTTTTTGTAAATTTGTATTTTTAACCCCCACGCAAAAAGAGCGGTGTTATAAGTTGCTCGTGTATAGGTATGTATGTTTGTCTGTCTGTACATCGTAGCTCCCGAACAGATGAACCGATATTGTTTTTTTTTAAATGGTGAATTAGTCGGGACCGATCATTACTATAAACTTATTTTTTCACCTTCATACCTAATCTTATTGCAAAAAATTGTAACTGAAATAAATAAAATAATGATAACAAATTCTCCTCGTCATCAGAAAGTATTACTATCGATGTCTATATATTTAATGACTACCTACATAATATTATTATAGACGTAAAATAACCTCTATCTACCATGTGAGTGGTTACCTTATGATCATCCATGACACGGGTAATCTAAATGAATCTGTGATATTTTGACAGCCTTTTACCACTGCAAGAAGCTGTCAAAATATCACGTTACCCGCATTATCTCGATATTTGATATTTATTAAAATCTTGCAAAAGAAACTTTTCACACATCAAAATGCTATTTTTATCTACCGCGCATCGATACCTATTCTATTACTTAGACAATACGTAGAATTTAAAATATTTATAAAGCACTTGCTTTTGCACGCGACTTCGTCTGCATACTAGTGTACACGATGAGTATTCTACGCAACATCGTTATAAAATATAGCCTATGTGTTATTCTGATGTATAAGATATATTAGGTATGGAAAAGTTTCACCAAAATCTATTCAATAGTTTTTGCGTGAAAAACTAACAAATATACATCCATACATTTAAGTCGTGAGTGCTAATCTCATGCTATCTGCACCGTCAACATCAATTCAGTTTGTTTTAAGGAATAATGACCTAAATGGGATGTTCGCTGATTTCATTGGATTTTTCTCGCAATTCAATCAGAGTTTATTGCAGAGTAAACAAATTCAAATCGAGATTTGGTTACTTATCTTTTTTGGCTGGCATGATGTTTGAAAAAAGCATGTGATAAAAATTGTTTGGAGCGAATACAAATAGAAGTTAGCTAATTTTATTTTAGTAGATATACCAGGAATTGTTGGACCTGAGAATCATTAATCATATTAAGGACAGATATAGAATATCCTCCTTTATTGGAATTGGTAAAAATAGTCTTTACCCCGAAAGATCGCTAAGAAAATATTTTCCTTACTAAATGGATGTCTGGATGTATGTTTGTTACTCTTTCACACAAAAAGTACTAAATGGATTTTGATGAAACTGTAAAATAACATAGCTCATCAGAATAACACATAGGATATAATTTGTGACGATATTATGTAAAGTATTAATCATGCACAGACAAAGTCACGGGCAGAAACTACTCTCCTAATAAAGATTTGCAACTTACCGATTTGTGTTCTTTTTCTTGATTGTACCCTCCATGTTTTTCTTCTTCCGCAGAATCTCCTTCTTCTTCAAAGAATTCTACTTTCTTCTCATACTCATCTTTCTTGTGGATATCATGGCTTCCTTTGGTGCTGTGTCCCTTCGAGTGCTTACCAGATTCTTCATACTGGAGAAACAATAGGCGAGAGGGATTATAATAGTTAGGAGAAGTAAATAATACCATTTTCTTCTCGTCTTCGCCGTGTATACTATCCATAATAAATGTCTTGAGATGAATATTATAAGAAGAGAAGATAGGTATATAATATAATAGTGAAAGTTTTTTTGAAATCAGTCCAGCCGTTCTGGAACCTATTCAATCCAAACAAACAGACATACTTTCCTGTTTATTATATTAGTATAGATAATTATCGTGTTAGGTATACAATAATTAGATACAATGTTTTCATACCTTAGCATGTTTCTTGCCTTGCTCCTCATGGTGGTGTGTCCCGTAGTGTCCTGACTCGTCATGGTGCTTCTTGTTGTACCCTCCGTGGTCCTCATACTTGCCCAAATGGTCTTCTTTGTCATGGTGGCCCTTTTTCGTCTTTGTATTCTTGTGTACACCCTGGGGAATTAACCAGTAGGTAGTAAATAAAGTACCCAATGACGACGGGGTAAAAATAACGAAATTCTATTTAGTACGTCAGTCAAATTATTATAAAATATTGGACGTATTCTTCATTTTCTTAAACAAAAGAAAATGATAAAGGTAAGTGTTTCCAAAGTTTCGGAGTGGGGACTCGTGACGTCACGATATGGTACAATTTATACCATACCTAATGAACTTTCGAACCCTGGATTGAGAAAGGAATAAATACGTAGTCAATATTATTTAGTAATTCACTTGATGGATAAAGGAAAAAAATTATGGTCATGCCTTTTAAAAATTATATTTCAGAACGCTAGGATCGGTAGGCGTACGTTACTGGTTGGGTTTTACGGCGCAGCAGTCTTTTAATCCATGATAAAATTTAAGCCTAAGTAATTAATATTTCAAAAGTTTAAAAGTAAGTATAAATGAGAGTAAATATGGGATGTTATTATTGAATTGGATCCACAGCAGAGATTCCCTTACAACCTTACAATCGTGCAAATGTAATTGACTTGTGAACTTTAAGTTGTACTATGGATTCACGAAACATTTTCACTTAATAAGAAAATACTTAGATTATTTTATTTTATTTACATACTTGCCCATTTAGTTAAGTGGTTTTACTTAACTAAATCGGCAAGTGGTCAAAGCACAACTTAATTTTGAAAGTAAAGTAAGTATCTGAGTTTGAATCTTGCTAAGTACAGATGTCAGTGAGACGAGCATGAGCATATATACCCGAGTCTTGGATATATAATAAGTATTTGTGTAGAATTTTGTTAGATACTAATTCATTTAGTTCTAACTAAATCAATTAGTACCAATTGTAAAAAGAAGACCATTTAAAAAATAGTATAGTACTACTATAAAATCACCTAGAACATTGTTTTACAAGTAATTCTGTTATTTCAAATCGGGGTCGATGACATTTATCACTTTTTAATAAGTTGTGTATGAAAGGGTCGCAGTGTTAACATCGATTTAAAAAGTTAGGACGTTTAATCGAGAAATCATCGTAACGCTACCGTAAGGATTAAAGTCAAACTTAAAAATTAATTTATACAAATTGGAATGAAGTTCGTTTAGGAGGTATATAATTGAATTAACTTAAAATACTTTCTAGTAAAGCAAAAGGTTATTTAAAATCTAGGCACTAATTAAGCATTGCCGTCGGAAAAATGGAAGTGTTTCACTTAATTCACTTACCTATATTACTAGTTGAAAAATTAAATCTATCGTATAAACATATCGTGTTGGTAACATACTTAAGTAATGTATTTAAAGTCAAGCTATCAATACGACATTCAGATATACAATTTTCTTTTCAAAACTCATATTGTGGACTAAAATCCCAATCACACCAGATTTTTGTGATTTTAGGAATTATGATTTATAGGATCGGTACTATAAAATACTTAGAAGGGAATGGATACTCGCTAAGCTGAAAGCGGGGCCGTTTTAAAGATAGTAGGTATCAAAGGTGGAATAAAATCATATTCATTTCATTTCTCTTAAAATTAGGTAAGTTTAGTGTCTCGGATCTCACACTATTAAATTTATATCAATGTAGATACATAGTTTTACTTACAGTAAATTATTATGACTGCTCGAAATCAAATCATCTAACATGGTATCTAATTGTTCATAAAATGTTATGCCAACATCTTCTAGGTGAAAATAAACAATATTAGATCAAAAGTCAATAAAAGTTTAATCTCAAAACAATTCAATTGTATTGAAACGAACGTTTGTGTTCACTGTTACTTTTGTAAACATTTATTACTAAACTACATGCAAAATATAAGGGGAATAGTCAATTAATACCTGGAGAGATAATGGTTAGTGTGAATATTGTACAGCAAAATAAGAAATAATTATAGATTTAAATAGATATAAATATTGGAATGAAACAACTATTAACGGATTTAACTCGCGTATTTTTATTTTATTTTATTAGCTGACGTTTCGGATTATTTACAGTTTCCATAATCGTAGCACGACTGAGCTGACAATAGTCTAACGCTAAAGTGATTTATACAGTTATGCAAACTACCTTATATTTAAATTACGAATTTTGAAAAACTACCCTATTCTGAATTATGAAATACTAATGTTACATTTTACGCAAAAAAGCTAATAAAATAAAATAAAAATACGCGAGTTAAATCCGTTAATAGTTGTTTCATTCCAATGTGTAATAACCGCGAAGGCATCAGAAATTATTAGATACAAATATCCAAGACTCGGGTACAAATAATGCTTCCAATCATAAAAACAAGTTTACACCATTAACGGAATATATATTTTTTTCTGTAAAACACAATTATAACAAATAATAATGTTATTTTTTTAGTTACAGTTAACAGTTATTTTTTAGTCACCTGAGGGTTTTGGCTGACCGATTAGACAGTGGCTTGGCCTAACACTGGTCCTCTTTAACATTAAGTTTAGCATATAAGATATTTATTTAAGTTAACCCTAGTTATAAGGACTTTTACTAGTAAAATATGGACAGTATTGGTCTGTAATAAATGTTTTTTTTTTTAAGTTTTCAGATATAGTTAAGTCAAGGAGAATAATGAGAGTAGTTAGTCACAGTTGATTTATTTTTGTTATTATTTTAAGTATTTAGTTTAATTAGGTACTGACAGTTAACGTAGAACTTACGTGTATTACATTGTAATAGAACCATGGTTTGCGGTTTGGTAACTGTGATTTTGGGATATTTTTCATGACGTCGCGTAACAAGGAAATCTTCGTTTCGGATTCCAAAGTCTTTTAAAAAAATAAAGAATGCTAAGTCGTTTGTAGTATGTACCTACTTATATGGGATACAGACTCTAAATAACCTAGAATAAAAACTCATTTTTAATGTATATAAGTATATGATATATATTATTTTCTTTTCGTCATTATATATGATCGCTGAGACATTTATAAACGATACCTATTTTATTATCGTAACGTCAATCCCAATGGATAAAACCATTACAGTAACTAATATTTCAAAATGACATTCTCGTCACATTTTGAGATCATCTAAGTTCATGCGTCCCTTATACACACAACCTTTTAAAAAGTGACATTTGTAAATACCTACTTATTTAAAATAAGTCTTAGCAGGAATAATAATATTGCTATAAGAAAATTTACGGAGCTGTGACATTTCTGCGTAGGTACAACAACTTTCTAATTATGTTAGTATCTAATTACTTTGCAATATAACAATTATAAAGGATTTAACTCTCGTAAATTACCGAACTATATGTATATTAGGTATGCTGACAAATAGACTAATGTAAGACTGCTATATAAAACCTATAAGGCTGTCAAAATGTCAGTATAAAACAATAAACGCGAGTAGAATCCGTCATAATTGTTCTATTTGAATAGGTATGTAGGTAGGTAATAACCGCGCGAATATGTAATAACCGCGAAGGTATTAGATATTATACTCCAATTTTCTTACCTCATATCCTTTCTTGCCATGTTCTTCGTGCTCTTCCTCGTGCTCGGCATGATGTTCAGCACCACCTCCTATTAAAAAAACACATTTAGTAAAGTAATGTTTATATATTTGTAGCACTGACTCTTGAACTTTGAACTTCTTCATAAAACAAAAGTATTTGGATGAAATAACTTTACTGATTCGCGTATTTTCTTTTCAAACCGAGTCTCACGCTGAAGTGATTTTTACATTATGTATAAAAATTAGGTACCTTATTTATGAAATAAAAAAATAACTACTACCCTGTTTTAGTAAATTTAACAGCTACCTTGTTATATGTGTTTCATTCCAATGACATAAAGGGTTGAAGTTGTGTTTTTTGAAAAAATAATATAAACGCATATGTACGTATATGTGTATTATTTTTATCACGAATAAAAGAAAAAATATCAAATTAGTATCAGAGCCTCTATAAAACTCTTATCTTTTTAAGATTTAACGAAAGGTTTCTTGAGGATAACAATTTTAAAACTACTTGCAGAGTAATAGAATTTCTTGCCAAGGAGAACTCTTGACAGTTTGACTGTGAGAATATACCCCAGACATGGATGCAAATTACGTAGCCCTGACAAAAAAGAGCACAAGAGCATGCAAATTATTCAGACTTAAGACGTTTTACATAGAGAAAAAGTAAAAGCGTCAGTCTGCAGTCGGTTTTTTTATTGTTCGCGTTTTGTACTACCGTTTTTAGTTTATCATAAAGGAAGTTATGTTACTTTAAGTAAGGACATAGTTAATCTACTGTATTACAATTTCTTTTAATATTTTAGATATGATTATTTTCAAAATTTAAAGACTTTCATACAAAGAGCGCTTAACTGAATTGTTTGTAATCTTAAAAGTAGGGTAGTATAATAATCCCTTCTTCATTCAATTCGAACACAGTTGATCCAGTTAGATCACAATAAAATATATATTTTTGATGCCCGAGTTAATTGGGGGTAAGTATATAATTAGCAGTATAATAAAATACCAAGAGTAGATTAAAATAAATCAACCGCAGCTACTGATTAACTCTAGTGAAAATATTTCTGCATTTTCCGATCATCCGACAAGACGTCGCCATTTTATTGCATTAAATTGTGCACCGCCATTTTTAATCCAATTGTGACGTCATCGTTAACATATCATAGAAGATACAGCTTTAGCGGCTAATTGCTTATTTCGGAATTTTATTAAAATAAAATATACAGTAATAAAATAGATGTTACTTATTTTTATCATTCGCGTCGCAATTCAATTAGAGTGAATATTATTACTTATATTTTCACGACAAAAAGGAATGTTTCAATGGGGTCCTATAAATCAATAAATGCGCTAGTATAGAATGAGGTCTACCTGTCATATTCTATGTTCTACTGGCTTGTGATTGGTGGAACATGACAGCTGGATTACAGTCTACACTAGCGGATTGGCTGATTTTTCCCACATGACCTAAATGATGACATAGTCAATAAAGTCAAAAGAATTTCTGTGACGGGACATAATTATTTGAATAATTCTTTCTTAAATCTTATAGCCAGGGTCACTAAGCACTTGGCTATTCAATCTCAAACATAGCGCATCGAACAAATGACCAATTTTCAACGGTTAGTTTCACGCTCAAATGGAAAAGCAACGGTAAAAACCAATTTGTAAATAACAATTAGTGCCAGGTTTCTTCAGGTATTGATATTGATTTGAAAGCAAATTTAGATACGTCTATCAATTTGCTTGTTTCTTACGAAACTAGCAAATTCATAGACTCTGTATGACCTTGGTGAATCTAGATTTGTTGTTGCTAATATTTTAATTTAAGATTTATTCAAGGTTATATTATAGAAGCGGCACTGTCATTTGACTTAAATTAATATCGTCTAATATTTAGAGACGTATATTTTGTTAAGAAAATGTAGGAATCTAAAGTTTTGGTTTAATTAATTAACATGCCTTATATTATGATTTAGAACTTTTTATATTTTATTTACGATTATTAAACATTTTGTGAGTTCAAAACATACACCTTAGTTTATAACCTACTAGCTTCTGCCCGCGACTTCGTCCGCGTGGTACTCCTCCTTTTTTGCAGTCGGTTAAAAAGTAGCCTATGTCCTTTCTCAGGCTCCAGACTTTCTTTGTACCAAATTTTATTTAAATCGGTCCAGTAGTTTTAGCGTGAAAGCCTAACAGACAGACAGACAGAGTTACTTTCGCATTTATAATATTAGTAGGGATTAGTAGGGAAGTAGGGATTTTGATTAAAGCCAATTTCGGTAAGTAGGTAATAATATGGTTAAGACGAAGACTGATACAAAAAGATGATGAGTGAATAGTTAAAAAAATATCAAACCATAACATAAAATAGGTATATACATGTTGATGGAATTGAAATATTTCCTAGGAATGCAAAGTTTGAAGCTCTTTGTTCGGAAATTCATCGATTAGTAGGTACTCAAGAAGCCGGTAAAATACAAAACTTAAAGAGCTCGCAATTAGCTGGAAGATTCCGGAAAGTTCTCTAGAGCTCTTTTGTAAATTCCCTTTTAGAACTAACAGCTATTTATAGTTGTAGATATTTCTAGTCTTTTGAAAATTTGTCGTAATTAAAAACGGAAAGTTTTACAGTGGCCTTGTTTTGTAGGAAATAGTTTTGACATTTAAAGTTTATGCAATTTACAGCAATGAAAATGCTTTGTAACTTTGTATTTTCATAGTATCGTACGTATATATTTAAAGGTTAACTCTAAAAAGTATTTTTTCCATTAAAGACGAAATGGGTACTGATTAATATGTCTATGGGCACTGAAGGAGTTCTCTGTATAATTTCATGCCTTTTATATGAAGCTGGAAGAGTTAGCTCAAATATTTTTTATTAGTAAGTAGGTTTTGCTGTGAGGAATTCGATGGTGTGCATAGCTCAAAAATTCAGGGTTTTAGTTTTCCTCCCTTTTAATCTCTTGGAAGGTGTGCGAATTATTATCTGCCTGATTCTACCTGTTCACAAACCTAAAGAATTTATACCTACAGTTGGCTTTACTAAAAAGCTATTACGAAAGTATTCATATACAAGTTTCCTTCTGTTTCCTAAACATTTATAAGTTGACGCAATAAAGAAAAAAATATTTTTAAAATTCTACGCTAAATATACGTGAAATATTAAAATTACCGCATTACAATCTCATTAACCATTTCACTTTCTATTTTCACACTTTCATTCAGAGCTGATCTAAAAATGGCCATGAAATAAGTCTAATTATGTTGTCGTAACAGTTTCGTAACGTTTTAGGTCAAACTGGTGCCCTTACGGCACGCTGCATTATAACAAGGTATTTAATAATTGACAATGACGTCACGAGAATAGCTTTACTGGTAGAAATCGTCTTGGCATTTTCCGTTGCCTGTTGTGAGACGAAAAGAACTATCTGTGAAGTAAGCGATTTTGCTTAGGCATTCCATATCGCTTAACGGTAGTAACTGAGGGTTATGCTTTAATGGCGGAAGTTAGTTTGACTTTTGCTTTTTTTATTTGTTTATTTTCTTTACATATTCTGCAATAACAAAGTATTGAAATACTAATACGTAATTTAAATTAGGAACTCCAATATCGGTTATAGATACGATTTCCAAAATTTTGACTAAATATTCTATAGTAAAAGTCTTCGACTTGATTTAAAAAGTTTCGTAAAGGTTGCTGTACTTAAACACATTTGTACCTACTCTGTAAGATTTTTATGAACATTTGGTACCATGCTAAAGTATTCATTAAGCTTCCCGTATTGTTACTATTGAAATCAAAAGCCTTTTGTACCCTGTGTTGCCATTCAAATCACAAATGGGTAATATAGTTAAAGTTAATTCATTCATAAATTAAATTTGACATTTTGACTATATATTGAATTAAAAGAAAGTAGGCATACCTATGCTTTACCACCTTTAAGAGGACATAATATTTATTAGGTATGTATATATCATTGAAAGATATCACTGAAGCTTTTTAGTCGTCTGCGAGCCTATTATGAACTGTCGACTAGCAAAAGGTTCGTCGTTACGGTATTATTTTGTTATCGACATGTAGAAATAAGAGACGACATCGACATGACAAGATTTCTCGTTGTCAACAACGTTGATTTTTGACAGATCATCGCGAGAATAAGACGATATCGACATGACGAGATGTCGACTCGACAATTCATCATAGCCTCGCTGGTCTACTTTATTTTTACACAGCAAACATAGAAAAGCACTTACCTATACTTTAATACATCTGAATAAGAACCGTGCACTTTTTTTAAACCAGTTAAAAGAGGAAAATATCGTCAATCGTTATCCGTATCAAATATTATAACCTGAGTTATAATAATATGTAAAAAGAAACCATACAAATAGAGACGTATTTTGGCGAATTGGGAAATCAGTCAAACGTTACTTTTACTCAAGGGACCGATTCATAGACTAACAGACAGTTAATCTTGCAAGACAAGAACATTTAATTATATAAGTATAACTTGCATAATAGTGACGCTGTATTGTACAAAGTCTGAGTTGCTATAAAACCTGAAAAAATCTGATCTATTAGTAACTTGTTTACTTTACAAAATATCTTTATACTTTTGTCACCCTTATAATGCACTATAATAGATAAAAATTGTTCCAAATCGAATGCTATTAAGGTCAATAAAACATTACATGATCACACAAAACGTTCCACAATAGAAAATCAAATTTCGTGTACCTATTGTAAGAAATTATAACAATTGCAACAATTTTGATAAAACGGTGAAATTTTATACGGCGCCTAATATAAGAATTAACTACTTAATTTTAAAAGGTTGTATTGGAATGAAACAAGTATTATTATTAAAGGTTCTAGTTCAATTAGATTTTGATGATGATTTTTCCGTTTTTGGAATTACAGGATTAATGTGACTATGCAACCGGATAACTAAACTTTTATCCCGGGAAAATAATATGGACCCCTACTTCAAAGTTTGAAAAGTCAACAAGGCACAAAAACATTTTTAATTAAACTCCATCTTTTGCATTTATTTTCATGCAAAACACCGCCACTGTCAAAATACCTAATTCGAAACGGTTGTTTACTTTGCCTGTCACTTTTTAACAATAATAAGGGTCAACGATCAAAAATTCAGATCCAACCGACAAAGGCTTTTCCTACCGATAGCCATCTCTTATTACAAGTCTACAGGATTTCATAAAACTTTCGGAGTGACCTAAAGTCAACGGGCTAAGGTGGTTTTTGCAGTGACCGCGACCACATATAAACGAAAGTGTACTTTGCTTCGATAGGATTACTGGAACCGCTCGTGAAGCGAATATTTTGATAGCGTTATCAATTTGCGATAAAATTGGAAACGTAAACAATTTTCGGTCAAGCGTGTTTCGTACCTACACGTGGGCAGAAGGATCCAGGATTCCTGGAACACGTAATATAGAGCAACATCTGCGAGACGTTAATTGTGTTATTTGTTTTCAAAGCATAATTCTATTTTCAAACAATCATAATATTGTTAAGTTGTTTTTATCACAATCCAAATGGGTTTATCAAACACATACCTACCTATAAAAAAATATACCTATACATACTTACCAATATTTAAAGAAATTCACAATTTGGGGCACCAGAAAAACTGTTTTAAAAATCGTAACACTTTTTCTTATCTTTCAATAAAGCCTAATATCTAGAATATTTTAATTGTCAAACTAACCTTTTTTCGTATTAGAATTTTTCGACTGTTCTTTTTTATGATGACTTGAAGCAGGGATGGCGTCAGTCACAGGACGGGTGTCAGTCGAGTCAGCATCTGGGGTAAATTTCACTGACGGTCGAGTTGTAGAATATTCTGGTTCTTTTGTCAGTTTTACTGTCATGTCAGAGTCATCAAAGTCAGTTACATCTCTTGCATCAGTCGTGGTGTCGGTGAATGTGTCTAGTCCATTATCTGAATCGGTTATGGTCCTTTCTGTTTCTTCTATAGAGTCTGAAGAAAAAGTTGAAGTTTGGTTTTTTATTCTTGAATTTAAAGAAGAAAGGTTCTATGTTTTTAAAAATACGTATGTGAATTTTCTTTCGTTAATTTCCTAACACGCTTCTTTGATAATAAATGTAATAGTGTCAGAACTAGTTTTAACTTTTCTAGGAGATATGAAAATCGTGTAATTTTACTAACCCTATTTCACAATGTTGAAGATAATCATAACATTTTTAGAAAATAAAGATACGGTTACATGATTGTATGATGGTCCAATTTGTCGACTAATATAGTCCAGAATTACTCGTGTATAAATATTATTAATATATTATATCGGTTTCAATGTCTTATGTTTCGAGATAGGTGTTAAATAAAAAAAAATAAGCCTGTAATATCTTTTTCTTCTCATAAGAAAAAGGCTATTAAACTATGAACTGGTTTAGTTGGAAGAATTAGATATAAAGTAGGTACTAACCCTAATTGTGTAAATGTAAGGATTTCTACGCGCTATAAGTTGTTATTTTTTAAAGAAATAAACCTTAAACAGTTAAAATAAATAAATAAAAAACTACCGCACGGAAATCCAATCTCATTTTAAAAATTAGTATAAATAACTCTTTCATAGCATAGACAAATTGAATCCGTGACCGATTGCGCGCAGTCACACTTGACTGATTACACCCACAAACTTTTTACTCGTTTACTCGTTTTTAATTTGATAAACTTTATTAAACAAAACCAAAATATTGTGATGAAGTCGATATTTAAGATGTCTTAGAGTGACACAACAATGCCGGGCTTAAATATTGATTGGTATTTAAGAGCAAGTGAAGCTACAAAGGCTCCATAAAATAAGGAAAAACTACTGTAGTATAAACACAGTCATAAATAGCATACAATGTTTGTTTTGTTTTACTCACCTTTCTCCGAATGGTATTCTTTAGGCCCCTCCTTCTCATGATGACTGGAAGCGGGTATGGCATCAGTCACAGCATCACTGCCAGTTGACTCAGCATCCTGGGCAGATGGTCCTGTCTCTCCAGTTGTAGAATAGTCAGGGGTAGTCTCCTCGACAGTATTATCATCAATTGTCGAATCAGAGGCAGTACTTTCAGTAGTTATTTCGTCAGGCGCCGTGGAATCGGTGTAGGCTTCAAAGCCTGTGGCGGGAACTGTAGTCTTCCTTGCTACGTCTTCTACCGTCTCAGCGACATACGAATCTGGGGCTACAGTAGTTACTCTTGATTTTCGCTTTCTTTTGTTTTTGAATTTAGGGAAATAAAGAATAGGTTCACCATCCTGCGGGTCCTTCGAGGTCACAGATGTCTCTGACCTAGAATTTTCTATTTCTAATAATGTTCTAGGTGTTGTCGTTAAAGTATATCTAGAAGAAAAACGAGGCTTTTCTGAAAGTATATTTTTTGTAGTTTTTTGACTTTCTGTTGATGTTTCTTCACTGTTATCTTCATCATTTATCATGTATACGCGCGGATTTCTAAATACAGACAGTTTGCCTTGCTGGAACTGTTTTTTGCTGGTAGATTTACTTAATTTCGTTGTCGTTCTTTCAGGTGGAATCGTAGTGGTTTTGTAATTGATTATTTTGTATTTGTCATCTAAAGACTCGCTTGAATCAAAATCTTCGTAATGGGGCTTAACTTTCTTTTTTCTATAAGAAATATCCTCATATGACGAATAATCATCGTATTTCTTCCGAGGACGATAACGCTCGCGTTCCTCTTTGCTGAATTCTTCTTCTTTGATTTTCTCAAATATTTCCCTTTGTTCTTTTGCATGTTTTTCTTTTAGCTCATCCACACTATTGAGTATGCGTTGTTTTTTTGCTTCATTTTCTTTATCTTCTTCTGTCGGTTCTGGTTTTGGTTTTTTAGTCTCGTTTTCATGATTTTCTTCACTTATTTCAGGCTTTTTTGTGTCGTCTTCCTGATTTTCGTCAGTTTCTTCAGTATTTTTAGATTCATCTTCTTTATTATTTTCAGTACTATCAGGTTTTCTACTGTCTTCTTCGTCAGTATCTTCGGTGACTTCATTTTTTTTATCTTCATTCTCATGATCTGCATTATGAACCTTGGGTTGTATAGTCTCGTTTTCTTCATCTTCTTCAGTTACTTCAGGTTTTCTTGGTAAAGTAGATGCCTCTTCATATTCAACGTCGTCTTCATATCTATGAGGTTTCTTGGTATGTTCTGGAGGTTTTGCTGATGTAGCTTCTATTTGAGATTCAGTATATATTTCTTCATGATCATGTTTTTTAATACCCGTCAAAATACCACTTAATTCATCGCTTTTTTTTGTATTTTCTTCTTCATTTAAATGTTCATCTTCTTGATCTCGAAATTTTATTATTGTAGGAGTTTGTTTTTTAATAGCATCAGCTAATGAATTTCCTCGTGGCCTGGTTACTATATCTATAATACCCTCTATATCTGTTAAATTAGTCTTAATAACTTTATCAGGATCTCTAGTATGTACAGGTCTATTTAAGTCAGACCATTCCTTTCTTTCGTAATAATCCTCACTATCGCTTTCACCTTGACCTTTATCATAATAATCATCGCCTTCTGGTGCTGCTACTGCTTTTAAGATAAAATTCGCAGGTAGAGCTAGTCTTTTCTTAACCTTAGCTTTAGGGACTACGTCAACAAACTCTCCTAGGTCTTCTCCTTTCTTGTTTTTAAACGGTACCCAATCTGGATAAAATTCGAACACTTCTCGTTTTTTCACACTATCACTGGCGGTTCCTATGCTTAGGGCGTAACAAGTGGTTAAAAAAGTCAGTGTAATAAATGGCAGAACTGTCATCCTGTATGTTCGTGTATCTACGTTCACTCGGCCGCGGTCGCGTTTAAACTGTTTGCTTTCATTACAACTACTATTATTTATATTGTTTTGAAAACGATTCGCTATTGCCACTTGCGGTTAGAATTGTATGGATATGCCTTTATTTTAAGAAACGAAATAAAGGAATAAAAGGTCGTGTAAAAGAATTTTTACGATGACAAATGGATTTAGTGTGTAGTAAAACTGCGTAAATATAAGAATTGTTTGTCGATTTATGTCGCCATCTTGTGTTTTCTGGACGCTAATTTTAATTATTGATAAGCTATTTTGAACTATTTGATAATATTATTTAGTTAGAGTTAGGTATTTTATTCCAATTCAAATAATATTGATAGTCTTATCCATATAAATCTTTTGTAACCGATCGAAGAGACACCGTGAAATCTTTATAATTCCAGTTCAAAGCTAACACTGAGTTGGCGTTTGAACGCAGCGTCTCAAACGCCAAATCAGTGTAACAATAAAAAAAAAAGTTTTTCCTTGATGGATATATCCATATATATAATTTTACGAAATTTTACAACCTGTGTAAAATATATTTGGTCGAATTTCTTAAAAACACCACTATATCATATTATTATCTATTGGAATATAAGTAGAAAAGCGAAAAAGCTAAAATTTTTGATAAATCAAGCACACGTAATAGAAAATGGTAAAATTATTTCAACTGCTGTCTGCGACGGTATTGATAATGTTTAGCACCAATAACTCAAGCGTTTCGAACGCGACGTTCAACACGCCAGTATACACCGACCCAAGGCTATGCATCCGAAACTATAAACTTTGCTATTGAAGAAACCACTGGTCTATCAATTTATTAGACAGTATGAAATACCTTTGTCTTCATAATCTCTCCATATTTTTGATTTCTTACCCAAGTCGGTCGCAGGCAATTTTTGAATTAATCATGATTAATATATAGGAATGAAACAACTATTAACGGATTTAACTCGCGTATTTTTATTTTATTTTATTAGCTGACGTTTCGGATTCTTTACAGTTTCCATAATCGTAGCACGACTGAGCTGACAATAGTCTAACGCTAAAGTCTAAAGTCTTTAGCGTTAGATCCGTTAATAATTGTTTCATTCCAATGTGTAATAGGCGCGAAGGAATCAGAAATTATTACAGTAAGTATTAATATAGTCAATCACAAGTTCCTATTATTTCTAACAGTGTATGGTAGAAAAAATATCGCGCAAGTGCGAGTCGGACTTGTGCACCAAGGGTTCTGTATAAATTTATAAAAGAGCTAAAAAGAATCATGTCTGTTGTATGTGAGACCGTTAACTATTTATTTTGTTCTTTTTTTAGTATTGGTTTTTTAGCGACAACTTAAATACATCATCTCTGAAATTTCAAACGGCTATCTATAGCTACATGAATCGTTTGATAGATCGCCTTGACAGACGGACGGACAGCGGAGTTTCTGTCTCTAAAAACTTAGTGTTTTGAAAATATATTTTACTAGCTGTCCGCCCCGGCTTCGCACGGAACATCTTTTTCTATAGCCTATGTCACTCGGGAATAGTGTAGTTTCCCAACAGTGAATTTTTTTTTTAAATCGGTCCTGTAGTTTTAATGCCTATTCAATCCAAACAAACAAACAAACCTTTCCTTTTTATTATATTAGTATAGATGTGCAAGCTGTAGACCTTAATCATCAAAGAACTCGATATATATATATATATATATATACTAGCGGTTCTCCCCGGCTTCGCACGGATCCCTATTTTTTTTCAAAATATTCTATAACCTCTGTTACTCAGGGTGAACGTAACTTCCTAACAGTGAAAGAATTATTAAAATCGGACCAGTAGTTTTTGAGCCTATTCATTACAAACATACAACTATACAAAAATAGGTACAAATCTTTCCTCTTTATAATATTAGTATAGATATATATATACAGACATGTTTCGATAAACCTCGTAGTCATGTAATTAGTATTTTAATACTAACTAAAAATAGCAAATTTGGGTTTAAGATTCCTGGCGGACGTAGGATTGCTTGATTCCTATTAAAAACGGGACTATAACTTCACAGAACTGTAAAAGTGACAAATCATAAATTAACTCTTATATTTTGTTGTTTTGTGATTACAAACCCTAGTAGCACTAAATATCTATATACCTAAGCAGTACAATGCAATGGCTGTGTACAGTTCGCTCTTATATAGCCTTTATACAGCCTAGCAAACAACCTAGAACTTGTGGGTATTCAAAAATTAAAACTGAACCTACAAGTTTAAAAACAGTCGAGAAATGAAAAAAAAATATACCTACCAACACAAAATTCAATGGCAGAAAAACAAATTTGATGAAACAAACGATGCAGAAAAACCGTTTAAAAAGAAGTTCTCGGTCCAAGGTTAACTTTAATTAATATTAACCTTGTTGGGAAATGGAGAAATTTCCATTGCTCTGGTTTAAAAAATAATATTTAGGTACAGTAGTGCCTATGTAGTACCTAAGTGGGCACTAGCGGAGGTAAATAAGTGCTTTTAAGGCAGGTTAATAAACAGCTGAGTACGTACATACTTATATGGCTTGGTGTTTCAGTATTCTATACTATTCGAAAAGTTTGTTTGTTTGAATAGGCTCCTAAACTACTGGACCGATTTGAAAAATTCTTTCACTGTTGGAATCTACACTGTTCCCGAGTGACATAGGCTATATAAAAAGGGGATCCGGGCGAAGTCGGAGCCGGCCGCTAGTTTTTTATTAAAGACTAGCTCTTACCCGCGACTTTGTCCGTTGGAATTAGCTTAGTACCTATAGTTACGTGATAACTCAGAGTTCAAAACCCAATCACAAAGTCAATTGAGAGTTTTAGACTTTGATAGGTAAAAAAATACGTGAACAAAATTACTAAATTAAATTTTTTATTGTGTTTGTTGAAAATGTCTCATTCAGTAAGCTATATAATAATAATATGTTGATACCTTTTCCATCAGATATCACATCTATCTATATTATATAATTATAAAAATGAAACCCGTTTTCCGTTGTCACGACATCACGCGTGAACGGCTGGACCGATTTCACTAATTCTTTTTTGTTGTATATTTGCTATTATTAGAAGGTTCTTACGTAAGAAAAAAAAAGGGCGGTACGAAGTTCGCCGGATCAGCTAGTTGTTTATAAATGTTCCAATTAGGTAGGTAACTAATAATATCAAGTGTGCTTAGGTATCTGAATAACTTCATATTTGGAGCTAAATGATGTTTTTTTTCGAATTAAAATCTGAGATTACGCTAAGAGCTTATTGGGGCTCAACCCTCCTAAAATTGTTAAATATTTGTAAATATAATTATTAACAGGTATCTATTTGTAATCAACGCGGAAGCACATTTAATTTTACTAGGTCAATATGGACAAAGCACCCTATACAAACTTATTACAAAACAAACATCCAATCAAACATGAAACTCTTTTCAAATCACTCTACAACTGTGATGAATTGTTAGATTGCAACTACAATTGCAACTGATCGGTCGACTAGTTGCGACACTGGACACGGTGTTGTTAAACTTGTTGACCCGTTAGTAGCATGGATTACAATGAGATGAAAATAATTTGTACGAATAAGGATGTGATCATAATCTACGATTTTTAAATTATTTCTTTATAACTATTAACTAAGTTTTTTTTTAAATGGTAATTTCGAATAATTTCTAATGCCTTCGCGGTTGATTATCTTCAGCTCAGTCGACTACGAATATGGAAACTGTAAAGTTTTTTAAAACGCAAGCAAATAAATTTAAATATTCTTGTTAAATCCGTTATAATTGTTTCATTCCAATAATAGTTCAAAATTTACACATAACCTGCCTTGAAATTAGTGAAATGGCTATATTTTTAATTTAACGTCTCTTGTACGTCCTAACGGAATGGATTTCTAAAAATCCCTACTTAGCCATAAAAGAGACCTTTATGCAAAATTTCAAGCTTTTAAGCCTCTCGCTTTCAGCTTTGGATACCTACCTACGTACGATATCAGTCACTTTAGGTATATTTTATAAATTTACCGTATGTTTTCTTATCTACAATAAAAAGTGTGACAAAACTCATAATCATAAGTGTCGCCACTCTTTTGACTCATATAATCGGACACCTTACCAAAAACGAGGTTTTGAGGTTCTGAAAAACAAGCAATATTTTGATAATTATACAGATCTAGTTTTATGAAAGAATACCTGATTTTTACTTTTTTTAATTGCGTAACAGAATTAAATTAATCCTTATTTAAGTGAGTTCTTATAAGGAAAACTTTGACTGATACAAATCTGATGACAAAAAGCGGAAAATATTAACGATGGAAACGTTCAAAATTTCAGCGTGAATTTTCATTTCGTTCATTGTATAATTATTTGTTCGGAATAAAACTGACCAAGAATTGTTGATAAAAGGAAACAATTATTTCAACCAATTCCACAAATAGCTAAATCCATTTAGACAAATCGCAAATAAATTTACGAAAACGTTATTAAACACTTATTTGTCAAAGTCTTACTTATAACACAAAAGTTTTAATTTGTTAGGTACTTTTCAGTTTAAACTTTGGTTATTATAAGGAAAATCTGCGCTTGTCTCTACTGTTATTTTTTCGTTTCAAGATATCAAGGGATAAAATATTCTTAAATAATATTATGTCATTTGAACTAATAAGTGTGTTGTAATATCGCACCCCTAGATCTAAAGAGAGCTAACTCAAAAAAGTAACTTTTTCGGGAGAGGCGAAATTGTTGTAAGAAATCGGATCCTTTTTTTTAGCGTGTGTTTAATTTAAATCTTCAGATTTTGAGTTAGCTCCCTTTAGATCTAGGTGTGCGATATACTAGACTCGAGACAATTGGCACCAAACACGGTACACGCAACTAGTGTGGTTATTGCCAAAGCACATTCAATACACGTATGTAATTCGATGCTATAAGCGATGTCTTATGTACCGCACTTTATCATGAAAAAACAATTTTCGTCTCAAGTGATTTAACCCGTGGTTGCTAAAGGAAAGCTAAGAGAATGTAGTAGACGCAAAATTATATGTTCACTAAAGCTTCTAGAATACCAAGGAAAGCCCAAATTAAATAAGGTTCTCCAAATTTTTTACTTTAATAGGTGACAGCTACAGTGCTCTTGTTTAAAAATCTAAATTTTTAGTGCCCCGCTGGCCTAAGTCATCTTAGTGAGCAATAACATAAGATATATATACCTATATATGTACAGGAATCTAATAGAAATATACTTTACTTCCACAACTCACGAACTTGTACGTAAAATTATAGGCTCGTAATAATAGATACTATTTAACTAGATAATGAAGAAGCCGAAGGTCTATATAGTCAGTAAGGGTATGTATGATCCTAATGATTTCGGAAATGTAGAATCTTATAGGTAAATCTTTACTTTCGTTCTTTGTACTATTCACCAAATCGAGAGGTCATCAGAAATTGTCGTATTTTTATAGTATAAGTATAAAAATATTTAACGTCCGTTTAGTGAAAGTGTACCTTTACTAACATTTGCCAGTTAAGTGAAGACAATTCCATAGGAAACGAAAGTGACAATTCTTAGAAGATATCCGATATTTTTGCCTTACGTAACTTAGACTGTTTTCTAAGGAGTAGAACAATAGAAAGATGTTTATTGTACTGTTCTCATGTAAATTAGTTTATATAACTTACTTTTAAGGTAATAAAATGTATACTAATATTATAAAGCTGAAGAGTTTGTTTGTTTGAACGCGCTAATCTCAGGAAATACTGGTTCGAATTAAAAAAATATTTTTTTGTTAGATAGACCATTTATCGAGGAAGGCTTTAGACTATAACATCACGCTGCGACCAATAGGAGCGAAGAAACAGTGGAAGATGTGTAAAAAACGGGGAAATTACGAAGCCTTATGAAGAATTACTATTCCACGGGGACGAAGTCGCGGGGACAGCTAGTATGGAATAAATTTGGATATTAGTAATTAAGACTTGCTCCGTAAGTTTGTGCGTTGTTTTTTTTAAAGTGTTAATTACATAAGTAAACACACATAATACACATGTATTTAAATAAAATAAAGACACAAACCAAGTTCTTACTAACAATAAACTTTAAGGTCACCAATCTAGTCCTAGGTACGAAGAAATGAAATAACATCTATATTTTTCTCATTTGCAGTTTGCGGAGAAACAACTTGGAATTTAATCACAATTTCAAATAGTGATAATGGAACAAGTTGGACTTTAATTTTTATTTATTGTCATGAAACTCTTGATTTTATTATCTATACTAATATTATAAAGAGGAAAGATAGGCTCAAAAACTACTGGACCGAATTTAATAATTCTTTCACTGTTGGGAAGCTACGTTCACCCTGAGTAACATAGGCTATAGAATATTTTGAAAAAATTAGGGATCCGTGCGAATCCGGGGCGAACCGCTAGTTTATTATATTTTAGTTATTGAAAACATAGGCACTACCTATTTAAGTTCATTAAAATTACGACTTACTCAAAATGTACTGAACTAATTGCATACAAATATAACAGATTGAACTCGCTTATTTTATTTTCTGACGTTTCGGAAACTTCATAGTTCCCATATGGGAACTATGAAGTTCGTTGAACGAATATTCGTTGCTGACAGAGCTGAAGATAGGCTAGTAAAATAAATTACACGAGCTAAACCCGTGTAGTTGTTTCATGTTTCATTCCAATCTGTACCTACCTACCCTATAACCGCAAAACATCAGAAATTGTAATTGCTTACATATTTATAAAAAATGCTTATATTTTCCTTTTCCTTAGCATAAAAAGTTATTTCGATATCAAATTTCATCAAAATAATTTCAAACGCATGCCGCATATTTTTATTAATATCAATAGATATTCTCTAAATAAAACTCCTTTGAGAATATGATCATGTACTTTTACAAAGATATTATTATCATTTCACAAATATTTCATTTAGGTACTTAGTCTATTGACTAAGAGACAATATAGCTACCCATCTCTGTGGTTTTAGCTTTGCTCAATTTGACATAGGTTCCTATCCTAACTTCCTAACTAATATTATAAATGCGAAAGTAACTCTGTCTGTCTGTCTGTCTGTCTGTCTGTTACGCTTTCACGCTAAAACTACTGGACAGATTTAAATGAAATTTGGTAAAAAGAAAGTCTGGAGCCCGAGAAAGAACATAGGCTACTTTTTAACCGACTTTAAAAAGGAGGAGTTCCACGCGGGCAGAAGCTAGTAGTTTTATATAAGTAATAGGGATCACAACTGGTTAAAAAGAACAGAATTGTAATTACATGCGTGACCCTCCCTGCATGCGCCTGCGACTGGGGCATCAAATGAAAGAGGATCACATCGTCATTAAGTACATAATTAAATGTAACTGAAATTTGCACGCAGTTATTGAACACCGTTTTCAGAAACTGTGTAAAAGTGTTACGTTTTCGGAAAGCAGGACAATTTTGCATCCCAGAGATTATTTCGGGGACACCGGGACATATAGGTAACTAGCTTCTGCCCGCGACTTCGTCCGCGTGGAACTCCTCCTTTTTTGCAGTCGGTTAAAAAGTAGCCTATGTCCTTTCTCAGGCTCCAGACTTTCTTTGTACCAAATTTCATTTAAATCGGTCCAGTAGTTTTAGCGTGAAAGCGTAACAGACAGACAGAGTTACTTTCGCATTTATAATATTAGTAGGGATTACAAAAAGGGACAGTCCCGCTTAAAACGGAACGTCTGGTCACGTTACGTACCTATACGGAACGCTACACACTCTGTATGTCTAGTCTACATACCGTAAACAAATTTATTTTGCTAGTTGTGCAGGCAAAAAGTTGAGCACACACGTCGAGGGTCGGTGCCGCGATATGCCTAGTAACAACAAGGTCTATTCACTGCGGTTAATACTAGTAACGATAGCAAAATAAGGTACTGTTTATTTAATTATGGGATTCCACGGGCGTTCCAACCGTCGTCGGTTCCTAGTTCTCAATATTGAGGATTTGAGCTACATCAAGAATTGCGTTTGGTTGCAACGACATATATCTATCTATATCTATATATATATATAAAAGAAAGTTGTGTTAGTTACCCCGTTTATAACTCAAGAACGGCTGAACCGATTTGGCTGAAAATTGGCAGAGATGTAGCTCAGAACCAGGAGAAGGACATAGATAGAGATAGGATACTTTTTATCACGTTCCAGTGAAAAAAACATATAATGACAGCTGTCAAATCGATTCTTTGCCGGGCGGAACGAAGTCTGCCGGGACCGCTAGTATATTATAAATACCAGCTTTATATATACCATATTGTTAAAATTAATTGTATCTTATTCCGTCAATATTCTTGGCAAGAGACTGACGGTGGTTGAACCGCGCGTGGAATCACTATTATGGGAGAAGAGTCCCTACCATGGCACATAATTATACACTCTCGACTCGAGGCATACAGCTAACGTACCATTATTTTAAAAATCGAATGATAAACACAAAGATTGATTTATTGTAAATCATCGCAAATTAGCTGAAACAGACTGCAAAGTTCGGAGTGAATCTTTACATCCACTGAATAAATTTACTCAAAAATTTAATGTGGATGACAAATCAAAATTTACGCACGCGAACGTAGAGCTTGTATTAAACAGGCAAATTGTATTAATATAAGAGGATTATATTGATTGTTATGCAGTCGGTACGACAAACGAGAGCTGCCCGCGATTTGCTGCGTCCACCCGCACTGAAACAAACACCGCTTTATTGTTTCACGTACGTAGCACACACTGATGTATAGGCATAGCAGAACAACGAAAACAAATGAAAAAAGAACCAAATTTTTTAGCAAAGAGTCGCAGAAATGTTACTAGGCATCATGTTTGAAGTATAAATGGTTTTTTATGGTGTAATGAGTAGAGGCAAGTTACTAAGACATTTAAAGTAAGTACCTAAGGTTTTTTAGCTCAATAGTAGGTATCTTAACATATTGTGCAACACTCACACTGAGCAAGCAGTTTATATTGACAAAATAAGTTCAGTTTTTATTAATGATTTAGTGGCTATTCCTCATCATATTATGTCCGTCTATAAAAGGAGAAGCTGACTTAATGAGGGTTTAAATTATATTTATATAAAGCATATTTGTGTGTTATTCCCACATCACCTGCTTTAATCATATAACAAAATCAATAAGTACGTCCAAACATATTAATGTTTGATAAGTAGTTATTTTGAAAATGACAGAAACAAACATATTAATATTTGATAGTTGTTTTTAAAATGACAGAAACTTGTTTACTATTTCATAGTAGCCTTTTAAGGTGACAGCGAAGAGACGTAGCCTGTCCTGCCTACACAATATTTTTCAACTCTACAAGTATACCTATTTCATTTTCCGTTTCACATTCGGGTAGTCCAAAATAGATCTTAAAAGTTTTCTGTTGGTTGAAGGAATAGGGGGAATACAGGCGCGTGCAGTGGGAGCGTAAGTATGGCGCCAGGGTAGGCACTCCATAGTGACACTGTGTCTATATGGAATGCACGCCCTTGGGGAGGAATAACCTCCATGACCTCTCCCAGACCGCAGTTAGTTCACCGATCACACCAGCAATGTGTCCCGGAAAAAATACCGATGCGGAGTCTCATTATATTACAGATACTTTTTTGATCGCGGAAATTGTCAACAGAACACGAGTATTTTCATATTCCAGCGAAATATTCTCATGAACGATTGTCGTGGGAAGAAACATATTTATGAATTTTCTATGATATCGTCAACGTTAAATGTAAGTATATAGGCATGCTTTTATTCATTGATCTCATTCAGTTGTTATTGGTTCTCTCTGAATATTTACACTTAATTGCGTATTTTGAACATACTTTGTAGCTACTTGAATGATTTTTATGTCAATAATGGAACGAATATATTTATTACACCAGTTACAATTAATTTTTAAATATATTACCTACGCAAACGTATTCATAACGCAATATTTATATACATGCATACGTACCTACATTCTAAAATACATATATAGGTACTTTTCTAATTTCTTTACTTTTATTGAAATATAAAATACTAGCTTTTGCCGGCGATTTCGTCTGCGCATAATTATTACTTTACACATTATCTTCAAAAATGATAGCCTATGTCTTATAAGTTATTCTGATGTTTGTAAAGTTTCATTAAAATCTATTTAGGAGTTGTTGTGTAAAAGAGGAACAAACATACACAGAGACATCTATCCTTATTACATACATCCATACATTCTTACAAACTTTCGCGTTTATAATATTAATAAGGATCTGGAGACTTGTATACCTATAGGTACTAATATTATAAAGAGGAAAACTTTGTTTGTTTGGTTGTAATGAATAAACTCAAAAAGCACTGGGCCGATTTTAATACTTCTTTCACTGTTGGGAAGCTACGTTCACCCTTAGTATCATAGGCTATAGAATATTTTGAAAAAAAACTAAGGATCCGTGCGAAGCCGGGGTTAACAGCTAGTATATTATATAGACACAAAACTATCTAATCTTTAATTTCATAATCAAATATAAAACAAATTGTTAAAAGTACATTTCTTATCTGTAGTTAATGAATTGAGTGTACTGTTGAAGCCACGGCTAACTTCCGTCCAAGTATATTGAAAGAGAACCAGTGTAGAGATTCAATTGCTCTCACTGCAACTTGTATTGCATCCACATGAAGTGCAATGTTTATTCTTTTATTGGTTTCCATTGGAGATGTGAGAATAAATATAAGAAATGGAAACCTTTTATTATGTGACATTTAGTCTTCAGAGCTCCAGTAAAGCCAAGTAAAAGAAAGAAGTTTGAAATATTTTTAACGGAGTTATAAAAGTACTTGAAACTACGAATAAATATTTAGGTAAGATTTATTTGGATGAAAGAACTATTATTACGGTTTTCGCGTACCTTATTTTATTAGCTGACGTTTTGAAAACTTTACAGCTACCATATTTGTAGCGCGATTGAGCTGACGATAGTCTAACGCTAAAGTTATGCGCTAGAACGTCAACAAATAAATAAAATACGCAAGTTAAATACGTTATAGTTATTTCATACTAATGTATAATAACCGCAAAGGCATCAAATAATATTAGGTAAGATTTAAATAAAAAAAAGTTTTAAGATATTCGTTTCTTAGGAAGGTGAAAAGGTGTACAAAAACTTGGTGAAAGCTTAGTGGTGGATTCGGATTATAAATAAAGTTACCTCAACATTATTATTACGAGCTTTTACTTATTTCTATTTTAACATTCACGTTACATAATTGATTTAAAAATAGAAGATTGTGGGTGTAAGAATAAAAGCAATATAATCCTCTTGTTTCAAATAAATATTTAACGACAATCGTATCCAAAGATTTTTTTTACATCGTTGTTGGCAAGGTATATTAGACAACTAAAGTATTTTGAAATTGTTTTCAGTTGAATTGTTTTTTCTGTCGAACGAGTATTAAAAAAACATGTTAAAAAGGTATACTTAAAAATGAATAATAGGGAACAGTTTTATAGATCTGTTCTAGAAGAAGGTTAATGTTTTTCACTTGAATGTATGTATGTGAGTATGTGACTTTACTTGATTACAGAACCATCATCAATTAACTCTAAATTGTTAGCTAATTAGTTAATTTAATTAAATTAATTATCCGCTGGATAAGTGATACTTGATAATATTAGTGAACTATCTGGGGCTTAAACAAGGCTTTTATGTGCTAATTAAAATAAATTAGTGTTTAATGAATTAATGTTCAAGTGGGCTCGTTTTTTTTATTTCACTCAGCATAGTAGTAACTAGCGGCCCCGGCAGACGTCGTCCTGCCCGTCCGATTGTTTCGTCAAAGATCTGTCAAAGTCTTCTAACTGTCACTAAATGAATAGTAATTCTTCATAAGGCTTCATATTTTCCCCGTTTTTTACACATTTTCCACAGTTTCTTCGCTCCTATTGGTCGCAGCGTGATGTTATATAGCCTAAAGCCTTCCTCGATAAATGGTCTATCCAACAAAAAAAGAATTTTTGAATTCGAACCAGTAGTTCCTGAGATTAGCGCGTTCAAACAAACAAACAAACAAACAAACAAACTCTTCAGCTTTATAATATTAGTATAGATTTCAACTTGATAACTTCACGTGTTCCCGAGAAAAATGGTCTGACAGACAGACAGCAAAGTGACTTGATAAGGCTTTCTTTTTCTTTAAAGGCACGGAACCCTAAAAATAAATTCAGATTTTCGGAGTTAGTCATTTTATATAAAAAAAAAACAGTTTCAATATTTGCCGTACCCGTATTGCCCGTATCTGTCTGTTAAAACCAATATAGTTTTTTGTATCAAATAAAACATTATGTTGCCATTAAAATACAAAATATATTTTTAACCTGTTGGACTAGTAAGCAGTGCCCCTGACTACAAATATAATGTTGCGGATTCGAATCCTGATAGGGGCAGATGTCAGTATGTTTTATGTACCTGAGTTACCAATTATGTTTATCTGTTGTCTACCTATAAGTATAGTATAAAGCTTTGCATAGTCTGATACTAATTCAATTGGTATGTATTGTCCAAAGATATATAAGATATAGTGGTCCCGGCAGACTTCGTCCCGCCCGGCAAAGAAGCAATGTAGCGGCATTAATCAATCGATTTGACAGCTGTCATTGTTGCGTTTTGTTATACTATTTTTAACAAATGAGCTAAATAATTTTTTTACTGGATCGGGATGAAAAGTATCCTTTGTCCTTTTCCTGACTCTAAGCTACCTCCCCGCCAAATTTCAGCCAAATCAGTTCAGCCGTTCTCGAGTTATAAACGGGGTAACTAACACAACTTTCTTTTATATATATAGATTTTAATCAAAAAATAACAAATGAAAAAAGTCTACCTCCGATTTTACCTAAGTGTAAAAATCTTCAGGTGGTTAACTAATTCTATTAGTAATTAAAACAATGTTCTTGTCGTTTACGTTTAGTCTTACCTACCACAAAATACTAGATCCAAAAACGAAGGAAACCGCTGAGAAACTTTTGACTCTGTAGCGGATCATTTATGATAAACCGCTAAAGATGGGATATCAGGTTTTACACTTAACTAAGAAAGTTATCTGCGAACTGTTCAAGACGGTTTTTATGTAGGTATAATTATTTTATATTCAACAATATCGTTGATCAGTTCTTTTGGCTGGTGATTAATTTATATTCAGGTTTTTTAATAGGGGATTACAATTTTCGTTTCGGTTAATATGGTTACGGAATTTACACCTCTAAAGTACCTACCTAGTTAAAAGTGCATAGTTCTTTTGGCATATCCGAATATATCTTTAGCTTCAGACTATTGTACTCAGTCGTGTTGTGAATATGGGAACTGAACTTTACGAAACATCAGCAAATAAAATAATATACCCGAGATACATCCGTTATAGTTGTTTTATTCCATTGTGTAATAACCACGAAGGTATCAGAAATTATATATAAGTATTCCTTATGCCTACTGACTTAAGTAAAAAGTTAGTAGCATTACCTATTTCTGCAATTCTTAACATGATTACATAAGTCGTTAATAAAAGGATATTTAGGTACCTTCCTACAAAACATTTCAAAAAGATATAAAAGTAATGTTTCAATGTAAAAGTCACATCAAAACACAGCATTGTCAGTAAGAGAAAATATATCGCACCCCTAGATCTAAAGGGAGCTAACTCAAAAAAAGTAACTTTTTCGGGAGAGGCGATATTGTTGTAAGGAATCGGATCCTCTTTTTTAGCGTGTGTTTAATTTAAATCTTCAGATTTTTGAGTTAGCTCCCTTTAGATCTAGGTGTGCGATATATGTCATGTTATGTGTATAGCAAAGTCCATATTCAGAACTAGTAATTCATTTAGAATGTTCTAGTAGCAATACCGAGGCCTATTAGTAAGTAAGCTTTGTCAGATTTCGCGCGCTATTTTGGAATGCAGTGCATTTCTACTCGAATGCCATACGGTGCGGTGTAAACCGAAAATCATGTTATCTGTACGTGCCTTTGCGTGTCCTGGCTACATTATATGAAGACCATGATTTTGTCTCTCAATTGGTGTCTGTCAATTTTCATCGACTATTTATGATACTAATTATACAATTGTATTTGAAGTTTGTAATGTAGGTAACTAGAAAAACAAAATAATATCATATAAAACCATAAATTATAAAAATATAGATACCTAAAGGTTCGCCGACAGTCAATCGTTTGAAATTGCAATTAAATTTAAAAATCTTAATTTTAATGATATTTTTGTACAAAGATAAGACCACTAATGGTCCCTATAGTGTAATGGTTCAGCATGCTGCCTCTAGTAAAGGCATAGGCGTGAGTTCGAATCCCACTGGGGGTCTAAAATTTTTCTACTCTTGTCTTTGTACAAAAATATCATTATAATTAAAAACTAATGGTATTGAACCAAAAATATCAAACGAATTTCGATTGATAGATCGTAGTTAATATTAATTTTAATTTTATTCTTACTCTATAGAATCATTTATCAATTATTTACTTCCTTAATGGGTTTAACAACTTAAGTATCAAAGTGAATGTTTCTAGAGCATAATATGTTGCAAGATACAAAGAAGGCAGTCATGAACGGAATATTCCTGAGTTAAAAAAAACTCAAATACTTTATCTTCATATTATATTTATACTTACTCTACAAATATTTCCAATTAGGATTGTTTCCTGTCGCAAAGGAAGGACACAAATAATGTTCAATCATGTAACCTGTCAATAAAATACCATATTATAATATATTGTATAAATATATAACAACATATATTTATACCCATTTGTGTTTCAAATGGAACGCTAGTTAAATTGTATCGAGCTGCCGCGATACGGTTTGATTGATCAAAAGTAAATTAGAGCTGAAATGCGATAGTAATCCGGTTCAATGATTGACAATTTGCAGGCACGGCTAAATGAATTGCTAGCAAATTACTATTATCTATTATAGGTTTTTTTTATATCGAAAATTAATCGTCTCATAATAGTATTCAAGGCAGGACAGATTTTTAACTACAAAATCGGTTCCATAAATATACCCTTTTTCTTGTATATAGGTTACCTACGTCTGTTAATTATTTGGTTTGCAACGGTCACATTGTATCGTAAAGGCGTAGTTACCTATATTTTAAGGGCATGCTTTTGTATACCTACTTGTTTTATTATAGGTAGTTCTTAAAAGAACACGATCATGGCAATTATTATTTGTATAAATTTAGACCAAAATCGTTAAATATTTCTAAATACTTATTTATTGTATTATTAATATTTTTTAAGTTAAAAAATCCATCGTGAACCATAAAACCGTGACCGAGGTTAAAGTCTCAGGATCTATTCCTGGTAAATTGAATTATAGATTCTTAAAATAAAGTTCAAGCCATTTTGCTGTCGTAAAGTTTATTTTAAGATTTTTAAGGTGTTGTCCAGATTTAGGTAATCCTTTCATGGAAAAACTTGTGGCTTAACACTAATGCACTGAATTAGGTACATTTATCTTACTCTAATAGTGTTTTTTCTAAGATTGTCCCAAGACAATTATTACCACCATATATTAGTACCAATACTTATATCATAATCATACTATGATTTAAATTAATGGTATTTGGCCATAGATATCGATAAAAAAATATGGTGTGATACATTAGGTAGTCAATATTTAATCATTTATTTGCATTCATAGGTGTACAAATAAAAGTGGCCACTTTTGTATTGCAATTAATTATGTAGGTAGTTAAATCTATTACAATAGGAGAATAATAAAAAACTAGACATTTTCTATTGCAGTCTACTTGTTTTTTGTATTAGGTTATTTTATAAATTTTCAATTAATGTAAATAACACTTTACATGTTGCATTGTAAATATAGCTATTAAGAAAATAATGTGTTTAAATATTATGTAGGTACAGGTACCTGGCTTTTAAGATTAAGTATAAAAGTAAGGGCATTTTAGTTCATTCAATATTTTAGTCGTAACGTTTTTAAAGATAAGCTTGAGAATAATTTTAATAATTCTTAAAAATAAATGATCCTAAACAGTTCCCATGATACCTATATTTTTTTTATTGCTTAGGTTACGTAAGTATTTAATTACTCCCGCTATAGCAATTTCGTTTATCTACAAATCAACGCGGAGAACCAATTACACTTTTTCTTTAATTAGGAATTTTAAAGAACATACAGGGAAGTACTCATGTTGATAATTATGTAAAATGTTGATAAAGCTTATTAATATATATTATAGGTGTAGTATTATGTATCCATCATCATCCGAATACATCCGAATTATAATATATAGTCACGTGACGACGGCGTTTGGACAGGTCAATCATGTTGGAACTGCGGAACGAGACGGGGAAAGCAACAGCCCGAACTATACCTATGCACAGATTTGTTAACAGTTCGGGACAATCCTTAAATGATGGTCGTCTCGTGATTTTGATATTTTGGCAAACATCGCCCTTGATGTTGTAGGACCAATCAATGTTGTTTTACAGTCGTACTGTAGGTAGTGATTAATTATACCTACCTTGGTCAATACGTATAGCTCGATTAATAAAATCGGAATCTCAAACTTAAGTTTATCGGAAATGTCAAAGTAGGTAAACTTAAGAAGACTATGCATAGAGAAAACTCCTGTAGCAAATTGTTCCAGTACCCTTGGTCAGTAATACGCGTAATGGGGGCCGTAACTATAACAATGAAAGTTGACTACCGACTTGTTGCTGTATCGCGGCGGCGGATTAGGCCAACTATTGTGGTTTAACCGTTATATGTGGTGCGTGCGTATTTCTGTATTTGAATATAAAATACTCATCGTTAAAGCCGTGGATAAAAGTATTTAACTATTATATCATCCACTGAATAATTTAGTAAATGCTCCTATGTAGGTTAAATTTACAAATGAAAGGTGTTGGTGTAAAGTAGGTACTTATGTCGTGTAAATAAAACAAAATGATTTTTATCTTAACTTTTACATACCTACTTACTTAAAATTATAAATTCTGCATCGGTCAAATATAAAATAACATAAGATTATTTATGTTACTTTGTAATATAATAACTACTTACTTTAGATATATTATTAATAATTCTGATATTTCAAAAACTTTAGTTTCCATATTTGTAGTCGCCTGAGCGGACGATAATTAAATAATAATCACTTTTAAGTCAGTAGGTATAAAAAGTAATAAATGAGTTAAATCCGTTTTACTTAGTTGTTTTATTCCAAAGTGTAAGAACCGCGAAAGCATCACAAATCATTACTATAACAGTATATTTCCTTCATTTTTCATATTTTAGTCCAGCATATAATGTTGGTTGTCTCATTTGTCAGGTTATTCTTAACCTTTCGGCACTTCACCAGGCTGTAGCGTGGGCGAGACCCGTCCTACGTCATTGCCAAGTGGTGTGGGTAGGCCAGGCCGCATTCGTGGAAACGTAATACTGAAATGCAAACCGTTGCATTTTCCAAATAATCAATACGCAATGAAATCTGCATTTCGAAAAAAATAAGAAATTAAAAGTTTGTATAATAATTTCTGATACCTTCGCGATTATTACACATTGGAATGAAACAACTATTAACGGATTTAACTCGCGTATTTTAAAAAATGTAATAAAATAAAACTACGCGAGTTAAATCCGTTATTAGTTGTTTTATTCCAATGTAAAAGTTTGTAACTATTAATGAGAAAAACCTATTAGAATAAAACAGCAATAAACGGAATTAACTCGCTTTATTTTATTGGCTGACGTTTCGAAAATTACAGTTCTCATATTCGTAGCACTTCTGAGCTGAGGATAGTCTAACGCTAAAGTTCCATGTGTATTAACCGAGAAGGCATCAGAAATTATTATGGTAAGTACATACCAATTTTCAAAATAGTCAATTGTCAAATAGTTTTTGAGTTTGTCGATGTCATATCTATAGACAAACGTCCCTTTATGCATATACATATATAACTAGCTGTCCGCCCGGCTTCGCAAAAATCACCTTTTTTTTTATAGCCTATGTCACTCGGGAATAGTGTAGCTTCCCAACAGTGAAATATTATTTTAGATTGGTCCAGCCGTTCTGGAACCTATTCAATCCAAACAAACAAACCTTTCCTCTTTATAATATTAGTATAGATGTATAGACGAGGATATAAACTGATACATGTATGTATAGATTATAATTGTATGAATAGTAAACGTCGATGTTGAACAGCAGTCTTGTTTACGCGATGCAATGCAAGTCCGTACGATCAGAATGCAGTTCAATGCAGTTCCGTGGAAAGCACGACATGTGTTTGATTCGATTGTCGCAGGTATTATCCAATCAACATTGTTGGCTTAGACAGTTTCAACTGGCAAGATACTTAAAATTGGATACTAAAATCTTTACAATTTTTAAATAAAAATGAGTCATCGAAATGTTCTGAACGACTGCACCAAATTGGGTGATTCTTTTTTTATGTGTTCCTTATTCTAAGGATAACATTTGTATAACATATATAAAACATATATAAATAAATATATAAATTTGATTATACTTATTGTTTATAATCTAATACTAAAAGTGGTTGATAGTAAGTGACGGAAGACTGGCAGATTTTCGACGAAACAATCGGTCTGGACATCGTCTGCCGGGACCGCTAGAGTATAAACCATATTTTACCATATTATTATAATCTTTTTTATCAAAATTATTCCGTAGGTTTTGGGACCAGGTTTTATATCTATAGGTTATCCATATATTTAATTACTCTTCATAGAAGGTTACGTCAGTGAATGTAAAGTTTTCGGGACGTCAGCAAATCAAATAAAATACGCGTGTTAAATGCTGTGATACCTAGTTGCTACATTCCAATGTGTTATAACACAGCAGTTCGCAGTTATAACTGCGAAGGCATCAGAAATTATTAAACAAAAATGTCACATTTATTATCTAGCATACTTGGATCATAGGACATTGTTGAACTTACGTCACGTTTACGTTCTCTAAAACTGACAAATCAGACGGTTAAGGAAAATTAGTGCCTTTCTGATACGGCTAATCGAATTGTGTGGTTAATAGATACCGAATTGTTTTTATCTTTACCAAATTAATATCAGATAATGGTGATATATGCCGCGGTTTGACCAATCGATAATGGACGTAGGCTGGTTATAATTCGATTGATAGATTAGCTAATAATGGCTACGCGTACTTATAAATCTTTACTAATATAATAAAGAGGAAAGGTTTGTTTGGATTGAATAGGCTCCAAAACAGCTGGACCGATTTGAAAACTCTTTACTGTTGGATTGTGTTAGCTTACTTTCACCCTGAGTAACATAGAACACCAGTGATATACAAATAGTACTATAATAATATGCATTACATACAAATTTATGTATGACAGCGATTATTTTAGCGGAAGTAAAATTGAACGGTGAGTGAAAACCACATGATTCAGCTTATAGGGCCAAGAAATGAGTTGGAAATTCACGCAAGCGATTTTCCTGTTCAATTTTATTTTCCTCAAGTATGAAATAAACAAATAATGCAGAAAATACAACATCGGAGCATCTGACAGTCTGTTGATCTAGTCCTTAAAGCTCTGACTGCGAAACAGGTCATGGGTTCGAATCCTACTAGGGGAAAATATTAGTGTGATGAGCACGAGCATTTATGTTCCTGAGTCTGGGATATTTTATTTGTGTATAATAATATCTGGTGCCTTCGCGGTTGTTGCACATTGGAATGAAACAACTATAACGGATTTAACTCGCGTATTTAATTTTATTTGCTGACAATTCCCATATCCGTATTACGACTTTAGCGTTAGATTATCGTCAGCTCAGTCTTGTTACGATTATGAGAATTGTAAAGTTTTCTAAACGTCAGAAACATATTAATAGGTATTCATTCCAATATATTTCACTAAATAAAACTAATTCAGAATACTTTATGGTAGTTTTTTAAAGTGATCACTTAAACCCGAAATTAAAGTTCAAAAAACTTATTAGAAAAAAAAAACAATTCATTAAGTATCATATTATAGGTATACCTATATTAATAATTTATACATATACTAGCTTCTGCCCGCGACTTCGTCTGCGTGGAACTCCTCCTTTTTTGCAGTCGGTTAAAAAGTAGCCTATGTCCATTCTCAGGCTCCAGACTTTCTTTGTACCAAATTTCATTTAAATCGGTCCAGTAGTTTTAGCGTGAAAGCGTAACAGACAGACAGACAGACAGACAGAGTTACTTTCGCATTTATAATATTAGTTAGGATTCACAATAAACCTAGCCAATATAAGTCGCGTTTTTTATTATAATGATGGTTAATATAACGGTAACGGTAAGTAACGCCGCCCGCCCAACGCCTCTAGGCGGTGCTTATATAAGGGCAGTCGCCCATCGCCCGAGTACAGTCAGAAGCGCGCGGCCGGACGCCGTGCGAGTGTGCGTTGTGCTGAAAAGTTTCCTCTTTCAGGTAAGTGGCTTTTAAAAAAAAAGTTATATTTTAGGTATGTTTTGCTAAATTAAATACCATATGAGGTGTAGGGTGTTTTATAGAGCTATATTGTTTTTTTTTTATTTATGAAATGAATTATTTAATTTATTACAGAAATTCTAAATAATAGTTTTGTATCTATTTTTTTTATAAAATACAATTCGAAATATAGGGGGGAAAGAAAAAGAAAAAATGTTTTTGAAACTTTTGAATCACTTATTAACTTTGTGATGTAGTATTTCAGTCGTGAAGTATTTCTTAAAGTGCATTAACTGCAAACTAATATGTTTTTAATACCTACCTATTTATTTATTTGACTTCATGATATCGGTTTTTTATCATAAAAAATATGTTTGTTAGAGGAGTTGAAAAATTATATTTTAATTGGGATAAATCTAGAAAGATACGTTTTTAAAAAGAACAGGAATAATAATTTATCATTCTTTATACAGTTAATTTAATTCACAAATAATAAAGTATAGGTATAATTACCGGTTATTAAATCTTTTAGGAGAACCTAGAATATTCTTCAAACCAAAAAATATTTAATAATTTCAAATAACCTAAAAAAATATTTTATCCGGAAATCACTGTTTCCGAAACGTCAACGGCTATTCAAAATTACATAAAAATATATAAAATTGAATTTAAATTTTGAATTAAGTAGACGGACACCGGAAATTAGTTACCGCCATCATTTTTTTTAACTCCAATGCCATTAAAAATATGTTTTTGAAAATCTATAGACAAGTGTTTAAGTGATTTTCAAAAATATGCACACAATAATTTTCCTTTAGTAGTTTATGAAGATGAGAATAAAACGGATTTACCTCTCGTATTTTATGCTTACATTTCGTAAACTTTACTGTTCCCATTATCGTAGCACACTGAGCTGATGATATTCGGACACACTTAAGGAACGTTAGCATATAATTAAAAAAAACGTATTTATTAATACACAGACCGACTTAATAAGTAGGTATTTTAATATATAAACAGTTTATTGGTACTATTAACTACTAATTAACAGAAGCGAAATTTTAAATTTAAATAATATTTTTTCGCCAAGAATAAATATAAAAGGTATAAACCATTTTATTAAATGTGTTAAATAAATAAAAGCTCATATTGAATCAAGCTTTTGTGTTACTCAACCAAATGTTTGCTAAAGGCTAAGGAAATCGAGACGGGGAACCTTATACGAGTCAATTATACTTCAAATATTGTAGACGAAAGGGTAGGTACATTCATTTTGATAATTATAAAGGTACTTGTAGCCACTAGATTTTGCCCGCAGCTACGTCCACGTGGAATTTTATAAAACATTTCATCCCCCCTTTTAACCCATTAAAACCCTTTATACGCAATTAAAATGTCCTTCCTCAGGCTCTAGACTACCTGTGTACCGAATTTCATTTAAATCGGTTAAGTATTGGAATGAAACAACTTTAGCGGATTTAACTCGCGTATTTTATTTTTATTGGCTGACGTTTCGGAGCCTTTACAGATTCCATAATCGTAGCACGACTGAGTAAGTTAGTTGAGTAGTAAGTCGGTTAAGTAGTTTTTGCGTAAAAGCGAGACAGACAGACACTACTTTCGCATTTTATAATATTAGTTAGGATTTAGAGTTGGTCGTAAAACGTCACTAATGTCACTTGCTTTATACTGATAATCCGGTCATTTTAGCTTATATTAGATAAGAATCACGGAATTCGAGATACCCGGCTGTAATTTTGTAAATAGTTGTATATTGACATCCTTAAAGTTGTCTCAAAACCTACATATGGTAGGGTGTGAGCGTCCATTAAATTTCAAGGTCAAAGTGTCAAAAAATCGTTATATTTGTAAATTTCTCATTTCCTATGGGTTTTAGCTTTTTGTCTTTGTTGGCAATATAATACGGTTAACAGTTTTTGAGGTAAAGGCCGTTAAGCGCGCCGTCACAGCCAACAGTTGCCACGGTCGAAATCACGCCATATACAGTTGATGAACTACAAATATTATTAATTGTTGATGTTTACGCATGCTACTGTGTAATGCTTATACTTATATAGTTATATGGAAGTTTTTCACTATATATAAAATGAGAACATAATCATACTTACGTAATATTATAAAATCAAAAGCAAATGATCAATGTGCATAAAAAATGTTAATTTCTTTAATTAGTGCTGTGCAATTAACCTTATTAAAGACACAGTAGCATGCGTAAACATCAACAATTAATAATATTTGTAGTTCATCAACTGTATATGGCGTGATTTCGACCGTGGCACCTGTTGGCTGTGACGGCGCGCTTAACGGCCTTTACCTCAAAAACGGTTCACCGTATAAAAAAATTTTTTAAACAAAATTTGTAGAGAATTTTGTATTCTACAATATTGCCAACAAAGACAAAAAGCTAAAACCCATAGGTAATGAGAAATTTTCAAAAATAACGATTTTTTGACACTTTGATATTGAAATTTAATGGACGCTCACACCCTACCATATGTAGGTTTTGAGACAACTTTAAGGATGTCAATATACAACTATTTACAAAATTATAGCCGGGTATCTCGAATTCCGAGGTGAATTCCTAATTTGACCGGTCTATGATAAATAAAGTGATGTTGTTGGAATGAAAAAACTAAAAAAGAATTTACTCGCGTAGAGGACAAATCGCGTACTAAATGTACAAAAATACAGTAAACTAAAAAAAATACATTAAACCAATCTTTAAAATTAATAATAAGACCTACATATATTTTTTAAATCTAGCCTACTAAAAGAGAGTTAATTACCACTTATTTAAATATTATACTTTTCCTTCCTAACCCAACTTTAAAATATAAAAGTAAAACAAAAGCCTACTTATAAATCGATTGAGCTTTTGGATCCTTAGAACGCCTGCCATATCACGGAGTGCGTAATAGAAAAACTTTCACATGTATACCCTAAAGTTAGATTGAATATGCTAACTTGATTCTGATACGATCTTATGAATATTAGTGATTCTTTGACCACCGTCTAACTTTGTAGTTATAGGGTCTTATGGATGTCAGTAATTCTTTGCTTTAGTTGACCACCCATTGACGTTCGCTAACTTTTTAGTTATACGGTCTCGCGGGTGTCAGAAATTAAAGAATTGCTCGAATGTTAGATTGTGGTCATAAAAGCAAAGGCTTTTTACACAGTTTTATGGATGTCAGTAATACTTTGCTTTAGTTAATCACTATCTGACGATCACTAATTTTGTAGTTGTTCGGTCTCATAGATGTCAGTAATTCTTTGCTTTAGTGACCACCTTCTGACATTCACTAACTTTATACATAGTTTATATACGGTTTTATGGCTATTAGTGATTCTTTGCTATGGTTGACCACCCTCTGACGTTCACTAACTTTGTATTTATACGGTCTTATGGCTATTAGTGATTCTTTGAGCACCGTCTAATTTTGTAGTTTTACGGTCTTATGGATTTGACGCAATTCTTTGATTTAGTTGACCACCCTCTGACGTTCACTAACTTTGTATTTATACGGTCTTATGGTGTCAGCAAATCTTTGCTTTTGTTGACCACAATCTGACGTTCACTAACTTTGTATTTATATGATCTTATGGGTATTAGTGATTCTTTGCTTTAGTGACCACAATCTGACATTCCCTAACTTTGTAGTTACACGGTCTTATGGCTTCTTGTGATTCTTTGCTTTAGTTGACCATTACCAATAAAACTTTAAGATTTATAAATTAAGCGGTAGGTATGTACTCGTATATTATCAACGACCTTTAAGTCGATTAAGAATTTTTAAAAACTTTTTTTCTAACGGAAGTAATAATTTATATATACATTCAGGTTCAACTGATGTTAAAAAATAAATTAAAATAGCATAAGTAGATAGATCTCAGCAAAGTAACATTTTTATCAATTTAGGTGTCTAAAGTATTGAAGAATTTAGAAACCTCGTCAGTATTCAATCCATGTACTATTTGATTTAATTCCTTACAGAAAGACTTGTATATTCCAAAGACGCTCGGCAAATGGAACCTGAGTGTACACGTCAAGTATTTCACAAATTAAGACATTTCTAAAAGCAAGAATACATAATTATATAACGTTCTAAATTATATCTAATATAAACAGGATATTATTATTTAGAAAGGGATTGTATTGCAATGATTATAATGTGACAAATGATATTACGACTCCGTCGGGACTATTAGGTGTAATAAATCCCTACTAATATTATAAATGCGAAAGTAACTCTGTCTGTCTGTCTGTCTGTCTGTCTGTTACGCTTTTACGCTAAAACTACTGGACCGATTTAAATGAAATTTGGTACAAATAAAGTCTGAAGCCTGAGAAAGGACATAGGCTACTTTTTAACCGACTGCAAAAAAGGAGGAGTTCCACGCGGACGAAGTCGCGGGCAGAAGCTAGTAATAACATATTACTATTCCTTAATGCCATTAAAATTTTAAATAAAGAAACAGTTTTAATATAGATGTACGCTAACATACTATAAAATTGACAACAGGCTTTGTCAAAATTCAATTGGAAATTCTAAACTAGAATGCAATGATTTTGTTTTCTCCGTGAAATAGATAAATCAGTTTCATCTACGAACCTTTATTTTTTATAATTACGAATTGGGTGTGAAATCTTAAATAGGTACAAACATAGGAAATCTCACGTCAGCGTTTTGATATTTCCTGAACTGAAACCTACTAACGACCTATTGCGGATGTCACGGGTTGCATCTATTGTTCCTATGCACCCAGCTGCACTGTTAGATTTTACAACTTTTATTCGAGAGAAATAATCATTATGTAAACTACAATAGATTATTTGCTTACTATGAATAGTCGGTATAATCAATACTCTAATTATAAATATCTATGGACAGTTTACAACAATTGGTCTACTCCCAAACTAAGCAAAGCTATGGGTACTAAACAACGGATACATAAAAGACATCCAAGACTCAGGTAGAGATGTCCGTGCTCATCACATTGCAACTAGCAGGATTCGAACCCACAACCTCCGGTTTCGTAGTCACGTTATCTGACCAGTAGACCAACAGGTCTTTAAACAAACTACATCTTTGCTAGTTAGCTACAGTCGAAATCGAGTGATTTTATCACAACTCAGTTTATTCTGTTTTTGGCAACATTCTGAGTTCAGGTCATAAAAGTATAAAGAACTCAGAATGTCGTCATAAACTCAGTTGCAAGCATAAAAAGGGTGTGAGATTTACAGGAGTGTGATAAAAAATAAGCTAGCTGAGACAGACAGACAAAGTTGCGGGCAGAAGTTAGTTTCATATCAATTCCAAGCATGACCAATCCTATACTTTGATCAATAGTCAAATGAAATATTTGCTAATATTTTTAAAAGGTCTGTACAAATAATATGTCGATTCTTGATAATATTATGACAGCAGGTTCACCTGCTTGTCTAATAAAATACACCCCCGCATGAATATTCTTCACCCTGAACTTAAAATATTCGCTAAATTGCAAAATATACCATATCATTACTGTTACATTTATTCCAGGATAGAAAGGGGTATCTTTTCCTTATATCTTTGAACCTTCGTTTGTGCCAAAACACAAATTGACGTTTGTCTGCGATTGACGTTACGTTAGCTTCACGTATATGCTAACAAGATAATATATAGACGGTGAAACTGGCACTGCAAGGCGAATAGCATATATATTATATATATATTCATTGATAATATTGGCAATATTAATTCTCATGTCTAGTAATACTGGATAATAGGGTTGCCATACGTTCGGGTTTTCCAGAACAATTGAGACAAAATTAATTGATAAAGCTTTTATGTTATGAAACATACGTTATCAGGGGGCTGCTTAACATAACTTCCATAAAAAATAATCCTTAATACTTACGTCTTTTTTGGCCACAGTTTTACCAGTTTGCTAAGTGACCGCGACACGAAATGAACCGTTTGATTCCTCGGATTAACTGCTTGAAAAGGGTAGTTTTCTTACAATACAGTTTGGTAAATATTTTATCGAGTTATTTGCTGCATTCATACTTCAATGAACAGTAATAGTTTTGGAATAAAACAATAATGAAACACGATGAATCGCTTCGAGAAAAAGGCACTGCGCCTCTTGTCTATAATTCTGTATGTTGCCATAAATATTGCAAATAAAATGTATAATTGAAAATGGTTGAGTAAGAATTATGAGTAGGTACATAACACAATTTAAAATCAGGAACATATTTTTTGGTCCGTTTACACTCTGAGATAGTATTGTATCAAAAATTGATTTACAATTAGGTACTTAAAATAAGTTTAATACGCAAAAAAAGACTTGTTACGTATCTTTAACATAAAAACTTAAAAACAACGTAAACTAAAGCTAGCTGAATTAACTCGTGATAAAATATTTTCCTTGCCAAGACAATTATATTACCTATCTCCACATTAATGCGTGTCTTATCTCTAATCACAGGTTATTGAGACACGGCAGGTAGGCTTCAGAGTTGCTATCAAAAGTTCATTTAACTTCCTTTAAGTGACACTTAGGGTTAAAATCGCACATCGTCGGCAATTAGGTTTTTTTACGCAGTTCTATTTCACATTACTAATTATTAAAAAAACATACTTACTACAAACATTGGGAAAAAAATGTTCATGAATGAAGTTACAAATTCAAATGGAAAACACTATAACGGATTTAACCCGCGTATTTAAGCAACGACTAAGCTTTTTATAAATAACAAAATTTAACTACTTACTACCCTGTTTTAAAATATTTATGTTTTTATGTAATATTATTATGAAATATTTATGTTTCATTCTATACATAAATTAACTATTTTACAACACAAATAAAAACAAATAGGGGGCGTTACTAGCGCTTCGGAAAGACCATCATTACCGAGAAGAATCTCCGCAAAAAAATCAGTAGAATGTTATTTTTTGAAGTTACTCGTTATTCATTCTTAGGGCTTAAGTGTTGGGTTAGGTATTTAATACAACCGAAATAAACCAATGAGGGGAGTGTCGTTAATCCGCTAGATGCGCTAGAGTTGATCTAGCTGTCACATTCAATAGACGAGCTGGCCTGTGATTGGTTATATTATAACAAACTAAGAAACTTCACGCGTGTATTTTTTCATTCGCGCTGGATTAATATTTTATTTCTATTAACTTTGTCGGTTGTATAATCTCTCGGATGAAGATAAGACACGCAGTCGATAATTACGTGAAAGGAACAGGGAAGTAATCTTTAGAGTCCCGGGGGAAGGAAGCCCATTAGTAAAAGGTATTTTTTATATTGAATACGTAAATGTCATATTTGAAAACTCGTCGTTACCTCGGAGACGTCATCGATGCCGATGTTAGTTATGATTTTTTTTGTATACCTACTACCTATATATAGATAGCATTTTTTGTGTAGGTAGTACTACCCGTGTTACGATTTTGAAAATTGTATGGTGACATTGAACATAAAAAAAAATAATCAACTATTTTAATTCGCGCATTTTATTTTATTGGCTGACATTTAAAAAACGTAAACTTAAAAAAAAAAAAACTGATGTTTACGAGGTTATATATGTGGAAGAAAACAATTATAAGGAATTTAGCTCGCAGGTACCTACAAGTTTTGTGTTAACGTTTCGAAAACATTATAGTTCCTATATTCGTAGCAGACAGTCTATGGAATCCGTACGCGAGGCAAGTCTCTGTTTTAAAATATACAGCTTAGAATATACGCGAGTAAAATCCATTATAGTAATTTTATAGTCAATTTCCTCTAAATCTGTTCAGCGGTTAAAATATGAAAATGCGAAAGAGAAACAGACCGAGTTTATTTAGCACTAGCTTCTGCCCGCGACTTCGTCCGCGTGGAACTCCTCCTTTTTTGCAGTCGGTTAAAAAGTAGCCTATGTCCTTTCTCAGGATCCAGACTTTCTTTGTACCAAATTTCATTTAAATCGGTCCAGTAGTTTTAGCGTGAAAGCGTAACAGACAGACAGACAGACAGACAGAGTTACTTTCGCATTTATAATATTAGTTAGGATTAATTTATAATGTTACTAGGGATAAGAAAGTACTAATTCCCGGCATTCAATAGTATTAACTTTTAACGCGTGTATTGTCTATATGAACTCATGTGTGTATGTCTGTGCGTCTTCAACCAGCTAAGCTCTTAATCCCCTTTCAACCAGTGATCGGTTTGAAATAACCTTATTTGCATGTTAATGGGATTTCTATGGGTATTTTGTATAAGTTTATTTTTAAACCTATCTTCCTTGTTTAGCAAAAGTGAGGTAATTTATTTATTTTCCTATGTGTACTATAAATACATACCTACGTAGATTCATAAATAGACGTAGGTAAGTATATTCATTTATCTGCTTTATTTTTTATTAGTGACGTAATGAATTCGATTACGTTTTTCAATATAATTTAAATTCTACTCTAAAGTACCTATGCTAATTACTGAGAATATTATTAAGTAAGTAAATAAAGAAATATATTTTTCCGTCCTCCGGCCAGAAAGCGCCAACTTTGTGGCCGCTGCGCTAAATGAAATTTCCGCTTTCTGGCTTCGTCGAACAGAAAAATAGTATACTGACCTCGGCCAGTAAAATAAAAAAGCCTCAGATCACATTTTTGTCAACCTCGGCTTCGCCTCGGACGACAATTATCTACATATGATCTGAGACATTTTTTATTTTACTGGCCTTGGTGCGTAATGTACTATTTCTGTCCTCCGGCCAGAAAGCGCCATCTTTCTGGTACGTAATGTACTATATTGTAGCAAAAACCGTAAAAAGTAAACTCAAATATTAAATAAGTAACCTACTTAGGACAACCCTAAGCTAAGCTTAACAAATTTAATTGAAATATGACGTCATTCCTTTAAAACAGAAATCAAAGGTAAAAAAAATATGAGAACAAAAGAATTTCCACAAACAAAAGAACATTATAAGTACGCAAAAAACGAATACACGAATATACGTAATGCGATTTCATTAGGTTCAAATACACTTTTTGTCTCATTATTATAATTAGCTAAGGTTATGTTACTTTCATACGGCTAAAGGTCTACCAGTAAATCATAAAAAATTGACAAGCTTTAGTCGGCCCACGAAGAATTTTATTCGTACCATCTAAATGAACTAAATGTTGTAAAAAACATAGGTACCTATTTATTTTCATTGCACCTCCCTTTTTTGGTCACCAACAGCTTCAACTTTCGGAACAATTTAGCAATGACATAGACCGACAAATACACTTAATTCCAGCCCCTCGTATTTTTAATATTATAAAAAAAAATAGTTTAGTAAATGTATAAAAAATTAAGAAGAAGAGTAGGTGTAATGTGTATAATGCTAGAACTTAATAGGATTCAGGATGTTGAGGCAAGAAACCGTAAAAAAAGATCTTAGATTGAATAACTGAACCTACATAAAATCGTAATTAATAATTATTATCGTATCGACGGTTCAGTACAGTATTCTTAAGTAGAATAAATTAAATATTATTATCGCGGTCTAGTTATATATATACCTATACATGCACCAGTTTTAACAGGTCAATCCGCTGCTTAATAGTACATTACGCACCTAGGCCAGTAAAAACAGAATCAAAATCGGTTCATGCGTTAGGGAGCTATGATGCCACAGACAGACACACACACACACAGACACGTCAAACTTATAACACCCCGTCGTTTTTGCGTCGGGGGTTAAAAATAAAAAATGTCTCAGATCACAAACATGTAATTGTCGTCCGAGGCGAAGCCGAGGTTGACAAAAATGTGATCTGGGGCTTTTTTAACCCCCGACGCAAAAACGACGGGGTGTTATAAGTTTGACGTGTCTGTCTGTCTGTCTGTCTGTCTGTGTGTGTGTGTGTGTCTGTCTGTGGCATCATAGCTCCCTAACGCATGAACCGATTTTGATTCTGTTTTTTTTGTTTGAAAGGTGTATATGTCGGGAGTGTTCTTAGCTATGTTTTATAAAAATCGGCTTAGTAGTTTAATAATTAGGGGGGGTTAAAGATGGGATGTAAAAATAAATGTCTACTAATATACTCGAGTGGGGTATCCAATGAAAGAGGGTGACGAGTACATTACAAAATTGAATTCATAATGAAAATCGGTTGAGTCGTTCAAAAAATATTGGGAGTGAAAGTGGGGATGGAAAACCAAATGTCTACAAATATACCCGAGTGGGGTATCAAATGAAAGAGGATAGCGTGTACATTACAAAATTGAAATCGTAATGAAAATCGGTTAAGTAGTTCAAAAATTATGGGGAGTAATAGTGTAAATGGTAAGCCCAATGTCGTCAAATATACTCGAGTGGGGTATCAAATGTAAGAGGATTACATGTAAGTACCTACATTACGAAATTCCGTGTTAAATGGAACTGGACTTAGTTATTTTACTGGCCGAGGTTAGTATACTATTTAAAATAGTCTATTTTTCTATTCGACGAAGCCAGAAAGCGGCAATTTCATTTAGCGCAGCGGCCAAAAAGTTGGCGCTTTCTAGCCGGAGGACGGAAAAAGAAAACCGATCCTGATTTCTACATTTTTGTAAATATCAAAGGCGTTGGGCACTATTATTGTCTTACCAACGAACATGTTTATTACAAATAATTATGATTAACCCTTATTAATACATAGTTTCCTTGTCTTTGAAGTTAAAACTATCGTCACCTCGTCGTTATTCTGCGAACACCTTATTAATGTTCCGGCTTTAATATAATAAAGGTTCGAGAATAAGCTATTGATTATCTCAGACACAAATTCTCGCTTATAGTTCCTTGCACAGGTTTGGAAACTACACAGACTTACTAACATAGTAATAGTAAAAAGATTATACCATACTTAGAACACACTATTAAAAAAAGTTGATATCAAATTATCCCCCCAGTTCCGTGACATGATTGTAAATCATAAAGAAAATTATCTACTTATTGAAGTTTTTTTTTCAATTTGAAGGATTTAGTATTTTTTTTTTACAATAATTAGAGATATTCCTTTTGGTTTTATCTTCTATTGTTGTCCAGTATGGATTGATTTGTATTTTTATTTCTAACTTTATAAAAGTATATTTTACGTATAGAACTGAAAATAATAAAATTTTACGAGTTACTTATCTAGTATAGTTAATTCACTGAACTCAGGCTGTCGTCATACCTATTGATGTACAACTAAAAAAATAATAGCTATTGTAGTATATGTCGCAGTGATATGATGAAAACAGGGATTTGATCAAATCCCTCAGTGATATGATCAACTACCGGTAGATGATAAAAATACCACGCGTTGTGTCATTTCCCTAGAGAAATTCAGTAATTTCATCAAGTCTCCAAGTCATTTTAGGGAAATGAAAGAATCATAAAAATGGCTGCTAGATTTCTTCATTTCACTTAGTTATTTGATCAAATGCCTGAGCTGTTTTAGGGATATGATAAAACGAGTAATTAAGTCAACTCGGTTTTAACATTTTACCAAACACGTCTAGTGATTTGATCAACTCCCTAAATATTTTTAGAAAAATGATAAAAACAGGAATCCCAATCCAAATCCCTCAGAGAGATGATAAAATCCCGGCACATGCGAAAATATAACTCTGTCTGTCTGTCTGTCTGTCTGTTACGCTTTCACGTTAAAACTACTGGACCGTTGATGATAACTAGACGTGTTTGGTAAAATGTTAAAACAGTTGACTTGCACTCGTTTTTCATTTGTCCCTAAAACTGTTTCAGGCATTTGATCAAATAACTAAGTGAAATGAAGAAATCTGGCAGCGATTTTTATGATTCTTTCATTTCCCTAAAATGACTTGGAGACTTGATCAAATCACTAATTACTCGTTTTATCATGTCCCTAAAACAGCCCAGGCATTTGATCAAATAACTAAGTGAAATGAAGAAATTCATTTCCCTAAAATGACTTGGAGACTTGATCAAATCACTGAATTTCGCTAGGGAAATGACACAACGCGTGGTATTTTTATCATCAGCCGGGAGTTGATCATATCACTGAGGGACTTGATCAAATCCCTGTTTTCATCATCTCACTGCGACATATATACTAACACAACTTTCTTTTATATAATATATATATATATACATATATATATATATACATATATATATATATATATATATATATAAAAGAAAGTCGTGTTAGTTACTCCGTTTATAAATCAAGAACGGCCGACCGATTTGGCTGAAAATTGCTGGGGATGTAGCTCAAAACCAGGAAAAGGACATAGGATACTTTTCAAATCGATTCTTTGCCGGGCGGGACAAAGTCTGCCGGGACCGCTAGACGTAATATATATAGATAAGCGTCTATCTATTAATATAATTTCATGTGAATCATATACAGGTATGCCAAAACCTCATACTGATTATACTGAAAAAGTTAAATTAGTTTGTGTGATGTATTAATAGATTCAATTTGGTGAAATGGGGAATGAAGCAAAGTTTATAACCGTGTTAATTATCAGTGTTCTAATTATAGTACTTAATCCGATCAATGAAATATTTCCTGAGAGAAATAATTTAAATGACAAATATTATTGTACGTCGTTTAAAGCCTGTTCTTATTGTGATTTTAATTTTATCAGCCCGAGGATCACTTTATTCCTGTTTTATATTATGAACGTGAATTATTTTCTAGTTTTCATTTATAAAATATTTTCGTCTACTCATCGATTTGAATGTTAGTTCATGCATCTATTTAAGTTTGTTATAAAAAGAGCGTCAGAATAAAAGGCACCTCAAGAAAACTTTTGCATTTAATTTATATTACCTATAATCGTTTGACGATAACGACTTAATTTTTAATATATTAACTTAATAATTTCTGATGCCTTCGCGGTTATTACACATTGGAATGAAACAACTGTTAACGGATTTAACTCGCGTATTTTTATTTTATTTTATTAGCTGACGTTTCGGATTCTTTACAGTTTCCATAATCGTAGCACGACTGAGCTGTCAACTTTAGCGTTAGACTATTGTCAGCTCAGTCGTGCTACGATTATGGAAACTGTAAAGAATCCGAAACGTCAGCTAATAAAATAAAATAAAAATACGCGAGTTAAATCCGTTAACAGTTGTTTCATTCCAATGTATATTAACTTAACTTTTTATTTGCGTTAGTGTGTATTAGTTTCTATTTACCAAAAATATTGCAATTATAGAACACCTCAGAATAATTTACACAACACCTTTTAAAATGTTTTTATACCTATATGTTTTTATGTACTAACTAATTGAATGAAAATGTTGTCGTTAAAATTACCAAACGGGGTGCGTTTTTGTGACACTTCTTTGAGACTAATTACCTTATTGCCTTTATATGCGACATGTAATTTTCGTTATTAACCTACCTTAATTAAATGTTTAAAATCGCAAGGGTCAACATCAAAGGAATTTATATAATTAATGGTCATTGTGCAAGGGGTATTCACTAACAAACTTTACTAAACCGTTACTAATTTTATATTGTAATTTTTTATTCACTAACTCGTAAAAAATAGACCGTTAGGTAAGTACATTACAAGTAAGTAGGTACTTTCTACTCCGCGAACGAAACGTCAGGTGGTAATTTTCGTTAGCTTACATAAGCTATTGGAATGAAACAACTGTTAAGGGATTTGATCAAATCCCTCAGTGATATGATCAACTACCGGTAGATGATAAAAATACCACGCGTTGTGTCATTTCCCTAGCGAAATTCAGTGATTTGATCAAGTCTCCAAGTCGTTTTAGGGAAATGAAAGAATCATAGAAATGGCTGCTAGATTTCTTCATTTCACTTAGTTATTTGATCAAATGCCTGGGCTGTTTTAGGGACATGATAAAACGAGTAATTAAGTCAACTCGGTTTTAACATTTTACCAAACACGTCTAGTGATTTGATCAACTCCCTAAACAGTTTTAGGGAAATGAAAGAATCACAGCAATAACTGGTGGAATTCTTCATTATCATTTCATCAAATCTCTTAGCTGATTTAGGGAAATGATAAAACTAGTCTAACGCTAAAGTCGTCAGCAAATAAAATAAAATAAAAATACGCGAGTTAAATCCGTTGACAGTTGTTTCATTCCAATGTGTAATAACCGCGAAGGCATCAGAAATTATTACATAAGCTATTTATACAGAAGATATCACTGTTTCCGAAAAACCTCACTTGAGAAGAAACTACATAAACGAAATCAGGTACCGGAGGTCATTTGTCACTTACTCACTTTTCAACTCTTTTGGTTGGTGAAGAAACGGATGCACAGTTGATTTGAAATAGAGCGTGCTAAATGTGTCGGACTAACATTTGTTTGTAAAAATGATACAATATGTTCTCGCTCTAAGGACATTATTTTCTACTTAGTAAATAAACGAGGATGACCTATTTTTTTCTCTACTCCCATTTGAGGGTCATAACTTTTCATGAAAATAAAGCTAAACAAGTGGGCAGTTTGGAGAAATATATAAATGTTTTTTTGAAATATTTTTTGTCACAGGTAAAGGCTTTATCGGCTTTTTGCCAGCGGCTTTTTATTGCTATCTCATAATTTTTTTACGAGTTCATATAAAAAGGTGAAAAATTAATTATACCCTTAGATGAAAAATAAAAGATGATGCTGTATAGGTATGTTTAATATCGCTTACAGTTGCAAATATATAAATTAGGTCCTTAAAAACGTACTAAGCCCAATCAATCATAAAATTATATTCCAGGAAATATAACAAATAAATAGTATAAATAAATATTTTTGAGAAATTCACACCAATCGATCTGTTAGTTCCAAATTAAGCAAAGTTTCTACTATCTACTATCGGTACTAGACACCAGTTTTTTTAAGCTTTGTAGTATTATTATATATTTATTATTTTTATTTTTAGTTTTCCTACAGATTATAGTACAACTATGTACCTAAATACAAGGTATTTCTGAAACACTCACTACAAATCACAACTTTACATTCAGTGTATTAACAAAATTAAACGAAGTCAGCATTAACTTGTTTCTAAATAGAAACTGGAGTTGTTTACACTGTAGCAAATTAGTTACATAGTATAATGTGGAGGTATTTGAAAGTTGAGCACTGTAATCTTACGCTGGTGTAACGTAACTTTATAATAAGACTAGCTGTCCGCCCCGGCTTCGCACGGATCATCTTTTTTTAGGTATAGCCTATGTCACTCGGGAATAGTGTTACTTCCCAACAGTGTAAAAATTTTTGAAATCGGTCTAGCCGTTTTAGAGCCTATTCAATCCAAACAAACAAACAAACCTTTCCTCTTTATAATATTAGTATAGACTAGCTCTTTCCCGCGACTTTTTAACCCCTTTAGGAGGTTAAAGTTCATCAATGTGCTAAAGAATCTTTATGCTACATTAGATTGGATCACATTGTCCCGTAAAACTTTGTCCCCTGTTTACCCCCTTGGGGGTAGAATTTTGGAAAACCCTTTCTTACCCTCCAGGTTTCAGGTCTATGATCAGCGGTTTAGTTTGTGAACGTATCCGTCAGTCAGGCATTCAGGATAAGACAAGAGAAAAAAAACAATACATAAGATAAAATAAAAATCCAGTAAAATCAATATAGACCACGATTTTAAGTACGATTCAACGGTTAGTGTTAGCCACGTTTTATTCTATAGCCACAGGAAGGAGAGGCTGTGAAATATCCGGGAGTGATCCGATAGCACCTCCGCTGAGAGAACAATCAACCTTCAGAAACGAAGGGCAAAGAACAAAGTGATAGTAAATTGAAATTTTTAATTCCCGCTGAGGTTGTATGTACCTACAATCTTTTTTATTTTAAGATGTACCTACCTACCTCCAAGAAACCTGACTGATTATTAAAACTACGTCGTTCCTAAGTATATTAATTCAGATTAAGTCTATTTTTAAACTTTCCTTTTAATTATTTTTTTCTTCAAACAGTTGAACTATAGGTAAAAATTATTAATATCTATTGTACCTACATTAAACAAAAATGTTATCTGAAAAATACTGTTATGTAATGTCCACTACTTATCTACCTACCTAATATATGAATATCATAAGTATTTGTGTTTTTCAGAAATGAATTAATCCATTCATTCCTGAAAAACAACGACATAAAGAGACGGCAGAATGAACTTTGCGGGTAAAAAAAATCCCTACTAATATTATAAATGCGAAAGTAACTCTGTCTGTCTGTCTGTCTGTCTGTTACGCTTTCACACTAAAACTACTGGACCGATTTAAATGAAATTTGGTACAAAGAAAGTCTGGAGCCTGAGAAAGGACATAGGCTACTTTTAACCGACTACAAAAAAGGAGGAGTTCCACGCAGACGAAGTCGCGGGCAGAAGCTAGTATTTTCATAAAAAATGCCGCTCTAATTTTAGATATTCAACTGTATTAACAGCTTTTTAACCATATTGACATAAAAGTGTTTTTAAATTAGGTACCTACTATATGAGTATAGACTTTGAAGTTTAACGATTTTGTTCGTTCTTTTTTTTGTTCGCTATCATTGAATTGTAAAGAAGTTTTTCAACGTCACGGAACCCTAAGATGCTGCTAAGAAGATTTGTCTGAGCAGTTGGCAAAGTGACTCAATATCGATCTTTTTACTGAATAGCGGAATTCCCCAAGAAAGAAATCTTTGCAGAAATAAATTAGATAGAGAAGAATATTGCACCACAAGTTTCGAATATAGTCATAAATGGAAACTCAGACCTTAAAAATCTGGAGATGCCGCTCAATGAAAAAATCTGGAGCAGTCATAAGAAATTTAGATAAATAACAGTTCGCAGAAAATAAAATATATGTCAAAGTTTTTCAACTAGTCAGCAATTAAAGACCAATTTTAACAATTGTCATTCATTTAAAATTAAAAACTGCTGCTATACCTAAGTAAGTACCCTTATTAGGAAACTTGAAACATAAATTTCCCAACATGCAATATTTTTGATGACATTATTAATGCTTAGATAATAATAACATAAAAACATTTTCGGACATGTTTAATCATACCTATTCCATTGATTCACATTGTCATGACAAATTACAATTTCAAACGAACCTTTTTAAAAATTTAACGCAACGAAAAGCTGTTGGGGTGGAACAAATTGAAATTCAGATAAGACTTAGGAAATACCTAACATTTGAGTAACATATTCGGTTCCCAAATCTACACTCTAAAGTTGATCTCGCCTTTCCAAATAAAAAAAAAACGGGATGTGGCTGTGTTATGGACACGGCTGATTGTTGTACGTGAATACGTCTCGTAACGGGTAATAGTTTTTAAATAAAATATTATTATTTATACCGTCCTTACTTAGCGTAATAAATTCTTTGATTCTTTAGCTATCCAGTGGTGTAACTGAAATTTGGATGGAGATGATAGATATGTAGCAACAACACTAAACTGTATCCCCCGATTTTGTTATCATTAGTTTTTTGGATTGCCACGTAATTTTAAAGACGTATCCACGTCAAAACGGTAATAGCAACGAAACGAATGCAAAATTATAAGGAATAGAAAGAGAACAAATGCTGATCACATGGCTTTTCTTTAACGGAGATGGTAGGATAATTAGTAATTTATCCGTTATGACTATTTCTGCAAACAAACAAAATGCAGTTAGAAATTAAAAAACCCGCATTATACGATAAAGCGTAACTAGACACCGTATATCCTTCCCTACAAACACTTAAAAAACTTTGCAAAAATATTTAATTATTCAACAAAGATAACTATTTCAGTTAGCCGAGATTTTTATGTACCGCGAAGTGAAAACAAAGAGAGGAGAAATAAATCATAATAATGGTGTCGCACGAACAATGGGGTACAATAACGAGTCCAACAGAATGTTTGATTTATTTTCAGGAAATAGAAAACTATGCTGTGTAAATAGAGACTAAAAAGAACTTTCCAAACATTCAAGCTATATGGGCACAATAATAAAATAACTTTTTACAGTTGTGTTAGAATATCGTCAGTTTAGTTTGCACAGTCGGAGCTTAAAAGTTATCTAAACATCTGTTTAAATTGATGAGTTAATTGTAATGAAACTACTATTAACGGATTTAACTCGCGTATTTTTATTTTATTAGCTGACGTTTCGGATTCTTTACAGTTTCCATAATCGTAGCACGACTGAGCTGACAATAGTCTAACGCTAAAGTGACTTTAGCGTTAGACTATTGTACGTAAAAATAAAATAAAAATACGCGAGTTAAATCCGTTAATAGTTGTTTCATTCCAATGTGTAATAACCGCGAAGGCACCAGAAATTATTAGATGAGTTAAGTTTATTATAATTGTTTTGTTCCAATTATGATAATTTTGTCAACAGTAGGTTTATTAATTAAAATATGCAAAAATGCTATTTTATTTGTTTATAGTGGTACTTTTTTCAACAAAATTTCTTACACTGAATGTACAGTATCGTTCCACTAACATTGCTTTCAAAAGTGCCAAAAGTTTGATAAACTAGTATTTAACGACGTTATTCTGAATTGCATCAAAACTTAGGTTCACGACAATATTTACTTACGTTAAAAGTTTTCTAACTAAGGTGTGATGTAAGATTAATGGCTAGGTATTTAGTAACTCGCCTGTGATAGAAAAGTTAAAAAGTTAAATAGAAAAGTTTCAAAGTGTTTTTAGTAAAAATGTAATTCAAAACTGAAATATTCGTTAGATGCTATAATGATGCTATAATCACTAGACCGTACAGTACCTACCTACCTACATACCAACAATGATTTACATTTTTTTTACATTAGGGTCAATTACTTTACTTGTATACAAGTAAAAAGCCACTAATTTAATTTAATTTAAATGAGTGATTGCTAATAAGCTCGTACTAAAAACCCCCATATCAAAATATTCTTTGACTGAGATTTTATGAAATACCTACTTAGAGATCAAACGTTGCTCTTAATGGCACCTAATTTTATGAAACAATAGACAAACGTAAAATACATATTTTTAAATGTACAAGCTTATATTAAATGAAACAGGAATAAGTTGGTTGTTTATTTTATTAATTTGTGTTTTAAAATAATATTCATATTGTAACTCGGAGCGAGTCAAAACAGTTTATTTTTTGTTACCATATTCTTATTAAAATATTCTTGGAATGCGTTCATTAAAATGGAGCATTACTCGTTTAACTGTGATAAAACACGTAGATTCCAAGTAAAAACTTTAATTAAGAATGTAGACTGAATAATTAGGTACCTACATAGTTAATTATTAAGAGCTGACTTGACAGCTGGTAACATTTAAGGCTTGTCGCTATTCGGCAAAGTAGTACCTGTCACAATCGATTCATTAGGTACTCATTGATAAGTATGTAGTATGCCTACGCTTTTCAGTATGGCACGCGCTTTTTGACTACTTACGTAGGTAAGTACTGAAAGTAGGTAGGTACCTAAGTAAGAATATTGCAATTAAACATTAGCAATGGATTTAAGTACCCGCTTACATTAATTTTAGGGTGAAGTTACGAAATTACATATTATTATGTAGGTATACATTTATTAAATACAGTTCGAATCATTTGGCCAGTCAAGTTTTGAAAACTGTTTTATTGCAATGTAAAATAACCGCAAACATTTAAAAAGGTAAATGTAACTTAATAATTTTATTATTAAATGACATTATAGGTCTAGGTGCAATAAGATCGACAGTCCTTTTGTTTGCTCACATACAACTCCTATAATGTATAACCTATATTGTATACATATTAAGGTCATATTATTATTATAATAACAACTTAATTAAAATATTAACCTGATCTTTTGATTTAATTGTCAATTTTTTTTTAATAGTGTCGACGTTCTCGTTATGACTTCGTGGACCTAATCGGACATAAAGTTTTGTAATCTTAACTATTGATGCTTTCGCGGTTATTGCCCATTATTGTATATAATATTAGTATAGATTACAATGAGAAATAAATAATATCTATATTTGATATCGGGTTAAACGGTTGGATAGCTATATATAGGCCGATATTGTCAAAATAATTTTATTAGAGAGAGAGAACATTCGCAAAAACAATCAAACATCTTTTGATGTCGCGTTGTTTATAATTAACTTAAAGTCAATTAATTTACAAAATGAAGATAGCTTTTTGAACTTTGATTCAAATATAGATACCTACTGTTTAAAATATGACTATATATAATAAAATAAGTAAGTATAATTAATTCTATTAATCTTGCGTAGGCACTTATTGATATTTAGCTGACGTAGGTAAGAACTTGTTTCCACGATTGCAATCAATCATCAGTTAAGATCAGCTGTGATCTTTTTAGTACAATGTCATCAAAGACAAGAGTAGATAAAATCAAGACACCCAATGGGAATTGAACCCACACCAATGCTTTCACGCGAAACGATACAGTCAAATGGTAAATGGGATCACAAAGCCTCGCGTTAAGACAAAGGTATTGGTTAGGTACAAGTCCCGCTGGGGGTCTAGATTTTTTTACTCTTGTCTTTGTACAAATTTAATTAACATTAAAATGACGGCCTGCTGGTCTAGTGGTCAGAGCCCCTGACTACGAAACCGGAGGTTGCGGGTTCGAATCCTGCTAGGGGCAGATGTCAGTGTGATGAACACTGAAATCTGCACCTGAGTCTTAGATGTCTTATATGTATTTATGTATGTTTATCCGTTGTCTAGTACCCATAGTACAAGCTTTGCTTAGTTTGGGACTAGATCAATTGGTGTGAATTGTCCAAAGATATTATTATTACTATTAATTAATGGTATTAAACCATATATATATTGATCGAATTTCGATTGATAATAATAATAATATTGTATAACAATTATTATTTACTAATCAACTAATTCGCACTGATGGTTAAGCTTGGTACAAAGGAGTGTCAAAAATAGGATTAAGTACTTTCAGTTGCAATTTGTCATAAACCTATCTATAGATAACAGATATCATCAAATCCAGCAAATATACTTTATCTAAACACATACAAGAACAGTTGGTACCAATCCACAAAGTAGTTTTCGCGTGCATAATATCGATATTAATTCAAAACGGCCATTTGTTACGCGTATGAACAACACAACTTGCAGCTAATTGGTTAGTAATATTTCCGATTGCCGTGTTCAATTTAATTCGAACACTTTGGAATGTTAATTTATAGCTGTAGGGACATATAATGCGGAATTTGCTAATGTTATGAAGTAGTGTGCATCTATAGATATGTTAGGAGTAAGTACCATGTAGGACGTTTTAGAACGTGGGCAGTTGTGGTATGGGTGATTCCACGGGCGTTTCAACCGCCGTCAGTCCGTTGTCCTGAATATGGAAGAAATGAGCTACAACAAGAATTACGTTTTGATGCGACGACATACTGCGCTCGCACTTGTCGTCAAAATTAATAGAGTTTAAATCTTATTGTAGCTTAATTTTTCAATATTTATGACAAGGGACTGACGGCGGTTGAAACGCCCGTGGAATCACCCGTATGCTGTTGTTTTAAATAGATATCATATCGTACAGATAATGCGAATGTTTGAAAACCAAATAATTACGTACCAGGCTAAACTGACTTGTAAAAAACCAAGAACCTAACACTAGAAGCGCGCTCCTCATTATTTAATATAAATAATTGTAATGTACCTACCTAAGCGTTAACAATAGTACTCTGCCTATCTACAGAAAATAAGTTCAATCACCTCATGAAATATACTTGGTATACATAATTATACTTATAAATGGGTTTATGTATAACAACGAGGGTATGGAAAAGCAATGATTTATTATACAAAACAACCGCAAACCAAAATAAAATTGGTATCTTCATTTCCTTAATATAATCTTAGCAAACATATAAAATTTCTGTAGGGTATTTTCTTTAGTCTCATGCTAACAAATAATATTTATTATCTTCCTTTGTTTAAGTTTTTTCATGAAATATGAATTTACCTTGACAGACGAGAATAACTAGATATCTACTTAAAATTGCTGCGATATCTTTCGTTGACGTCATAATAATTATTATACTAGCTTCACCCCGGTTTTATCCCCTTACGGATTAATTTTTCAAAAATCGTTTCTTAGTATTTCTCAACGTTATAAAAGGAACGTCTGACTGAAAACTTCAAGTTTCTAACCTTTATAGTTTAGGCCTTGCGTTAGTCTAGTTAAGCTACCGGGTAAATCATTTGCATATTTTCTCATCCCAACTTTTTGCAGATATTCTAAAAAAAAAACCAAATAGTTCAGTTATATAATCCGCCTTGCGACATAATGGAGAGCCTGTCTTGTTCACATACTGGCAGTTTAACTGGATTTTTAATTATGAAACAGTTAATTAATTTTCCATATCCCGTATCGCAAATATCGGAGTATATCGATGCTAATTGCTACAGATTTCCGTTCGTATTCAATTATTCCGTCATAGTATTGTTTCTCATCCACTGATGTCAGTTGCATAGCCTGCATTCATACACGCCATCCCCTTTTAGACGAGTGTCATTCAACGATGACCGGAACGAATGAAAAATGTATAAGTAGAACTGAAAGTAGAACTTTGACTTTTCTTTCCGTTTTTTTATTGACTTTTCGATTCGTATCGTTTATCGTTAACACCGATGACACCTTATTGTATAATGATTAGGAAATTCATAACTTTTATTTATTTACTACCTAATAAGATTTTTTTTTCTAAATTACCTAAAGAGTAGAACGGGTCCTTAATACTGAAAGTCCGCGGTTCGTCCGTCTTTCTGTCTGTCACCAGGCTACATCTCATAAACCATAATAGTTAGCCAGTTCTGATTTTCGACGTGTATTTCTGTTGCCGCTATAACAAGAAATACTAAAAAATAGAATAAAATAAATATTTAAGGGGCTCTCATACAACAATCTATAGAACCCTTCGTTCGCGAGTCCGATTCGCACTTGGTCCGAATATTGTTTTAATGTTATTTAGTTATTATATTATAAAGCCTGAATGGTCAGCTCCTTGTTTAAAATAATATTAAATTTTTCCTTCTTTGGTATTGACAGGGTATAGACTTTAAAAGTAAAAAGAAGTTTAGTGTTTGATACAGGCGATAAACGAATATTTAAAATTTATGTAAATACTCTTAGATGGTCAAGATTAACTTCCTTTTTACAGGTAAACCTTGCTCTTGACGTTTTCTTTGAAAGTTAGGAATATTTACCTCATAACCTTTGGACTTTAATAATACAGAATAATAAGTATATGTTTTTAAAACGTTAAGACAAAATATAAAATAATAGCTTCTGCCCGCGACTTCGCCCGCGTGGAACTCCTCCTTTTTTGCAGTCGGTTAAAAAGTAGCCTATGTCCTTTCTCAGGCTCCAGACTCTCTTTTTACCAAATTTCATTTAAATCGGTCCAGTAGTTTTAGCGTGAAAGCGTAACAGACAGACAGACAGAGTTACTTTCGCATTTATAATATTAGTACGGATGTAATATCTCTTAATTTTGGATGGGATATAGTTTATTCGTCCATAAAGCGAATTCTGAAATAAACGTAATCTCTGAGGATAATTGGGTACAATTAAAGTTTAATAGGATCCCGTGTCCAATTAAAAACTTATGTAACCACAAAATATTATTATGTTATCAGTAATGTCATTTGCATAATGCATGTTCAAGGCATTTTATTACTAAAAATATTTCTGAATACACTTTGCCATGGTGGGTTATCGTTGCCTCAGTCTTTAGGATGTTAGTTTTTTTTATTTAAGGAATGAAATAACTAGGATAAATTTAGCCACCAGAGAACTGCGAAAAGTGTGCATTACCCTATATGCTCATGACTAGCCTATTTTTATTTGTCAATTTTTACCTCATTTAGATATATTATTATGTCGCCAGCAATGGGACGATTATATGCAAAATAATAATTAACATTCTTGACACTGGGTCTGAGTCTAGGAAAAGGGTTTGGGTCGAGTATTCAATTGTTTACAGAAAAACATTTAAATATTTTAAGCATAATTCCAGCGAGATTTAATGAGACTTGAAAAACTTCCCAAACGAACGAACACATACCATTATTTTAAAAACAGCTCGGGTAAATAAAAAGCACATAAATTAACCCAAACGCCGGCATAAATAATTGTATACATACATTTGTTTTTTCTCAAAAAGTGCTTACTTTTATATTTGTCACTGAAGCTATTATATAAAGATACTCATTTTGTCGACTGTTTATAAAAACGTTTTTTCAAAAACATCTTAAAATTATAAAACAGTAATATTTGCACATGTTTTTGCAAAGCCACTTACCCAAATGGCTATACCTAATTGAATATTTGTACACATTTTTATTTCGAATGCTTTGTTAGTCACTTTTCTATCAATTATCTTTACACAAAGGTTGAAGAGCTTGGAATGCTTTCAAAGCATAATCTTATTTTATTATTCTCATCCTTATAATAAAATAAACATTTATACTAGTCCCACGAGGATAGTCAGAGGTTTCTCTCTAAATATATCTCTTTGGGTAAATACCTATCTTGTATCTCAAAATGGCCACTGATATTAAAACAAGCAGATATGTAACTTGATGTGCAATAGTGTGTCATCAAATTTTCAGCTTAAACTTTGACAGAAATTAAGTTCGGAGCATCAATATTGTTTTTATTAGCAAAAATAATAACTTTTTAATAAAAAAATTTAACCGCCGAAAAAAAACTAAAAGGCAACAAAAAACAATAGCGCACTGAAAAGAGAAAAATAATAATTTTGTCTTTTATAACGACTATTATTTTGGTTGTAATGTCTGATATTTTTGAAGTTGGTGCCAGCTGGTGCAGCAACTCTTCACTCTCAACTCTTCACTAAGGTGCTCAAGTTTGTTTGAGGCTGGCACCGACTCCAAAAATATCAGACATTACAACCAAAATAATAGTCGTTATAAAAGACAAAATTATTATTTTTCTCTTTTCAGTGCGCTATTGTTTTTTGTTGCCTTTTAGTTTTTTTTCGGCGGTTAAATTTTTTTATTAAAAAGTTATTATTTTATACTTTTCTGTGGCCATAATTTATACAAATTATTACATGCTTAATTTTTAATTATTTTTAAAATAGCTACCTACCTTGTTTTTGCTATTAACCCCCTTTTCCCACCCTTAGGGTAGGTTTCTTTTTTCCAAATTTTTATGGGATTAACTTTGAGGTATGCCCTATCCAATAAAAAAAGAATTATCAAAATCGGACTACTCTGTAAAAAGTTACCCTTGGTCAAACGATACAATCGGTGCGTGAAAATTTAATCATCCCCTATTTTTCTACCCTTAGGGTCGGAATTTTTTTTCCAAATTTAAATGGGACCAATTTCGAAGTATACCCTTTCCAATAAAAAAAGAATCATCAAAATCGAACCACCCCGTAAAAAGTTATGCGTGGTCATACATAAAAAAAAAAAATAAAAATAAAAAAATATACGCGTCGAATTGAGAACCTCCTCCGTTTTTTTCGTCGGTTGAAAAGTCGCAGACTCGGAATTTACATTGATCTTAAAAAGGAGTCTTGATTTATATTGTTTTATCAAGTTAATTGATTTGACTTTAAATGAAACAATAGCGTTCGTCATGTATGAAAACTGAATGTATTAAAATAACAAAGGAAGGAAAATCGAAGATGTATTAATTATTCAAATATTCTTTACATTGTTGGGATTCCATAATCAATACGTAATTAAAATGGAGGTTCTTGTTTTGATAACGTAATGAACGTTATTCTATAATTATAATTGGAATCTCAGATAATACAGAATGGTGAACAGTTTTTAGTTAGTTTACATAAAGAGTGGGCTGACCAACTTATAGAAAAGTAACTGAAATAATAATGTTAGTTTACTATAAATAGCTCACATAATTCAAGAAAATCAAAATTATACTTACCCACTTACCTAACTATCAATTTCTCAAAAAAGTTATAAACTAACAACAAATATTTTCCGATTTTTCGCATCTTGCCGACGACCATTTTGCTGAGAAGAAACGTTGCAAGAAACTAATATTTTCATTCTTTAAAGTCACGCTATTTAAACCTACATGTTGAAAATAACTTACCTATAATATATATAAGTAATACAAGTATAATACCTATGTACAATGTTGTGTATAATAATTAAATATCAACAAACAAAGATATATTCATTAGTACACAGTTCTTTATGACCGAATGCACTCTTTTTGTTAACATTACCAGAAACCTAAACCAGAATCAACTTATTCACCGACTATAGTTCCACAATTGTATGAAAAGCCTAGTTCTTTTCAACCCCGTGCGACCCCACAGGAAATCAGATATCGCCGGAAATTTACAGCAGCTAGATAACACTTATATTTAGTGCGTCATAACTTACGTTGTATTTCTAGTTTTTAACACCATATCGTCGCTTAGCTAACAATCGCTTAAGTCACTAGGCGAAGGTTAAGTTATAATTTACCTACATGTGATTTAAGATATGACCTGTCTAAAACACACACAATCTTATATTACACAGATGACTAAAACTTTTACTAAAAGTATTTTAATGTGAACAGAGATAAACAAAAAATATTATTGATAATGATACAATTACCTATTAAAACAAAAACATCAAACTGTCATACGTATGAAAAAAACATAATATATCAACATTAAATACAAACACAATCTTAAAAAGCTTTCACAAAAAAACATTCAATTATGCTTAAAAAACATACCAACATCAAAGGTAACGTCAGCACTTTCAACAAAAAATAGATAGTTGTCTCACATCTGTAGTTATACAGAATGCAAACGAGTAATTGTAGAACATTGTAAACCGGAGTAAAGGACATCAAATTAGAGGCCCGCGTTACCATTAACAATGCAAAACATTGAGGTGGAAAGGTGAAAAGCCGCTTTTTCCAAAGCTTGGATTAACGCTAGATGACAGGCTTTTACCTTTTGCTTGTTACACCAATTTCTCTGCTTAGGTAATGTCACTGATGTGTTAAAGTAAGCCATTTTTACACGAAGCTTTTGTGGCATTATGTTAAAATAAAAAACGAATTTCAAAACAATATATAAAGAATTTATTCCGTTTGATACAATGTCTCTTTACATCACGACTTCATCCAATCGCAATTAAGTTTTATAGTAAGTAACACCAAAAAATTCAAATATTAATATTATAAGTACCTATGTTAGATAAAACTAATATAAAAAAAATGATTACTGACATTACGATGGAAATAAAAAGGTACTTATCCTGGTAGTATAATCATATTTAGAATACCAAACAGGCTTCGCCAATCACATAATTATTATTATCGGCAAACATTATTTGTCAGTTAATACTTAGGTACCTACTTAACACTTCCAGAATACATTTTCAAACATAAACAATAATAAACATTAAATAAATCTACGTCTTATAGCGCTTTTCCTCAATACATTTTTTTTCGATAAAATCTGACACTTAGACTACATTTATGGGTTGGTGTATAACGACTTGGCCAAAGGCTGTCGAGGACTTCAACAACCTCTCACGGATGTAATCAGCCTGAAAAGTCGTAGGTGGAATGCTAAAACTCGAAAAGGCTAGAATCTCGCTTAAAGATTGCAGTTAGGTACTTAGTACCTACTAGGTACCTTAACAAAATGTTATACCGATTGCAGTCAACACACACGTTTTATCAACTACAGTAGCCCTTATTTTATTCTGTTTTTACTACTTATTGCTATATCGTAAAGAGAAATACTTACATCGTGAAAATTTCAACTGGCAAACTATTAGGGTCCCCTTTTTCCTTTTGGGTACGGAACCCAAAAACATAAGAGTATTCATTTTCCGGAATTTAATATTTTGTTTAGTAATATTAGTATTTAAAAAGTACACGAACTCCCCTTTTCCGGTCAATGACCTTTAAATATATCGGTTACACGCTGACTTTTCGCTTAAAAATAATATGAATTCATTATAAAAGCCGTTCTTGAAATTAAATGAAGACGTAGACTCATTCGTAATACGTTTATGATAGCAAAGAGAAAAACATTATAAAGGTACTTTTGTTTTTCTCATAATATGATTTCTTATCCTCTTATGTTCCGGGAAATCTGCTAATATGCATGCCCTTGTTAAGATTTTGTCATTTTTGCGTTATAATGGATACCTACTTGTTTCAAAAATACTACCTACCTTCAAACAGATACACATGTATGAAGTAACCTCAAATTATTAATTGTAATAATGATAAATCATTTTATCGTCAGCTCAGTCGGTGTCGAGTATGGGAGCTGTAAAGTTTTCGTAACGTCATCAAATAACATAAAATACGCGAGTAATTTATAATTGTTTCATTCCAATGTTAATAACCGCGACAGCATTAAAATTATTAAAGGAAGCTTTTATATTTTTTTTTGTTGAGAGCTTCTTACTTCTTACTCGGTACAATATGTCATTTTTATGCAAGATTAATGCTAGTATATGTCAATGCATAAGTCTGTAATTGTATTTGACATCTCTCCGGTACTGCGACTCTCGTGAGTCGCATTATTTCTCATTATTTTGTTCAAAAGTTTATTAAACTTTTTGCAAAGCTTTTAAGGGTTCACCGAGAAGATAATATGTGTTTTCTGTCATGCTTTCGATATCATGTATCGGCGTCAATTAAAATGAATTGTATTTTTTATGAATATTAATATTTTGACAGCTTAATGTATGATATAGAGCCTGTTAAAGATACTTTTTGTTTGTCTAGTTGATTTTAAAAACATTACTTACTTACTGGGTATTATTTGGACGTTATGAGAGAGATCCTTAATATTAAAAAATTCTGATGCTTTCGCATTCTAACACTAGACTAAGATAGTCTAGTTAGCTAAGTTGGCTACGAATATGGAAATTCTAAAGTTTTCCCAAACGCAATAAAATATAATGTGCTAGTCTGATCCGTTATAATGTTATATTTCAAACGTTAATATTTTTATACGAAAACTATTTAATGTTCTCTAGGATTCAAGTTATCTTTGAAATCGGTTCAGCGGTTTTAAAAATAGTGAAAAGATACACACTCCCGTTTTTCATAAAAATACATTATAGTATGCATAAGGTAACGTTTAGCACCGGGAGATAACTATTTATAGGTAAGTAACTATAATTATCTATATGTTGTGTTTATAATATTATGGTATAAGTATTATAGTATTTAAGTATAGTTAAGGTAAGGTTGAGCATCGGCGGATAACAGAACATTTTAACTATTAACGATAACTTTACCTCAAAATTTAAATTTATTTCATAACTTTTACAAGTAAATTAAGAGCTTATTTCAGCGCCATTTTGTTCACAATATTTGACATATTCAATATTTATCGTGATTATATTATAACTCGGAAATAGGTCATATCTATACTAATATTATAAAGCTGAAGAGTTTGTTTGTTTGTTTGTTTGTTTGTTTGTTTGTTTGTTTGAACGCGCTAATCTCAGGAACTACTGGTTCGAATTCAAAAAATATTTTTTTGTTGGATAGACCATTTATCGAGGAAGGCTTTAGGCTATATAACATCACGCTGCGACCAATAGGAGCGAAGAAACAGTGGAAAATGTGTAAAAAACGGCGAAAATATGAAGCCTTATGAAGAAGTGACAGAAGACTGACAGATCTTTGACGAAACAATCGGACGGGCAGGGCGACGTCTGCCGGGGCCGCTAGTTAATAATAAATTCGAGAATAAAACAAAACTAAACACTGTAACCACATCACAATATAAAGGTTGCTATGAAGCTTTGAAAAATTAATCACAATATCTGTTCAAACTTGGTTAATGGTTTGAATTATATTGTTTCAAACTTCTACAAATCTTAAATACACTGTTATTAATTATTTGTGTCAGTAAATTAAACCAAAATTAATCCAATCAAATGATTGTCGGCATTTCAGAAGTTTTAACAAGTTAAAGCAACTCTTCATTAATTTGGACACTAAAATAATATTTAAACATAGTAAACAATAAAATTAATAACTTCATGAACAGAAATGCTTTTCATGACCAAACAGTCTGTATCAATAAAATATAACTTTGGTAACATCTAACTTAATTTAATTAAAACTTATAAATGATGACTAAGTATTTAACAAATATTTCAAATCGCACAGTATTGGTGTTAATAAAATTGATCATCAACAAAAAAAATATCGTTATATTGTCATAAAATATATTCAGCTTAATATGATACTAATAAATATTATTAGCGTAATTGGCAAATAGTATAATATCAATCGTGTCAATTATCTTAATGACACCACTCGCTGTTTCATGGTTCTATCTGGTTTCACTAAAATACTAGCTTTCCCTTTTCCATTGTTTTATTTTGTGATTAGAGCATAATACGTTAACGGATTGACGTATGACTATTTAATACCAAAGCTTGTCTCGCACTGCCAAGTCAAGCCGAATCGATTGTGCTAAATAAGCTCACTTGAGTTATAGAAAATTACTTTTAAATTAAACCACTATAATTAATAGATGTGGATTTACAAGTTTTTTAAATATTATAAAAAATAATTGTTTTTTTAGCTTTCTCGAACGTTTTTTTAACGGTTTACATAATTATGTAAAGTTCATTTTTGTCTCTAATTATTTTACTGGACCTACATTATGTCAAAAATAAAACTTAAAAATGTTAACTAACGGGACATTTTAAATCAGAAACAGAAATCTTATTGGCGTGTTTTGTTTATTAATTAATATAAAAGGCAAACGTGTATGTGTCTAGTATTTCACTGGATGCATCGAAATGCAACATTTCAAAGGTTAAAAGAGAATTTATATCGAAGTTTCTATTTAATACGTAAGTCAGTTCTTTTTACAGCCATTGGAGCAGAATAACCAATATTGGTTCGTGTGAAACAGTTTGAACAGTGGAAAATACTGGTTAAGGAAATACTAGAAAATAAATGCTATTTCTTAGAAACACCCCGTCCCGATATACCTATATTTACATAAACAGGGTTTCTTGTACTTGTGTGCACGTAGGTAGCACTCTGACATTCTGACAGTAATTGACTTAAACCGTGCCAGTAACTTAAACCTTTAAAATAATTAACAATTTAATTTTTGTTTCACTCGCGGCAAGTGTAAACATGCCTTTAAGAGGTAACCCCAACAAGACGGTGTATCAACGCCCTATTAAAACAAAACCCTCGCTGCCTTTATATCCACGTACATATACTAATTTCAACCTTAAACCAATGACGTGAGCTTCCAATTACGTTGTCACTTAATGAAACTACTGGTCAAAGGTAGTGGCCGTTCGCATGCAAATTTGGACTTAATTGGGCGCAGTAACAGATCAAATTTGCATGAAGGTGAGACTGTTTATTTTGTACATTACAGTGATTTGGTTAGGTATTAGAAAGGTTACTTTTGGTCTTTACAGTTCAGGTTGAGATTATAAATGTTGGGTAAATATTTTGGTCCCTTCACTTCGTTAATAAAGGAGTGAAGAGAGGTCATGTGGTCAGTTTTCATGATGTTGTGTCAAATTCAATTATTTTTGTGTTTTTTTGGGGAGTTGGCACTAATTGTCTAGTAGGACTAGTATATCACAATTATATTCTGGGGTCTAAGTGTAACACTACGTGTGACTTAGGTACACCCGTTATTATTAAGACCCCAGAATTAATCTACCTCGAGCAAGGGCGTGCATTCAATATAGGCAAAATTGTATAAATGTATGGAGTGCCTACCCTGACACAGTACTTAAGCAACTGTCACTGCACGCGCCTGACCCCGAGCATGATTGCGAACGTATACATTTCATACATATTTTACCTAACTGAATAGCTTTATAAATACAACTTTACTTACTATAAGTTAATAATAATAAGCCAAAATAATTTGACTTTAAAAAAGGTAAATTATCTGTCCTGCTCAAGCCGTAGGGATTGAAAGCCGAGTTTTTAGCATAATTGAAAACTGACACTCTATATAATGAGACAGTTTTTTATATCAGCCATGAAACGGGTTGAGTAAATGTTTTCTTTTATTTTTTAATACAGGAACCCAAATAACTAGTAACTTGGTCATTATAGTCGACTTCATACGTAGTTATAGGTCCTTAAACCAATTGGGTTCGTATTCCCAGCGATCGTAATTAGTTTGCTTTAACATAATAAGTTTAAATTTTATAATGACCTTGGAGCCTAGACAAGATGCCAATGTTCAACGCTAACGTTAAACGAAACGACCTAAATCTATGGGATTTTACATCCGAGAACGACTATCACGTACGTCATAAACGTTCGCGAATGTCAAATATAACGTTGAATAACGATAACGTTGATCGTTGGCACTTTGTCTACGCCCCGGCTTTGCACGGATCCCTTTTTTTAGAGCCTATGTCACTCGGAAATAGTGTAGCTTCCCAAAAGTGAAAGAATTTTTCAAATCAGTCATTTTGGAGCCTATTCAATCCAAACAAACAAACCTTTCCTCTTTATAATATTAGTATAGATATATAAGTAGGTATTAATAGATATTTAATGAATTATTTTAATAGCTTCTAAAATTAGGATAATAATCCGGGTATGTTCCCATTATACAGAAACAATAATTAAAATATATCTAAAGCGGCGAAGGGAACTGAATATCAATTCGGAAGTACAATTAGCATGCATGTAATTTGTTCGTAACAAAGTTCAAGATACGATAATCTTGAAGGATACAAGTTTAACACTATAGTTTGAAACAATTAGACAGATGTGTTAATACCAAACTTGTTTATGGTAAAAGTTTTGCAGTATTCATACGAAATGTAATATAATATTATAACCTCTCTAAATAGTGGGTACGTATTACAAATAGTAGGGTAGTTATTATAGTTCATAGTTAGGTTAATACCTGTTTCTTTACCAGGTAGGTTTTTTGCTATAGTACAGACCTACTTTTGTATTAGGACTACCCAAGTTTCTAAATATATTGTATTCCTACATACAGAATAACTAAAAGAATATAGATTCAAATATATTATCGATACCTTTGGGTTCAATTGGCGTAAAAGCCATTTTGGCCAAAATGAGTTATATATACAGTTTTTCTCAGAATTTTGAGCTCTATCGATCTGTATATAAGGATCATCGAAATTCGCAATTTTATGACTTTTACTACCCAACTTTTTCACACAAAATGTTATCAAAAATTAAAAATGTTGGATGTATCAGACTAGCACTTAAATTTCTTAAATTGTCGTAGCCGTAATTGCCTTTTTAGTTTTTATTAACCACTGTAAAAGCCAGTGCAGCCATTGAGGGTTTATACGTCACAGTATTTGATACCATATTATTATTGTTACGTCTAGTCGGACGGCGTAAGTTCACAATTAGTCAAGTATATTGACGTATAAACCATAATTTTACCTTAACGGCTTTTACGCCAATAAATTTTGAAAAAGTTTGAGTTTCTTACGCTGCCTACCTGATAATTGTGTGACTTTTACGTCCATAACAAGTTTTCCAACAAAAAAATCTTGCATTTACAGCTATATTTTAAGGATTCACTATAAAAGGTGGTGGTTTTTACATCAATATTTTAAACGTAATAGGTAAGTGTATAAAATTATATTATTATGAAACAGAGAACACTGTATTAGCGACCTGCAACAGAATTTAATTTTCTTTTATTATTTTGGCGTCACCCCATTTTTATTTATTTTAATTCAGTTCGTGAAGAAACAAAATGTCAACGAGAAAATAGAAACTTCGCCTAATAAGTTAAAAAAGATTCGCACAGTAATGTCGGATTAAATCAAGGAAAACTATTATAATAATGTTTATGTTTCTTTTGTTGCATCGATGTTTTGGTGACGATACAAAGATTTCAAAAAGTTCAAGTAGGTACTGCAAAAGGTAACACAAATAAATAACCATTTTATCTGATAAAAATCTGCACATACTTACATAAATAAGAACATGACTTGAATAAAAAAAAATCTCATTCCTGAATCCATATCCACACCTTAGTACCTGATGATATCTGCGTAAGTACTATTAATACTCAGTATCAAATAGAAATCAATGAGAATACCGTTACTTCATAACGGAGAAATGAAAAAGATGCACCAACAAACACACTAACATTCTTTTTCTTAAAAAAAGCTGTTAAGAAATAGAAAACGCATTGGAAAAACTATCGAGGACAAATGAATTGGCGACCGATAAAACAGAAATGTGTATGAAAAGATCATGTTTTTCCCAACTGCCAATTTTTGAAGCGAAATATATCTATATTTTAAATGTCTCTGGAAAAATGGTACCATTCCGAAATAATATCACAGGGGCTAATTGAAGAAGATAAATACAATGGTGATTTAAGTAGATAATATAAGTAAGTAATAAGTTTTTAAATCACTATTGCTTTCATCTTCTCCAGGTAGCCCTTGTTATACATACCCTGGTCATTATAGATTTTTATTTTGTTTGTTTTTATGTTTTGTTGTCTAATTCAAAGACGAATAACAAATAATTGCATGCCAACATTACATAATAATGCAAATTTTGTGGTTTGTGATTCATAATATTATTTTTTTGTTAATATAGACTATTTTTTATGGAAAAAGATAATATAATGCTGGATAATAATAAAAATAACTAAATATTTAATATTTGCTTTACTAAATGAAACAATACAAGCTGAAAATTTAACTACTCGACCCTAATACTGATAAAATCGTAGGAAAATAAATTGTGCCAACTTTTCTTTGTATTATTTCATTAATTAGAACACAAATATTATGATTTGTAAGGTGATTATTAGATATTATTGGCAAAAATAAAATATTTACATGGTTAATACGCCTAGTACTCTTAAACTACTGTGTTTTACGGCAAGAATTACTAACCCACATTTATTAATATGGGTGATACGTCACAGATCCATTCTTAGTTAATGATATTTCATAGACGTAATTACCATATCGAGCAAATATCTTGGGCGTAACTCCAAGCTATTTCCTAAACGGAAGGAGGCTGATTAATATTGACCATTTATTTACCTTCATGCCGAAAATTCAAGCATATTTTGTATATATAACTTTTTTATATGGTTTATATTTACAATTTTATACGAAAAATAAAATTTCAAAAACAGTTTTTTGGCTCTCCTGAAAAGTGCCAATTTGGCTTTTACGCCAATTGAACCCAAAGGTATCGTTATAATGTATAACAAATTATGTAGGTACCTACCTATGCAACATATCATGTACCTACTTATGATAAGTAGGTTAAAATTATACCTTCCTCTTGACCTGTATTTTAGAAAAGAACTAAAAGATTACTTACAATTTAACTTTTATATAAGCTGTTTAAAAGCCGGTGATCACTCTTATACAGCCTTTGAACATCCTAAATAGAACTTAGGTGCCTGGGATACTCCTAGCAACATCATCATTAAGCCAATCCGTAAGACTAACATTTCCTTAATTACCTAGATAATTCAAACGCACGTAAATTTTCCAATATTGGAAAATCTTAAGCTAAGTGCTTTCAATGCTTAACCTACATGACATTGCCCTCAAATTTAAACTCATTATACAACATTATACGCTACAAATTTATAACTAAAATATCAGCTAATCAGACTAAAGAAGAACAAGAACTTCCTATTTAAGGTGAACGTAATATAATTTGCATTTTGGTCTGAGAAAATGGCAAGTAATTAATTTACTACGTTATCCTCTCTTCGACGCGTAATTAAAAATCAATCTTAAAACCACGAATCTTACGTCAACAATATGAAATATGTAGTAGGTTTATTAAATAGGAATAAAATTAGTAGAATATTTACGAAAAAAAACAAGGACAACATGCGAATAACTTGTTAATAACTGGAAAGTCTATGGAATTATAATCCTAAACGTAAATATTTGACGTATGAGAAATCGTAGATATCGGTTGCAATCGGTAATGTGTTTACGTAACTAATCAATAATTAGTGGATAGACCAGCAAGCACAACATGTTGGATTTTAGACTCGAACGTAGAAGCTAAACGCAAAATTTGAATCACACTAGGTCAACGCAGTTTCGTACCTGAACAGTTTGACTTAATTGTCGCTGACGGTAAGGTAAGCTGCAGATTAATTATTCGCTTAATACTACTAACAGTACCAAGCAATGCTGTAAAATAATTTAATTTATTAAAAAAATGTTGCGTACATTTTCGACAACGTCAAACAGTTATAATATATAGATAAAGATTACAGAACAGCGCCATTTTGAATCGTATTGAGAGATTGCCTTATCGCAAGTCAAAAATTCGCTAGATGTCGCTAGTCAGAAGTGAGATCCAGCTGTAATGGTCCACCGATGAGACCCCAGTTGCCTGTGATTGAGTCGAGATAACCCCATACCCCCATAACAATTGTTCGTATTTAATATAGAAATTTGTAGGTAATATTTTTATTGCTATAATCAAGCGCTATTAGGCAGTATCTACCTATTATTTTCAACCACCTAGCCACCTCGTTTGCTATAGAGCTAAAATTACTCAATTAGCTTGATTTATAACACGTGTAGATTAAAACACAAATTAGGTAGCTTATTATTTTGCGTCCGGTAACAGCTACATTATACGGAATTAACTATGTAGGTACTCTCCCTCGGTTGCAATAAAGATGTATTTATGTATTTGAGTGATAATCTCTAAAATGGGATTTAGTTACTCAAATGCTAGGTCATTTTAGATATAAAAATGTTCTTTATTAGCACTTCTGAAATAGCTTTTAGTAGTTAGCCAGGTGCATTAAAGCTTTTCCTTTTTCAAGAAGTATTATTATAAATAACAACTGTTTTCTATCTAGGAGAAAAGAAGCCAGACTCACTCGGGATTAAAAATTGTGATTAATGTAACAACACAAAAGGAGGTTGTGCACTGCATTCTGTCACTGAAAACCCACGTTTTAAGGCAAGATTTTAAATTAGAAAAATTTAGCTGGTAATTAAAGTTTGAAAGTATTATTTCATCTTTATCTTTATCTTCTTATACGCTCTTTATTATTGAGAAATATTATATATATATTATATATGTTCTTATTATTGTCATATTTCTTGTTCATTGGAATGAAACCGCGAAGGCATCAGAAATTATTATATTTCTTGTTTTTTCATTAATCTAACAGTTGGCATAAATATATTATTTTTACGCAGTCATCATCCCTGTCGGAGTTCCTAAAGTAATATAAATCCATGACATGGTACAATTAATAGTCATGATAACTCCCATTTCCTTTTAAGTATTTTCCACACCATAGCGATTCATCAAATGGTTATCAAAGAGAAATCACAGACAATAAACATTCACACAAAGAGTATATTTTAGCCAAGTTTGATAATATGTATAAAGTTTTCCGCATGTAGCTATTTGGTACTCAGTTCTATCGCAATACAAGTTTCTGAAATGCTTACAGCCCCCGCGATTGAATTTTAAATGAACCACCTTTTCAATATCTTCTGAGATGTGCTTCTTATTTTTATCAAAGCATTTTCAATCTTACGTTTATCGAGACAAAGTTTGTTGTACGCGGAAGAGGGTCTCAAAAGTATATGTCAAAGTGTTACAATTGCCTTTAGTATGCTGCAACTAAAATAGCCACATGTATTCAAGAAAGTACTTAAGTATGTTCATTTTGTGATACTAATTATCTCATGTAGTGTTATTTTCATCATCATCATCATCAGCCACTCGCAGTCCACTGCTGGACATAGGCCTCTCCAATTGCACGCCACTTTGCTCTATCTTCGGCTGCTCGCATCCAGCTCCTGCCAGCCATCTTACGCAAATCGTCACTCCACCTTGCCTGAGGACGTCCTACACTACGCTTGCCGAGACGCGGTCTCCACTCTAGAACACGTTTACTCCAACGGTTATCGGTTCTTCGGCTAATATGTCTTCGGTTATTTTCATAATTTCATTTAGTTATCTCTTATTTATTATATTATGCTTCTGAGGAGCGAAACTACAAATACGGTTTTTTTTCTATACAGACCTAGGTATTCTAGATATTAAGTAACTAAATGGAAAAAATACAAAAAAACGAACGTAACCTGACTGCAATGTCGCAGATTTACAAAATATAGCATTAAATGAGACAACGAAGCTGAAAAACGTAGGCGTATTAACGTTTAATAGCGGGTACAAATGCAATTATGTATATGACTATAAATTTTCCAACATATAAGCTACCAACAACCCATATTTGATCCGCCTACCAGCAATTAAATAATTTACCCAAAAATTTTACCCAACCACGAAGTGGAGCCAATTTTAACCAAAATATTTATTCCATGCACAACGAAGGAATTATTAACCTATTAATAATTCTTTCAGTTTAGTCAGTTGCAGTTTGTAATTGAGTTAGACCGTGCATAAACGGACTTATTAATGTACACCCACAGAGCGATGTTTTATAGCCAACACAATTTCAGTACAAATAGTCACCGTGCATGTTTTGTAAATACTTTAACACCCAACCAATAGAAACAAATGAGCGAATGCGCGAACTAATCCGAGTAGAGCGGGGCGAGTTCGAACGGTTCTTAATTTGAGTATTATATGAACTCAAACTTGATGTTACTACTTTACGTGAATGTACTTTAAAACTAAAAAAAAGTTGGAATGAAACAACTATTAACGGATTTAACCCGCGTATTTTTATTTTATTTTATTAGCTGACGTTTCGGATTCTTTACAGTAAGAGAATCCGAAACGTCAGCTAATAAAATAAAATAAAAAAATACGCGAGTTAAATCCGTTAATAGTTGTTTCATTACAATGTGTAATAACCGCGAAGGCATTAGAAATTATTACTAAAAAAAAATTATTAATTGTACTAACTTTTCTATAAAAATAAATAGAATTACTTACTTACATTTATTTGCACTAATTTCAATGACCTGTTTACCATTTTTTTGACAGAATGAACGTCAAAGCGCTTTAATGTAAAGATATTATACTAGGTACATAAACATTGGAATGAAACAACTGTTAACGGATTTAACTCACGTATTTTTATTTTATTTTATTAGCTGACGTTTCGGATTCTTTACAGTTTCCATAATCGTAGCACGACTGAGCTGACAATAGTCTAACTCTAAAGTGATTTATACAGTTATGCAAACTACCTTATATTTAAATTACAAATATAAAAATACGCAAGTTAAATTCGTTAACAGTTGTTTCATTCCAATGTGTAATAACCGCGAAGGCATCAGAAATTATTAGGTACATAAAGTTTTTATGTACTAAAAACTTGGATATTTAAATTAAAATTATCTAATTTCCTTCAATAACATGTTGAAAGTCAGTTTGTAAAATATACGTGGTTCTAGTCCTAGACTAAGCAAAGCTTACTCCTAGTAGGAACTAGGAAATGGTCAGATATAAATAGCTACATAATCTAGACAAAAAAAACAAACCGATATGAAATGTTTTAATATTGTCCCGTCCCTAACCACCGGATGTCGGTCTAGTTTGGCAAACTGGTAAAATTTATGGAAACATACATACCTACAATGTACAGCGTAACTCTGATGATACTTCAATAGTTACCTATTTAAAGTAGGTTGTAAAATAATGTTGTGGCCTCCTTTTTAGATGAGTAAAAAATATTGATTTTAGTAGGAACACAATCCAAAAAGAAAAGTAGGTCTTTAAGGGTTTATTTATGATAATATTTATGATATTTATGAAAATAGGTAATTAGGTTGTTTTCAATGACATAATTAGAGTGTTAGATCTTTCATTATTCAACTCCTAACAAATTGAAAAGGATTTTCAAAGTTTTGAAAGTTTTGAGTTATTTGCGTAAAATCGAAAGGTACCGTAATGATAATTTATTAATTAACAAATTAATTCATAGAGATAATTAATTAATTTTACAAGTTTAACTTCTTATTGACTTTAGAGAAAAACATAGAAACAGATAACACTATTTTTTTTTATTGTATGACACTTATTAGTAGATCAGATAGTATTTGTTTCACATACCAGTGTTATTTCACTTGCGTCACAAAAAATCTGCGCGTGCAGAGGGATTTGCATATTATTTATGACGCCAGAGTAGGCACTCCGTATATTTAAGACATTGTGCCTATATGGAATGCACGCCCTTGCTAGTGACAAAGGGTATAAATACTTTGCATGCAGTTATACACTTGTACTCTTATAAAATCAACATAATAATATTGCCGAGTTTCCTCTTCCTTACAATTCTAACCAGCAATATTTAAAGATTTTTACTTGATCATTATAAAAGATATTTTAAATTTTCACTGTTAACTTCTTTATATTATGGACGTAATTAATATCGAATTTAACAATTGTACGCTTTGCCAGTTTACGTAGATCTTACTTCTTCATAATTTAAAAATAATGGAAGATTTGACATATACATACCCATGTGGATCACAATGCTAAATTACGTCATAACTGTAAAAGCAATAAAGTATTCATAAAAAAATGACATAAACCGTCGATGGTGTTCTCTTCTCACTCATATATATATAGATACTTGGATAGAAAGAGTTAACTTGTTTTATGTTGTCTATATATTTGGGTTTGCTTTATTCATAAAAACATGAGTTGGTATTTTGCTTCTGTTACGATTTAACATAAAGAATAGAAGATTATGATGTTAGAAAAGTTATAGCGATAACTTTTAACACCAGCATCAGATTTTTTGATTCTTCTTGAGAATTATATAATCTGCGTAAGATTCGTATACATAACAGATTTGTTTTCAATTTTGATATAAGTACATTTCAGATGATCAATCTAGAAAGTCTAAATATTTAGAGGTACCTACACTTTTTGAAATTTTAAAATTTTCCGACTGTTTTGTGTGGAAGATTATACCTATTTATACCTAACGTTCATTAACTTACTTGAGTACACTATAATAATTTCTGACTCGTTCTTAGTTATTATTATTACACATGGGAATGAAACGTTTCGAAAAATTTACAGTTCCTACATTCATAGCACGACGAAGCTGACGATAGTCTAACGCTAAAGTCTAGACTAGACTAGACTAACTCACAACCCACTCTAGTTTTTAAAAATGCAATGTTTAATGTTTGTTAAGTTCCTCATGCATTTCTAACGTTCTGCCGTATTTGGGAGTTATAAAAAGATTTTTAATCCTTCCGTCGCAATGTGCTAATTTATACGTACCTACGTACCTACTACTATGGTCCTAGTTACAATGGTAAACAAGCACAGTCAAAGAAGTGTTTTAAAAGAAGAGACTCATCTGTCAGAATATTATGATGGTATTTTATAATCTATTAGCAGTAAAAGTGAGTCGTTAATTTTTCACGAGCGCGCGACCATTTTCATGTAATAAATTCTTACTAATACATCGCAATACTTGTTTCGTTTAAAAATCACATAATAATTAAATTACATCGTACATTTTAGGGTAGTTTTATCCCATTTATAATGTACATTTTCGGTCCTTCGGTCAGAAAGCGCCAACTTTGTGGCCGCTGCGCTAAATGAAAATTCCGCTTTCTGGCTTCGTCGAACAGAAAAATAGTATACTGACCTCGGCCAGTAAAATAAAAAAGCCTCAGATCACATTTTTGTCAACCTCGGCTTCGCCTCGGACGACAATTACATGTGTTCTGAGACATTTTATATTTTACTGGCCTTGGTGCGTAATGTACTATTACCATTTACCACAATCCCGGTTTTTATTACTGACACTCCGCTTAACCGTGATAGTAGAAATTTTCACAGATGATGTACTTCTATCGTCGCTATAACAACAAATACTAAAAAAATTAAACAAATTTAAGGGGGCTATATACCATACAACAAACGTGACATTTTTCTCGATATGGTACGGAACTATTTATGCGTGAGTCCGACTCGCACTTGGCCGATTGTTTGCTCGTTTAGCTCGATATAGCACCTACGGAACCCTTCGTGTGCGAGTCCGACTCGCACTTTGCCAGTTTTTAAGTAGATAGGTACCTACCAAGGGCGTGCATTACATTTAGGCACAGAGACACTAATGTATGAAGTGCCTACCCAAGCGCCATACTTACGCTCGCCTCACTGCACGCGCCTGCTATCTAGTAAACAACACTGTAAGTACGCTGCACTGATATCGTATTAAGATAACAGTCCCCTCCAAACTCTTATTAGGTGTTAAATAAGTACTTTACAATGTTCATTCAAAAGCTATAAACTAGGCACTTTATGCAGACATCGATTAATACCCAAGAATCTTATCACTCACAGGTTTCATGAGCTAATAAGATAGAAGTATTGAATAATTTTAAGTTCCCATAAAATAAGAAAATAAATAAAATAAGTGTAATGATTTGATTTAGGTTAAGATACAATAATGTTACCATAAAAATAAACAAGTATCTACATCAGCATTCTACACTAATATAATAAAGAGGAAATATTTGTTTCTTTGTATTGAATAGGCTCCAAAACGACTGTACCAATTTGAAAAATTATTTCACTGTTTGGAAACTACACTATTCCCGAGTGGCATAAGCTATAGAATATTTAAAAAAAAATAGGGATCGTGCGACGCCGGGGCGGGCCGCTAGTGGGTTATAAACTTAAAAGTAACATGGTCCCAGGCGATGCGTAAATCGTCATACATTTTGAAAAGTAGGAACTCTTATAACTTTGCGGAAACTTAAGAAATAGCATTGCATTGAAGTTAAGCACAAAGTTAGTGTGAACTCAAAGTTTGAAATGTAGGTACTTTCTTTGAAATAGTCCTTAAAATTTAGGTATTTGATTATTTATATTTTGTAATAGTTAAAATTTAACTAGCTTTTATTAAACTGACTAATTTTAGTATCACGTCTAAATAGAGGAATATTTTTAAATTTACTTAATACCTTTAATTACCTATTTATTTTATACCTACTAACGAGATTTTTTTGTGTCACAGTTCTTATACATCTTTCACTTTAGATATTGGAATCAATCAATCAAATTGTACAGAAATACTTTTCAGTTGAAACGTCAGTGGAGAAAATCTTTTGTAAAGGTGACAAAAGGCCGGACTGAATTTATTTTGCAAATGGTTTTCAGCCGTTATTTTGAAGCTATTGTTGTTTTAGCTATTCTAGTTAAGTCATTTTTTCATTGGTTAATTTAATCCATTAATACTGTATTAAAATACAATATTAGTCGTGATTATATCACGAATCGATTAGGTACCTACCTACCGCGCCTAGTGCTGGCGTTATAATTCCTAGTAACTATTGCATGTCGTAGCCGGGTCAATCCCAATTCCCAAGTAAACTGCTATACCTACCGATTTTTTTTAAAGGTTGGCACAAAGATAGATTGTTTCCTCAATAAGGCATTCTTTAAAATATAAGTACCTAGCATGATAGTTCAAATGTTCCAAGTTATTATTATATAGATTTTGAACGGGAAAATGGTATAGTTTAGCTAGTCATGTCATAATAATAATTTCTCGCTGCTTAGAAACTAACTTTAATCGTGTTGTCAAGTATTAATATCAAATGTAATACAAACTGCTTGAAGTTGATTTATTCGATATCAAAGAGGTTTACTTTCGTAGAACACCATATGCTTAAACACGCGATAACGAAATCGTTCGACGTACCTAAGTAACAAATGAATGTATTTATGCCATAAACATTTCTGATGCCTTCGCGGTTATTACACGGTATTGGAATTAAACAACTATTAACGGATTTAACTCGCGTATTTTTATTTTATATTATTTGCTAACGTTTCGGATTCTTTATAGTTTCTATAAGCGTAGCACTTTAAGCCATGTTTCTTTTTTATTTAAACTGGAAAGGCTTAGACAGTTTGTTACCAAATTATTTATTGTATGCAGTTGCATGGTTACTAATTAAGAGGGGGGAGGGGGGAGGGAATAAGTCACGTAGTCAAATTCAGTTTAGACCTACCATATTATTACAAAATAAGTAAATTGAATACTATACCTGTTTTTCGAATTATTATTCATCATCCACCATATCAATACCGAGTGTAATGAAATGCATGGTTTTTGATTAGGTATTACCGTCGCGATTCCTCATGCTATAGACCACGATGCAATCGCCACGTAAATTGGCAAACTTTATATTTAACACGTTCGGCGCCGGTGACACATATCTGTGTTCAAAAAATTCTCACTCCTATGCCAGTGACACATATGTGTGATTTTATTATAACGCCTTTTTCCCAATAAATTTCCAATATATATTTTTCAAATTGAATGTATTGTTATTTTATTTAAATATTAAACCGAATTATGCGTTGGTACTAAAATCTGAGAGTTTTTGAATTTTATTAAAAGTTACCCTTATACAGTGCCGATGACACAAATCTGTGTCACTTTTTCCACACATTTCAGCGGTTCTCAAAGTTTTCATTAGAACTTACTATACATTTTAAGTTTTCAGTTAATGTTATACCCAGTGAAGCTAAGACGCCAAATAGTATATTTTATATATTTAGTATTTATAAGGTAGAGTGATGGCACCAATTATGGACATGTTAAGCGCACTAAATTAGAATTTCGTTTTGTAAACCATTATATTTTTTGTACTAAATTCGAGATATTCTACGTTACTCATCCTTCGTTACCAATATCAGACTTTAGACAACTCAGATTTAAAATTAAGTAAGAGAATTGAAAAATACTCACTCGAAAAGTTAAACGAAAGCAAAAAGAAAAACAAAAGAAGCTACTTTGTCGCATTTATAGTTAAAAAAGTGACCGGAAATAGTCGTGTGCGGTTATTCGTTACGTCAGTTTTTGGGAAATTGGAAAGGTAAAAAGTATATTTAAATAATTACAATTTAAAAAAATATGCGGACTATACTTAAGTACACATTGATGTAGAGTTTTCTAGTTAATTTACTATAGTTTTTGAATTATAAATTATTAAAGTGTGCCTTCGCGTTACCTTAGCGTTACCTCTACGTTACTTTTAACAGATAGGTATAATAGAGGTGACCTAAAGGTTTGTCCACATTGTTATAATTAACCTCCCAAACACAAAAAAGAGGATTATGATTTTAATACTCTGCTTAAAATAATTACCAGGGATTGAAGATGGAATCGGAAGATTAGCATGCGCTGATGGAAAATAATCTAAAATCAGGAAAGACAACAGAATCTGGGTCAAAAAACATGAAGTGAACGACAAAATATTTTTCAGTAAAAATGATTTATAAATAAAAACCTATAAAATTAATGAATGGCAAGTTCAGTAGTCACAGTAATATTTTAGGTTCAGTTCCTATTTTGAAATAACTTTATATAAAGTGAAGTACTCTAAAACAGTATTTTTTTATACTATTATGGATTCGACCTTAGCGTTACAGTAACGACAAAATTCTGCGTTACCTCTATGTTACTTATTGCCCATTTCCGCGGCCTTACCCGCCTATGTCACCTACATAATAATTTATTTTCAGTTCATTAGCACTAAAGTTTGAGAAACACTGAGTAAAAAAGTAATAACTTACGATTTTCTTCCATTTTATGAGTTTTCAAATATGTGGCAGTATTTTTTCGAACACTAGCACCCTTCCACTACATGTCAGAGAGCCGACTGAGGCCGCAAAATTAAATAAAACGCATTTTACCAATTTATCTATGAACTATGCCAGTTGACACGTATTTGTGACCATGTTATTCGTACTTCTATGCCAGTGACACAAATACGTGTCTACGATAATTTCGGCCGGCATAGCTTAAGGACTCGGTGAAACGCTGCCGGCGTCGAACGTGTTAATACTTGTTGCTGGCGTTTGTGATGAAACGTTATGATGTAATGAAATGTATTGTGCAATTTAACTTAAAGAGTCCATGAATGAGATGTTTTGAACTAGTGTTGTTAATATTTAACGGTAAACAGGGACAACAGTTAATGCGTTTCCTTGGTCCTATTTACTTTGTTTACAGATGCTAAGTTTTCAAAACTATTATTAGCTAATGATTACCTATCTCTTCCAAATAAATGGTAGGTTATAGGTACTGGTGCGATTGTCTTTTTTAATATGGACCCGGAATTTATTTTTAACTAGCTTCTGTCCGCGACTTCGTCCGCGTGGAACTCTTTTTTTGCAGTCAGTTAAAAAGTAGCCTTTGTCCTTTGTTAGGGTCCAGACTTTCTTTGTACCAAATTTTATTTAAAGTAGTTTTAGCGCGAAAGCGTAACAGACAGACAGATAGACAGAGTTACTTTCGCATTTATAATATTAGTAGGGATATACAAGCAACAACTTATATGCGGGTTTTTTTTGTGAATTCGCTTGACGTTATTAAAACGGTTTTACGTGATCTCTTCACAATTTCATTCATGTTTTATAAAATATGGCTTAGCATTTCAGGTAGTTTAAATAAATGGGACCATTTCAACATAATTGCAGAAAGACGCTAAAGGTTGGGACCTTGAAATGAAGTTAACAAATACAAACAAATAGCCGTGGTGTGATCTAACTGTCACAGAAATTGTACCATTGGGTTTAACATTTACGTTTCTATTTACATCCCAATAAACAAAGTAGTCCTATAAAAAAATGTCTGAAATTCATAATACCTAACGTTCTTGGGCGTCCTTCAGTACTTACGACGTTATAAAGTTATTAACATATGATTATGCAATTTAGATATAGGAATAATTGAACCTGCACCTGCGCTTAAATCTTTGTTTAAAGTAGGTACGTTACAAGTTGCTTTCAAGCAGAAATAAAGTACCTACTTAGTCATAAGAATTCTGTCAGTACCTACTTGTATCTTGCTTGTTAGAATAGCATATTGAGCAACAGGTAACTGAAATAACCAGAACTTTTTTTATAACATTGAAAGTTGAAATGAAACAACTATTAACGGATTTAACTCGCGTATTTTTATTTTATTTTATTAGCTGACGTTTCGGATTACACACTTTAGCGTTAGACTATTGTCAGCTCAGTCGTGCTACGATTATGGAAACTGTAAAGAATCCGAAACGTCAGCTAATAAAATAAAATTAAAATACGCGAGTTAAATCCGTAAATAGTTGTTTCATTCCAATGTGTATTAACCGCGAAGGCATCAGAAATTATTATTGAAAGTTGACACAATTTGTTAGATTTAGCGTAGGTACAGCAACTGGCGCGTCGTCCGATACTAGCTCAATAGTGAACGAATATAAACTGCAGTGTTTACCTAGTTAAGTGCATATTAATGACGTTCAACCATTATATAAAGTGCATATCTATTTTTCCACTCAACTCCGTAAACTAATCTATACAATACTAGCTTCTGCCCGCGACTTCGTCCGCGTGGAACTCCTCCTTTTTTGCTGTCGGTTAAAAAGTAGCCTATGTCCTTTCTCAGGCTCCAGACTTTCTTTGTACCAAATTTCATTTAAATCGGTCCAGTAGTTTTAGCGTGAAAGCGTAACAGACAGACAGACATACAGAGTTACTTTCGCATTTATAATATTAGTAGGGATAGTAGGGATTATAACTATACGGCAATAGAATATAAGATGGAGTAAAGAGATTAAGACAAAATCAAACGTGTAAAGACATTTTATTATTTATACGCTCTGCAGAATACATAGGTAAATAAATAATTTTTGACGCCTGTTGAAGTATTTATATTCTTTGGTTAACACCCTGGTCTCAGGTTGAGTGATACAGTATTCCAAATAAAACATTAAACAAAGTAATATATCTACCTTTAATTAATCGACGTACCACTCAGTAAAAGTAAATCGAACAACACTTCCTCATTGAGTTTTTTAAATAGGAAAGTAAAACAGAATAAGTAAATATTTAACTTTACGTAGATACTACCTTTCATAAAGCATTATGGGGCTTAATAAGGATTAGCTACAGTCCATCTCGGGGAATAATTAGCTATACAGCTAATTACTCTCCGAGATTAGACTGTTTGTCATCTAATAATGAGAATTTGTGACAAATGAGCATAACAATGTATTAAATATTCACATACCTAGGTACATACCAACACTTGCAGAAGTAAAAGCACACTCACACTTCCAATCACTATGAAAACTGTGCATTCAACATTGAATATTTATCGACAGGACTTGAATCTGTAACCTATATCACTAGTCCATTCAATTACTACTAAGCTACGACGTATCTCGTACCTTTATAATACCTACATTTTGAGATATAATAATATTCAATGAAACATAATGGAGGTTAATAGGTACAAGACTATTTTTGAATATAACGTGAGGTAGGACTAAGTTTTAATGTTTGTTTACTCACTTAAACTTAAAAACTATTTTCAAGACTTCTTAAGTTATTTTTTAGAATGCTATAGGTACTCATACACTCATATACAGTAAATTGAATAGGCACTAAAAATGAAACGTGTTTACTTAATACGAAACACAATATAAAAAGAAAACTAAAAGAGAAACAGAAAAAAAAACTATTCTTTCTTTGCAGTCATAGAATCATAATAATAATACCCGTAGTGACTGAAAAGAAAGTGACGGTTTTTGTGTTTTTAGCGAAAGCAACTTATCTAGATCATAAATATAAATACATTTATGTTTCCAGAATGCTGTGCAAGTCTCTCCCGGTGTGTTTCCTCGTGATCGGCGCGACGCTGTGCGCGCCGGAGCGCGTGCGCAGCGAGCATGACGCGCGAGACGCCCACGACACGGCCGATGTTCAGGTAGGCTAACCTACATGCGATATATTCACTCCGATACATGGTGGTCGTTGGTATCCGCTGGATGTGGGCGGCGGGGATTTGGTCACTGTGGACTGTGGAGGACCTTGGGGGAGAACTACGTTCGGTAGTGGTCTTTAAGGTTGATAATGATGAAGATGATGATGATATACTCGCTGACCGGGTACTTACTTTAATTCACAACACATCCAGCTAATGTTTCAATCTATTTTAGGAGACATCAGAGCATCAGAACGCTCTGGAGAAGCGCTCGCCGCACTATGACTTCGGTCTCGGCAAGCGAGCCTACAGCTACGTGTCGGAGTACAAGCGCCTTCCGGTCTATAACTTTGGATTGGGCAAGAGGTGAGCATGGTCGTCACTGATACCGTAGTCATGTACCTAGTCTTCTTCAACATAATTACCTACAACTGATAAATATGGAAAAAAATGTACTTTATCTTGGCACTAGAAATGAGGATCTGCCGAGTCATGCCAAAGCTTAGTTGTGCTACCCCCTCCCAGGCCCATACCTGAGCAGAAAGGAATTTAAAAAAATGCAAAGTTAGCAACGCAAAAAAAAGAAGCCTCAGTCCCCTAGATTGTTTTCCCCCCTGTCCATACCCCCTGGGAAGGTGTAGGACCCCTGAATTTTGATAAAACTCGGTAGATCTTTATTTCTAGTGCCAAAATAAAGTTAGAATCTATTTTTCATGGCGGTACATATTTTCCCGCCATAACATGCTATTTTTTGTGCCGTAATGTACAAGAATTTTGTTTTTTCCTTAAATAGGCTTGTTACGCGACTTTATTTGTTAATACACATGAACAGGTAAAGTCACCCTCGTAAAAGACATTATGTTAATAGGTTTGTAGATTTTTTGTTTGATAATAATATTATATTCGCGTATACCCACTAAATGCGCCTCTAATATAACCTTTACTTCGTTTGGGGTATCTTATCCCAAGCAGATTGTGTCAGACATTTATTTCTTATTATACTAAAGTACGGCAGACGTCGTCCTGTCCGGTAAAACAATGCTACATTAATACGGCTATATGCAAAAAAAAACTGACAAGTATTCATCGTTTTCCTTGTATTTCTGATATTTTAATAGTTCTTCGGAACGGAGATCTAAAAAATCAAACATCACGAAAATTGGTCCAGCCGTTCTTAAATTATAAATCGTGTTACTAAATCTTTGTTTTGAAATTATTAACATGAAACTTGTTAGCAGTTCGTCGTAATTTTACGGTTTATTTTTTCCCCCTAATAGCCTTTTATTGCTGTCTCGGATATCCCGTATAATTCAAGAGAGAGTTTTACGGGATAGGTACTTTTAAAAATTTATTCGAGAGGATAATTACTTGTGACTTTTGGTTTATTCACCCGTAGAGGTTGTAGCTATGTTCGTTTTAATGTTTATTTTATAAAATACTAGCGCCTCGCCCTGGCTTCGCCCGGATCCCTTTTTTATAGCCTATATCACTCGGGAATAGTGTAGCTTTCCAACTGAAAAAAATATTAAAATCGGTCCTATACTTTTTGAGTTTACTCTTTACATACAAAAATACAAATCTTTCCTCTTTATAATAATAGTAAGTATGATGTTTCTGTATCTATATAATATCTATCTGTACATATATTATATTGATTGCCAGGTCTCGTCCTTACTCCTTCGGTCTTGGCAAGCGTTCCATAACTGATGAGGATCAGTCCGACGAGGATCTCACTAATGAAATTGATCAGGTTGCACTGCAAGATCTATTTGACCAGTACGATGATACACCAGGTAGGTAAATTTTATACGCTATGTTTATACATAATAGTATGTGTACCTACTTATAAATGTCCAATGACGGCCTGTTGGTCTAGTAGTGAATGTTATGAATGTTATTATTTTATTACTTTTAGGTATAAAAAATCATTGACAGATTTTAATGCAATCGTTTTATCATTAATCATGCAATTCAGTGATGAAGTTTGAATAAGCAGACACAATTATAAAGCAATAAAAGTGAATCTTATTTCACTGTTCTAATACTTAAATGTGACTACTATATCTCGCTAGAATTATTCCCGAGCAATTCAGTGTTCTTATTATCACAAGGTAGCTCTTACTTTTCTAGTCCACAAAATGAATACAAATGCGTGCTGACAAATGAATTAATTTCCAGTTTACGAAGAAAAACGCGCCCGGCCCTACAGCTTTGGACTTGGAAAACGTTTCGTGGAGGATGAAGATACATCCGAAGAGAAACGCGCAAGGATGTATGACTTTGGCCTTGGAAAACGTATCCCTCTTTACAACTTTGGCCTCGGCAAGCGAGCCAGGAACTATGACTTTGGCCTCGGCAAGCGGTATAGCAGCAAATTCAACTTTGGCCTAGGCAAAAGGGAACGGGATATGCACAGGTTCAACTTCGGATTAGGAAAAAGGTCGGCCAATGATAATGACGTGTTGGATGTGTAATTTATTTTTTTGTTTTGTGGGAATTTACGTGGGATTCGTATGTAATTTAGAAGCAATATATTTTGAGTAAGTAGGAGTTAGGTAGGATGGCCCGGTTTCTGAAATTCTAATGTATCTAAAAGCTTACGATTTGTTTAACAAGCGCACATAATATTTGAGTCATCTACGATATTTTTTATTGTAACATTATTTCTGGCTTTTATGGTTTGCTTGTGAAAAAACCAGCCAATTTTCACAAGTAAATCTTGGAAATTTTTAACTACGATTTGTTCATTTATTTTTGTTTTTCCACGCAATTTCTCACATTTGGATTTTTAGTAGTACTTACTTACGTTTAAGAACTCGGACTGGTCAAAAACTCAAATTACTTCCTGTAATTCTAGGAAATCTAAAGATTTATGAAATTAAATTCCTTAATGTTTGTAAAATGAATTAAATGAAACAGCGACTGTTTCAATGAATGACCACCTTTAAGAAAACTTATAAAGAGTAAATATTTTTGTGGTCAATTTCTGATTAGACTTAGTACTAAAAATCAATTGAATTTGCCTAACTAATGGACTCTGAAAATAAATGTATTCCGACGTCAAATTAATCGGTATTTCTATTTATTTTATTTACTGTAAATTGTTGTTAAAAATGTAGTTATTTATGTAAACGTTGAGATGATAAAAGGTACGTATTATAAAGTCACGGTTCGATTTCATTTATAGTTTAGATTTAGATAAATTAATCTATGTATTGAAATTGAGTGCCATTTATTATTTATTTTTCAAAAATACAAATATGCCTATTTGATTTCTAGTTTTTTGAATCGTGGCTTTATAACTTTGAAACATGTAAATTAAGAATTGACGTAAGTTTCTCTATGAATTAAGATGTGTTGTTTTCAATATAATCATTAAATCAATTATACAAATCATAGCAAGATTGCATTCATTCAATGTTGTTATTTTACCTTTACTCCCTTTTTCAGAATACAGAATACGTAAATTAAAATAAACATGGTCTATACACAATCATGTCTTAGACGCACATGGGGCACAAGCAGCTTAAAATGTGGATATAAGCAGAACTAAGGCTTCATAAAACCTTGTAAAGCTTACTTCTTATACGTATTATTTTGGAATAAGGCAATTATAACGGATTTAACTCGCGTAATTTATTTTATTTGCCGAAATTTCGAAAACTTTACAGTTCCCATATTCGTAGCCGACTGAACTGAGCTAGCTGAGATAGACTATCGTCAGCTCTGTCGGTAACGAATACGGTCACAGTATTTTTTTTCAAAACGTTCGCATAGGTAAGTATAAAATTAAATACGCGAGTTAAAACCGCTATAGTTGTTTCATCGCAATGTGTAATAACCGCGAAGGTATCAGAAATGATTAAGTATATTAATATGGAATCTGTATGCAGCTTGAGTTACGACTTATCTTCTTAGGTACTTATAAAAGTACTTTTCTTGATCCATAAAACTGAAATCAATGAAATCTCTCGTAATCACGACAACTTGTCGTGATTAGCGCTGAATGGGTTAATAAGTTTAGCACATTGAGAGATTGTATAAAGAACCACTGATAGTAGGTAAAAGTTAAATATCACTGACACATTACCTAAGTACCTACTTACAATCGCGTTTGACGTTATCAAACTTATGTAGGGAAACTATTTGAAAGTCAAGATTCATTTTCGCCCACAAACATCTCATAGAATATTAAGTAGCTTTGCATAGAAAAACTGTCAAGGAAATTCTGAGGCTCCACTTCAGGACATGTAACCCTTCTGGGAAATTGGTTGGGTCCATACTTTGAATACATACTCTTGACATCCAATTGACTTATGTGCCCTGTTTTTTTGGTAGTAGCGGCGATATTTTTAGCTGGGCCAAGGGTCAAACATTATTAAAATAACTTACTAAGTAGCACGACTAAGCTGACAAAAGTTTTATATGCTAAAGTAAAATACGCGTAATAAGACTATTGTCAGCTCTGTCGTGCTACGTTTATGGAATCTGTAAAGGCTCCGAAACGTCAGCCAATAAAAATAAAATACGCGAGTTAAATCAGTTAAAGTTGTTTCATTCCAATGTATAATAACCGTGACGGCATCAGAAATTACTAGGTACGGGTGATTCCACGGGCGTTTCAACCGCCGTCAGTCCCTTGCCATAAATATTGAAGAATTAAGCTACAATAAGATTTAAACTGTATTAATTTTGACGACAAGTGCGAGCGCAGTATGTCGTCGCATCAAAACGTAATTCTTGTTGTAGCTCATTTCTTCAATATTCAGGACAACGGACTGACGGCGGTTGAAATGCCCGTGGAATCACCCGTACTTATTCATAAAGAAGTTTTGACGCTCGGGATAAATATACATACATATATGGAAACACCTTATTATACTTTACCAGTTTAATGAGCTCATTATTACTATTTTGTAGTTTTTTTCCTTGCGGGAAACCATGAACCTTTATTTAAAGGAAATCGTTGGTAAATAACCCAAGGTGAAGGATAATCCAGTATTAGAGCTACTGAATTCCTGCGGGAAGTAAATAAAAAAGGGAAAGATACCTACAATAATCGGCTTGTGTAGCATGGTGTAGCAACTCAAAAGATAACAGATTCTTCATATAACTTCGTATTAGTTTTATACTTTAATCTAATATTATAGCCATAGGTTAACGTAAATGGATTTGTGAAGTTAGTAGAAGGCTTTCAAAAGCATATTGTTTTATTTAATTCCTAATACATACTAATCGCTAATGTTAGTAAGTATATAGTGTCACTTTTCGACTTCGTATTAAGTATTACGATTTGCCTAGACGCTGAGGCTAATTATATTGCGAGAGCTAGCACCGATTTTTGGGTAAGTAGGTAGGTAGGTATTTTAGGCAAGCTGAAAACTTGTCATATAGCTCTCCTATTATCCCAACACGTAACTGCAGACCTGGCTGATGGGTAGGTACCGGGACAAAAAAAGTCAAGTATAACAGAACCTTTTGTATTAGAATTAGTCTAATCAGAACTGGAATTCTCTCGAAATTTCCAACCAAGTCATTTGCAATTATTTGTCGAAACATTTGCATCCTATTTCATAATAAAAAAACTTTGGGGTCTCATAATAACAAAGTGAAATGATACTTCATGATTCTTTTTCTACCAGACTGGTCCACCTTATTACCATATATTACAGGACATTTTTGCTTGGATTTATAAAGTCGTAAGAATGAAAATATCAGGTTTTATTACGGTCAGCTTTATGAACAGTAACTCTATCTAAAGTGGACAGACGTCATATAATTAACGTGCCGTTTTATTTAAATAGTAAGTAATATCATCCACTTATAAAGCCCTAAACTAGGTCTCATTATGTTATACTTATATAATATAATGAGACCATATACTACCTATTTACTCGTATTGCTTAAATATCAGAGGTCAATAAACCGATTCCTAAGAGACAAAAAGCGTAACTATGCAGGTACCTAAATTATTTTGCATAAGTAGGTAAGTATCTAGTACTTACCTAGTTGATATAACTATAAATACCTACTTAGGTAAGTAAGCACTAAAATGAAAACCAAAAGTCTAGGATAAATTTCACTATCGCTAAACGACTGAGTAATAAAGCGAAAACTTTATAATAAAATTAATTTTAATAATTAAATTATAATTGTATACACCTACGAAATAATTATTTGAGCTACCACACATTAATTCGATGGCATTATTTAATTAACTTTTTTATATTTATCTAGCAGCTTATGTCCTAGCTTTTACCACACATCTTTGTTCCCAAAAACCCGATAAATGTGAACTTCCACACTTAAAATATAGGCACGAGTACCTACCTAAGTATAGGTATGTTTGGGCATTATAAGTGCTACAATAGATAAAAACGTTGTCTAACGATCCGTCATCCGCGACAAGAGCTCCATACATCACGCGCTAGATGAAATAAAAATATAGATATGTGGATTTATTATAACTTCATAAGTACCAAAACAGGCGTCTAAATGGTGCACCCGCGAATGGAATGACCTACTCTAAAATTAATTTCGGTGAATGTTACCTGCCTCTGTTAGTTTAGAGTTTTCAAAATTAAATTAACCATAATCAGCACAACAGGTTCACAGCCTTTTTACAGATAGGTAACCTCGAAAACTTATCGTTTCATCAGTACAAAAGTTATGTATTCAGTTGTTTATTCTCGATGATCTATATAAATACCTACTATTATAAGTATCTATATTACCATTTTAAAATATAATTATTAAATATTTATTTGAAGAAATGCATTACGTCTCTATAAGTTTCATCTTACCTGAAATTACCTACAGCTTACGGGGTGTTATATTTTCTTAAATGGATACTTTTTTGCTACATTATCCGAGAGAGGTTGTTATTTCGCCACTTATTCTTGCCCTTACGATATCAAAGAAAAATTGAAATAGTCCAAATCGTCTCATATTTTACAGCTCATGCATTATTTTAATATATTTTTATATCTATACTAATATTATAAAGCTGAAGAGTTTGTTTGTTTGTTTGTTTGAACGCGCTAATCTCAGGAGCTACTGGTTCGAATTCAAAAAATATTTTTGTTGGATATTTATCGAGGAAGGCTTTAGGCTATATAACATCACGCTGCGACCAATAGGAGCGAAGAAACAGTGGAAAATGTGTAAAAAACGGGGAAAATATGAAGCCTTATGAAGAAGTGACAGAAGACTTTGACAGATCTTTGACCAAACAATCGGACGGGCAGGACGACGTCTGCCGGGGCCGCTAGTATTAAATAAAGAAAAGTGTATCATTCTAGTACAATTAAGTTGGAATTGACAATTTGTTTCGTTTTTGTACATTCGCGTCGATTGAAAAGACATTTTTAAATTTTACAACCATTAGTAAGTTAAAAATAAAACTAGATTTCCATTGACATCGGAAATAGAATACTGGATTGTTGTCTAGCACCGTTATATCTGAGAGACGGTGCGGCGGCGTGCTTGTATTTCAATACTTCAATAATATATTGTGACGGTGATTTTTATCTATTTATAGATAGAAATAACATCGACTCCTTTCTTAGGGTTAGTTTCGCGATATACAAGTGACATCCTACTCGTAACATCTGTTCTACGAATATGGAATCTGTAAAGTTTTTGAAACGTCACCAAATAAAATTTATCGCTAATCACACGTTGTCGTGACTTCGGGTCGTCCTCCAGGTCCTGATCACGACAACGTGTCGTTAATTACTTTTTGCTATATAACTCCACGAATTGTTATGTAGGTACATGAGCAAATTTTATAGTAAAGGACAAATTCGTATGGATTTTAGTGAGCTTATGTTAATTTCATCTTATTCTATTATAGCATTCGGCCAGCCTCATCTAAAAAATAGACGTAGTACCTATTCTCGCCATGGTGTCTCCTCTCATTAGAGAAAATCAAGATATTTTGAATTTTACCACTTATATAATACAAAACGTCTGTAAATAATAATTAAATAAGTACCCAACAGTCACGTCAATTATTGTCCGTCTTGTAACTTACTAAGTAACATTGTTTTCTGTACTTAATAGAGAAAATCCTGTTCTGTCTTAACTTAGTTTCGCTAAGTTTTACCTGACCGGTATATAGTCGATACAAATTATTGCTTATAAATACTTACGCAACCTACGTGATGTTTCTTTCACGTTTCAATACTAATATCATTAATTATAGTTTTACCTAAGTTGTGTAGGTAGGTACTTATATTTACCAAATAAAATCACATTTAGTAGAAAAGTATCCACATTTGTCTATATAGGTAAGTAGGTACCTACTTAAAAAATTGAATCACCGAAATGTATGTAACTACGCGCATAACTTTCGATCGCCTGCACCAAATTACATATATATTTTTTTTTAATTTATTCATTACTTTTAAGTTACCTATGTCAGCAACAAACCGTTTAAAAACACAAACCCTAACACAAAAATAAAGCCCACCGTCGCTTAAGCTCCTCTTATTTTTCCAACATTTCATAAAAACGTTTGCTAATTGAAATTATATCTGCTATTAAATTGCGAGAACTTGACCACAAAACGGCACTTCAATTAATTGCTTCCTGCAGACATATAAAGGCCGGCACTCGTTAAAAAAAACTCACAAAAGAAATGCAATTACTTTATTTAATAAGACTGAGGCTGATCGCTGTTTGACGTCGTGTAATGAAGAAAGGACATTACTGTAATATGGGACAGCAAACGCAATGCTAATCAAAGCTGGTAATTCAGCGCTCATCACGACACGTTGTCGTGACTTTGAAAAGTCTTCCGGGTCCTGATCACGACAACGTGTCGTTAATTACTTTTTACTATGTAATCTTAATGTACTATCTCTCTATATTTTGAACAAACTTTTTTGACACAGTGGGTGTCTCTAGCTTTAGGATTTAGCACTGAATGGGCTAGTTGTAGGTACCTAACTTTGTTACTTGAATTAAAATAGCTGTCTAATAGTACGAGATCCAGCTGCGGAATACGTGCTTTCTTCGCATTCATATTCTTCTAAGCATAATAATAATATACGTAAACACTTTGATTTTAGCAAATAGGCGAATGCACTGATTCCGTAGCCGGATTTTTGACTAAATAAAGTAAAATGTGTATTGAATGCAGAAGGTAATAAGTATAATGGTTTTATATTTCGAAATCTTTTACTCGTTTAAAAAATGCATAGCACAACGGCTACAAGGTAGGTAGCGTTTTTGTCACGCATATCGGGATCTGGTATTAATTACCAAAGACAGTACTAGATCGTGGTAAGTAGTTAAGTTATTTAATTTAGAATGGCTTTAAGTTATCATTACAACTGATCTGTGAGATAACTTGTCCATTTTCTCGGCTGTGTCACAAGACTATACCTACTCATAAAAGTTTGAACCTAATATTAAAGTTTTTGTAACGTAGCGCTTTTGTGATCTTACTTGGTTGCTACTTTGACATTAAAACTCAGTTTTCAGTAAGTGTTGGTACTTTCAAGTAATTTTCAATATACTCTCGAGTTTTACAGCATTGAAAATAAAGTTTTAATATACAATGATATAAAGTTGCATACAGAAATAGTAAGCAAGTTTGGAAGTTGAAATTGAGATTCAGTTTTAGCTTAAATTAAATTTATTTAGACAATTAGGCAACCTATTATATTATATGGACAAAAATATTAGGTGACAAATAAAAGCAATATTCACTTCACTTGAAAAAAAAATAGTTTTCTTGATTTACATACAACATTTTGATAAACCTAGGCTCTTCTTGTAAGGAAACCTTAACCGAATTTATTCAATTGTGAAGCTTTCACATGAAAGGTCGAGCGATTTAGCTAATCATAAAAGTTAATATAGGTATAGCCTTCATAATAAACAGGTGGACGCTAAGCTACAAAACTCATTATTTTGCATCAGCCGCGAGCTCAGCAAATGTAAACAAATGATTTCGGCCGCAATTTTGACGAAACATTTCATTTCTACGAAGGAGAATTTGGTAAACCCAGACGGGTGGCTTAACATCCTAATGACAATATTACTATAGCAGTCTTATTCATACATTTCGTAGGTACAATGAACACTAAAAGTTGCTTTATAAAAATTAAAATTGAGATATGGGTGATTCCACTCGCGTTTTTACCGCGTTATGTCCCTTGCCCTGAATATTGACGGGATAGGCTGCAATAAGATTTCATCATCATCAGCCCATCGCAGTCCACTGCTGGACATAGGCCTCTCCAATCTTTCCTCTCAATAAGATTTAATCTCGTTTAATCTTGACAACATATTATTATATGAGCGTAGTATGTCGTCGCATCAAAACGTAATTCTTGATGTAGCTCATTTCCTCAATATTCAGAACTAGGAACTGACGTCGGTTGAAACGACCATGGAATCATCCATATCTATTGTAAATCATTAAAAAAATTTTTTTTCTTTGTTCTTATTGTTTCAATTCCAGAATGGATTATGAGGTTAGGGTTGCTTTATTTAATTTCAATTACTTTTAAAGAAATTAAGTAAAACCAATTGATGCTACATCCAAACTCTCTGTAACAAGTTTAACCTTCAGGTAAAGTTTTTCTTGATGTACATCCGGTGGATAAATAATGCAATTAGTCCGAACACAGTACACAGAACATGATGTAACAATATCAGGAGACTTGCAAATTATTTGGAAATATATCCGATTCAAAAACACATAATTACAGTTTTATTTGTAACAAGACAAGTAAGTAGGTACACTTAACCAAAATCAAAGAAATCAAGAAAAATATAACAGGAACATAACAAATAAGATAAAATATTTTGACAATTAGGAATTAATTGCCAGATAAAATATACATAATACAGAATAAAGAAATGTTCACAGTTTTATCCACTTATCGCCAAACTAAGTAGTTTAATGGTGCTGTAGGTTAAAAAAAAATATCATTAAAAAAAACAATACTTACATTAATATTAGCTACTGTTGTTGCAATAATACTGTACTTGTAGTAGTAGAAGAGAAGCGGGCGATCTTTTTTCCAGCCTAATACATTTAGTGTCGGTCTAAGGCAAAAATAGATCTGCACGGAGAAATGGCACTGAACGGAAAATCTGCGAGAAAAACGTATTATGTTGGAATGAAACATTTATAATGGATTTAACTCGCGTATTTTACATTGGAATGACACAATTATAAGGGGTTAAATTCACGATTTTTTTTTAGCGTTAGACTATAGACTGTACATAGTCTGCTCAGTCGTGCTACGAATATGGGAACTGTAAAGTTTTCGAAAGGTCAGGAAATAAAATAAAACACATACACGAGTTAAGTCCGTTATAATTGTTTCATTCCAATGTGAAATAACTGCGAAGGCAGAAATTATCGCATATTTTATTTTATTTGCTGTCGTTTCGAAATCTTTACAGTTTCCATATTTGTAGCACGACTGAGCTGACGACAGTCTAACGCTAAAGTCCGTTAAATCCGTTATAATTGCTACATACCAATATTATGTAATAACGGCGTAGGCATTAGAAATGATTGTGTTATGTTGTTGGAGTTAGTGTGAATTACATTATGCAGGAAGTTTGATGAGATAACTTTTTTCGATTTCTGATTGCCAGTGGATGACTCGTAATATTGTTTAGTTTTAGCCTGTTGGGTCAATAGCAGTGTGCAATTTACATTACCGTATTGACCACTTGTTTGAAGTTCGAGATTTCATTATTTAGTGCAGGCATTTAAGATTAATAGTATCAACTCTTCGTGTAGGTACCTATTGCTTAATAAGCGTCGCAGGCATCACATTAAGCAAGTTACTGAATGCACAAGTGGTTTTAATTCAAATTTATCTTAAGTATGCCTATTAGATATATCGCACACCTAGATCTAAAGGGATCTAACTCAAAAACCGGAAGATTTGAGTTATGCACACCATCGGATTCCAGCAAAGCCCACCTACACTAAAACTGATTTCAGCTAATATAACTCCGCTAGCTTTATTATAAAAAGTATAAATTTATACAGAAAACTCATGCGTCCATATGGACATATTAATCAGTTCCTCGCCTCTCCTGAAAAAGTACCTTTTTTGAGTTAGCTCTCTTTAGAACTATCTCTCAATAAACGTATTATTTTCATTCCCTAGGACCAACGAATCGATGCGATGGCATGTTAGTTAGCATTTTAATAAGACTAAGATAACAAGGTATAATAATTTATTCCATTTTAATAACATATTATAAATTACGAATACTAAAAATAACTAGTTATATCCTCCATCACGATAATTGCATATTGAAGTCTATAAATACCACTAAGTACCTGCACTTGTTATTACAATGTAGCCTACTTTACGCTACTCAAACGTTTCTCTTAGGCCCATAATACACGGCGTATTTTAAACGCGCCGACGACGCGCAGACGACGCTTGTATACGCGCTTCAAACGCAATTTGAACGCATCCTAGTAACCTAAGCACACGAGGCGATCGTAAAACGCGCCTCTACTGCGCTTATGCGCGCAGATACTGCGCGTTTTGCCCCCACTCTGCTCCTTTGTACCCGCGTTTGTATCGCTTCAAACGCGAGTATACGCGCTTCATGCGCGCGCTTGTTTCATCAATGTAAACGCAACAAGCAGCGTCCACAGCGCCGAAGACGCGTGTTCCTGAAACGCGCATCGTCGGCGCGTTTAAAATACGCCGTGTACTATCGGCCTTATACCACTAGGTACAAAGTATATTAGGGTACATAGATAGTAAACGTTCACTCTAACTAAACAAAGTGCAGAGACTCCATCTTAGACCGGCCTAACTTGATCTCAATTCCCAATTGTACGCGAATTATACCAATTAAAAACTCCTCAATAATCCAACGCGCAAAATAACGCAACACCTCTCTTAATCCAATGAGCTTGTGGTTTATGTGTAACCAACTCTATAGTCATCACGTAATTGGTGGAATGACCTGTGGTGGACAACGTCCCGGCTCTCACGAGAGTTTTGTACGTGGGACACTCGTATAGACCAGACTGGAGTTTATGGTTCTGCTCGGGCTTCATATAAATTATCGCCATATCTATAAAGAATGTAAATTTAGAAATGTATTCTATAAATCCTTATAAACCCACCAAGAAGCTTTCCTAAGAGTACCTACTGAAAAATTAAACGCGGGCGTGATCTCAGCAGAAAAATAAAACTAAAATAAGAGATTTCTGCAAAGTGAACGATTAGGTCCGGATTATCAGCGACGAGAATATGTGTTCTTCGGTAATCTGGTAGCTTTTTAACATAATCGCGATTTATTTTTAAAGGAGCTTCAATAAATAAAAAAGTGATTTACTTTGCATTAACAAACATATTGTCACCGCTAAATAATAAAATACATTCAAGTACCTAATCGGATATTTAGTCAATACTTTATTAATTATTAATACAAAAGTAGTAGTTAGGTAGGTACCTAATGGCAACTTCTATCCAAAGAAGCAGTATCCTCGGCACTTTCTATTTGAGCTTAGATAAAAAAGGGAAAATATATCTTACCAGTGTGAAGTTCCTTAGGCCTACTCTCTTCTAGAGCCATGTCAGCCATGTTCCACTTTGCTCCTTCTAAATATAGCCCTCGCACGCAACATCCATCGTCTGGCTTCTTAGCCGGAGCACCAGGTAAAGCCTTATGGGTAGTGAAAAAAATATATATAATAATGTTACTATATTTTAAGTTATGAATATTATGTTGTAATCAATCCCAACCTCAAACGCATAAGACACGGTATCAATTGCTATAACATGCTTCCTCGCATAGTTCTGCAATGCTCCAGTGAGAAAAGCCTGCGGAAAGTAAAATCCGGAGATCCAAAACACTTTCGGGATGCCAGTGTCTGCCCACTCTTGCATGAACTTCACACGGAGACATAGGTCCTTCACCCAAGCAGCTGGAAGGGATATGACAGTAGAGCGTCATGCTAGTAAGCGAAAATGTTTATACCTTACTTTCCCAGCGAACTCAGTACCGCGTTATTTGAGAATATTTTTTTCGTGTATTTTTTTCTCTTCGTATAAACCTTTCCTGGACGTGTTTTAGCGAGACAAACGAAGATAAATTATTTTGTATGTACCTAATAATAAATTGATTACATGCACTGATCTCATAACCTAAAATTAATATACTAATAAATGAATTATTGTAGTTATTAACAAAATGCAGAAAGCCGAGTAATCTAAAATTCACTACACCGGAAAATACTCTATGTCTAACTCATCTCATCAATAATCTTGAATAGCTATTCTCTCTGATGAAACGTGTGTAACCTGTATACTGACCCAAGGGTTTCAAAGAAGGATAAGCTTTGGAACTCCACATGAGCGGCACTGCATTCCTCGCCAGGCTACTCGCCATACTTTCCAAAGCCTCCGACATCACCACCAAACCTTTTAGTGCTTTTAGAAGATCCCTAAAATACATGCACACTTATATATTTATTTACAGTTCGTTGTCTTATTCATTTACAAAATATAACTATAAAGTAGTAACGACTATTGATTAGGTAGTCCTGTGAACCACTGTTGTACACACAAAGAACCAAAGTCCATGACTTGAGATTATGTTGTTAAAGAAACTTCTGGCAATTCATGGGCTAATATTTTGAACTCAGTTAATCTGTATTGTAAAAACTACAAAACTACTGAACCACTGAATCTAAGATTTTAGTAACTAATCCAAAAATAGAAATTTGTTGTAGGTACAAAAAATTATTGCACTTGCAACATCATTTTTTAGTTTAAAAAAATATATTATTAGATTGAAGAGCAATAATTGCCTACCAAAAATACTTGACTACACGTAATACTAACCTAAGTGAATTGCTAATCACACCAAGCAATCTATTATATCTAATTGCTTCTTGTATAAGGACAGTGTTCAAAGATTCCTTGTATGAAACCGGATACCTATAAAAATATGTATTATTAATCAAATTGAGATGTGAATTTATAATAATTTCTGATGCCTTCGCGGTTATTACACATTGGAATAAAACAACTGTTAACGGATTTAACTCGCGTATTGGAAACTGTAAAGAACCCGAAACGTCAGCTAATAAAATAAAATAAAAATACGCGAGTTAAATCCGTTAATAGTTGTTTCGTTCCAATATGTGAATTTATATTAAATACCTAATCCATTACACATATTAAAGGATAATAAAATTTGGGTAAAATAGATCGACTTTGTTTTTATTATTTAGAGATGCAAAACAAACATGATATCATTCAATCAAGATAATTATTTCACCAACAAAAATCAAATATTTTTTATTTATCGTCCAACTAATTTATTATAATTCATCCCTAGCTAGCTTTAGTGTTTCGTCATCATCATCTGTCCACTCATCAGGATTCGATGTCATTTGTCCAAGAGCCTCCATACGTCTCTCCATGGTAACTTTGTCCAAAATATGTTCCATTTTCATATGCATACAGTCATTAAACACTGACGCATATTCACAGATCTCAAATATATTTTCCACTACACTGGAACATTCTACTGTCGCTGCATTTAGTCGCGACATCACTTCGCTATCACCGCCGTAAATCGCTCTATTTGCTTCCAACAAGTTTTCTTTGACGATTTTATTATTCTTTATTATCGCATTCCTTTTCAATATGCACGCGACGAAGCATTTACCTTGATTCGTTGATTGAGGTATCCTTTTGAGAAAATTTTCAACATCTACCATTGATGCTTTCACTTGTCTCGCACACTCGGTCAAGTTTTTTCTGAAGGGCTCAACTTCATCATTCATTTTGTTTATGCGTTCCAAGTGTTCTTCCTTTGACACTGGTTTAAAAGATGCCACCAAATAAAATACTGATACTATTATTAAAAAGAGCATAACCTTTGCAAAAATTGTTAAGCTTCGACACATTTTTACCAGTCTGTTCGCAACGACGAATTTTATTGTTGTGCGTATTTCCATAGTTTTAATTGGTCGTTAGTGTGAAGTCGATATGAACATTCAATAGTATGACGTGGTTTCTTTGAACCATTTGATTGAACTAGATTTATGTACCTAATAAATTGATAACAAACTTTGAAAAAGGAATGTTTTGTTAAATTAAAAAAATAACTTCATCAAACACTAGTCAAACCAACATCGTGGTGATATTTAACATACAACAAAATTTAAGACAACCTAGGAGACGTTCTTAAAAAATGTAATTAATAAAAGTAAGAAAAGAACAATGAAACCTGAAGAACAGAAATAGTTCTATTAGAATCACAGCAAGTGGAAGAATGCCTCTAATCTACCTCTTTAGAGAAGAGGTGTGCAATTTCATAATTAAATTTACTTAAAAATATATAAAACCTCTTCGATAATAATATTCGCTATAATAATATTAACTTAGTTATGAAAAGGATGAGAAGTTAGACAGATTGATGCCTGGTTATGACATTTAAATATACAACTTAAATAAGTTTTTAAATTTAAAATCCGAAGCGCAGCGCGAGTTAAAAATATTTTTGAACTAATAATATTTAGTTACAAAAGGTTATGTAAGCTCAAACTTCGAGTTACCTTAGGGGAATTTTAATTTGAACAACGTACCAACGTAGATTTAAATGAACATACATAAGCTTCATTCTTTCATAAAGCCTGAAAATCCGTTTCATCAAATATGTGTGCCGGTTTACCCCTACACAACTGCTGCCAGTTATATGGCATCTATTAAATAAGGCAATATTTCCTTTTATATTTCACTGGCTCATTTTTGGGCTTCGAGTAACCTAATATCCACTTGCTCTAATTATCAGTACCTTTTTTAAAAAAAGCTTAATACTAAATTGCGTGTTTTTCGTTTAACGCGGATTACAGCTAAATTTTGTTTACAGTCCAGTACCTATAGATAGGTACAGTCATAAGTCGAAAAAATGAGTATAATAAAATTTACATGGCACCAAACACGATTTGAACTCGCGATCTCTCGATAACTAGTTCCAACTTAAGGTAGGTTAATGAAAATGAAAGCCTACTTACTGTGTAGCAATATACTTCTGATCCAGCTTGTCTGGTAATACAGACAGAATCTCCTTCGCAGCTCTCTCCGTCATTTCTTCGGCCGACATACCTCCACCACCGCTCGCCTCTTTAGGCTGTAGGTTGCGAAGAGTATCTACAAGGTAGAATTATTAGTATTATGAATGACTGTCTAAAAGTCAATATTTATTTTTTACTAGCTACGCCGCGCGGTATCATCATTGCTTTCATTTTAATCGATTAATTATTAGGCTGTTTAGAAGAATATTGGTCTTTGAACATAAAACTCTAATTTCGGTATCATCATTGTCATCATTATAATCCATTGATAATAATTATTGGTCTTTGAAATATAATGATCTCGCTGATCAAGTCTATTTACGGCATCGAGTAAAATAGTGTTACTTAATGTAAGATGTATGTTTAAGTGGGGTACGTCACATCTATTGCCTTTCCTGGTGCATTTTTTTTTGTTCATTAGTGCGTAGCAGTAAAAGCTAGAGTACGCTCCAATAAAGCACTGGTCTTGGAAAATTCCAGAACTTGTCGGTAAGATGGCCTACTCCAATGGGAGCATATTAATTGTACTCGAGTACACTATGCATTACTTACTTAGACAAGTGTTAGTCTCTGACATGGCGTAGCTGATATTGGCGTTGCTGTGGAGTCCGAACAATGACGGGTCGTCGTTCAGCGGCAGTGTCCGGATATATTTAGTGTAGTCTTCGACCGAAGTCGAGGGGTGTTGCTGGCAAAATACATTTAAGCAGTCAAGTGAAAAAAATATACCTATCGATGTAGTTATTTAAATATTGTTTTTTTGTCACGAAACAAATCATTTAGAATTAGAAATGATTCGATAGGTAGTACATTATTAATTATATATTAATCCAAGGCCTTAATTAAAATATCTATATTAGGTATGCAGAATGTTCAGCACATGAACCGTCAAAACATTTTGACAGGCTGGTTGAATAATTTCCTGCCTTTCCACTCTTCGGCCCTAGGTCCTAAAAGTTACGGTCCAGGTACGATTTTTTTTATTATTTTTGCTTAGCTAGATTAATATAAAACTTCCAATTAACTATGTTCTATTCCAAAGCGTTTCCTCACCTGTTTGTACGAGCCATTCTCGTCGAAATAGTATTTATCACTGAGCACAGCGGTTGAGTAATAATCCCCCAGTAAACACAACAAGCATCGCCTGTCCCAGTCGTCCGTCACACGGCCGCCATAGTTGATGTGACCAGCAGTGTATGTCAACATCTATATCACCATTATAAAGTCGGGTTACTTTAAAACTAATGCCTCTGCCACACTATGCTCTTCGCGCTGCTCATCGTGAAACCGCTATATTGCCGTTTTTGGCCGCACTACTCTACTGGCTTAATTTACTATGACGTTTCGCCTTACGGGCTGTAAAACTAAAACGTCACAGTAGAAGCTTGACTCGTAAGTATGACGAGGAGCATAAAGTGCAGCTCATTTTCCCCGCTACTTCTCATAAGCGAGTGTGTGGCAGGGGTGCATAGAGTAACTTTGCCCAACAAAATTTCCACTGTCTAATTTGTTTGTTTCATAAAACTATAAACTCATTTGTTTCTGTTTCAATGAAAAGTGAAACCAATGGGTTACTATATAACCCTTCTTTGGCCATGTAACCTGACCAAACGGTACTAAAAAACACTATGACGAAGCAGGTATATACCTAAAAAAAAAAGCCAATCGATAACATCGAATGAACTATTATCGTTTGGCACTTGTCTAGGGGCATTTGTAAGTTTAATAAAGGTGACCAATACTTTAGTTTTTATAGTATACGTTTAGATCGAACGAAGTAGGTAAGTAACCGAACTAAGGCAGTAAAATTGTCTCTAAGCATAAACAGGATAGGTCACTTTCATTTACTGACTTGTTTGGATTTGGATTTAATTTTATACTTACTACTAAGGAAAAAACTGACCTAAAACATAGACTCACCCTTAAAGGCACTTCGTTATATTCATTAAGGAACATATGCAATTGTGAGACGCAGATGCGAAGGTCTCCATCAGTGAACTCGTAAGGAATGTTGAACCCGAGTGGACCAAACTTACGCCGCTCCAGCACCACGCCGTGGAAGAGACAGAGAGAGAAAAGGAGCCACTAGACAAACAAGTAAGTGATTAGTATTAAAATCAATCAATATATAATTATGACTAATATAAATGTGTATCCTCTAGTCTTCATTGATTTATACTAATATTATAATTATAAAGAGGAAAGGTTTGTTTGTTTGGATTGAATAGGCTCCAGAACGGCTGGACCGATTTCAAAAAATATTTCACTGTTAGGAAGCTACACTATTCCCGAGTGACATAGGCTATAAAAAAAGATGATCCGTGCGAATCCGGGGCGGACTGCTAGTGAGTTATAAGTCTATAAACTTAAGTAAAAACAAAACAAACACAAGGGAAATGCATGAATTACAGATGCTATACGGCTGGCTGCGATACGTCATTTTTGTTACGTTTCAGTTTATTACTTTTTAACTTCGTAATTTGCTCTAAACACATTGGCCTAATTATCGTAACTTATCTCCATTAAATATTCCACTTAACAATACATTTCTATCGTATACATACCTTGAAATTTGGCACTTTAGGATCCGGAGAATTAAAGTAATCGTTAAAGTCAGGCACTTGATTTATGTAGGCTTTTAGCAAGTTAGCTTTTATCCCTCTAGGTGGCTCCACTGTCATTTTGTACCCTGGAAATATTTTTAACATTAACTGAGGGACCCGAAAGCTATTAACAGTAGAACGAATTTAATTCATTATAGGTAATTAGGTACGTATGTTAAAACATCCTCAAAGTTTTGATTGACATACAGCTACGTATATATATATTTTTTTGCCACCCACATTTTTCTTACAAAACTCTCATGCTAATACACCAGCTTACAGAGATTCACCGTACACCATGCCTGCTCGATGCTAATCACTAATTTTTTTTTTTTTTTTTCTGAAGTGACTGTATACAGTTGGCCCTGGGGCCGTTACTGCTCCACCGGACGAATGGGGAGCGCTCCGAGGTGCGCTCACCCTGAGCTAATCACTAATGATAATAATATGTTTTTCCAGTACTCACCATTCTGTAGTAAAGCAACAGGGAAGTGAGGCGACGGAGTAGATGTCAACCACAGCCTGAAATCCTTATGAACCAGGTCCGGAGAAATCTGCTCCACGTTCAGCTCCAATACAGGCATCCACGAAGGTGACAAGTGACAGTTCTAGTTCAAAAATAAAGAAATAATCGAAAGGCTAAGAAATTATGACGGGTGTGAAGTTATTGGCGTTTATTTATGTGATAAGCAGAATCTTAACTAAACTCGCTGTAAAAATATTACTCGTTAATAGTAAATCTGGATAAGAAATAGAACCTCGGTGCGTACCTATATCATTTCTTTAATTAACGGAATTCCTACATTAGCTGTCGAAATACCGGTAAGGAACGTATTTAATTGAATTTCCTTAACGCCTATTATTTAGGTACTAGTAATGAATGAAATAAAAATTCAAGAACGTACCTATGATTTTGCTTTTTAATTTAAAATAAATATAAAATAGATAAATCCACTGCAACTGATACTTACCCGCCAACCAGGAAGGCACAGAACGGGCACTCTATACATTTATGATAATGCGCCTATATTGAATGTACGCCCATGTATAACAGCTGTATGACTATATAGTACAGGTTCCGTGGAGTATTTTTTTTTTTTGATTACTATCAAGCTAATTTTCCGTGAGTAGCTTCATTTTGATAAGACGCCCAACAATTTCCTGTGCGAAAATTTTTGATTGTGGTAGCTAACAGAGGTAGCAATAATAAAATATGTCGATTTGATGATTCTTCAATATTTATTACTAACTGAATTGTTTTTATTAAATCTTAAGATAATTATCTAAATTATTTGAAAAAATATTTGTCCTACAAAATCTATGGTTTCATCAAAGAGTCCTCCCTCTTCAACATGTGTTGATAACGACATCACCAAAAATGATTACTAACCAGCTGATTTTTTTTTTATTACTTAGTTAATATATATATAATTTAACGGTCATATTGTCCTACAAATTTCGTGGTATGTTATCCCGGTTCCTACGCTTAAAAGTAGTAGTACAGATCATTGATGTAAAAATAATTACTATCAAGCTGAATCTTCGTGAATAGCATCGTTTTGATGAGACGCTAAACAATTTCCTGTGCGAAAATTCTCGATATTAGTAGCTAACAGAGGTAGCAATAATAAAATATGTGGATTTGATGATTCTCAAATATTAATTACTAACTGGATTGTTTTTCATTAAATCTTAAGATAATTATCTAAATTATTTGAAAAAATATTTGTCCTACAAAATCTATGGTTTCATCAAAGAGTCCTCCCTCTTCAACATGTGTTGATAACGACATCACCAAAAATGATTACTAACCAGCTGATTTTTTTATTACTTAGTTAATATATATATAATTTAACGGTCATATTGTCCTACAAATTTCGTGGTATGTTATCCCGGTTCCTACGCTTAAAAGTAGTAGTACAGATCATTGATGTAAAAATAATTACTATCAAGCTGAATCTTCGTGAATAGCATCGTTTTGATGAGACGCTAAACAATTTCCTGTGCGAAAATTCTCGATATTAGTAGCTAACAGAGGTAGCAATAATAAAATATGTGGATTTGATGATTCTCAAATATTAATTACTAACTGGATTGTTTTTCATTAAATCTTAAGATAATTATCTAAATTATTTGAAAAAATATTTGTCCTACAAAATCTATGGTTTCATCAAAGAGTCCTCCCTCTTCAACATGTGTTGATAACGACATCACCAAAAATGATTACTAACCAGCTGATTTTTTTTTATTACTTAGTTAATATATATATAATTTAACGGTCATATTGTCCTACAAATTTCGTGGTATGTTATCCCGGTTCCTACGCTTAAAAGTAGTAGTACAGATCATTGATGTAAAAATAATTACTATCAAGCTGAATCTTCGTGAATAGCATCGTTTTGATGAGACGCTAAACAATTTCCTGTGCGAAAATTTTTGATTGTGGTAGCTAACAGAGGTAGCAATAATAAAATATGTGGATTTGATGATTCTCAAATATTAATTACTAACTGGATTGATTTTCATTAAATCTTAAGATAATTATCTAAATTATTTGAAAAAATATTTGTCCTACAAAATCTATGGTTTCATCAAAGAGTCCTCCCTCTTCAACATGTGTTGATAACGATTTCACCAAAAATGATTACTAACCAGCTGATTTTTTTTTTTTTACTTAGTTAATATTTATATAATGTAACGGTCATATTGTCCTACAAATTCCGTGGTACGTTGTCCCGGTCCTACGGTCAAAAGTAGTAGTACAGATCCTTGATGTAAAAATAGCGTGGTACGCTGTTGCGGTGCTCCAATTGAATATATATTGGAAAGTCATGAAATTAAAAATCAATTTATTTCTCAAGCGTGAGAAAAAAAAATGTTGACTTTTTGGTAGATTTCACTAGGACGGTACGAGTTATTTGAAAAAGGATATAAATCAAAAAATGAAAATGAAGAAATTTTAAAACAAAAAATCGTAGGATATGATCCTTCCAGTTTGCCACCAACAAAAGAAGAATTGTTACAACAAATTAAAAGAACTGCATTTATCTGCAATGTATGGTGTAACGCACATATGCGGTGCCCCACGGAAAAATTGCCGGAAAATTTTGGATGGACAATAATTGATGGCAAATATGAATATTATTGGTTTGATGGTCCCCAAAGTCCATCTTTTGAAGAATTGTCTTCTGAAATACAAGGTACCCTATTTATACTATTGTTATTTATTGATGATTATTCATTATTATATAATTTACTTATTTTTTTCATGTTATTACAGAGTCAGATATCACGAGTGAGGAAAGTGAAATAAATGAAGATGACAACGATATTAGTAGCGAAGATTATGAAGATTCATCAGATGAATATGATGAAGATTAATTTTTTTTTATCTATAAATACACCAATACACCAATTTTTGTACCTAATTTTCCCAAAAAATAAACTTATTAAATTTTTAAAAAATATTTTTTCACTGTATCTTATGTTAGAAATAGGAAAACGAAAAAATGACAATTCTTGTCGGACTAGTGATACATACCTGTTTTTTTGTAGGACATTGTTTTATTTGGGCACTGAAAACCCTAACCTATTATGTAATATTTTTGTCCTACAGTTAGTAATGAGAAAAATGGTCTTATGGTATTAACAATTTCTGACCGTAGGACCGGGATAACATACCACGGAATTTGTAGGACAATATGACCGTTACACAGTGATGGGCAAAATGTAATCGACTAACGATTAACAATTAAGATTAACCTAAAAGTAATCGATTAACGATTAAAAGTGACGATTAATCAATCTTAATCGTAAGATGTTCGATTAACTTAATCACGATTAAGTTAATCGTCTATTACATACGAGCGATTAAATCTATAATCGATTGATTAATTAGATTAATTTTCTTTCGATTAATATCAGAAAAAAAAATTGTAAGTCTAAGTTTCGGGGTACGCTGATATAAGACATAGGCTATTACGGGTCTTTTGATGGACGAGGACTGAGGAGATACCTGTTAAAATGAAATATATATCCATAATAAATAAATTTACCTAACTCATATACCTACTGCCTAACCATTTTTTGCCCTACTCTAGAATTATTTCAAAGAACATATTGAATGATATATGTACAATATATTTTTTTTGTTATGCACTGTGTTTCAAAATTTAATCGAGAAATTTAGTCGATTAAAATGACGATTGACCAATCGTTAATCGAATTCTGCGACGATTAAGTTAATCTTAATTAAGTTAATCGCGATTAGTTTTGTGACGATTGATTGTTTAGTCGATTAATTAATTGATTAAAAAAATAATCGATTAATGCCCATCTCTGCCGTTACATTATATAAATATTAACTAAGTAATAAAAAAAAAATCAGCTGGTTAGTAATCATTTTTGGTGATGTCGTTATCAACACATGTTGAAGAGGGAGGACTCTTTGATGAAACCATAGATTTTGTAGGACAAATATTTTTTCAAATAATTTAGATAATTATCTTAAGATTTAATAAAAACAATTCAGTTAGTAATAAATATTGAAGAATCATCAAATCGACATATTTTATTATTGCTACCTCTGTTAGCTACCACAATCAAAAATTTTCGCACAGGAAATTGTTGGGCGTCTTATCAAAATGAAGCTACTCACGGAAAATTAGCTTGATAGTAATCAAAAAAAAAAATACTCCACGGAACCTGTACTAATACCGTTAATTTTAATAATAAGGTAACATTAACAAAAACATCTGGGAACACGGTAGTGCCTCCGCCAAGACTAGCAAAAAGAAAATGGTAGGGCATTATAATTAATTTGCAGGATTTTATCATACCTGGAAAAACACCCAGTTCCCAAAGTCGGCACCGATTTTCATCATGGCTTCGGCGAGCGGTCCTTGACCCTGGCCCAGTGAGATACTCTCAAAACGCTTGCCCATTTTCATTTTGTCGGCAAACTTCAGCAGATCTATAGTATATTATGATATGTGATATTATGATGAACTGTATTGTAATACAATAAGACCATGTACCTATGTATGCATCTCATATAATATGATATGATAATCAATAACATCGCTCAGTTAACGTTATACATATACAGCTTTTGCTTATAGCCTAAGATCCCGCTATACAACGACCTTCACCGAGATGCTTATTTAATGAGACGTATTTTTTATATTATTAAATATGCCAATCAATAAACCCTATATGGGTTGCCTAACAAATTTCAGTCCAGAGTATTTTTAATTAATAATTAAAAAAAAATTTTTTTTTAAACATTGCCCCGGTGTGATTATTAAATAAATTTGATACCAATCGAAAGTTTGAAGCCCATAGAATATGCAAACGTTAGGTTGCCTATTTTTTTTCGGTCACAACCACGGGTTGCCAGGTGTAAACAGGTAAATCTATAGGTACTAGCATTTTGCAACGGTCTGATTATTAAATCAAACTTAAATAAAATGAAAGATTATTTCGTACGGAACACGTTGGTATAGGGTTGCCTGCGAAAAATCAGTCCCGAATTACGGTTGTCGAATTTTAAATAATAAAATATCGCTGCGAGTGAATGTGTGCGAGAGAGAGGTCCCAGTTCGTTTCATCCTCAGCTGTAGCACAGGAATCGACACTAGGATTCAACTGTTGTGGTTCTTCTTCAGTAGTAGATACATCGGTATGCTCCTAAATAAAAACCAATTTTTGCGATTAAATGAAAATGTTTGATTATAAATTTTAATTTTTTTTTGATAAGAATAGTTGATTGAAAACATCCTCATTTAATTATTCCAAAAAAAAAACCTTATGGTTTTGTTAATTTTCGACTCACATATTTTTTTGTAATTTACTTAAAAAACGGTAGTTAAAAATTGAACAAGAAAATGTTCTGATTTCCTTTTTTTTTTTGGAATAATTAAATGAGGATGTTTTCAATCAACTATTCTTATCAAAAAAAAATTAAAATTTATAATCAAACATTTTCATTTAATCGCAGCGATATTTTATTATTTAAAATTCGACAACCGTAATTCGGGACTGATTTTTCGCAGGCAACCCTATACCAACGTGTTCCGTACGAAATAATCTTTCATTTTATTTAAGTTTGATTCAATAATCAGACCGTTGCAAAATGCTAGTACCTATAGATTTACCTGTTTACACCTGGCAACCCGTGGTTGTGACCGGAAAAAAATAGGCAACCTAACGTTTGCATATTCTATGGGCTTCAAACTTTCGATTGGTATCAAATTTATTTAATAATCACACCGGTGCAATGTTTTAAAAAAAAATTTTTTTTTAATTATTAATTAAAAATACTCTGGACTGAAATTTGTTAGGCAACCCATATAGGGTTTATTGATTGGCATATTTAATAATATAAAAAATACGTCTCATTAAATAAGCATCTCGGTGAAGGTCGTTGTATAGCGGGATCTTAGGCTATTACCTAATCCGGACCCTGACAACTTTACACAACTACCATCCCCACTTTACATTTTATTATGCTTGGAACGTACAGATAACAGTTCATTATGACATTTATCTTGTGAATATCTCATGAAGACGCTACATTCTGCGCGTGAATAAAATTTCAACGTGAATAAATAATTGGAATGACAAATCAAAGCTGACGTTTTATTTTAAGCAAATTTAATAACACGACAGACCAACTTCTGACGGCTAAATAATATCTCGAAATAAAACTTTTCTTCAAGAAAGGTTTTTAACCCGAGACCATAATTGAAGTGGATAAGTTTGACATGTACCTACTCTGTTTGTGGTGTTATCTATGATATTGCAGGATGTACTATTTTTAATATCTAATATAACAAAATATAATAATATAGTTTGGCGTTGTCAAACTCTTTCGAAATGGCTAGACCGATTTTTATATATTTTTTTGTACATCGGGTAGGCCTGACAAATACTGACAATGGGTCAAAATCTGCGCCAAGTCTTTTTCTTACATTAGGTCATTCAGCATTAAAAAATACATACAACCATAATTTTTCACTCTTATACCATCAACCCCTTTTTTTTAATAAAAAATCTCTGAGCTAGTTTTTTTATAATTTTACTAAAATTACAGAACACATTTAATTGAATAATAATCTTACCAGCAGCCGGGTCAGTGCCAGTGGAAAGCACAAAGATTATAGGTGCCAGGGGATCCGATTCGGCGTACAGTGCCGCCAAATCAGCTGGTTGAGGCTCTACGAAACGACCCCCCAAACCTACTACCACGTAATCCTAAGAAAAAAACGTTAACTTTTGCAATGAGATTACCTCAACATTATTTCATAGAAAAAGATTTACTTAAATTTGTTAGTAACAATATAAAGTAATATTCGTAGAATTTTCATGAAAGGAATAAGTTTTATACCTGTAATCCGGGAACTAGTTTGTCGGGCCTTAAGCACTTGAGTACCAGAAGTTTCTGGAACGGATCTAGTTGTGTGTCCATTGGTTTTGGATAAGGCAACCTGGAAAATAAATGAGTTAAGCGATATTGAAACGAAACCAATATAACGAATTTTAATTTTTATGCTGGCGTTTTGAAACTAAACTACATCTTACGAATATGAGAAGTTCTCATATTCGTAAGATGTAGTTTATTACACATTAATTATCCTACACATGTGTAGGATTGGAATCAATACTTAATAACTCGCGGTTATTTCAATTATATTAACATCAGATATTATTGAGTTATTATATTCATACTTATGAGGGTTCATGGCATCATAGAAAGTTCTGAAAAACTTTGTTTGATTTGGAAAATCATCGACGAATTCTTTCATAGTGGGCACCGATGCCAACTGCTGCATGTCCAGCCACATCCGAGTTGAAATCCACTTCGGTTCTGGATTTTCTCTTTCCTAAGCATGGACAAAAAAGGGTACGCAATACCTAATCGATTAAACCACTAGTTGGTATTTAACGCAATTTAACAGCCACATATTGTACTTACCTCCTCAATCTTCGCCCCATTTAGAAGAAAATTAAATTCTGTTGTCCTTATCACGCCCTTATCGAGTAGTATCCGAGCACATAGCAGGAAAGCGAACAAAAGCTTGTGTCTCTCAAAGAGGCTTCTACATACATTCACGTAAAGTAAGAATGTGAAGTGTTCTATGATAATTTCCACGCGTTCGATTATGTCCTCTGTGAAGAAAATTCAGATAAACTTTAATGAAGACTTGTAAGTACCTAAGCATTTTTCTGACTTTAGCGTTTATATGGTACATATAGAACACTTTAGGAAAAAGTTACAAAACCTAAAAGCGGTCAATCAAACACACAAGTTGCTGCTATAAATAATTTACAACACTAACATTCACAGCTCGGTATTAAAAAAAGGTTCATCATATTCCTATCACGTACCATTTGGCTCGGTCTCCGCCATTGATCTTATGAATAACTTGACAAACCACTCCAGTGAGTATTGATACATAGGATCCACATTGGCCATTCCAGACAAACAGAAAAATAGAATCTGCCCCCGGTTTGCCACAGGAACATACCCACCGCGAGCCTCATCGATCTCTATGGTCGTGCGTTCCATGTCTTCTACTTTTATCTAGACAGGAGAATATAAACTTAAGAGGATTCACAAATAAAAATGTCCAAGGATCTATCATTGTTCATTCTTACCAAAATCTCAGCACTCTTAATCTTGATGGCCTCCAAGGTTAAAATCAACGGAACGTCGTCTACGGGCGAACCTTCACTATTTGACAGCCCGTATAAAATGTCAGACTGCATTTCAGCTAATTGCGAGGACATCTGTGCTCGTGAAACGATCAGCTGACCTCTCAACTCTTCGAGATCTGGTCGCTCTTGAGCTACTACTATCGAGAGCAACTGTTCCGCAAGTCCACTAAAGACGACAAAGTAAAACAATTTCAAAGTGACCTGTTACCTGCTTGGTTAGTGAAAACATATGAAACATTTGTTACCTCGGCACCAAGGCGAAGTTAACTATTTGCACTTTAACTGACGTCTCCGGAGTGTAGCGTGGGTTCGGGAGTTTAGTCGTAATATAAAGGCGAAAACCAGGCATAAAAGGAATCAAAGAGTCTCCCAGTTTTAGCACCATCTGCCCAGCTTGACGGAAATATTGCCGCTGGAAGTTGATGTGAATTTAGATATTACGTCATGTTTTTATCTGATTTTCTGTACTCTCAAATGTTTGCTTAAATAGAGTAGCATAATTATAGTCATAATATATTATGCTTGAACAACCTTCTATTTATTGGCGATTCCTTTAGAATATCGGTCAATTTGAATGTTATTTTTCTTTTAAAAAAGGCAAACTTATGCACGAAATAACACTCTGCAACTTCATGTCTTTGTATATTATTATCTTAAATCACAAACGAACTTACTTAAAGGAGCTTAGATACCTTTAAAACAGGATCCAATGCTGGGTCGAGCTCTTGGCCAACATTTTCCAACAAAATCGGTTTACCGAACCTAAGAGCTGATTCAAAGTTTCTCAGCAAATCCCTGTCATTCGGTTTGCATACCACCAACCCTTCAATTTTACCCTGAAACATAGAAATCAACCGAATAAATCACTGTCTACACATGCGTGATTCCACAGGCATACGTTATAACAAGATTTTAAACTCTACTGATTCAACAACAACAAAAACGTAAATGCAGATTTTTAACTGATTTCTTAAATACAAAATTTTACTAAATGCATTTTTCATGTATAAATTAATATTTTTTTTAAATAATAGTAGGTAAGTATATATAGGTATACAAAATTAAACAGTTACCATAGCTCTGATCCACTTATTCGCCTGAGTCTGAGGGTCAATAATAAGCGGCCAACGACGTGAATTTGACATCAAAACAGCAGATTCCACGGACAGGGGGTCCCGAGGGAGACCATACATTTGCCAGGTCCTAAGAGTATTGTGTCAATAATATTATCTGAGTTAACCCTTATCTATACTATTATACTATAATATTATAAAGCTGAAGAGTTTGTTTGTTTGTTTGTTTGAACGCGCTAATCTCAGGAAGTACTGGTTCGAATTCAAAAAATATTTTTTTGTTGAATAGACCATTTATCGAGGAAGGTTTTAGGCTATAAAACATCACGCTGCGACCAATAGGAGCGAAGAAATAGTGTAAAATGTGACAAAATTAGATCGAATAATTCCTAGTTGATTTATAAATATATCCACGTTTAGGACAAAGAATTGTATAAAAAAAGTGTATGTATAATTCTTTTAACTATCACCTACCTACAGAAATCTAGTCCAGAGATATACATTACCTAATTAAAACTGGATCACCCAAAACAGATAAAGGTGTACTGCCATCGGTGTGCGGGACTTGAACTTCCTGAAATTGAAAATAATCTTCAAATTCAATTAAAAAATAATAAGTATTCATTTTTTCATTGTTAAGTATTTGGACTAGGTTGTTTTAGTATCCGAATTCTCTTATTATACATCAGTCAATAATAAAAACATGTTTTGCTTCTAAAGTTATTTTTATACGTTATATAATAGTCAGAGTTTAACATTCTAACCTCTATATGAGAAATCCAAGCACCTAACAGTTCTCTTCTGAATTCGTCGGTAAAAGGCGTGACATATCCTACAGCACCTAAAATTCACAGGTAATTTAATAAAACATTGAATCTAGGTACACTAATATAAAAAAGAGAAAAGATTTGTTTGTTTGTTTGTTTTGAATAGGCTCCAAAACGACTAGAAAAAACTTTCACTGTTGGGAAGCTACACTATTTTCGGGTGGCATAGGCTTATAAAATTATATTATAGAATATTTTGTACACATTAGAGAGCCGTGCCAAGCCGAAGCGGGCCACTATACTTATTATCAGACAAGGTATTTAAAGATAGTTTGCATACTTCCTTTAAAGAAACAGACTCCAATTTAACTCATTTAAGTTGAGTATTTAATTATTTTTATCACTTTACTTACATGCGCTCAAAAGTATGTCTCCAATCAGATTAACTATAGCGATATCTAGTTCTTTAATAGTTCTGATCCATCGTACTCTTTCGCTTGACAATCCATTTAGCAATCTAAGAGGATATAATACATTAAATAAAGAAAGGTATACCTAGGAAATAATGGGCCTAGAGCCAGATCTTTTTTATTTGTCCGTCAAGTAGATTATAAAAAAAAATTGGACACAATTTTTTATTTCCTAATCGAACAACAAATGACAAAGATAAGACCTTCAAAACTACGGGAGTCGGGGCTTGTGATGTAGTGTTACATGTAGTTAAAAAAATTGAATAATGAAATAATAAAGTAAATTGCAATAAAACAATTATAAACCACTAGCTTCTGCCCGCGACTTCGTTCGCGTGGAACGCCTCCTTTTTTGCAGTCGGTTAAAAAGTAGTTTGTCCTTTCTCAGGCACCAGACTTTCTTTGTACCAAATTTCAAATAGGAAATATTTCATTTATAAATCGATCCAGTAGTTTTACCGTGAAAGCGTAACAGACAGACAGACAGAGTTACTTTCGCATTTAAAATATTAGTAGGGATTTAACTAGCGTATTTTATGCGTTAGTGTAAGACTATCGTCAGCTCAGGCGTCTACGAATATGGGAATAGTAAAGTTTTGCGAAACGTCATCCAATAAAATAAAATACGCGAGTTAAATCCTTTATATTGTTTCATTTCAATGTGTAATAACCGTGAAGGCATAAGAAATTATTAAATGTATTGATCAACTGACCTGTTAGCTCTGTCCATCCTGGCCAGGCAAGCGTTGATGTCGTCCTCCATTTTTCTCTTTTCTTCTTCCTTTTCTTGTAAATATGCGTTCAATTTCGCAATGCCTTCAAGAAGCGCCTGCATTTTTGCTTTGGCGTTCGCCAACATCGCTACGTAACAACAAAACACGAGTAAATTACCCATAAAATGGACTGCATTATTCTATAATTTTTACTTTTAATTAAATATTATAAACAATTAGGTAAATCATACCGTTATAGTTAGATCACCTATTATAATATATTAGACACGCTGTTTTTTTCTTTCAAACAAACAAAACATTACAAAGGTAAGTCTCTAAAGTTAGGAGTGGGGACCGTGACGTCACGTTATAAATTTGGTACAAAGAAAGTCTGGAGTCTGAGAAAGGACATAGGCTACTTTTTAACCGACTGCAAAAAACGAAGTTTTCCACTCAGACAAAGTCGCGGGCAGCAGCTAGTAATTAATAAACGTGTTAAAAAGGAACCTTCAACGGCTGCTAACTCCTTGGTGGCTCTCTCTAAAGCCTCTTTCTTGGGTGCTACCGCCTTATTCACGTGGTAGAACTTGTACATGGCGTGTACCCACATACACAGCGACATGCAAGCTTTTGATACCTATGAACACGATTCTCGTAACTAACTAATCTAGTGACACACAGAAACTTACATTCAGATTACCGTACTTCTGCCGTGGTAATGATAAACACTTACATGAGTTACATACATACTTACTGCGTTTATTGTTAGCACGGCAGAGCTTCCAAAGGACTTAAATATACGTAGGTAGTATCATTTTCGAAACATGATTGGATATGAATTACCTATATTTATAGACAGTAGCGACATCTGTGTGTAAATATGGGAAGTAAGACCCCAGCACAGCTAATATCTTGTGAAGATATTGCGTTGAAGTTCCCGAAACTGTTAGTAGATGTCGCAGGTATATTGAAGTTGTAAAATCATTAGGGATACATATTGCAAGTCGGTAGCGAAAAAAATACTGAATTGGCAAAATAGATTAAACTTTAAAAAAATACATACATACCTATTCTTAATTTTGGCTGCAAAGTATGGTAACGACATAAATGCATATCTTATCGTAGGTACCTTTAAAATCTTAGTGGGCTCGTAATCCGGATTGGCAATGAACCGTTTCAGCTTCTTGATCATATCTTCAGTGATGGACTCCTTGTCAAACTTCATCAGGGAGTCTAGGAAGGCTGTGGGGTCCGTTAGCATAGCGGACCCTGGTTTCCAATAATTTAGGATCTTCTCGCCAAAATTTGCACCAGGTTCCTGAAATGATATGATAAAACTATACTTTAAATACCTACCTTACTTAAAAAGAATTCAGAGAAATTCGCTCGGTCTATAATTGTTTTTTTTTTATTTCTTTGTTGTATAATGAACAGTTAACCTATAATTCAGGCATCAGAATGACTTCGCGGTTAATAAACATTAGAATAAAAAAATGTAACGGATTTACCTCGCCTATTTAATTTAATTTAATAAAGTTTCTAAATCTCTCAACTTTAGTGTTACACTATCGACAACTCAATCGGCTACGAATATGGGAACTGTAAAGTTTTCGAATCGCCAGAAAACTCTTAATAATTATTTAATTCAAAACAGTTAATCTCTTTATACGTACGTAGTTACACACAGTTAAATATTAAAATATATTATCATTTGGAGCTGTTTTTTACTTTCTCGAAGAAAAGAAGTTACTGTACCTACTGCTGTTTTTGAAAGAGCTAGTTACCTTGATAGGTTTGATGTCGAACACGACGCAAAGAGACTCTATCACAAGCACGACTCCACCAGGTGGTTTTTTCATAGCCTTCACCTCCACGACATCGTTACGATTCAGCTCTTGTAGTGCCTTTTCAGCTGCACGGAGCGCTGGCATCGCTTCGTCTGAATATGCAAAATATAGATATAGTTTTGTATGTAAACTCTTTATTGTACAACAACAAAACAAAATAATACATAAACGAAAACACAATAAATGTACAAAGGCGAACTTATCCCTTTAAGGGATCTCTTCCAGTTAACCTTTGGGCGATTGAGAGAATAGGAAAAGTATATCGTAGGTAAGACAAAAATATGTGTAGTTTTATGCCAGTGTTCAGAAAATTAGTCATCCTCTTAGAAGTTCTCTTTAACAAGTCACAGTTGCTTTAACCATCAATATTGCACGTCACAGCCACTAGCTAATACAGAAGATTACACAAATCTTCCTGTAACGGTGTCACCAAGGTTAGGTATTTCCTTAATTTCACTCTGATATTTAATTTAATTAGGTGCAATCTTCAGTGTTTAAGTACCACTTTCCAAAATCACGAGATACTCATGCTAAATTTATACTCACCTAAATCTCTCTGAGCATCTTCAGCCATGGCAATGGTTTCTGCTGCCATTTTCTCCGCAATAGCCTGTTCCTTCTCAACTTTTATACGAGCGTCTTCAGCTATTGCCTGAAACATTAATTGAACGAGTTCTTACCACGACAGCGAAAATAATAGTAGCTAACTAGTTGTAAAACTGAACATTTTCCAAGGAACCTTTAATGAAATGATAATCTTACTGAGTCAATAGCGATCTGATCAATAACTTTTCTTGTTTCCTCTGCCGCCTTTTCCATCAAAGGCTTCAACTCGGCTAACTCTATCTGTAGTTGTTTCACTTCCACCTCCGTTTGATTCAATTTGTTTAGCCCTATTTTTTTAAAATCATGATGATGTTACTTACAACCAAAAACCAGAAGTTACAGCAAATCGCATGGAAAGATCTTACCAGTCTTCAAAGCATTGGATTCATTCAAAATAGACTTTTGTTTCTTCTTGAACATTTCGGCGTATGCACCTAACATCTCCATATAAGACATTGGTGTTACATAGTTAAGCCTGTTCAGCTGTTGCAAGAACTTTGCGCTTGCGTCCACTACGCTTTGATGAGCAAAACAGCACACAGACTGCAATCAAGATGTATAAAAGATGAGTAGGTATACTAAACCTCAAAACATGTGAAGTCATTACTAAACATGTGTTACTAAACTCGATGATGATTATTTTAGGAAAAACTGCAAAAGTCGACAACAAGATATTTTTCTCAAATATGCAATGAAATATCGTCCTTACGTGCGTCAAAACACGCCAGGAAATATATAATTTCTGGCACAGGCCGGGAAGTAATTTCTTTTTAATTTGAATATCAACATGGCGTTGATCTTCATAAACAGTTTAAGCAACCGTTTTTTTTTTAATAAGTTAGAACTTTATTGTACCAAAAATATTCGCGTTAATGCCTATATTATACACGAACTGAGAATAAAAAAGAATCTGTATTATTAGATTCATTTCAATTTTATACTTGTCATGATTTTTAAAAAGTATTGTTATTTGTTTAGTTTTACTGGTATATTTAAGTCACGCATGGCAACATTCGCGCTGATCTATGATTGGCTATTGTATATTTTGACCAATGACGGACGAGCGAGCGTGGCCAATCAGCGGCGAGCAGCTGTCATGGTAGAAGACGCGGGAACGAAAAAGGAGATGGCTATCTTATGACAAATATTGTAAAATGAATTCGCAATGTTTAGAGGTTGGAGGTTAACGGCCTGTTGAAGACTTATACGCTAATACGATTGATAACTAGAAGTTGTTAAGTAAAGGGATTTACTGGTACATGTTAGAAGTTGTGATTCTCAAGAACGGAATAAAGTAATCAAGTTGTATTTGGTGTAAAAAAATAAAAAATCCTGTTATTCAAGTGTAATTTATTTTATTTGAATGTTGTATTTATTTATTTCATTGCATTACTTTGAGAAAAGCACTATACAAGTATACATGCCTAGCCGGGAAGGGGCTTGCAAGCCTCGTAACAATATCCGTCTATACTGTATACTCGGCTCGCAAGCCGTCACTTCCCTGCGCCGTCTGTAATGTACTATTCCAAAAACAGTCTATGTGACTTTTGTCCTAGATCTATAACTCGTCACAAATAAGTACCTGAAATACTTACAACCATGGCGGTATAAACTTCATCTGTGGTTTGCAATTCAGGCATGTTGTGAAAGAAATGGTTGGCCACTGATTCTAATGCAGTTTTAGGCCATTCGCTGAACCAGTCTATTGTGCAGCAGTTTACTAAAGACGGGAACTGGCGTAGACGGGCTCGGAATATCTAATAATGAAGGCATTTTATTAATCAGGTATGATAATTCTATATTTTAAATTATATAGCAATCTATAAAAACAAAATAGTTCGGTAAAGAATTAATTAACAATAATGTTTAAGAGAGTTTCTCCTATTCACTTACCTCTCCGACAGGACTCATAACAATAACAATATGCAAGTTACTCCGCACTCTCTTCTGATAACAACCAAAGAGGTTAGCCTTGGTGGCAGCAAGATTCATCTCCATAACGGCGTGTCTTACGGACATAAAGATTTTATCTAGATCCTCGGCCTCGTAAATATTTGGGACATCACCGGAACTCAAGATATTGTTCAAATCTTCGAGGAACGATTCCATTTTGATCTACAAATATATAAACATTATGTTTAAATGTTTCTAGTTTACGACGTATCATACTACGACTAAAATGTTACCTGAGCATCAGAAAATAAGAAGACAATGCCTCTATTATCAGCACCAGCTTTCATCATGGTTTGTTTTAGATCGTCTCGCCACTCGCTCTGTCCGTACGCCTTGGTGATTTCTATTTGAATACAGGTTAACTCCGCCATGTTGGCTGCAAGGCGGGAAAGAGACTGGCGTCCTAAAATCACAAAAAAAACTTGTTTAAGGTCCTAATTATTCATTCAGGCATAAATAAACTTGATCAAATGATATACCAGATCCTCCCATTCCTAACAACAACGCGTTGGCCATGGGCTGCCTCATAATTCGAGCGACTCTACACAAATGAGCCACAGCATCTTCAAACAACACGAGATCTAACGGTGCCGTCGATGACAAATTGTAATCATCTAAGTAATGAGATAAAATCTCGTCAAGCTGAAAGTAAAGACACGAAGCTATAACAAAGAGAGCACAAATATTAGTACGGTATTAAGAGGGGATTGAACTTACTTCCTCTTGATCATTTATCTCCACATACTTTCTCTCATCAGCTCCCATGTCCATAAAGTCTCCGAAGAGCATAAGCCTACCGCCAAGTACATCCGTTGATTTCTTACCAAACTCTGACCTTATTTTCTTGTTTAATAATCTAGAAAAGAAAACAGATGTCGAACTTTATATTATAAAGCTTTACTTCACTAACGCAAACCTAACAATTTTACTTCGAAAAAAAGTTAAAGATCATAATGATACAAATAAACGTACGCAGTAAACCACTGCCGATCCTCGTTGTTCACCAGACGATCTTGGTATACCCGCTGGTGCTCGTGATACCACAGTCTTATGACAGCATCTTCATCCTGTTAAACGAACTCTATTACCAGAACAGTTTTAATAACATCAGGTACATTTAATACATCCGACAATATATTATTATAATCTATTGTAAGCATAATAATATTATTATGTTAATATACCTCAACTAAATGAGGATCCATCATTAGGATTCCCTGAAAAACTTTGCTCAGGTCCCTCAAGTTGAAGGTATAGTGGGATTTAGTTGGCGTCGGCAGCAACTCCTCTACCAGTGAATTGAAAATTTCAATGGATGCTTTAAGGAAGGGTCCCTCGCGGACAGTGACATCTTGTCTGCAGTTACGGGTCCAAGAGCTTAAGATCGTCTTGAATATGAGGTACTGGAAATATGTGCATGCTACATTTAAATATGAAAGTACGAAAACTGATGATGGAAACTAGATACCAGATTATTGCAAATTTAAAACACTACTGTAATTATTATAACTGGCTAGAAGGTGAAAGATTTTAGCAAATGTATTTAGGTGAGTACTTATATGTAAATTATTATAAAACAGTTTTTGTAATTATATTAATTTTAAATAGTTAGATAAAAAACTTAAGTATAGATAATTTGTTATGTCCAATTTATAGTGTTTTAATATCTGTGCACACCCTAAAGAATGAAAATAAATGATTGCGTATTGATAACGAAATTTAAAATATTTCTATAACCAATATTGGAAATACTGACTTTGCTAGCATATTCCATTTCAGTGAACGAAATATAATGGAAGTGTCTCATCAGCCGCATGGTGACAGGGTTGCGTCCCCCACCAGGCGGACCCATGGCCGCTACGATACCAACGTCTACGAGCATCTTGAACTCTCCAATATTGGTACGATCATACCAACCTAAACAATTCAATCTTAGTTAACATAAACAAGTTTCTTCCCTTAACTACTTTAGTATTTGAAGACACATCGCTCCCTTACTAGAATAGTGAGACATCTTGAAATATTTTGTTATTCCATTTCAGACTCTAAGTCTGCACTTTTAAATTTAAATTTACGTGGTAACACATATCGAGATCTCACATTTTTCTAATACGACATATACCTGAAAAGTCCATAAATTGCCGAAGCAGCTCAATAGGAGGCTGTGCGCCGTATACTTCCAAGGCTGGCATATTCAAGTCATCTATAAAGAAGACCTGCCTCTTCGTCGGCGGGGGGCCAAACACGCCGCGGCGACGACGATCGAGCTTGCTATCTATTACGTCCTAAAAAAAAACATATAAGATGGAATGAAACAGGATCAAAATCTGTTCATCCGTTCGGGAGCTACGATACCCCAGACAGAAACAGACACACACAGAAAGATACGAGAAACTTATAACACCTTGTCGTTTTTGCTTCGGAGGTCAAACACAGATAATGTCATTTAAAAAAAATACTTAGTTAATTATAACAAGAATTAATACACATACCTGCGTTTGATTAGCAGAAGTCCTAGCAGAAAACACTATGAATTCACAAATGAATTTCTTATGTAAACCTCGTGATAGTTTAGAAGTGATTGTGACCGTTTTCCCCGTGCCAGTAGGACCAACGCAAATAACATGATTATAGTTTGCGATCTTGTATCCAAGTATAGCAGCACTGCGCACGTTGTCGAGAGTAGGCACTTCAATATCTATGTTACAAAAACTAAGTCGGTAAATAGAAGAATATATAATTTTATACAGCAGATGTAGGTATTAAGTAGGAATAAGCAGAGAAAGAAAATAAACCTATTCCAACCCAGATGTAAAATGAACGAATCATTAATAGCAACAAAAATAGTACTGAACCTTTACATAAAAATATATACCCGCAAATTGCCATTCGGGATCGACTTCATATTCATCTAAATTAGCCATCCAATTATACCAATACGGATTGGCTGGTTCACCATCTTCAGTAAGGTCAGTGAATCCGCCATCATGCATACTATAGCAAAAGAATATTATTCTATATCCATCTTCCTTTGACAAAAGGCCAATAGGTACATTAAAAATGACTCACGTGTAATCATACACTCGTCCCTCTTTAGGGAATGGTGGTTTAAGGTTATTCTGTTCGGTTAGTCCTCGCATAAATTCAGAGAAAATTGCGCGACCATTGTGATCGCAAGTAGCTCCAATGGACCATATTACTGCCCATACCACCCACATTGGCGCTAATTTCGCTGCAAGTTTTAAGCAAAATTAATGTCTTGTAAGTGACAACTCAACTCCTAATCATTTATAGTCATATTCGTTAGTCGTAATAAGACAAATACTAACGCATCAACGCCACAAACGGTGGACCCGGAGGTGGTCTATCATCCTTTCCCGTTAAAGGTCGCAGTCTATAATCCAATAGTTCAAGAAATTTCAATACTAGAGAAGAATCTATTGAGATCGTCAATTCCGTTAGTTTTGCTCTAAGAACCTCCAAACATGGGTACAAGTATATATTAATCAAGTTTGGAAGGATCTTGCGTATATTATCGGCGATCTTAAAAAAAAGAAACACTTATTATCATAAGCATGTGAAATGAGAAGAATTATCTAATTTAACTAAGAAATACCACATTGAATTGCAATTATATAATATTACCGGTGGCAAATTACTCTTCATCCAAGCATTCACTAATGGTGGTAGTCCTACCACCTGAGTATCCAAGTAAACCATACCACATCGAGATACCGTAGCTGGCGAGGCTACTGCTAGATCAGCTACTTCGAATATCATTCGCTGACGATCCGTCATCTTCATGATTTCTCCAGATGACAAACAAAGTTTCTTGTTGTCATCTAATACCTGTGGACATTTTTCTGTTTGAAGGACCTTGAAGGTTACTGTGCGAGCGTAAGGGTACTATTACTACGCACTTGCGACAGAGACAAAAAGAAAAAGGGCAACGCCCGTTTTTCGCTGTGCTCGGCGACAGTCTTTTAAATTATTGTAGGTAAGTACAAATAACGTAAAGCTCCTTATAATTCCCATCTTGAAGTGTGCACATAAAATTTTGAAACATGTTCTAAAATAAAGTGATTAATTACAATAATTACTTACAGTGTTCATATTTTCAATCCATACGGCATCGACGGGCCCGTCGAAAACGTACCAACGCTTGTCCATGTCTTCAACTGCGATACCAGTTCGCACTAAACTCGATAGGATTCCATCGGTCCTATGTTTGACATCGATGAATATAAAGAAAAATATATAAATTGTCATAAGAATTAAGTACGCTGATTTTTGAAGGATTAAATTCCCATAGTTTAATAATCACAGGAAACCATTAGACCTTTTTTATAGAATCCGTAAAGAAAGAATATTAGAAATAAAATTTACCATTCATGCGTCTGCAGATCAAACTCTCCGTAGAGTTGCCCCATGGTTATAGATTTGGGATTCACAACAAATGTGTGGACCGGAGTGAAAGGGAACCCATCTGGAGCAAGCTTGCCTTTAATAGCAGTCAAAGCATCTCGAAGAATTTCATAGCACTAAAAAACATAATAGAAAATAGATAAATTACACAATTCATTAGTAGACTCGTTTTGATTACTTATGATCAAATTAAAAAAATACGAAGGAAACAAATCTTTATGGTTGTATTATAATATCGCACACCTAGATCTAAAGGGATCTAACTCAAAAACCGGAAGATTTGAGTTATGCACATCATCGGATTCCAGCAAAACCCACCTACACTAAAACTGATTTCAGCTAATATAACTCTGCTAGCTTTATTATAAAAAGTATAAATTTATACAGAAAACTCATGCGTGCATATGGACATATTAATCAGTTTCTCGCCTCTGCTGAAAAAGTACCTTTTTTGATTTAGCTCTCTTTAGATCTAGGTGTGCGATATAGTAACAAATACCGTGGTCCGTACCTTCGTCTTACCTCCCCCGGCAGGTCCCACAATCATGAGTCCATGACGCACTACAGTCGTCTCGTATAATTGAATAATTTTAAAAACAAAAGCTGAAAGAACACCGAATTCATTAGTCTCATTTTTGAATAATGAACTGTAAATATCCCTAAGCTTCATTTAGGATTTAAGATACAGCAGATTGATAAGTAAACAAAAATCAATAACTCTACAAGGACTTACTGTACAAATCATCATATCCTCTTTTGACGAGCATATTTCTAATAGACTGTTCCATAATGCCGTAGTCTACAACTGGAATCTCCACACGTGGAAACAGATCCGATATAATACCTTTCAAAAATCAAAGAGAAGGGACCAATAAGATTTTTTGTCGGCAACAAAATATCGTATAAAACAAAATAAAATGATGTAAAGTGAAAACATATATACCATTGAAGAGCACCAAATCATCAGCCAAGAACTTGGGTACATTTACGTCTCTGAGTGACCTTAGAACAATTTGCCTCTCATCTCCATTAGGCATTTGTCTGATGAGATTTCCGGCAACCGTTATCACTGTCTTGACAGCTCGCATACCAAAATCATAATGATCCTACAAGTTTTAAAAGTTGTCGTTAATGTTGGCAATAGCACTATACTTGTTCAAATATGGACCTTAATATACTTACCTGTGAAGACAATTGCTCAGAACTTAATCTGAAGGTTGTAGTGATCTTTCCAGAAAGAATTTTAGCCTCAAAGAAACCGAAAGAAAATAGAGATATCTCAGCGATTAGGGCATAGTCGGGTACCATCATGGAGATGGGACGGAACAAGGCTTTCAAATTATCTGGTAGTTCAGTACGACCTGTAAAATGAAAACTAGGTAATACAAGCAGCCCACATATTGAAAAAAAATAAAATAAAGGATCTTACCAGCATAACCAGGATTCATAGTAATGAAAACAGAACAAGAAGCCTTCAGAGGTAATTCAACGCCTTCGAACATGAACTTTTCTAGTCGTGCCACTTGAGCCTTTTGGATTGTGACAACCTGGTCAACAAATTACGACTATTTAGCCATAATACTCATACACATTTTTGTGGGGTGATTTATAATATACGTATTTTATTAAGATCCAAAATTTATTAAGAAAATATACCTGTTGCGCTACAACTGACAACACTTCAATGTCAATACGATTGAATTCATCAAAACACGCCCAGGCTCCAGATCTGAAGGATAGTACCCACTTTTGAATAGGTAGGTATATGATACGTAAAATTAAGTACTTAACATGAACTTTCAAATAATTTTTCATTAAACAACTTTGTTGATAAATTCCAAAAATACTAACGCAGCCAATCCTTTGAAAAACTTCCCCATGGCCATATAGTCGAGCTGATCTGAACAGTTGAATACCACACATTGCACAGCCAGAGCTTTTGCTAAATCCTAAATAATAATTCACAGTAATATTAGAGAAATTTTACCTGTAGCATCGACTTCATCTTGTGAATTTGTGAACTCTTTATCTATCTGAATTAATTCATTAACAGGATCTAAGTTTACATTATTAAGTTAACATCGACGGCCTGTTGGTCTAGTGATCAGAGGCCCTGACTACGAAACCGGAGGTTGCGGGTTCGAATCCTGCTAGGGGCAGATGTCAATTTGATAGCACTGGCATCTTGGATGTCTTATATGTATTTATGTATGTTTATTCGTTGTCTAGTACCCATAGTACAAGGTGTGAATTGTCCAAAGATATTTATTTATTATAATTAAGTTCTCATACTTTGGTTGTTTCAGTCTTTCCAGTGCCGGCGGGCCCTGCTGGTGCACCTCCGAACTTCAGATGCATGGCACACATAAGAGTCAAGTAACAACGATCTGTCAAAGGTGTTATGACTAGACGACCACTGAAATTGAAAAAATGCACCATTGGTCTAATGGTTGTACTATTCCTAATGTGTAATTACTCTTTGTTTAATTGGTAAAGGCTACAATATATGAAGATTTATATCTATCATTACAATCGGTTTATCTATAGGTACGTTCCAGTGATGGGCAAAATTTAATCGACTAACGATTAACAATTAAGATTAACCTAAAAGTAATCGATTAACGATTAAAAGTGACGATTAATCAATCTTAATCGTAAGATGTTCGACTAACTTAATCACGATTAAGTTAATCGTCGATTAAATACGAGCGATTAAATCTATAATCGATTGATTAATTAGATTATTTTTTTTTTTGATTAATATCAGAAAAAAAATTGTAAGTCTAAGTTTTGGGGTACGCTGATATAAGACATAGGTCATTACTGGTCTTTTGATGGACGAGGAGATACCTGTTAAAATTAAATATCCATAATAAATAAATTTACCTAACTCATATACTGCCTAACCATTTTTTGCCCTGCTCTAGAATTATTTCAAAGAACATATTGAATGATAATAACTATGTAAGTACATATATTTTTTTTGTTATGCACTGTGTTCCAAAATTTAATCGAGCCTTAATCGAGAAATTTGGTCGATTAAAATGACGATTGACCAATCGTTAATCGAATTCTGCGACGATTAAGTTAATCTTAATTAAATTAATCGCGATTAGTTTTGTGACGATTGGTTGTTTAGTCGATTAATTAGTTGATTAAAAAAATAATCGATTAATGCCCATCTCTGGTACGTTCCCATATTTTTTTATTATTGAAAAATATTCTACTGTTGGTTTCCTGAAGGTGATAAATGAAATAATATATAGAAATAATCACCTGTTACCCAAGTATTCATTCTGATAGACAAACACAGAATTCAGTGCGCAGACATGTTCCAGATTTTGACTGAATTGATGGTAATAAGGAGACGTGTCTAGACGATTCTCGTCTTGATATATTTCCGTCGACTCGCCTTCTTCAAACACGTATGCTTCTTTTACTACTTGGTAGTACCTTAAAACAAATTGTCAGTTATTAGCACTAAACTTTTTCTTGTAGAGTTTTAAATGAAACATGCAGTTTTTGGGACAACATTACAATTAATTCACTTAAAATGTAAAAGGTGACAGAGGTCGTATTATTAAATGTAATGTACCTAGAATCAGTGATGGGCAAAATGTAATCGACTAACGATTAACAATTAAGATTAACCTAAAAGTAATCGATTAACGATTAAAAGTGACGATTAATCAATCTTAATCGTAAGATGTTCGATTAACTTAATCACGATTAAGTTAATCGTCGATTAAATACGAGCGATTAAATCTATAATCGATTGATTAATTAGATTAATTTTCTTTCGATTAATATCAGAAAAAAAAATTGTAAGTTTCGGGGTACGCTGATATAAGACATAGGCTATTACGGGTCTTTTGATGGACGAGGACTGAGGAGATACCTGTTAAAATGAAATATATATCCATAATAGCTTCTGCCCGCGACTTCGTCCGCATGGAACTCCTCCTATTTTGCAGTCGGTTAAAAAGTAGCCTATGTCCTTTCTCGGGTTCCAGACTTTCTTTGTACCGTGAAAGGGTAACAGACAGACAGAGTTACTTTCGCATTTATAATGTTAGTAGGGATGTCCATTTCTAGGTTATCACCTATTACCATACCAAATTTCATCAAATTCCGTTCAGCCGTTTAGACGTGAAAGAGCAACAGACAGACAGACAGACAGACAGACAGAGTTACTAACGCATTTATAATATTAGTAGGGATAAATAAATTTACCTAACTCATATACTGCCTAACCATTTTTTGCCCTACTCTAGAATTATTTCAAAGAACATATTGAATGATATATGTACAATATATTTTTTTTGTTATGCACTGTGTTTCAAAATTTAATCGAGAAATTTAGTCGATTAAAATGACGATTGACCAATCGTTAATCGAATTCTGCGACGATTAAGTTAATCTTAATTAAATTAATCGCGATTAGTTTTGTGACGATTGATTGTTTAGTCGATTAATGCCCATCTCTGCCTAGAATATATGTTTCTAAAAAAGACAGTCATTCCATTTAATTTAATTGAGTGTAAGTACATAAATTTAATATGTAACATCTAAACTACTTACCGCAACTGACAAGTCCACTGGAAGTCAGTAACGTTCTTTACATTCTCGTCGACCAGCATTCTCGTGACGTCACGAGCGTGCACTTCAATTACAATGAGCGCGCATAGGACTTCTCGTTGAAAGAAAGTTAAGTCACCCTTTACTAGCGCTCGAAGACTGTCCAACTAGTGAAAAGAATATTCAAGAATGAATCTAAGGAAAAATACCCACAACAAGAAGAAACTTTATGGGCCTAGGTAATCAAATCTATTATTGTGTCTTTGGCATACAAGCCTTATACAATACTAGCTTCTGCCCGCGACTTCGTCCGCGTGGAACTCCTCCTTTTTTGCAGTCGGTTAAAAAGTACCTAGCCTTTGTCCTTTCTTAGGCTCCAGACTTTCTTTGTACCAAATTTCATTTAAATCGGTCCAGTAGTTTTAGCGTGAAAGCGTAACAGACAGACAGACAGACAGACAGTGTTACTTTCGCATTTATAATATTAGTATGGATTCAAGCCAAATTTCCCAGAAATTACTGGATTATTTGATTGTAAAATCATATTATTATTTTGCACCTTACCATTCGCAAATTTTCATCGAAAAATTCAGCCATCCTGTAATCAGCAATAGCACCTTCTACTCCAGCAGTCCAAGCAGTCTGCGACCCAGCGATCACCACCTGACCCGGCCATCGCAGTACCCACTCAGACCGCGGTATGGTCCAAAGCTCCTCGAGACCAGCTATCAACGTTAGGCGGACTGAGAACAATATCAATATACCCAATTAATACATGAACATAATTGCATCATTTTGAATCAAACATCGAATTCTGTTTTGTGCTCATCATCCAAATCACCAATACTTACTAGAATGCCTCATCGTGTCCTCAAGGAGTAATAGCCACTGTTCCACATTAGATGAGGGATAGAACTTATACTTAAGCTCCACGATCTCCCCTTCGCTTGAATGCATTTGGGAAATTTTAAGATCAGGCTCAAATGTCACCTAAAAATATAACAGTAAATTGTATTACAAATTGGAACATGATTAAACCTTAAAACGAGGAGTTGTCACGGAATTTTGAAACAATAAGGTTACCTTAGCAATATTCTCGAAGCACTTTCTAAGATGTGGCTGCACGGCCCTTGGATTTCTCGATTGGGAAAGTATCTCCAGCAATTCATCATCGCTGAGGAAGAAGAACCTTGGGAACCGGAGCCGTTTCAACTCCATGTACTCATTAAGGCCACGGGATACAACGGCCAAAAGATGCCGCGCTTCTATCAAACTATCCAAAAGACGGCTATCCGGACAGATTATCATTATCTGGTCAAAGAGAACAAAAATTGACAATATGCAAGCCATCGACATCGACATGAGAAGATGACGACTCATGAATTCGTCATAGGCAATTCATCATCGATGATTGACATTAATATCTCTAAGAATGAGACAGTTAAATAGGTGCTACCTAGCGGACCTTGAACTCATTTTCCATGTACCTTAGGACAAGCTGCAGCGGCAGACATAATCCTACGCCAAATCCTCTCCATAGTACCGTACTTCTTAGCTTCAAGAGGAAGCTGTCTTGAAATATCTTCTGATGTGAATATGGGTTCCAGATACATCCATTCTCTGGAATGTTATGTTTAAATTAAAAGATCATTTTTAAAATAAAATACGAGAGTTAAATCCTTTATAGTGGTGTAATAACCATAAAAGCATCAGAATTTATCATGTACCTACTAATTTAACTAAAAATTGTCTTTCCCTCTATTCTAATTTCTTACTTCTGACACTCTATCCACTCATCCACCACTTTCTGAGTAAGTCGAAGCTTGTCATCCCATTCCTGTATCCGCAGTTCGAAGGCAGCTTTGAAAGGACTGAAGCCAAGCTGCTGTGTAGCTAGTAAATGCTCGTCCAAGAGTTGAAGAGTCTCGTCTGCTATCTTCATTATGAAGGTACCTGATATAATATAATATTTGACGTTAATAAAAATATCGCTGGAATATCGAGAATGATGCATAATAATTTTTATATTTTGACGGTTTTTATATATATACTATGTATGATGACTTTTAAACTGCTGAACTGATTTACATCAAGCTAAGAACACTTCGAACTTTTTCGCAGCTACAAAGCCACAGACAGACAGACACATACAAGTCAAACTTATAACGCCCCGTCGTTTTCTTAACGGGGGTTAAAAATCGTATCTAATTATAAGAATCGTATTGTTCTTCTTTAACCTGTAGCCTTATATGGAGCCATCTCCATGGCCTTTGCTGCCCAGTCGTTCTGCATCTTGTCCAAAGACTGTTCTATCACGTACTCTTTGCTAGCTAACTCGCCAATCTCCGCGATCAAATCCCCATGAGCCGCTACTCCTTGTTTGAGACACATTTGGAAAGTCTGTTTGTCGTTCATCGTCACCGTTATTCCTGATGTGGAAAATATTTTTAATAACTGTATAATATCCCTGAATAATGTAACTGGATTTTATGGAAAGGTATATATTTTTTCCGGTTTGTATTTAGTTTTTTATAAAATTTCTTATACATACCATACAAATAAAACAATTACAATAATAATATATTTGGTCAGAAAAAGTAAGGAATATAATTTTACGAACCAGCTCTCTCCATGAATTCGTTCCAATGTCTCTCCTTCATTCCTGGATTCCTCACTGCTTGAATGATAGGTATCAGTGGCCGAAATTCGTCAATATCGTCCTTTAATTAGAAATGGAAAAGTAAAACTTATAAAGGAAGACGTGATTAAAATCATGTACCTAAAACTATCATATGACAGACAAATATTTATTGCCCATCCACATAATTGGAAAAAACCTGGGCTAAGAAAATCATTATTCCTGACTTTTCTCTAAAAAATGCGTTGTTGGTACATTCACGGAAATCCGATTAACTCAGGCCGATAATTGTTAATTTTAACAGAAAACGTTAGGTATTTGCTTGAAAAGTTTTTTCTGAAGATCAGTGACAAAAACGTAAATAACGAGAGATCAAATAAAAAAAAATATTTTTAATATTTTTGATGTACCTATTAGTAAATAAACGAAGGAGCGCAGAATAATAACGAATTGAAAAAATATAATAAACGAGACTAACCCTTATGGTAGTGGCGACATGTTGTACTTTGGGTAGGTCAGCAAAAGTACGAACACATTTGATAATAGTCTTGTAGTACTCATTAATTAGCGGCTCGATAGTATCTGCGTCCACGTACATAAGAGGATTGTCGAACCAAACCTCTTTAGCCTTTAAGAAATCTAATAATACAAAACGCAAAAATATGAGTTAACTAATATATTATAAGGAAACGTGAATGCTTGACTAAAAAAATATAGGAATCTTTTCCACTACTCTATGTTAATTATCGACAAAAAATCCCAAATACATGAAAGACACAAACCTGATGCAGTAACCCAAAGATTTCTGTATGGCTCAAACTCCTTTACCAATCGATTCAGATCTGAGAAAGGCACTACGGGCTGCCCAAACAATTTCTGTCTTTGGTTTAGAATCCTGCCCCAATCTTGTGAATCCTTCATCCCCTTCCAAGCTTTTTTTATGTCATTTGCTATTTCGTGCACCTATGTAAACATTTTGGAAATAAAAGATCGATACCATTTATAAAAGCTCTAAGCTCTGTTATCTTCTAATCTTCACATACCTTAGCGAAGTCATTTTGCAATGTCATATTCATACACTGCGCAGTAAACATGTCGATCTTGTCGTAAAGAGTCAATTCGTCTTGTTGGTGCAGCTTCCAGAACTTCTCTTGTTCCTCCTCCAAAAAGTCCGTCGTAACCACCACCTGTTTCAAAATACTTGAAAATTTAAAGATTGTCGAAATCAAAATCTCTCTACAATGATCATGATAATTATTGTTTCAGCTTTAAACTTTACATGCTACATTATCTTGTATCTAACATCTATCAATGATGATTCTAAAATCAATAAGTACCTACCTAACATTTAGTGTCAAATGTTGTTACCTGCTTAGTTATATTTAAAGGCCATCCAATAGCTTCCCAGAGAGCTTTGAAATCCTCGTTTTCTAGTGGAGTGAAAAATGCATCCAGCACCTCGTAATCCTTAAGAAATCCAATAATCAGATATCATAATTATGTATTATCCTAATATTATTATCACTATAATCATTGCATATAAGGGCATTCTGTACACGAGCAATTGCATCATAACTCTCGCTTAAGATTAGTTAAAATTGTTAATATTATTTCAATCCTAAATGATTTTGTATCTAACTTACCGTGTTAACTTTTCTCATGATGTCCTCCTGAGTCTTTAATCCAAACGGAATAGATTCCATCCACTCTCTGATCTCGAACACGTGTTCAATAGTGTTAGGTTTCTCACCAAGCCTCCTCATGATGTTCTTGTATGCTTGTATAACATCCTCTACAACTATACGAATCTCCTCTGCCCACATGGTTAGAAGTGCTTTTATAATATCAGAGCGTTTATTTACAAGCAATTGCTGGAAAACAATGGTGCATTAATTTTTATATCAGTAAACATTATACAGCGAAGATTCAACGTCGAAGTATCTGAAAGTTTAACCTCTACAAAGTTTATTTATAACAAAAATACTAGTTACCCTGAAACAGAACTTCTAGTGCCGTTACAATATAATGAATTCTAAGAGAGCATCATAATATTGTGATGCTTCGTTTTAATTACTTAGTTCATTTTACTCACTTTTAATGAATCAACATTTATAGCAAATGGACCAATATTGATGTATTGCGGTAATCGCCAAATTAAATCCTGTTTTGCATCATAATGCATTTGGACCTCTTCTTTTGTTTCTGATGCCGAGTGCTTTTCGAGACGGAAGTTCCTATAATAAATAACTAGTTAGTTCTTTAGCGTTAGACTATTGTCAGCTCAGTCGTGCTACGATTATGGAAACTATAAAGAATCCGAAACGTCAGCAAATAAAAATACGCGAGTTAAATCCGTTAATAGTTGTTTCATTCCAACTAGTTACCTAGTTCTTCAAAATATATAAAATTATAGTAGTGCAAAAATGCAAAATATCACATTTCAGCTGGTAAGTATAACAACTAAGTTAAGTTTTTGAAATAGGTTTCTTTCTGATGATGTATATTCTTACTCGACATATTCCTCAATATCCAGCAAATATATTTCTTTGTAACACTCGTACTGCCTCATGTACGCTTTTAGTGGTATTATCGCTCTCTGATACGCCTTTAAAAGTCTTTCTCTGTAGTCATGTACATTAGGTTCCATTAATCCTGAAATTTTATTGAAAAGGTCGAAATTTTTACTTATTGATAATTATTTTATAGCAACATTCCCCCTGTTTCTTATATTATAAACGTGAAAGATTGAAAGGTATCGGTTTGTATTCAAGGATGTATGTTTATACTTTTTAAAAAAGGTACCTATGGGAAGAATTTTATCGAGAGTTTAGGTCACTAAAAAACCTAAATTTTGGATAGGAAAAAATAGAGACCCTGTGAAACGATTTAATATATAAGAGAAGAATACCAACCAATAGACGTGAGGAACAGTTCTTTGTCAAAAACAAGGCCAGTCATGATCTTAGGATGCACTTGTAGAATAAAGTGACATTTATAAAGCATCTCGCGAAATAGCCGTTGAATCACAATCTGAAAAATGAAAACATTCTGATTTGTAATTGACAGTTATAATAAGGATACATAGTTTTTCTGTTGGTTCCACTAATGAGAATGTGCATAATATATTATGTTGACTACTACCTACAAAAAGGTAAAGTATTCAAAAGCAACTGAACTTAACATCTCTAAGGACCCATAAATAACCATAGTGTATGATTTACAAAACCAGCTTTCGTAAATTAATGCGTTTAATGAGGGCTACCACGTATCAGAAATCCGCTAGATGCGCTAGTGTAGAATGAGGTCTAGCTGTCAAGCTCCACCAATCACAGGCCAGTAGCTTGCCTCTCATTGGTGGAACATGACAGCTAGACATCATTCTACACTAGCACATCTAGCGGATTTCTGACACGCGGTGGCCCTCATTGTGATTTACTGGGGTATCAGACACTACTTTTAACCTACCTCAAACTGTGCAGGATCGGTAGTATAGTAAGGTCCTTCAGGAGACATCATGAGGTGAAAGTAGAAGAGGGTATTAGTGGACGATCTGAATGGGGTGTTGATCAGATCAGAAGGGTCCCACTCCCAGTCATCAGGGCACCAGTAAGTGCAGAGGCATGGGGTCTCGCAGAGAGCCACAAACATTGCCATGGATTGCTCTATGCTATACCGGAGTGCATACTGAAATATAATATTATGACAGGATTATTTCGGCAACGGTCTACTTGTCACAGCTTTCGCTATGAGATCGGAGGTTGTTGGTACAGATTCTGCTATAAGTGTGATAAACGAGTAACAAGTACCAGTATCTGACAGTTGGATATCTTACATAAGTAAAGTTTTAACGTAAGTAGAAACTTACTTGCATTCGAAAACGAACCAATTGCATAAATCTGCACAGCTTGCTGATTCCATAGAACTCCCATTTCTTCTCGTATATATTAAACCAGCTGAAATATGAGGACACTCATAACATATCCTATATAATTTCTACATAAAATATAAAATTCTTATGTATAATTTTATGCTATAGGTATGTTATGTCAGATGATTAAAACTGACGAATAATCGACTTAGCCAATGCTCATCGAACTTTCAAGGGGGATATAAGTATATCGTCATCAAGATTAAATTTCGATAGATATTGCATCATATAATAATAATAAATAATAATATATTAAAATAATAATTCATTGAAATTTGAAAATGTCATTTAGCGCGATTCTGGATTTAGTAGTAATTAAAGAAGAGTACAGATGATAAAAGTTACCTACCCTTTTCCTACGTCTCTGAAGGACATTCTAATCGCATGCGCAGTGTTGTTCAGCCACGTTATGTTCAAGTATTTCAGCATCTATAGATAAAATAAAAAATACCAGATATTATAAACCGAACAGGTCTCGTCAGTAAGTAATATAATATTATACAGCGATGACCTATGATGAACAGTCATGATTTATTCCTTACCATCGACGTGCAATGCTGTTGTGCCGCGTCAAACTCAGCCAAACTAACATTTCTTCCATAATTTGCAGTAAAAAACATCATAGATTCAACCTGAAACAATTAAAATTTGATGAATTACAGGCACAACATATTATGTCAAAAACACTTGTGTTGACCACTCACCTTCAAGCATTCGTCGACGACCAAATGTATACAAGACACTGACTCAATAAGCACATACAAGGAGTACCACTGGAAGAACTTTTTTCTTCCGTCGAAATCGTCCATGATGCAAGGATAATTTCCTAAAAATATAAGATAATAATAACATTTTGCTAAAGAGCAAAAATTTGACTACAGCAATTTGGCAATTGGTAACAAGGATTAATAATAATAATCTCTGATTCTTTCCGGGTTATAACACATTGAAAACGGATTTAACTTATAAATCTATCTTATCATTTTATTGGCTGACGTTTCGAAAACGTAGCATGACTGAGCTGTCTATAGTGTAATGCTAAAAATATTTATACAATTACCCAAACTACCTTATTTTCTAAATTAGGTACAATAATTAACTATGTGGGTAGTACATAGTTAATTGTTCCAAAATAATATATCTACCTCAGGAAGCCAACGAATCTAGTCAAGAATGAACCTCTTAACAGAGATTATAAATATATATTTATCATGAACTATTAAACGGGAAGACAAGTGTGCAAGTACACAATACATAATTAACCATAGTCTTACCATAGTCGGGAACGGGCGCCACATAGTCTTTAGTTGGGACATCTATGAAATTATACAAGTCCCGATATTTTTTGATAGTGTAGATAATTTTCATTTTTCCCTCCATCTTCCTATAGGATAACGTCGCCTAAATAATAAACAAACCTTATTTAAAACACTACATTAGACGTAAATGGAAATTCCAGCCACTCGTTTATTTTTAAAAACCTTACAGAGATAGGATAACTAAGAAGGTATTTGTGCAAAAGTGACTATTAGGTCACGTGTCAAAAATTCGAAAGATGCGCTAAGATAGAATAAGGTCCAGGATTGTTCCACCATTAATAGGCCGGTGGCATCATCGGTGGAACATGACAGCTAAACCTAATTCTAACCTTATATATTACTTGCATGAAGTGATAAAATCTATGACATAGGTTCCAACAGGTGAATGATGATACGGAAGGAATTAGATACTATGCATATTATATCCTGTTAATAGGTACCTACCTCGTTCTCCAAATTTCCAAGAAAATCCTCATCCAACGCCTTCGCCTGTTTGTGGACACGAACCATTTTAATGATAGAAGGCATGTAATGCCGTGGCATCTGTGGGAGACCGTCCAGCAGTAAGCAATCAAGATATAGGTAGAACCTGAAACAGGATAAAACAAGTGTGCAAAGATCCATAGACAGAAGAAACTGCATAGAAATCTTTATTATAATCAAAAAGTACCATAATAATATATAGGTATTTACCTCAGGTTATTTTCGACCTCGTTCCGCAAGTCGACGGCAAACTTAACCCTTTGTGCAAAAGTTTCAGGATCATCAGCTTTGAACATTAATCGTATGCGAGGTATACTGCAAAAAGAATACAGTAGAATAGCTACATAATAATATGTTGTGAAAAAGATTTTAAGATACATGGTACCTACAGTACCTACAGATGAACATAGGTACAAATTTAACCTCCCAATACAATTTCAAGTCAATTCAAATGGTGTCGCATGAATTAGGTACGTTTGTCACCCGAAACTAATAACAACATAATAACACAAACTAATAACAAATATAGCTAATAAAAACATTAAGTAGTTACTTAAATTTTCGTTTGGATCCATCCAATGCCATCACTTCCCAATACTCAGTATCTTTGTCGTAACTGAAGGCTGCTACATTTGTCCACTATGAAACCAAAAATATTATATTATAATAACACATATAAAATACGCTTAGGGTACTCCCAAACATTGGAACTCCAATGCCTACTTTCTAGCTCCATCATAAGATTAGAGCCTTTACCATATTTTGGACTAGTTGGAATACCTACATACAGGATCAAGACCCGATTCGATCACGGCCGCCATAGCGGCCGCCGCGCCCCCTCCCACGGACACAAACCGTACACCGACACACAGGCAGCTGCCGCGCGGCATGCGGCCTCACCCACACCTAGCATACTCGATAGTGTTACAGCGGCCCCGCCGGCGGGGTCGAAGACGTCCACATACACCCGGCGCGCGTCCGACTTATCCGCAGGGACCTTCTGTTCCCTTGCAACATAATAGTCGTGTCAACACACCTCCTGACGGCCCGAGCCGAGGTGCGACCCCCACCTTGGGGGGCCCTCGGGTCGGTCAGGGCTAAAAACCCTAAACCAACCCAAAAGGCTTAAGAGTCTCCTTTCAGGAGTCTCGCCACCCGTCCGGTTTTGCAGTGAAGGCCCATTAGCTGGCCAACTGCGCTTCAGTATTCAGTTCGAAAAAAAAAAAAAAAAAAAAACACGATCAAGTACATAAATCCATCAAATTTAATGACGATTCCAAGGACTAAAAGTAGATTAAATTAACGTACATAACCAAAAAAATTATGTCAGTGTTTAACCTACTTATTTATTCGTATCGATGTAAGTACAGACCGCGCTCTTTCCCATTGACCCATTGCAAAAGTATGACAGTTACAAAAGTTCTCTCGCGCGTTAAAGTCCCTACTTGAAGCTAGTTAAATAATAAAGACTTGGACTTACTTCATACAAATTGTTGAGTACATGAAACGTGTCACCAGTCTTTGCTTTTCCTTCCATTTTGGGTATAAATGCGAGACCGGGGCAGGGGTACTGCTCACCTTCAACCATACCAAGGCCAAGCCATTCCTCTGGGATCCTTGTAATAAAGGGAACAAGAAAAAATAGCATCTACTAATGTGTAAATGAGAGCAAAAGCTTTAAACAAAACATCTCTCAAAGGCCAGTCTCTACTAAGGTCTAATTAAGCATCAGAATTTAAATACGAAGTAGGTACATATACGTATTCCTACTAATATAGGCCAATATCTCGTTTCTAGGAAAACACATGGACTTCAATTCGAGGGTATTTCAGGTGATTTCCTACTACCTTTGAACCACATTAAGATCGCCAAGGGCGTGGATTGCAATACAAGTATAAATAAACTATTAATTAATGTATTAAGTGCCTACCCTGCTACATCACATGTAGATGTGCACAGAATTATCTCAAGATCTTACCGACAATCAAATTCAGTGTTGTCAAAGATTTCCAAATCGAGTTTCGGAAATGGACTGTAAAGACCGTAATATTGCTGGTCAGTCTGGGCATACTCGTATGGAGGTAACAACCAGTAAGGTTGTATGCCGAGCTCTCGCAACATTTTCTGTAATAAATTAGTGTAATAATTTCTGATGCCTTCGCGGTTATTACACATTGGAATGAAACAACTATTAACAGATTGAATTTGCGCATTTTTATTCTATTTTATTTGCTGACGTTTTCGATTGTTTACAGTTTCCATAATCGTAGCACGACTGAGTTGACAATAGTCTAACGCTAAAGTGATTTATACAGTACAGTACAGTCAATACGCAAGTTAAATCAGTTAATAATTGTTTAATTCCAAAATTGGTGTAATTTTTAAGAAGGGTAATAAATAAATGTGCGTATTCGGGAAAAGACAATTATGTCCTGGCCTCCTACGTAAAAAATAACAATAATTTTGTTGAAAAGGAAACTTGAATTAATTGTTATAAAACTTATTTGTTATTAAACGTTTATAACCTAAAAAACGGGAAAACGTCGGTTTATTAGGTACCTTCATGTTGGCAGATAAGAATTTCCTTCGTAATCTCTCTATTTTGACCAGTCGAGGTAGCTCCTTTGGCAATACCACGCTTAGAAACTGTAGCTTTGGTACAAATGTTTGAAACGGAAATTGCTAGAATATTCAAAACATTATTAGGTACCTATATACCCAAAACGATGTACCTATATAAATAGAACAATTTTATGAATAATAACACTAAGTTACACCCAAGGGAGAAACGAGGTACAGGCGGGGGAGCCCTAGAAGTGACTTGTAGGTTTTGATACCCTTGTAGGTACTTGTACAGTGTCGAAAATGACCTTAAATATATTCTTTAGTTTGTCTACGCCTGCCTCCCCTCGTCAAAATCCTAGCTGCGCCCTTGGTACTACACTACGCCTACCAATTCATTGAGTTAAAACATTTCAGTATGAAATTGTCGGCTGGGTACCTACAATGCTCTCATCCTCTTTATACGTTGTCCATCTTCCGGGTGGTAACAAAATTTTCGGCTTCTGAGGTTTTGGCAACGATACCAACATTGGCGCTAGTTTATCAGTCTTTGCCTGTAATTTGAAATACTAAATAAGTACGCCTACCTATATTGTAAAAGCAAAGAAAGCGTAATTGCCATTATTTTTTACAGGCGTTTGATTGAGAAGGTACCAAACAATAACCTAAGTAGGTACCTGCTTAAAAGTTGATTCCTATAAATGTGTTGTTTACCTGTAGTATTAATTTCATTCTCTTTTTAGCACAAATGTCTCTCGTTGGTTCCTCTTTCATCATGTCCGCCACTAATTCAGAATAATATCCTCGTTTTGGTATTAAATCTCTCGTCGTATTATCATACACGACATCGAGCTGTCGAACCTTTTTTTTTCTGCTGTACATCATTAAATTAAATAAAACTTAAATTTTAATGTACTTAGTCGTTTTGTTTTACTTTTATTTATTTCTTGTTCTTAACCCGTTAAAGAGCACATGTCATTATGTTTTGTTTTTAATTCATAACTGGCCAGTCCTATGCGCAGCGAATGTAAGACAGCAAGGAGGTGAGAATAACTATTTATTTTTTTATTACTAACACTAAAATAAATGCTATGAATCGATTCAAATTCAGCTTGTATAAAAGTAACTTTGTACCAAGCACTGGCTAGCTCGTGTTTGGGTTCATGTGAGCTTTGGTGACAATAATATTCGAGAAAATAAATGATAGTCCAATTTGTTGTAATCTACACAGTTTTATCTTGTTGTATTAGTTTGTCATACACAAATTGAACAATAAGGATGTCATAAAATTGAAAACACTAGTTAAGTTGGCACTACGCCTCTGTGACGCTATTGGTAAATCGTAGTGGAACCTTGATTGGGCGAAAGCGAGCGGCGAGCCCTGATTGGGCGAGAGCGAGCGGCAAGCGCTTAGTATTGCCGCGCTATAACTTATTACATTATTATTACAGATACCAACTCTATGGGTGTTTTATGAAGCTAGAAAGTGTAAATATAATTTAAAAATAATAGTACCTACTCGATGGCAAATTTCTTACTCTAAAATATTGAGGTCTAAAACATAGTTAAGAAAATTATGAATACAACTAAAATTCAAATTGACATTAGAGAGCAAGCTCTTGTAAATAGTAGTACTAAGATGGCTTTGTACTTCTAAGCACGTTTTTAACCCCCGACGAAAAAACGACGGGGTGTTATAAGTTTGACGTGTCTGTCTGTCTGTCTGTGTGTGTGTGTGTCTGTCTGTGGCATCACAGCTCCCTAACTCATGAACCGATTTTGATTCTGTTTTTTTTGTTTGAAAGGTGTATATGTCGGGAGTGTTCTTAGCTATGTTTGATGAAAATCTGCTCAGTAGTTTAATAATTAGGGGGGGTGAAAGAGGGGATGGAAAAATAAAAGTCTACAAACATACTCGAGTAGGGTATCAAATGAAAGAGGATCACGTGTACATTACAAAATTAAAATTATAATGAAAATCGGTTGAGTCGTTCACAAAATATAGGGTGTTAAAGTGGGGATGGAAAACCAAATGTCTACAAATATACCCGAGTGGGGTATTAAATGAAAGAGGATCACGTGTAGATTACAAAATTGCAATTGTAATAAAAATCGGTTGAGTAGTTCAAAAATTACGAGAAGTAAAAGTGTAAATGGTAAACCCAATGTCGACAAATGTACCCGAGTGGGGTATCAAATGTAAGAGGATAAGTACATTACAAAATTCCATGTAAAATGGAAATTAGTTAAAAATAATAATTTATGTAGTAGATACCTACTTACAAAAACTATATTATAAAATAATAAATTAAAAATTTAACAAACCCCCGACATAAAAGATTGTAGGTATTAAGTAGTAACACCTAAGAAACGAGAAGCGGTCCCCCCGACATGACGTTTTCTTTGTAGAAATATTAATATTTAGGTAATTTTTTATTAAACACGTACTCAGGCCATCTCTATATTGAATTCTAACTCTGAGAACAGTAGGATTCATTGTATTTTATTTCAGTTCTGTGGACAGTCATTAGTCTGTGGTAATTTTCATAATGTCAATCAAAATGACAACATCGACAATGTTGCCAGATCGTAAAATTAGATACAAAATGTGTAATCAGATTGTTTTTTAACCATGATCATTCTGTACAATACGATACAAAAGAATACGCCATGAAATTGCTCATAAGGAGGAGCAGGACGAGCGGCATAAGTAACGGGGTGGCTACACGCTGCCCTGCATACTTCCATCACGTACTCACGATTATCTGGCCCTCCCAGTTATACTTCATCGTAGAGAAGGATTGTTGATATTGTCGGTACCATACCTTTGAAAAATGTGTGTAAATCTTATTGTTTTTAAAAAATGAGCAGTTTTTTGTATTTAATAAAATTATTAAATTTGTGACATTGGCACAAAATGTGACTTTTTAGGAAAAGAAACGTAACGTATGACCCCTGAGCCCTGGCAACACTGCTTTGAACGTCGTAGACTGGTGATCACTCATTAATATATTACTATTTTATTTAAATTTATTTTAACGAATAATAACGAACGCAAAAGCAGAATTAAGCAGATCGCAGATTAATGCTAGCGCTAAAGTGCACCGAACGTGTTTTTTTGTTGCCTTCCATCTTAATTTTTAACTCGAGAATCCTGATAACTTTAAGCATAATTTAGTAATCACCATGCCTCGTAAACCATGCTATTGGACACGCAAATTGGAGCTGGATTTAGTTGAGTTTGTACGACGCAGAGAATTTATTTGGAAACCTTTCGGCAACACTAATCATCATATACAACAGAAATATAAAGCTTATGCAGAGTTCGCTGCGAGCCTGGGACGAGGGTTTACTGGTAAGATATAAAAAGTATTTATTAATTTTTGACCAGCCAGTGTCTCTTACTTCTATACTATATACTAATATTATAAAAAGGAAAGGTTTGTTTGTTTGGATTGAATAGGCTCCTAAATGACTGGACGGATTTGAAAAATTCTTTCACTGTTGGAAAGCTACACTATTCCCGAGTGACATAGACTATAAAAGAAAAGGGATCAGGGCGAAGCCGGGGCGGGCAGCTAGTTAGTGTATAAGTACCTACTTACTTATTTTTTACATAGGTGTGCCTTTACGCAATGAAATTATATACCAACCTAAAATTGTATTGATTTGTATTACTGTTTGGTAGGCAAAATAGGTAGGTATAGGATAGGACAGTTTTATAAATTTTAGCACTATAATTATGTTGGTACTATTTTACTTTGGTAACTTGAAGATGTAGAATGTGGATTTTATGGTTTTGGTCATTATAAACCTACAAACCTGTCAATCTCCTATTATTGTAATAACTAATAGTAATATGTTCTTTCCAGCCCGATCTGTAAGAGATCGTTGGGTGAACATACGCAGCACATTTAACCATAACTTGAGAAGAGTGGATCGCTCCAAAGTGACTGCTAAGACTGTTGCTGATGTATACGTCCCCTGCTGGCCTCTATGGAAACCGCTGCAGTTCTTGAAAGAAGGGTCAAGAAAAGACAGTGCTTATGAGGTACTTAGTTCTTTACATCTATTCTTTAGATGTATATTGGTATTGGTGGTGGGCTCGTTTTCTGCACTTAATCCGCAGGTCGGACCTTTGCATCGTTCTTTAGATGTGATAGAGATGATGTTAAATATTGCACACCTAGATCGAAAGGTAGCTAGCTAGTTACCTAACTCAAAAACTTGAAGGTAATATAAAAAGCATAAATCTTTACATAAAACTTCTATGGACATTTTAATTAGTTTATCGCCTTCCCTAAAAGAATAACTTTGTTGAGTTAGCTCCCATTAGATCTTGGTGTGCGATACATTGTAGTGGTCTAAGTAAATTACAAATCATGTCATCATTTTAACTTAAAATGATGTATGTGCAAACATGGGTACCATTGGTTATTTTAATAAATTACATCCATTTTGAACTGCATGACTAAGTAAAGAAGAAATAGCTGTGCATACATGCATAATACAAAATTCTGCAATACAGTCAGTATGACAAATTAATAGAATAAGAATAGAAATAAGCTTATTTGGTAAACACATATTATGCAATAGTATGTATTAACAATAATTAGTTACCCAGTTGTAATAATTTTCCTTAAGTTCAATATACCTAATTAATTATATTGTACTTTAGGAAAATTTAACTACAATAACAATATGCATGTATACATGTATGTCCTGAGTCATCATTTATTATTAATGGTTGTTTTTATTTATAGGTACCCATGACGAGTTACGAGCCTTTAGACTTCAAAGAATCTAATATTCAAGTGAAAGAAGAGTTCCAATCAGACTTTGAAAATGAATTGCAAATACGTCAAAGAGGTCAACGTACTGATCGACCAAGACGAAAAACATTTAGCATAAAGAAGAGTAAAAACAAATGCAAGAGAGTTCTAGATGACCTCATAATAGCAATGAAGCCCTTGACTTCTACAGAATTTGGAACCAATGGTAGTAACAGTTATTGGTTCTTAGGGAGACATGTAACTGAACGATTGAATTGTATGAGAGAAGAGGATGCTTTATGTGCCGGCCGGGAGATCATGAAGATTTTGGATTGGCCAGATATAAACAATACTTGAAGTATGAAGGGCTATTCAGAGTTAAATTAAAACAAAACCCAACTACGTCAGAAGTACAGAGATAGACTTGACTTAGAAAGAGATTAATGAAGCTGTCTTGGAGAAACAAAAAACATTCTGCAATAAGAAGAAATTGTGTTGTTAATGTTGTACTGCAAATGTCAGAAGCAGTTGTGAAATATCAAATTTCATCCCTCATAACTTCATGTTTTATTGGGATTTTCATTTACACAGTATTTGTGTTCTCTCTTATATATATTATATTGATGCTTTTAAAAGCTAAGCTATAAATGTCTTGATTGCATTAATTCTCAGTGGAATGGCATTTTAAATCAAATAAAATGAATTCCATATTGTTTTGGATTAAAAAAAAGGAAACAATGTTTTTGATTTTACCAAAGTTGATATTAATTATTCAAGTTCTTTTCTCAATGAAGGAGTTGTCATTAAACATTTAAATACATATTTAGCCTTAAGGGCAAGTAGCAGGAACTGAAAAAAAAAATACCAAAAGAAGGAAAAAAAAGTCCAGCGTTGCACATTTAACACAATAAAAATAAAAACTTCAGAAATGACAAGTTTTATGCCTACTGACTTCATTTGGATTTTCTTTTACACAATGTGTGTTTTCTTGCAATGGTGTGTGTTCTCCATTAATGACTGAATTGTATTAATTTCCAATGGCATTTTTCAATCAAATAAAACTTATTGTTGCTTAGATTGTTTTGGTCTGAAAAAAAAAGGTAGGAAAATTTAGTTTAATTTGATATTCGATTTTTTTGTGAATGAGGGAGTCATTAGACATAACTAGGAGTTGGATAAATTTCAACTCATGCAGGTTTTTGATAAGGAAAGAAAAATAGTCCAGCGTTGCACAATTAACAGAAGTAAATTAAAAATAAAATTCTGAAATGTCAAATTTTATGCATAGTTTAATTTTTTTATTTTTTATTATTATTTTTTTGTTTCGACTTTGTTTTACACAATATTTGTGTTCCATCTTATATGAATGCTGTCATATGAATTACTACTCATCACTTCTTAGTGAAATTGCATTTTCAATCAAATAAAAGTTCTACTAGCATATTATTTTGGATTAAAAAAAAAAAAGGTTGAAAGTTTTTTTATGAACTAAACAGTTATTAAACATATAATGGTTTATTTATCCTCACAAGGAATTTAGCGGAAGTTGAATAAAATATAACAAGTTTGTTTTTAAACAAGGAAAAAATATTGGTCCAGCGTGGTAGGAGATAATTCGGAGTTTTTCATTAGTTTTTTAGTTGTGTTGGGTATTTATCTGTTTCTGGTGGGTCCGACAATAGATCCGTTATTTGTATGATAACTTTTTTGGGCAACTTCGAGGCTATCATGTGAAATTTGGCTTCATCAGACGCCTTCTGTGGCGTAAGGGCTGATTCTGCCTTTAAAAACCATGTCCTCGGTTGGAATGCGATCATATACGGACACCTTCATCACTTCCAAGGGCGTAGTGACAGTGGCATTTTCTTCTGCCATTCTATGATTGTAAACAAACTAACACTATATTATTAATATTCGCATGACTATTATACCAACTTAAGTAGATGTCTCTAAGAGCAAACGCGTTATTATTTTAATAGATGTCGCTGATAAAACGTAAAAGGAAAAGAAATAAAATGCTGTATTTACGCGTTAAAACATGTAATGTTAAAATTTCCCAGGGTTTACCTACGAGGAACCCTACCCAAATAACAACACAGTGTTAGAGTACAATGAACATATAATTAGGTAAAAACACTTAGGAACACTCTTATTAATTTTAATAAAGTACTAAATTAAGCACCTACTACAGATAACCTTATGTCACAACATATCCTATCACCAACAACAACAGGGTCCTAGGTTCGCTTGGTCGGTAACATAACTTATTTTACTTAAATCCCGCGTAATTACTCCTCGGTAGTGTAAAACTTCGGTACCTTGAGCCATCATTGAGGATAAGATGTCATTATTGAAAAATATTTTACTAATATGTAATTAGTTTCTCTAAGGCGTAATGTAAATATTATAGTTAAATGTTGAAATTATTTTTGCATTCAATCTTTAACATGCTTATTAAATAATGTAGGTAGCATCATTTTTCTTAAACCTACTTCATGCTTGACTATATCGAAACGTTGTTCAAAATTTGTTAAACACAAATCGATTAATTTGTGAAACAAATCGCTTGGATATTTCAATGTACATACTTGAATATTAGAATAGGTTTTCTCCAAAATTTTCGTCATTGCAGCATAACATTCCTCGCAACCAAATTGCTGATAAGTTTTTTATGCGATCCAACCAGCAAAATAAGACACGGAGCATTGTTCCAACCTAGGTATAGCTTGGTCTGTGTTCTCATGTGCAGCTGGTTTATTACTCTAGTACCTAGTAGATTTGTATAAATTTTCTGGTTCTTCATTTTTTTCTGGAGTACATTCCAAGTCCTTACAGCTGCCCTCACAAAAGTTATATTATGCGAAATGTTAAATGTGTTTTATTAGACTCTAATGCTTCACAATTTTCACCTCCTGGTAATTTTATGAGCATTTCAACCAAATTACTGCGGAATATGGACCGCAGTGTCCGTGCATTAGGATTTTTATTATTTCCAACTTTCAGTATGTATATAGAACATAAATTTTCTTCATTAAATAACTGCATTAATGCTTTGTTGTAAGTCTTCTAAGCTAGGTGGTACGGATAATTTTCTTTCATTACCTTTAACAACTATCTTTTTCAAATCCAAACAAAACTTCGTTTTTGTCAGCCCACATTTATAAGGATTTTTATCAATTTTAGTTTTGCTATACTAATGAATGCATCAAATATGTCATTAATTATTACCTATCATGATAAATTCTGCAGTGTCTCTTGCATTAGGGCTTGACAGTTCTTTTGTTTTCATTACTGTATTTATGGCAGATCCGACAGAATGTTAAATATTTGTGTAGCTAATTTAACTTTCATTTTCTGAATTGCGTTTGGGTGCATGTGCACTGGGGTCATTTTCAACAATGGAGTAACGTTCGGCTTTTTTTTTATGTATCTCATATGATGATACAATATCTTTAAAAGACACTTCCTTTCCCTGATATTCAAGGGTGTTTGTGAGCCAATTGTTTCTCATATTCTTTGAACAATGTGGCCCATCAAACACGGAAAATACTTTGCGAAAAAAATGGTTCTTTTGATGCCCCAAGACTTTATAGCACTTTGATTAGTGGAGACTTGATCACATTATAACAAGTAATTGATTTGTTTTGCTTTTTGTAATGTTAGCAATATTTTGTTGAAATTAGTTGAGAAGCGAAACCACTATTGCGCGATCCCAAAATTCTGGCCACTTTAAAATGTTACCATTATATTTAAATAAATTTAATTTAGGTAGTCTTGATGTAGTTTGATTCAGATGGTTACTTGTTGAAGGTTGAGAAAATGCGAGTGTGGTTGTCTAAGATGTCGTCAGCCTCTAATGTATGTTTCTTTGGTGAATTTTTCTATTGACGATTTTAAGAAGTTTAGGCTAAAAAGTGGCCTTTTCACTCTTGAATTTTTCCCATCGTTTGCAGCATTGACTGCTGCTAAAACCGTTATATTTTCACGACCGCTCCCTGCTGTCGTCCGAGTGGAAGGTGCTCCGACTCCACCAACCACTTTTGTTTTAGCTGGGTCTAAAGAGACAGAAGTCTCATCCAGGTTCTAAATCTTATTGGAGTCACTTATTTTATTATTTTTTATGATTTCTCCCAGTAAAGAAAAATATTTATTTATGACAAATGGATCAGTCATTTTTTTGTGTGCATATTCAAGTGATTGAGGTTTTTTGACTGATAATTTATGTCTCTGCCGAAAATTAAGAAACTAATCGTTGCCAGGTCATCCTTTGTTAAATGGGGTCTTCAATTGGTTTTTAATTATATAGTTCTGAACTATGTCAAGCACTTCTTTCCTTTACAACCCCCAGTCCCATTTTCCAATACTCCGCAGACAGTTAGCTAATACTATTTCCTCTTGTAGTGGAATAGCGGGTGGCCTACCGAGAGTTGTGCTGATTTGCCCTGTTCTTTGACGAACTCGATCGCTCAGTGTTGATGTGGGTATTCCATATAAATTTGATTCCTCAATATTGGTAACTTCCTTATTTTTTTACTTTTTCTACTGCTTTTTCTAGATCTTCTTTGGTCGATTTGATTTTCTTTTATACTTTGATGGCATTATTAGTCTGTAATAAGCAAATATTTATTAATTTATATTCATATAAGAAGTGCATACCCACCACGTAAGACTCCGTACGTGCAAAAAATAATGTCTTATCAATATTTGCCATCATATTCTAGGTAGGTGTATTTATGCAACCAAGATTCAAGCACAATAAACTACATAAGTGGGTATTTCTTAGCGCGTTTAAAATGCCATCATTATAGTCTCAGACCACATTTAAGAACAAAATCAATAAGCAAATAAATCTTAAGCGAAATTATACGTTCGGATAAACATCCGAATAGGTATTAGTTCCCGAAACTAGTGATCATTGCTAATATACATACTTAATATAAAATACAGTTTGAAAATTATTACTACTACGCTTACTTACTACGCTTAGTGCATTATACTGTATAATGCACTAAGCGTAGTCACAAAAACTGTTAAATAATATGATAATTATGTTAGTACAATGGACAATATTGTTTTATAATAATGAAAAGTTTTATGTAGGTATTAGATAGAATGTATGCATATAAACACTTTATAACATATAAATGGTTAGAGAGAACCCACTGTGGTAAATAATTTCATTCGATCTTCAGTTGCCACGGGTAAGATCGGAACTTTGTCTACAGATGGCCTAGCCCAGTTTTAAATATACAGATCTGGCAAGAAACTATTAAAAACACGCATAGGTTATTATTCGTAATTATGAAGCCAATTACTTACCATATTAACAGAAAACTTTGAGAGGTGAAGTTCGGATCGATGTTGTTTCCGAAAATTTGACACTTTTTTAAGTTGCGGAGAATATCACACGTCCATTTCATCGCAGACACTAATTGGTCGTACTTGCATTCGCAAAATATTCATTTCAGCTAATGTGATCTAATTGACAAATGTTATTGTGTTGATAGTAGTGTTGACATCTGCTACCGTTTTGACAACATACTTTTTAAAAAAAACATTGACGGAATCGAGTGATGTTTTTCATCATTGACGGTCAGTGCGTCAATACATAAGAAAACAGTAGACGAACATGAAATTACAAAATCAGGTACAAAAGTTAATTCCAAGGAAATAAATCCGATACCTAGTTGTATTTTAATCAGACTAAATGAACTTATTTGCCAAATACTAAGATTCAATCAATTAACGCTAATCAGGTATTTAACGCACAGTTATCATTAGCTAATAGTTTAGTTTTCGATCTAATAAATAAGGGATATTTGAGAAAGTCCAGATACAGTTTGATATCGATCTCTTAGAAAGAAGGTTGTACAAATCGTGATCATAATAATATACACAAACACCAGTTTAGTATATTTTGAAGATGGACACGCTTTTCTCAAGGAGCGAGGTTCAGTTAGCGAAAAACTTTATTTCGGACAAATCTTTGGAACACCTGATAATTGCGTTGGGTTCTACAACGAAAGAAGTGTTTGCCGCTCGCCATATACCGACACAGCTACAAAATAGGTTAGTGCAAAGGATATTGAAATTATTAAGAACAATACAACAAGAGACAAAGCTTTTGGATACAGGGTTTGCTCGACACATTGAACACCCAAACTGTAGAAGTCAGAGGATAATTTGCCTTGGAGAAATGTGGGAGTTGCCCATGGAGGACGAGTGGTTTTGTTCAGACTGCGGCTTACCGCTTTATGATATATCAGGGTTCCAATCTTGTGATTCAGATGAGTCTTGAAAAGATGGCAGCTTCCAAAGCACGTGGAAATCTAGAAAACAGTCTTTACTTCTTCCGAATCGGAAAGCGGAATCGGTTTTGCCTCGAAAATATGCTGGTGATTTGTGTAATCGTGATCTTTAAATTGTTATAACAAGAAATCTACTACATGTAACGATGAAACCAAGGGAGACATTTGGCTGGGAAAACTAAATAACTGAGAAAAATCCATGTTTTTTTTTTAAAGGATTTGTCATTTTATATACGAGTATTTAAATGAGAATTTTGCTATTACGAATTGTTATTCCATTATTTACGTATTAAATAGCTTGTAATTTGGATTCCGAATTTATTTTTTATTATTTTAAAGCATGTAATGACGAATGGGTCTGTCAATTGTCTTTTTCAAATCAATCGTTGTCGTTTTCGAAAATAAATTAGTCTCGACTGGGTTTTAAAATTGTGTCCAGATATTCTTATTCAGGTGTTCAGTGACAAGTGAAAGTCCAAAACCCTATTTTCTTGTTTTCTTCCTCCAAATTTATAGCTGTTATTATACCTATATATAGATATATCGACTCGGCAAATGTTGATCATACGGGTTGTAGCAATGTTGGCAATTGGCAATTGTTGATCCCGACAGCTTTTGTTGATCTAATGTATGACCTTGCATACAATACATAGATTTGTCTGAACATTTGTTTTGTTAGTAGTACGGGAACTGAGCTAGTCCTCTTTCCAGGAATCATAAAGACGTCCAACTGATCGATTGCTTCTTTTTGTTCTTGTGATAATAGTTCAAAAATTTTGGCGGGCGTTTCTTCTTCCTTCCTGTTTAAATAAAAACAAAGTTCAGCTTCAGCTACATCTCCAGCCCTTTCCTTGTCCATCACTATTATATGTGCAATTGTAACTCGACATAAACTTTCATAATTTAAAACAGTGGCATCTTTTTTTAGTTCTTTTGAATAACGTTTTTCAAATTCGTGGATTTTCTCTTTAATTGTTTTTATATCTTCATCTAGCGGCATGACTTGTTTGACATGTTTTTTCGGCATTAGAAGATATTTCCCATTCCCAGTTCATTTGAATTAACAATTTAAATTCATCTAGCTGTTTTTTTAGAGTTTCTTTGTAAGCTCGACTCTCATGCCCCATTATCATTTCAGTGTACAAAACTTCAATACAGCTTAGCACACTGGGTCTCAGTCTAGATGGTATGCTTATGACTTCGACGTATCCAGTCTCGTCATCAAAACCGGACATCTTTTTTACACAATTTATAAACGTCGTGTAATGTTGCGGTTTGAATAGTTGACTAAGTTCTTGAATAGATGGATCTTCAGCTTTTAAAGCATAATAAGACACGTAGCATTGTTCCAAGATAGGTATAGCTTGGTCTGTGTTCTCATGTGCAGCTGGTTTATTACTCTAGTAGGTAGTAGATTTGTATAAATTTTCTGGTTCTTCATTTATTTCTGGAGTACATTGTACAGCACCTGAATTATCTTCATTTATTTTAACTGGTTCACAAATGTTTTGAAATACATAATATATTATGCATATCAAAAATTTAATTTCGGTTACTACTTCAGAAAGTGAAATATATTCTGCAAATGTAGATGATTTAGTTATACAATTCTGTTTTTTTCGTTTTCCATAAGATAACATTTCCAAAAAATCTAATAACATATCCTGTAGAAGATCCCGTAGAGACCACACATTTAAAAAGTATACTTAGAGCGTTGTCGTCGGAGACTTGAAGACTGGATTTGTATACTTCCACTGAGTCGATGAAACCATCAACTGACTCGTTTTGCTCTCCGCTAAAACGAGCAGTGCACTGAGAGAAGTTAGCGATCGGGGCAGGGGCGCTAGCAGCGGCTCCAGCGGCGGCGGAAACATCGCTGGCGGGCGTCGAGGTGCGTATTTCGTTCAGTATACGGTTTAACATATCTGCATTCGATTGCTGAAGGGTTTGCAGCAATACAGTAATGCCATCCATAGACATAGTGATATTTCGAGGGGTAACCTACTCGTGGTAACTTAAATTTTGGTTAATTTTAGCTAATACTCTCCTCCAATTCTGAGGCCATTAATTTCTTGAATTGAAGACTCGATTCGCCACATTAAACTCTTTTTTAGATCCTCAATTTCCTTCATGGATATCAATGAAATTCTGCAAAAAAAAATATAATGATAAAACATTCATGGGTATAGTAACCAGTTCTGTCGGTTATTTACAGTATAGTAAGTACTTACTTTCTACTAAAAAATACTTTTGACGTCTTTGGTAGTACAGACAATGGGTATCAATACCCATATTTCGTTACAACTGCAGGAGTCGAAGTGATGGTATTATCTGTGGTCTCGTCAATAATTAAGAAAAACATTGGTTTCCGTGTTTTCACATTTACACAAGATTTTAAGTCAACGAGCATCTCCTCTTCTAAATGAGGCTTTAAAACATTATACGTTACCGCTGCTGTTTTAGTCCTCTTGCAGGATAATTGTTGTTATGATGGGGTAATAAATTAGTATAAAAGCATTTGAATGTAATCAACGGTGCCGTAACTAGCCTTCTATGCACCTGGTGTGAGCTTTCAAAACTGCGCCCCTGAAAAATGCTCTAACCAGGCTCTGAAAATAAAAGGGACAAATGTGCATAGAAATAAATCTATCTATTAATTGTTTACCAAATAATATAAGTACCTACTTAGTAGGTATATTTCTTTAAGATAAAAATTGTTTATTCAAAAATATTTGCTCAAATACAGAAATGAAACAAAGTACTGGATTGTAACCCAAGGCTGTCCTTATCCTTACTTTAAGATTTACTTTCCGCGCTTTTCTCATTGCGAAGTCCTTGATTACATTTTCATATGACAGGAGCCGTGCTATGTCGCGTTCAGTCGATAAAATCGCTAGGCCAGACAATCTTTCTTGACCCATCGTCGAGCGCAGGTACTTTTTTATTAATTTGAGCTTACTGAATGATCTCTCGCAAGAAGCTACAGTCACTGGCATCGTTAAAAATATGTTTATAGCGACTACTACATCGGGAAACATTTCCTTTAAATCCAGTTCCACTGTAGGTTTGAGAAGACCCATACTTGTCTGACATTCACATTTATCAAATAATGTAGTCGCTTCAACTTGACTCTTCAAAGTTTCTATTTCGGACAAAAATTCTGTGGCCACGAAAGTTGACAGTCACACAACAAGAAAACAGTCAGGAAGATGTGTCCAATGATGGCCCTCCCTGGTATGTCTGAAACTAAATCTGGAAACAATTTAAAGATAAGTAAGATATAATATTTTTATCTTTAGATTTATGAAACAGGGTAACCATCTCATAAGGGGCAATCCATAAAGTATGTCACACGAATTTCATGATTCTTTAAGTAAAAAAAAGAAACTCAATCATCTTCAGTCCATGGACTTTGAACCCACTCCTTTAAATTATTTATAACTGGCATAGCAATCACTTCGTACTCGTTTAGGTTTTTCACGTCAGCAACATTTGTGGTGACTACATCTTTTTCATCCAACCATATGGCATCATCATTAATATACAAACAAAGAATTTCTCTGGCACGTCTAGCAGCTATTCTTTGAGGACGTATATTTGCAATGGGAACTTCATGTTGCTTCTTATGTAGTTATTTGTTATTTGCTTTATATGGTGCAAAATATAGACCACAGAAGCCGAAAGATCGCTTACACAAGTATTCCTCAACACAAGTAGGGCAGTAACTATCATACGGTAATTGTAATCTCCTTGAAATATAATATTTCGTTTGTTGACAATTTGCAATATATAGGTAATCTAGGGCATAAAAATACTGTTTATATATCTTGTCATTCAAACTATTGAACAAGAATTCTGATGAAATATTTGTCTTCTAAAAACTGCGATTGGAAAATTAGTTTAAGGGCATCCCATTGCTCTAATGTTCTGTTAGCGCAACAGTGCAAACTTAGCTAGCGAATTTCGTAATGCCTCAATATTTTATGTTTATCTGTGCCAGTGAAATTTTGATATTCGTAAAATTCGCGTCGTCTTTTGGTACTGTGTGAAAAATATTCGTAGATTCCTTTTACAATTTTAACTTTATTAACGACTCAACTCTTGCTTTATCTACACTCATGCCTTTGCCATTAAAAATATGACCAACATATTTTACCTGTTTTTGTTTGTACTATAATTTATCCTTATTAAACATTGCATGTATTTCACGAGATCTCTGTAATACCTTACTTACAGTTTCGTCATGACTTAACTCAGTGTCACCCATAATTAAAATATCATCAAACCATGTTATTACATTTGTAATGAAATTTGGAGAATTAGATAAACCATAAGGCACATTATATACATTTCCAAGATGACTTTTCCGTAAGAGGTATACAATGAAAAGTTTCAGACAGATCAAATAAAGAGAAAAATTGTTTCGGTTGCCTAACAATACTTGTGTTAAGATCTAAACGATCTAAACATAACCTTATTTTTTTATTGTTTTTCAACCATTACAAGCCTATTAATACAGGCAGAGGGATCAATCTCATCTATACTTTTTAACACTTCAATATTGTCATTTTCATAAATATGTGTTTTACTTACCCCATTTGAAATACAAAAGTTGAGAATAAGCACTCTGCCTGCTACAACGTAGCCGAAATGTGTATTTTGTAAATATAACCCTCCTGATGACACAGGAACCTGTTTACGCAATAAAATTTAAAAAAAATATGTCACAACCTAACAACATTGCTATTTGTTCACTTTTATAAAAAATAGTATCTGCTAACTGTATATATGGGGGAATATTCAAAGAGGCTCTGTTACATTGAAACTGTGGAAGGTTACATGTTATATTTTCGACAATACAGCATGACACCGCTGTGCTATAGTTATTGACAGTTGAATAAATCTGAATATCAGTTTTTTCATTACTTTGATTTGTATTTTCATACACACCTACTATGCGTTGATTACATTTTTGTATATTACATTGAGTCTTATCTGACAAACTTTTCAGAATAAAAGTAACTGCCAGAATCTATCAACGCTCGGACAGTAATTTCACTACCACCTTTACCATGTAATTTCACCCTAATTGTTGGTAGCAGGACATTCTCATTTATTGTCATTTTTTCTAGACAAAGTTTCTATCGTTTTTGCCCTTGGAATGTCAGCTAAAGTCATCCACTGAAAGTGTTTTAAGTCAGTACAAAATTCACTGGTCCAGGAATTCAGGTAATCTTTGGCGATATTGTATATTCTTCTCATGTTTTGTTTGAAATCTTCTACCTCATCCCGACGAGCCTCCGGTAAACACCGTAAAATTTCGGTCACTTTCATTGGGCAAAAATTTTGTTCAAATCTTTCGTTTATATCTTCCACTATTTGCGAACACTGCTCAATTACTTCATTGACAAAAATATCAGCGGTTTCAGTGCGTTTGATTCGGCTTTGGTATATAGACATAAAATAATGTAAGAGCCATAAATAACACTCAGAGAAGTCTTTTTCGAAAAACATTTGCAATGTTTTGGCCGGATAACTCAGTGAAAGAAAGTATGACTTTAATGGCTCGTCTGTGAAGTGAAATCTATAAGAGACTGAGGTGAAAAATACCTTACAGTCTTCATTATCGGTTTCCAACGACATTTGTCTCAAGTTCATCCATGATTTCGGTGTCAAAGGTTCTATCTTCGTTAATGTCGCTCTGATATGCTGGAGCTTTGAGACAAGCTTGCCCATTACATTGGACACAAGCTAAAGAGCATTGCAAGCCCGCGTTCCTGCATCCGCATCGCAAACCACAACCACTCTTGCAATTGCAGAAAAATGTTTTCTCGAAAACGGTTCACCGTAAAAAAAATGCAGAATGATATCCGGTGGGTCCTTTGAGTAAGCATTCCGAGATGTAGATAGGCTTAGCTGGCCTAGCCTTTTACGTTGAGGTTTCTGAACCGTAGTTGTGGATGTTTCATCGAGATTAAAAATATGTGTTCCATCAGAAAACACTGTATTGCGGTTCAGTAATGCTTCCGAGTTGTTATAAAATTTTTCAACATTTGTTTTATTGAAGGCTGTAGCCCTAGCTAGGCTGCATGGCTCTGGTTTATGAAGGCGAATGTCTGGGAGCCTGCGCCTAAGACTTCTTAGTCATTCTTTGCCAGCTATTTGGTTTGTCTTCCAACTCTTAGGTATTTTTAAATTATTTACTTCCGCCATTTGGTAGGCAACCCTTCGAGATTCTTTCTCTGATAATCCGTAAAATAAAGAGCAATATTAAATATAGCCTTTTAAAATTTCTTCCTGGTCCGCGTCAAACACTGTGTTAACCTCGTTTTTGGGTACTTATCGCATGCTCTCTAGATTGTGAGAGATTGCTTTAGTATTGTAGCGCCTTAGGGTTGTAAAAGGATGTTTTGTCAATTTGGATGCCATCCGCACACTCATACCTGTGCGGATTTGTTGAAGTGCCTCCAACATTTTTTCTTTGGTATGACTACCAATAGCACGCGGCTTTGGCTCGCGAGGCATCCTAAAAATGGCGAGCGTAGTGTATGCATGTTACAAGTGTGCTGTGCAAGTACTTACAAAATATTGTGGCTCGGCTCCTGCTCGGCTTATGTAAGCGAGATAGATAATGCAGAGCCCGTTCTTTTTACCCGAGGTGAGGAAGAGCGGTTACGGCTTTATATATGTGCAACTTACGTAGAACCAAAGTGATATTTGTGTTACACTATTCACAATAATGGACGAACAAACGACGGCAAACTGATGAACGGTGCGTGACACACAACTCTAACGAATTTAACTCGCGTATTTTATTTTATTGGCTGACGTTTCGGAGCCTTCACAGATTTCATAAGTGAGTACACGACTGAGCTGACAATAGTAATAGTCTTATTAGATAAAACATAGTAGCGTTCCGAAACAACAATGTTAATAATCTTTCAACAATTGTTTAGCGATTTCAAAATCGTGGAAGCTTTTTGATATTATATCGCTCAAATGGTCCATTAGGCTTAAGGTAGACTTCCGACTAGAGCAATTATTCTATCGCAGCGGCTCTGACGCTGATTGGTTTCCGAGCAGCGCGACTCCTGCGTCAGTTCCAGTTCATATTCCAAGCCTAATATGTTGGTAGTGCTGATGATGAACCCAGAACCTTACTCTAAGGTTCAGGGTTCATCATCAGCAGTACCAACATCATGTGTTTAGAAAGTGCTTGTCATGCCGAGTCGAAAGAGCCCAAACACGATATGTCTATCTTTATCCATCATTGAGATCCGTAGTAGTGTCTTCAGGGTTCATCATCAGCAGTACCAACATCATGTGTTTAGAAAGTGCACGTCATGCCGAGTCAAATGAGCCCAAACACGATATGCCTATGTTGATGCATCTTAGAGATCCGTAGAAGTCTTCAGGGTTCATCATCAGCAGTACCAACATCATGTGTTTAGAAAGTACTCGTCATGCCGAGTCGAATGAGCCCAAACACGATATGTCTATCTTTATCCATCATTGAGATCCGTAGTAGTGTCTTCAGGGTTCATCATCAGCAGTACCAACATCATGTGTTTAGAAAGTGCTCGTCATGCCGAGTCGAATGAGCCCAAACACGATATGTCTATGTTCATGCATCTTAGAGATCCGTAGAAGTCTTCAGGGTTCATCATCAGCAGTACAAACATCATGTGTTTAGAAAGTGCTCGTCATGCCGAGTCGAATGAGCCCAAACACGATATGTCTATGTTCATGCATCTTAGAGATCCGTAGAAGTCTTCAGGGTTCATCATCAGCAGTACAAACATCATGTGTTTAGAAAGTGCTCGTCATGCCGAGTCGAATGAGCCCAAACACGATATGCCTATGTTCATGTATCTTAGAGATCCGTAGAAGTCTTCAGGGTTCATCATCAGCACTACCAACATCATGTGTTTAGAAAGTGCTCGTCATGCCGAGTCAATAGAGCGAAAACACGATATGCTTATGTTCATGCATCTTAGAGATCCGTAGCTGTCTTCAGGGTTCATCATCAGCACTACCAACATCATGTGTTTAGAAAGTGCTCGTCATGCCGAGTCGAATGAGCCCAAACACGATATGTCTATGTTCATGCATCTTAGAGATCCGTAGAAGTCTTCAGGGTTCATCATCAGCAGTACAAACATCATGTGTTTAGAAAGTACTCGTCATGCCGAGTCGCATGAGCCCAAACACGATATGTCTATCTTTATCCATCATTGAGATCCGTAGTAGTGTCTTCAGGGTTCATCATCAGCACTACCAACATCATATGTTTAGTAACTGCTCGCTGATAAAGTCTTATTCCTTGAAAAAGTAGTTAGTAATTACGATTAGAAATTAACGATTGCGATTACAGTAGTTAGCAATCGTCAATCGGTTACTTTCAACTAATCGTCAATCGTCTAATCGTAACTACATGTAATCGCCTAATCGTCAATCGTTAATCGTGATTACATTTTTGCCAACACTGCCTGTTTCTGGTATTATATACCCAGGCGAGTATGGACTTGAAGCAGACGAAAAGGTATGTGACGGAGACTGCTCAAGATTTAACAATTCATATTTTGTGAGGACACCATAAACTTCATTCTTTGCTTTAATTCTTAATATTGGTGGGAGCTTTTTCAACACGCTTTTTAAATGATCTGAAAATGACAACAGCTCTTCGTCATCGCTTAGCTTTTCTAAAGATTTTTGCCGAGATTCTTTCCTTTTTTAAAGGTAATCTAATACCTAGGCATCTTCCGTTATTGCAGTCGAATCGTACGGAAACAGCCCCGTTGCTCTGAACCCATTTATGATGTTTTCTGGAGTTAAGCTTTTCTCCCAAACTTTAGTAAATATGATCATTGAATCGGGTTTTGTTAATTTTTTCATAGGGTGATGATACATGAATTTCACTACTTCTTGATCCCAATAATTTTCGAAGTAAGAAATTTATCCAACGGTATCCACATAAGTCCTTTGACTACCAGAATCCAATAAAACTACATTTAATTCATTTCGAACCTTGTGCTCTCTTAATGTTAACAACAGCCGTTTGAAGAACGGTACTTATCCATGTTTCCTTTATTATTTATATGCATCGCATTTGTTTCAGATTTGACAGGAAATTTCTTAGGACATATTGCTCTATTATGATGTCCGTAGGTACCGCAATGAAAACACTTCTTTTTCTTGTTGCATTAATTCGAATTGTGTCTTAGCTTTAAGCAATTGAAGCAACAGTTTTTCAATTTAATTTTTCTTGCTTACATAGTAGTAAACTTTCATCATAATTGCAAAATATACAAGAAATCTTGGGTTTCTTCCGGTCAGAGTTGGTTCTCTTTGTTTATAATTCTGGTCAGATTTCTTTTATGAACCCTATTTCTTTTTTTTTTTTTTTTTTTTTTTTCGAACTGAATACTGAAGCGCAGTTGGCCAGCTAATGGGCCTTCACTGCAAAACCGGACGGGTGGCGAGACTCCTGAAAGGAGACTCTTAAGCCTTTTAGGTTGGTTTAGGGTTTTTAGCCCTGACCGACCCGAGGGCCCCCCAAGGTGGGGGTCGCACCTCGGCTCGGGCCGTCAGGAGGTGTGTTGACACGACTATTATGTTGCAAGGGAACAGAAGGTCCCTGCGGATAAGTCCGACGCGCGCCGGGTGTATGTGGACGTCTTCGACCCCGCCGGCGGGGCCGCTGTAACACTATCGAGTATGCTAGGTGTGGGTGAGGCCGCATGCCGCGCGGCAGCTGCCTGTGTGTCGGTGTACGGTTTGTGTCCGTGGGAGGGGGCGCGGCGGCCGCTATGGCAGCCGTGATCGAATCGGGCGGGTCCAGGAGGACGTTACGAGGGCGACGTTTACGAACAGTTTCGTCAGCGCGAACCGTGTATTCGGAGGCTTGAACGACTAACGGATTTGGATGATGCGGAGCTTTATCGAAATAACCGCGCGACGCGGTTTGCATAAAAGTCCCCAGAGTGGGGAGATCGAGGTCCCTATGGAGATCCCTGTTCCTTTCGTAACGACGCGCGCCTACGGCCATGCGCAGAAATTTGTTTTGAATAACTTGCAGACGTTGCAGTTTGTATTGGCTGACGTGTGAGAACACTACGCGAGCGTAAGTCATGATGGGACGCACACAGGTTTTGTAAATTGTCAGCTTATTTCTAAGTGACAGTTTACTCCGCCCGTTGAGCATCCAGTATAAGCGGCCTAGAACGAAAGCGGCCCTATTCCTAACTATTTCTATATGCGCTCTGAAGGTGAGTCTGCGATCGAGGGTGACGCCCAAGTACTTTGCTTGGCTAGACCATGGAATTTGCCTATCGAATAGCGTGATCGGGAGTTCGTGGGTTCGATAGAGTGTCTTGCGTGTGAAGCACACAGCGGCACTCTTCTTCTGGATTGACTTCTATCCTCCAAAGACAGAACCAATCGCCTAGAAGGTTCATGGCCCGTTGGAGATATAGATTGAGACGGCGGGGCTCTTATACGACGCATAGATGGCGGTGTCGTCTGCAAATAAGGCATACCTAACTTGAGGGATTTTGGGGATATCGTTGGTGTACAAGGAATATAGGAGAGGTGAAAGAACGGAGCCTTGTGGGACTCCCGCTCTCAGCGGATGAGGATTCGAGAGCGTACCTTCCACTCTGTAGCGAAAGCTTCGATTTGCTAGAAAATCGCGCAAAATCAAGGACGAGACGTGCTGGTACGCCCATGGTGGACAATTTGTACACCAGGCCGTTATGCCAGACCTTATCGAATGCCTTCGCTACGTCGAGGAAGATAGTTCCCGTCGGGGTTTTAGGATTACTATGAATGTGCTCCGTGATGCGGTGCACCTGCTGTACGCAAGAGTGTCTGGCACGGAATCCAAACTGCTCATCTAATAGGAGGCCTGGGGAGTCTTGAAGAAACCCCCACAGGCGGGCTATAATGAGACGCTCATAGAGCTTACCTAATGAACACAATAAACTAATCGGACGATAGCTAGTCGGTGAAGTCCAGGGTTTACCTGGTTTCCTAATACCTATCACTGTGGCTTCTTTCCACACCTGAGGGAATTGACAATTCGCCAGAAGGGCGTTGAATATCGCGGCTAATAGAACTATAAACTGAGCCGGCAGGTGCTTCAGCATTTTATTAGAAATGCCATCCGCACCGGGCGACTTCTTGGGTCGTAACTTCCTGATCAGAGACTCGACTTCATCGGGCGTAACCGGTGTGACACTATCTATCTCTCTAGGAACTAATTGAGCTAATCGCTCCACCTCCGAGTTCACGCGGTTAACGTGATTCTCGTCGACGGGTTGAAGGCTCGGAGTACATTGTGACTCTAGACTGTCTGCTAAGCATTCAGCCTTTTCAAAATCATCGAACGCGGGGGCCCTATTATCTGGACGGTCCAGAGGCGGCATGGTAGCGGCAACATCTGACCACCAACGACCAATAAGCTTGGTGCGACGGGGAAATTTCTTCCATCAGATCTTCCCACCCCTTGCATTTGAATTCAGAGATGCGTTGCCTTACATTACGCTGTAACCAACGCATACGTCTCCGATTCTCTACAGACGGAATGAAATCGAATGCCCTAATGGCGGCGTTCTTCGCCGTTATTAGCCGTCTTATACCTGCCGGCAAGCGACCGCGTCGGAGGTGTTCGTTGGCGGGCACTTGGCGGGAGGCATCACTGAGGACAGTGGTGAGACAGCTAGTAACGGAGTCGATTGCCGCGTCTGTCGAGTTAGGTTCGGCAGCTAATCTGGTACCTATTTCCTCTAATTCAGCGGAATTGCTGATCCTATCTAACGCTACGTCTACATTGAGCCAGTTTAGGACTGTCTTCATAATCGGTTCAGTGTTTGGCGAGGGGCCGAGTTCGAGAATAACTGGCCTATGATCAGATAATAACGCGCTATGCACTTCTATAGAACGGAACGTTAGCGCGACGTTCTTTAAAAGTGCAATATCTAAGATGTCCGGTACGTAGCCCGGAAGGTCAAGGTGTGGTTCCGAGTAATGCGTAGCGCAGGTGGGCGCATAGACCGCAACGGAGAGCTCGTCGATGTATCTTTCGAGGAGCAGTCCGTTGCGGTTCGTGCGCACACTATTCCAGACGGGATGTTTGGCATTGAAGTCCCCGGCCAGTATGACCGAGTCCCCCAACGCAAACAACGCCTCCAGGTCTGATCTAAGCATTACTTTGGACGGAGATAGATAGACTGACGCCACTATGACAGGTTGGTGGCCGGTCATAGCGATGCGGCAGACTGACACCTCCATGTTGGTAAGAGAGGGTGGTGGATCCAACGGACATACGTGGAGCGCACGCTTAAAGTAAATCGCGGTACCGCCTAATCTGGTGTCCCTATCGTTCCTAACTACGTTATAATTAGCGAAACGCGGCGTTCTTTGACTTGGTTTCAAGAACGTCTCCTGAACCAAGAAGAAATCTAAATTATTGTCGTTTAGGAATTCCCTAACTTCGTGTTTAGTGTTTGAGAGGCCATTGGCATTAAAGTAGCCAATGGCTAACGAGCGCGGTTTAATACGATTTTTACTAATAGGTTGTACGTCCATCACGGTTTTGAAAGCGCTTGAATGCGCGGCAAAGGTCCCTATGCTCACTCATGGCTAGGATAGTGTCGACCATCGATTTGGCGTTGCGAAGCTTGTTCGCCAGCACGGCGATCTCGTCAACGTCCGGGAGGGCGGAGACGATATCGCATACCAGCGTCAAGTCCGCAGTCGTCAAATCGACTGCTGGGGTTTGGGAAGGTAGGAAGGGAGTGGTGGTGGTGGTGGTGGGTGCGGGAGCAGAGGCGGGTGAGGGAACGGTGACGTGCCTCCCGAGACGGGGGTCCCTATTCCTTACTACCGGGGCAGGTGAGGCCTGCGCCGGTTTCTCTACTGCTACTACTGCCGGCGCTGATGCCGGTCCTACACCTACTGGCGCAGATGGCGCCGGGCCTACTCCTACTGGCGCAGAAGGCGCCTTTCCTATCTCTTTTCTATTGACTGGCGCAGAGGGCGCCGGGGCTACCGTCGTCTTAGGGACGATTGCAGCATAAGACACTCCAGGCCGAGTGGACTGGAGTGCTGAATAATGCGGTACGGTCTTAGTGACCGTCTGGGCTGAGGGCCTCTTGGCTCCGGAGCCTGAGCTACTTTGTGCAGGTGCAGCCCTGAAGGTGCCCGCGCTGGCCCTGCCACGTCGCCCCCCCCGCTTTTGCCTGCGCGGGGCCACGGGACAGCCGCGATAGTTCGCGGTGTGGCCCTCGGCGCCGCACAGTACGCAGCTGGGAGGTTCGATCGTGTCAGGGGCGCGGGGACATTCAGGGGTGCCGTGCAACCCTAAACATTTGACGCAACGAGGTGTTGCGTGGCAATTACGCTGGGAATGTCCATACAGTTGGCACTTATGGCATTGCCCTATGTCTGATTTTTTATGCGGCGCTTCGCAGGTGATGCCCGTGAGGCCGCATACTGAGCGAAGATTAAATATTGATTTACCCGCGGGGGTCTTTTTGGTGGTCACTATGACCATGTCGTAAGGTATGCGGGGGCTACGTCCCCGGTACATTCGGTGAACCTCTTCAACGTCCACTTTTTGGCGCACAAGGTCCGCATGGATGTCGCTGACCTCGAACTCCTTTGGCACGCCCCTGATCACACACCGATGGGATCTTTCCCAGGGGAGTGTGTAGGTGTGCCAAGGGAGCCCGAACCCTACGATCAGGTCCCGCACGACATTGTACACCTCGAAGTTTTCGCTGAAGATTGTTATCCCAGCTTTTGATGGTTTCCCGTCGGGAAGCACGATCCCGTCTTTCGGGTTGGCAATAGAGTGAGCCCTAATACGGTTCCACGCGGCTACGTCCCTAAGTACGATTGGCGGCGGGCGGTCTTGGCGTTTGAGTTTAGTCGCGGTGTTTTGCGCGTCCTCGGCCGGAGGGGCCGAGGTTTCCATTTGATCGGACTGACTAGTTGTATTATCGGTCGGAGGGACCGGCGAGCGCGGACTTCCCTGAAGGGGGCGCTTTTTGGATTTTTTGGCCTTAGGGGCCGGAGACGTGGGCGATGAGGTAGCCGACCTAGTCTGTTTGGCGGCCTTCCTTCGAGCAGCGCGCGAAGTCACCTCCGTGAACGCTTCCTCGTCCATTGAGACGTCGTCTGCGCTCACCACCTCCACCGCGGTGGCGGTGGAGTTGGCGGACGACGACGCCGTCTCAGGAGCTATTGGAGCGTTCCCGGAGGACACTCCGCGAGGCTGATCTAAGTCGAGCCCTAATGAGTCGATCTCAGAAGGAGACGGACTAAAATCTAACGAGCGCCCGGAGACGGTTTCCGGGGCGAGTAAGTAGTTTTCGCGTGATACTGAACGCGACCTAATTGACGTTGATGAGCGCAGCGAGTACGAGCAAGCGCGGGCGCGGGCCCTACCCCTAACAGGCGTGCGAGAGCGAGACGGAGATTGTGCGGATTTTTTGTTGTTTGCGCGCCTATTACGGTTGCCAGACCTAGGTGCAGCCGTTTCTCGGAAGGAGCTATCTTCGAATTTCCCGGAATCGGGCGATGCGGGCGAGGAAGTCGGCGCCGCACAAACGGGAGTCGGGGGAGTGGCCGAGGAATTCGGGTCCACGTGGGCGGTCTGATCCGCTGAATTTGGGGACGCGGCGACAAAGACTTTGAATTCCTCAACTAATGCAGGGCATCGCTCAGACATGAATCTGAGCAACAGCTCAAGCGTCAATTGGGGACTCGCAGCCATATTGGCGCTAATGTGTAAACGGTACGCGGGTGTGGTGTCGGTCGCGGATGTGGCGTGTTGCCGAGTGTGACCTAAGTCTCCGCCGGGATCAGGCGGAGCTGAGTACCTAAGAGGGTTGTGTGTTTCCCTAATATGTAACTTCGGCAATCTTATTGCGTCCGAAGGATGTGTACCTAGCAGTCCCTACTGCCTACTTAAAAATACGAGGTCGTGAGCTCGGAGTGAGCTCACTTTCGTGCACGCGGGTGATACCCTTCAGGCTGAACTAGCACGAATGCCAATAGTCCACCTATAGGTCGGGGCCCGTCAGATGTTTGCCTTTCCCAGAAGGGGAACGGCCAGCCTCTGGAGGAACTGTGCCCGATACGATGGTACCGGACAGCCACGAAAACACCACGTGGACTTGCACTTTGATTGACCTCTAAGTTTACCGGAAACAGCGAAGTCCTGAAAAGGACTGATGTAGCGGGCACGACGTCTTCAAATTGATTGCCGTCTCTGCAGAAACTTGCGGTGTCGGAGCAAGCTCGACGACGGGCCACCCTATCTGCGAACAGATAGAGCGTTTGCGTTGGCGGAGCGCAAGCGCTCGACGCCGAACGGATGCCGACAAGCGGCCGAGAGCGGTCAGGCGGAGAACGGTCGCAGGCGACCGCGCGGCGCGAGAGCTCGGAGCGAAGTACACTATTTCTTGGGGTGGATTGCATATTGTCCTTCCTAAGAGCCCCCGCAAACCACAGACTTTCTATCTGCCGATAGTTTGGTCGGGTTGGGCTGTTAGCGCGCACACTACGCCAACTAAACAGTTGAGTTGGTGGTGAGTGTGCAAACTAGGCAACAGTCGGCCGACGATATTCAGTTTTTAAGCTACCGTTGAAGAGACTTAACACAACACAGGGCTGCAGTGTACGCTACCGCTATGGCTGGTTTCTAGCTGAATGATAATCGGTGATGCGCGGCATTCTAACCCGAAAAATACTAAACTAGAAAAAAAAAATTGTCACAAAACTACCTATACTAGTTTTTTAAACAAAAACATAACAAACTCTATTTTAATGGTTTTCTTAATTAAAATTGACTTTCTCATTTTTTTTAAATGTAACAATGTAAAAAGAATTTTTATAATTTATCAGTATAATATCTCACTACTAATTATAATGGCAGGAATGATTAGAGATCACTATACATTAATACTAATTATTTAAAATTAAGCTTTGGTAAATTTTTGAACACAAATTGGCCTCTTCTATTTTGTTCTGGCTCTGACAGACGTTGAACTATTTGAGACTCAACTACCAAATCATCATCAGCAATAATAGGCCAATTAAATTTAAGTACATTTCATCCTTGTCTACAATTTTTCCAATGAAGAAGTGTATCTTTTCTTTTACTGTGTACTTTACATTTCTTCCGCGACAAGCGCAGCGATCGTTTTCTTTTCCCCTTCCACCCACTTCGCACGTTCCCAATAATAACTTTTAATAATATACAATATACCTACATTACAAAAGCTTGTTTCATTTACTTGAAAATATTGGAGGTTGAAGATTTACCAGAACACAGCAAATATGTAATATATCATCGATGTGATGAAATAAGTTTTCAGGGATTTTATTTAAAATGTGATAAACTTTCAATCGCTGCATTATTCGCTCAACATGGATTCTTACTCTAGCAATTTTATATGAAAGTGTGCACTACAAATTCTGTCATCTGGTTTTGGCTGCCACAGGGATCCATCGGGACTGTAACATAATAAAACACCGTAATTTTTTAATATAATACTTGTATCAAACGATCAAGTACTTTAAATAGAATTTTAGAGGTTAGGTGACTTACATTTTTTTTTCTTACGGCAATTATCCACTTATTTCGTTGGTCTCGTTTCCACCACGGCCTTGGAAATTGGTAAAATTTACAGTCGCTATTCTTCTTGGTGTTATTACAATTCAGAACAACACATCTTACTAGCCCCATATTAAATTTATCTCAAAAATAATTAGAGAATGTTGATTGCAATATGGATTTGACAGCTCACGTCCACGAGAAAAATGTAAATTTTAGCCGTAGCGAGCGCTGTGATCGTTTAGACTACCCCCTCCACTCGCTTTGAACCCAGCGAATAACCCAATCGTCCAACTTATATGTCAATACAGAGTTTTCTTTATCGCCTTCTATATGATGATTTCTACCATTTCGGCACCAAATTCTAAATTCTGTGGAGTAGACTGTGTGAGCTGTATCTCCGACGATTTGTTCGGTACCTACATCTGTTGAATTAAGATTGGCCGAGTGATGATGACATCTGAGAACAATCACGAGAACTGCTTTGAATTGTACTGTTAGTGCAGTTGGATTCAGTATCTAATGAAATTTCAGAATTATTAGTCTCCAAATTTTGTAATTAATGTTCTTGTTTAGCAGCGCGTTTTTCATTTGTTTCAGCACTTTTTTGCTAGCTGCTACGTCTGCTCTAATTATAGCTGTCCCGGCAGTAGTCTGTCTGGTGTTTAAATTTTGCAATGTATCAAGAACACATTTAGTATAATCAGGCGCATTTAGATCAAAGGGGTAGAGGCCACATCGCTTAAATCCGTTCTTAATACATGTTGGAAGATTTGTTTCTTGCAATGTCTCCGCGAACAATTCGCAAAAGTTTGTTTTAGCAACCGATGTATTCATATTTTCAGGTTTTTCCAAAAATCGCCGTACTGTAGTCTTCCAGCTTGTTTTGAGAGGAGCAAATATACTGATTTTTGTCACCTTTAATTTGTACTATCTGACCATCCTTTGGACCATTCTTAGATGTAACACGAGAGATAATGTAGCAGCGCCTTAATTTTCTTTGGTTGGTAGCATGGGTGTAGATTCAGATATAATTTTAAGCTTTGTTTCCAATTCTGCCAGTATTTGATCTCCCTGCAATTGATGAGACGTAAGTTCAGATATAACATCAGCATCCGGTTCCACCGAAAGTCTAAAATAATTGTAGAGTTCTTCAATAAAGCGGTCCAATATTGCCCTCAGTTTTAATGCAACTATTTTCGCTTCATCCCCTTTGTTATTGTCAAGTGCATTACATAAGTTGAGAGCATCACTTGTCAAAACCTTTATCTATTCACAGAAGGTGGTAAGACGGGACGCTTCAAACAAGCCTTTTTTTTTCAAGATAACCATTAATAGGTAACATGAAACCATCCGAGTATATCATCTTCCGTAACTTCTTCTCTCGCTTTGCTTAAGTTTTTTGCAGTGCGCTCTGAGACATCTGGATGCCTATTCAAAAAGGCTGAGAACCATTTTTTCCCTGGCCGATTATTTGTAAACGGACAGGAATCTAGATCCTTTTCAGGTATCATTTTTTGAACACTATTTATTATATTTAATTAAAAGATTTGTTTAAATTTTGCCCATTGCGGCCAACAATTCTCAATGTCCAAATTAAGCTCCTGTGGCATTTTATACTCAATTGCACACATATTATCCACATTAGTTGAATTTTCATTAGTTGCCATGCTGTATGCGGTTACAAGGCCATGCGCCATGCAGTTATTTTGTTACCTTAATCGCTTTTAATCTCCTTAATGATTGTTCTTCTCCGACTGCTCCAATTGATCTTTTGTGACAGGAAAATGCTTTTCAGCCATAAATTTTGTCCATCTTACGAGTAGCCTTTCTTCCTCATATGCGAGTACCGTGGCTGGACCTAGATTACAATCAATAGGACTTTTCCTAGTGATTTTATTATGTAATGTGGTCCTTGGGACAGCATATTTTGTAGCAGCACCAGATATTTTCTCCCCCTTTCTGACTTCTTCGATAGCTTTAGCCATTTGTTCTTTTGTATATTCGTATAATTTTTTTTCGGTGCCATGTCTATGACGAAATAAAATGTTTGTATTAGGAATATGCTGAACCTATTATGGACACCTAGTCATGGACAGAATGTACACGACTGGAAAGACTAATAATTGATTGCCGATTTATAGAGAAACATGTAGATATATTAAAACAGAAGTGTAATACGTAAAAAAAAAAACAAAAAAGAAATTCTTTTTATGGACATTCTGTCCATGACTAGGTGTCCATAATAGGTTCAGCATATTCCTAATACAAACATTTTATTTTGTCATAGACACTGGCACTACTGATTAGTGTTGTCATTTTGAAAAAAAAACTTGACGTTTGCTTAATTTTGGTGGTAATTTCAAAAACTGTCCATGATAGGTGACTTTACCTTATCCCAGTATTTTTTATTAATATCAATTTTCTTTTTTCATTTACATTAAGTTTTGTGAAATGAAGTAAGTACCTTAAATAAATAAATTTCCTAAAATACACGTGTCTTATTTTACTCTACATTTTTTAAATAAATATATCATGCATTAATAAATTAAAATAATTATGTATTACATAAACACTTGAATGTATTATGTTCTCACTGAGTAATAGGTACCTTGGCCTGTAGACAAGGTGCCATCGTTCAACATTAACGTTAAACGAAACGACCAAAATGTATGGGATTTGACATTCGCGAACCTTTGTGACGTACGTGACAGTCGTTCACGGATGTCAAATCCCATACATTTTGGTCGTTTCGTTAACGTTGAACGTTGGCACCTTGTCTAGGCCCCCTTAGCTTATCAATAATATAAGAAAATAGGTAGGTTAAAAGTTACATTGCAACAGGGGCCGCCACGTGTCAGAAATCCGTTAGTATAGAATGAGGTCCAACTACCATGTTGTACTACCTATATAGTCCAGGCATGAGCCCTTTCCTCTGTGTTATTAATAATAATAATAATATCTTTGGAGGGAATGCAATCTCGTTCTCGCGAGATCTCGTTTTCGCGAGATCTCGGCGTTTTTAAGCGAGATTAATCTCGGTCCAAGAATGGGCGAGATCTCGCGAGATTTACGAGATTGTACTGGAGTATAAAAACGTCTTATTCGAAGCGCGACAGTAATTCTTAAATCGTAATATAGTGACTTGTGATTTTAATAGAACAAATATTTAATTTGATTGGTATATTTTGTTAATTATTAATCTGTAATTCTCGATGTTCTGCTGTACTGAGTAGATATAGTTCGTTATTTCATTGTTAATAATAATATCTTAGTTTAATAGTCAACTGAAGTTTTGTTTGATATACTTTATTATATAGTGATTTGATAGATAAATACGTAAAAGCGTAAAAGTATACTACCTACTTAAAAGTTAATTTAAAAAAATTTAATAGTTACGTCAATTTATGTTGAATGCATAAAAAAATCTTGAAACAAATCAAATACATACTTACTTAAGTTATTATTATTATTTTCCTCGTTTATTCAAATAGTGTTATTTCTTGAAAAAACAAACACAAAACATTAATCTCGCGAGATCTCGAAATTGCCGAGATCTCGCGAGATTGATTTTCATAAACTCGCGAGATCTCGCTTGAGCCCAATATCGCGAGATTTGCATTCCCTACTTTGGACAATTCATACCAATTGATAATAGTCCCAAACTAAGCAACGCTTGTACTATGGGTACTAGGCAAGGGATAAACATACATAAATACATAATATAGACATCCAAGACTCAGGTACAGATGCCAGTGCTCATCGCATTGACATCTGCCCCTAGCAGGATTCGAACCCGCAACCTCCGGTTTCAAAAATACTGTTAGACCTCATTGTACACCAGTGTTATATAGCGGATTTTTGACACGCGGCTGTGTCATTAGATTCCACAAACAACAAACATCAAAAACATATGTCATTCGATCAGGTCACTTTTAATAAATACATGCTTACATTTTACTTCGTCTCAAATACAACTCGTATAAATAATTTAGGAGTTATTTCACAACACCGTAAATCTAGATCTAGAAAACTCGCCAACTGAAACAAAGATAAAAATATAAGGTAAGTATTATAAAAGCATAAAGGTAAGTATCATAGGCATCTATCTCTGGAATAAGTATTTTTGTTCATAATATTATAACACTATTGCGATTAGAATGAAACAACTGTAACGGATTTAACACGCGTATTTTATTTTATTTGCAGACGTTTCTAAAACTATACAGTTGCCATATTCGCGTTAGACTATCGTCAGCCAATAAAATACGCGAGTTAAATCGGTTACAAAGGTTTCATTCCAATCCTAACTAACATTATAAATGAGAAAGTAACTCTGTCTGTCTCGCTTTCATGCTAAAACTGCTGAACCGATAAAATGAAATTTGGTACACAGATAGTCTAGAACCTGAGAATGGACTTAGGCTACTTTTAATTGCTAATGCGGACGGAGTCGCGGGCAAAAGCTAGTGTGTAATAACTACGAAGGCACTAGAAATCATTAGGATTACGTTTATATAGGGTACACTTACTTTTTGATACAAGGTCCAGGCACAAACAACTCTTCTGGAGTCTGGTAAACGCAGTGCGTTTCCGGGAAGCCGAGCAAATCCGCGACCAGATTGATGTCTTTGTAGCTGGGACGGGCGCGTAAAATCTATAATGAAAATATAAGAGTAAAATCTATATTAACATATAGAGTGAAACAACTTTAGACGGATTTAAACTCGCGTATTTTATTTTATTGGCTGACATGACGTTTCAGAGCCTTACATATTATTATTCCATAATCACAAAATAGTCTTATGCTAAAGAAAAGTAAATCCGTCTATAGTTGTTTCATTCCAATGTATAATGACCGCGAAAGCATCAGAAATTATTAAAATGTATACATTCTATCGATTTCCACTTTATTATATATCACTAGTATCAATCACAGGTAAGCTATTGGAAACTTTTCTAGACTAGGTACCTACCTATTATTTTTTACATTTTATCACTCCTGTGGCTCCAGTAGTCGGATGGCACAGATCACGAAATCTAAGGTTGCGGGTTCGAATACCGCTAGGGTTAGATATAATTATGTGTTTTAAGTACAGGTATCTGCACATATAAGACTATATGTAGCTATTTATGTAGGTACCCTCATACGCACGTTTTCCGGAACAACGCGATATATCGAAATATTTTGTAACTCCATTTAAGACTAAGTCTGCACATTCAAATTTGAACTCATGCGGTAAAACATTTCGATATGTCACGCTGTTACGGCAAACGTGCGAATTATCTAAAACTAAAAACAATGGTCCTGGCTCAACACGCTAAAATCTATCCCTAGCAAGATTCGAACCCGCAACTTATTCAGGGCAATTCTGACCAATAGACCAACATGCTAAATAATTAATTCTTTTAATTACCTCTACAGCCACCGCTTTACGATCCTCGATGGGGGGCATGTTCCAAAACACGAAGCCGACTATAGTCTCGTCACGAAGATAGCACAGTAGACCGCGCTTGTAACGATTCAAGTACTCTTCAGCACTGTCATAAAATAACATTTTTTTTTATACCTATATCACACCCCTAGATCTAAAGGGAGCTAACTCAAAAAAGTAACTTCTTCGGGAGAGGCGAAATTGTTGTAAGAAATCGGATCCTTTTTTTTAGCGTGTATTTAATTTAAATCTTTAGATTTTTGAGTTAGCTCCCTTTAGATCTAGGTGTGCGATATATAAAACGAAAAAGTCATAGTTCAGGCAAATTACATTTCTATAAAAAATACCTAACTTTGTGACAGACTAAGCCAAAATAACCATACCTATGGGTGATTTCGCAAGCGTGTCAATAAAGTTTTAATTCTTTGTGACAGACTAAGCATAATATGGGTGATTTTGCAAGCGTAATTTTAATTCCATGAATTTTAAGAACATTTATCAGCGTGCCTATGATGAACTGTCGAGTCGACATTTTGTCATCGTGTGTCGATATGAGGTAGATACCTAATATTGAGTACGTTGTTGTCAAGGAGGTGGTTAATCATGTCGATTTTCGACAAATCACCACCAGAACAAAAGAACATTAACATGACAAAATTTCTTGTTATCGACAACGTTACCGATTTTTGACAAATCGCCGCGAGAGTAAGAGGACATCGTCATGACAAGATTTAGACTTGACAATTCATCATACGCTTGAAGCACAACTTATCGTTGCATCAAACCGTAATTCTTGATACGTTGAATCATGGTCCAACGGCGGATAAATCGCCTTTGGGATCACTCAAACTTACTCTTTATAGCAGGGCAGTTCTCCTGGAGACTTCTTAGATTTTAAATCCTCGGCGACGCACGGCTTGAACAATGCAACGATCGGCATGCAAGCGCCCACCTCGCCTACAACCTGTTTTATATATAACATACACATAATATAGCCTAATATAGGCAACACATAAGTTCTATATAGGTAAGTTTTACAACTTAAAATTAAATAGATCAATTTCATTCAAAACGAGCTTCCGCCCGCGATTTGTCCGCGCACGATGAGTGCTTTACACAATATCGTTATAAAATATCCCTACTAATATTATAAATGCGAATGTAACTCTGTCTGTCTGTCTGTTGCGCTTTCACGGTAAAACTACTGGACCGATTTAAATGAAATTTGGTACAAAGAAAGTCTGGAGCCTGAAAAAGGACATAGATAGGCTACTTTTTAACCGACTACAAAAAAGGAGGAGTTCCATGCGGACGAAGTCGCGGGCAGAAGCTAGTAGCCTATATGTTATTATGATGTAAAAGCTACAAATTGCAAGTTTCATCAAAATCCATTCAGTAGCTATTGCGTGAAAAGGTAACAAACATACCTACATCCATACATTTTTACAAACTTAAGCGTTTATAACACTGGTAAGGATTATTTAAGGCATGAAGGCATCAGAAATTATTGAGGATTATTTACCTCCATCTGCAGTGCTTCGCCGAGCCGGAACCAGTAGCCCGGCTCCAGGTTGCAGGGCTCCCAGTAGCCGGTCATGTTGGCCCCGGCCAGGGTCCCCTGCTCCTCCGCATTTATGTAATGCTCAAAACGCTGACGAGTGTCTTTCCATTGGGAGTAGAAACTCGCCGCGTCTCCCGCCTATGAAACAAAACAACACAAATCATCGCTTACCTAACAACACCGCTCAGCGATCCTATGGTGTACTGTCGAGCGGACATTTTGTCGATATAATATTGAGAACGTTGTCGATAAGGAGGTTTGTCGTGTCGATATTGTTTCGTTGTCGACATGAAGAAATAAGAGACGACATCGGCATGACAAGATTTCTCGTTGTCGACAACGTTACCGATTTTTGACAGATCACCGCGAGAATAAGACGACATCGACATAAAAAGATGTCGACTCGACAATTCATCATGCCGATGATGATGCCAATTTCACAGGTCATCAATTGCCAAAAAATTATATATATTTATATAATTATATATATATATATATATATATATATATATATATATATATATATATATATAATTATATTATATAATTATACTTACTAACATTTTAATAAAAGTGATTTAAGCATTGTAACTAAGCGGCGAAGCGATGAAACAGTAAGTATGTAATTAGGGAATTTTCCAGGGTGCAGTCTATATATGAAGTTAAATAAGCATTAAAGATTTCTCATACGTAGGTATAATATACACACAAGAAAAAGTCTGCTCCTCAAACTCAATGAGCCTCATAAATAAAGCAGATTTAAACTTTATCAATAAAATAAATTCACTTAAATACTGGACACTCAATATAATTTACATGAATTATAATGATATTTTGTACCAAGACAAGATAGAAAAATTAAAATATCATTAAAAACTAATGATAGTGAACCACAAATGACAACACGAATTTCGAATAGATCCTATTTACATTCATTGGTAAAAAAACGTCATCAGTCGCATTAGGTACTCACCACATACAAATGGGTCCTGGCTTCCAGCTCAGTGTTGACCAGGAAACCCCCGTTCACGTCATCCTGCTCCAAGAACGAAGGCTCCGCCATTTCAGTCCTCGCCTTGTTTCCGATACAAACAAATACCTGTAATAAAATATTGTATCTAAATGACGACTAACTAAAGAGAAAAATTATCATCATGCCATTTGTAAAAAAATATTTTTAAATTTATTCGTTTTGTTTGTTTTTCTTATAATACATATATCATTTTGACGATCTCACTATGAGTGCATATTACTGCATATAAATATAATTTGACATTTAAAAGTATGTAATTATAATGTGTATATAATAAGAAATAAATAAATGTAATATACCTAATATAATCTAATCTATAAACTGTATAGTGGGCACTCAGCATCAAATATAGCGCCGCAGCGAAGAAGTACCTACCTGACCGCTGCGTTTTGTTGGTGACTGAACAGTTAGTAATATTAAATGTATCGAACGTTACTATTGTCAGATTAATAATTTCTGATGCTTTCCCCTTTTTTACACATAGGATTTAAACAACTACTTATAACGGGTTTAACTCTCATATTTTATTTTATTGCCTGACTATTCGAAAACTTTACAGTTCCCATATTCTTGGCACGAATCGAAACGTAAGCCAATAAAATAAAATACGCGAGTTTATCCGTTATAATTGTTTCACTCCAGAGGGCGTTAGATTGTTACTATTAGAAGTAGTCTGAAGATGAACTCCATTTTCCGTACCTACAAGTATTTGGTGAGTAAATGCATACATTTAAAAAGCATAGGATAAAAACTTACGAAGTCTGTGACGAGTGATTTCCCGGTGGACAAGGTCAGCTCTAAGCGGCCGTCTGGAGACTTAAAGGCATCGTACACTTGCGCTGAAATAATACGACCGATCAGGCAAAGAGATAGAGACAAACAACGAATAGGGAATTGAAAGAAAATCTAATGAAATAACATGATTTAATCTGAGGTAGGATCTATTGTACCAACAGCTCCAAATATAAGTCAAGGTCAAGGTGCTAAAATATTATAAACACTCTTTTACGCTGACGAAGGATATATCGATAACTCGGCTCAAAGGGCGTAACCACCAAGATACAACTTTACAGGAGAGCAAAAAAATGTTTTTCTGTTTTACAATTTAATTCATATCTTTTTTGTTTTTATAGATAAATTAACGAATCCAAGAGAAAATAATTCAAAATTGCAACTTATTAAATAATAACAGTATAAAGAAAATACGTAATAAAGATTTTAGCTTTGAATGAAACAACTATTAACGGATTCAACTCGCGTATTTTTATTTTATTTTATAAGCTGACGTTTTGGATTCTTTACAGTTTCCATAATCGTAGCACGACTGAGCTGACAATAGTCTAACGCTAAAGTGACTTAGTTAGACTATTGTCAGCTCAGTCGTTAATAGTTGTTTCATTCCAATGTGTAATAACCGCGAAGGCATCAGAAATTATTATTTTAGCTTTGAGTTACACCCCTGAAATTTGAATGTATGTGGCGCTTACGCCAATAAAATTCGCTAATTTGACAAAAACTTAGGGTGTAATCACCAGTTTACTAATAGTACCAGATTGTAAAGTGTTGGTTTCCTGAATTTCTCTTCATTTTTTTGACTTTAACGTACAAACGACGATTTGTGTATATTTTAATGTAGTAATATGTAAAATTTAACGAGATATGAGCGAGATATATCGGTAAGGTTTTGTATAAAGGTCTTATTGTAGGTTTTAATTCTTCGGAATTAATCACTGTCGTGGAATTTTCGACGACATTACCACCGCTTTTTGCTTTTCCTTTGCCTTTCCCCTTACCTATTCCCTTGCACACTTTTATTTATGGTTTCTCAAACAATTTAACTTAGACTTCATCCGCGTTTTCTTTCATCAAATACTTTATAAAAACACTATCTGCATGTTTTTTCTTAAAAGTAACAATTTTGATAACTTTGATCTTTATTTTTTTTAATGTTGACGGCGTAAATGTCATATTTGCTAATTCGTTGAAGTTCAAAAAATCTGTATGATCAAGGACGTTAACTTTATACGCTCTAGGTTTTTTTCTTGCCGCCTCAAAATATGTTGCCCATTGCGATGGACTCAAACTCACTTGTAGCAAACCCGGCTAGCTTGCTAATTTAGTGGTTCGTGCGCGACAGGCTGTGTGAGTGGAACTCTTCAAATGAAAGTTAGTTTCTTGATTGATAGTTTTAATTGCTTTGAAACACTTTTACATTAATTAAGAAACACAATAGAAATCTTATTAGAAAATAGAACTTAAAGCTAACTGACATTGTATGCGAATGGTAAAGTACCGGGTAGCGGAGTGTAGATGTAGAAAAACGCGCGAGCGACGGCTAACTCAGTCAGCCAATCATGGCTCGTCGCGAGCCGTCATTGGTTGACGCGGCGCGGCCTTGACTATTTAACAAATCATAGTCGAGACCGGGCATAGATATTAATTTAGGTCTATGGCTTGGGGTTGCCGTGCTACAACTTTTAATATACATATCGGTAGAGGAAAAAAAACTATGTAAGACTGCATTCAAAACTCATTTTCGCCAGAATGGCGCTTACGCACTTTGACCCCAGAGGTATCGTATATATGTTCCCATACTTTTGACCTCACAATATAATGATATTTAATTTTTAATACTCACTTTTAGGCATAAGTGTAACACCTTCACACTTTATCTTTTCGGCCGCCCACTCGCCGAGGTACTCCGGGATCACATTCGAAAGAATACCATTATTCTTGTACATAAGAGCTATCTCCAGGGGTTCCTCCTCTTCTCCACGAGGGAACATTTGGTCTGGACGAAATTGAACAAATTACAAAACAACGCTAACTGTGTAGGTACAATGAACGTTAAGGGAGAAATCTTCTATTTCGTTTTCACGTTTCGTCACTTATTTGTTTGGATGCATGTAAACAATTAAAGTACAAGACCGAATTGAAGGAGTAGAGAAATTTGACGACTCATTAGTGAGTTCTCATGGTGTAGCGGTCAGCACGCTGCCGTTAGGAAAGGCAAGGGCGTGGGTTCGAGTCCCAATGAGAGTCTTAATTTTTCTACTCTTGGTGTTAGCATAAAAATATCATCATAACGGTGTACGTACTCATTTTCCCCATATACCAAGCCAGCTCCGAGCCCAGATTCCCGCCACCAATGATGGTGACATGTTTGGCCGCTTTCACCTTCCTGTACGCGATCTCCAAGTCCCTGATGGTACGGAAGGTGCACACGTGGTCTCGGACGGCCTTCGGTGCCGTCTTGAACAAGTTCAGGTTCCTTGGGGTAGACCCTAAAACCAAACCGTCATGGGTGATTCCATGGGCATTTTAACCTGCTGTCAGTCTTTAGTTCTAAATGGTTTCAATCGTATTCTTTTAATTTTCAAAGCAAGGAACTGACCGCAGTTGAAACGTCCATGGAATCACCTTTATACTATCCAAAGACATGTAAATAAATATGGAATATAATACATTTTCAGCCAAACCGGCCATCCGTTCTTGAGTTATATTGCATAGTGTAACTAAAACGACTTTCTTTTATACACAGAACCAATTTTGCTGAAAAATGGTAGGGAGGTAGCTTAAAACCAGGAGACAGATATAGGATATTTTTTATTCCGTTCCGGGAGGCATTGCATTCTCTACCAGTCAAGCGATGAGCCAAACAGAGAGAAGTCGTGGCTGATATGATTAAACTTAGGTATCTAAACATACTTGTAGGTACCCCTGTAATTGGCATACTTGTAATTAAGAGAAGGGCTGATACAAAATAGACTTACCTAAACATACTTGTAGGTAAGAACACCTGTAATACGCATACTTGTAATTAAGACAAGTCACACCTGGTGCAAGAAGACATCTCTCGTAGTATATCGGCTGTTCTCCACACATCGTCTTGACATACGCCACGTGGTTCTCAGCGTCGACCCTCAGTACACACCAGCCGCTGGCGATGGAGACGGCTGGCCCGGTTTTCTTGCGGTAGAACTTTATAGGATCCAAAAATTTCTCGCAAGCTTGGTGATACAAGCTGGGAAATATTTAATGGTTGATAAATTATTATAGGTACCTACTTACCGATTTAAACTTTCACGATTATCACACTACCTACTACCTATAATATTATTATGTTCAAGGACTTTTCCTACCACTGCAGGCTGAGTACCTACGCGTTATTTTAAACTGGTGCTAATAAACGTCTTTCTTGCAAAACTTGCCAAAAAGTGACTGAAATGTTGAAGGTAGGTTGGTATACTTGCGTAAAATGTTTGATATGGTGTTTTAAAGTCAAGGAAAATATCTTAGATAGTAGGTACCTACCTACTCGTAATAACAAATGAAATGAAGAGGATCTTTATCAATGAACTCCAAAATCTTGAAATACCTCACCGGAGTAAACTGAGTTAATACATAATATTATATTGGCGTATAAATATTGTACCTGTATCTTTTACCGTCTATGAGGTAAGGAAGCGTTTTGATGTCAGGCGGCTCCGGGTTCCACCACATGTATTTGGACATCGGAGGTCTGATGTAAGGTAATACGTCTTCTTTTGTTATAAAGAACACCTAAAGCAATGTTAAATTTATTATACTAAATGATTTCGTCATTGTTAAATCAGTTATTTTATCTTAATTTAAGTTCGTCTATGTCTTTTTTGTTTTCCAAAGAAACAGATAAATCGACAAATACAGTATTATAATGCTGCGACACTAAAATTGGTATTGTGACATAAATTAATTATACAAACACAATTAGCAGGTTTTTTTGTCCATCAAGATTCAAGTACCTAGATTACAAAAAAACTATTGGAGACCTATTTTTTCTTTTCTAAATCAAACAATAAATGATAAAGATAAGCATTTTAAAAGTTTGGGAGTGGGGGCTCGTGACGTCACATTATGGTAAAAATTGTAACATATCGTGTATCCTCTAACTATAGAAGCTAACTTTAGAAACTTTGTTATTTCTTGTTTGTTTGAGAAAGAAATATACTTATACCTATATTATGTTTAATAATTTTCAACAACCTAACTAACGGACTAAATAGAATTTCGTTTATCATATCTATTATAAAATACTAGCTTCTGCCCGCGACTTCGTCCGCATGGAACTCCTCCTTTTTTTGCAGTCGGTTAAAAAGTAGCCTATGTCCTTTCTCAGGCTCCAGACTTTCCTTGTACCAAATTTCATTTAAATCGGTCCAGTAGTTTTAGCGTGAAAGCGTAACAGACAGACAGACAGAGTTACTTTCGCATTTATAATATTAGTAGGGAAGTAGGGATTTTTTCTCGGTATCATGGATTTTAAAATTACACTATACTAAGTAGCTCATACTGCTCTATCAAACAGTACCTTGGCCGTCTGATCATTCGCCATGATTGATTTGTACGCTGCCCAGCCGGCGGCGCCTGCGCCGACAATCAGGTACTGAACGCACGCCGGTAGATCGTGATCGTGGTACGGACGCTTGATACGTCTCCGAGGCCGCCCTGTATCATTGTCTCAACTGTAGCTTTATGGTATTCAAAAGCATGCAACGCGCACGAGGCCGCCGATGTGCTTATAATATGCCCATCAGGTTTATAAATTACTAGCGCTCCGCCCGGATCCCTTTTTTTATAGCCTATGTCATTCGGGAATAGTGTAGCTTTCGAACAGTAAAATATTCTTTCAAATCGTTGAAAAACACACACTACCAGTCGTTTATGAGCCTATCCAATCCAAACAAACAAAAAAACTTTACCTCTTTATTATATTAGTATAAATTTATTTCAACACCTACCTATATCAGCTGGGTAGGTAAGCATAAAATATCAGTACAAGTACAACATGCACCTTGCAAAATATGTCTGTCTATTCTAGTGCACAGATAGAAACAAAATATGAGAGAAGTAGAATACATAGTTAAATAGATACTTACATATAGGTATACTTTCTCCAAGTTTTGCTTTAGCTTCCCTGTACAGATAGTATTTGTAAATCTGTAAATAATCCGAATATAAAGTACTTACTTATTACATGTTATTTATTGAGAAAATTTCGCAAACTAGCCACACCGGTTAAATAAGATTCCCTATTAGTAAATGCCTTAACCTTTGAGATCCATTGTAAGATCAGAAAGCAAATCGAAGGTACAGTATTGCATCTACCTATCTATAAAGTTCAATCTGTTAGTAAGACAGCTGTATCCGTATTTACCTACTTACCTACAAGTCGAGGAGAGAATAAAAAGTTAAATGATTAAGACCAAAAAACACTTACCAATCCCATAGTAGTGAAAAAAGTTGCGAGAAGGTAGACATAGCACCACGGGAAAGGCTTCGGTGGTGGCTTTGGACACGGTGGGGGAGGCGGCACGTGCATTACACTGCACGGGCTCTTCTTAGCGCAATCCAACATTGGCTAAAAAAGTAACCTAACGTTGTGCCATAGATCGTAAAGAAACAGCCCATTTTTGAGTAGTGTACCTACCAGATAAAAAAATCCTGCCAGGTGGACCCTAAAAACAATTTAAAGTCACCGTTATGCTAAATTTAATAATACCTAAAGGATCTTGTTGAATGTTTCTTAAGGATACTTCTGTCGGTATTACACATTAGTATATAGACTCTAGAATCGAAAAGTAAAGTAGGTCTGTAGGTCTGTACAAACCTACATTAATAAATCTAGCAATTGTACCTCATTAAAAATAGTTATTATCAGATGTTAAAAAACCTACCTTAATCGTTTGAAGGGAAAAATCCAGAAAACATGACTATAAAATTTATTAACAACGTTAAGTGTGACATTAAAACCAAATGGATATGAATAGGACAGAAATCAGAGCCATTTACAAGATCACATTATCTTCTCAGCTTTCTCGATAGCCTTCATCTCATTGCTGTTCCGATTCTCATCCTCTTCAGCCTTCTGCAATAAGGTCAGTCGGTCTAGTGGATTCCAAGGTTCATGAAATGCATATTTATACTTGTTTCTCCCGTGATAACCCAATTTTGGCAAAACATCTAGCATCGGGTCAACATTCTTCTTCCCAGGCTTGTCTTTCCAGTAATCAGGGTGGACTATCGGGGAGTTGTGGAACAGATCTTGCAATGACGAGGAGGGGCTGGCCCCAAATTCCACGCATGCTCTAAACACATCTCTCGCTTCTTCATTGGGGGCATCCTGTAGATAAAATATTATTGTGATTGTCTGCCTAACGACCGTGACGAAAGTGCGTTAGACGAAATTCAGTTTCTCGGTCGGTGAGTTAGATACCTTAGATTGCACGGGTTCGAATGTCATAGAAGTGTCTCTTAGTCCAGATAGAGGAGTTGCAGCTGGGCATCATGTATCATGGCTTGGTTGCCGCCCTTGTCTTTTCTGCCAATTCCAAAGAGCTTTTTCAGTTTGCCCAAAATACTGTCGTCTTTGGCCTCATCTTCACCCGGCTGCTCCTCGTTTTGTCCATGCAGGTTATGAGGATCCCGGCCTGCCTGGCCTGCCGTGCCTTCCTGGTGTGCTGCATGCTGCGGCCCGCGTTCCTCCTGCCCGGGTCGACCAGGCCCGGTGGTGTTCGAAGTGTTCACAACTCCCGACCACTGATGAAGAAAGTACAAGCTGGGTTTCATTAGATATTTGATATCCACGGGAGGCTCTGATTTCGTCTAACGCACTTTTGGTGACGTCCCAAGGCAGGTAGATGTGGTATAAATTGGAGACGGAATAACTAGATATAGCTAGTGTTACTCGACGAATTCCCTATGACCGATTCTCTATTTGGCTAGCCCAATTAAAGTAGGCATCAAAAAAGGATAAAAACTGTCATAGGTATATTATATTGATAAGTCTGCATGGATAACAATATTGTAGGTGTATTTTCTAAGAATTTCCCAAAATTTATAACATACCTTGGCATTGCTTGGAGGCAGTGGCGGCACCACAACATCCGGTACTCGTATCCTGTAGGGGTCGTAGTTAGGGGGTTGAGGGTCTCTGGGGCACTCGCAGCGCCACGCTGGCGGGGGCGGGTCTGACTTCGGCCACGCCTCCACCTTCCGACCCTCGGTCTGAGCGATGTCCTTGCAGCAAGAGTCTTTTCCGTCCTTAGAGTAGTTTGCTTTTTGAGTTCCTGTTAAACAGATGGTATATTATAGGTACAGTAGTTTGATAAGGTTAGTGTGTTCAAATGGTATCAAACTAAGGTTTAAATGTCAGTGGAATTAGTATTGTGAACCGAAGGTTAAAGTATTTGCTCGCGGCTAAGGATGACTGATATTTTGTAATTTTATAAGAAGTCATTTTGAAAAGGTGACTAAATAGATACTTGAAAGTAAGCTATGTAAGGGAAAATTATAGGTAGTCTTCGTACCTATAAGTAGGTACCTTATAATTTGTTGTAAGACAATACGTAAGTAATAATAAAATATTTGAAACCATTTAAGATCGTAAATAAAATTTTACACGTACCAAAACCCGCAACGAAGTGCTTCAAGTTATTGTTAGTGAATTCCAAAACACTTGGGTTTAAATGTTTCATGTGGGTACAGCACCTAAATTGATTACCGATCATTTTCAATGTTTAAATTTTATTTTCTAATCAAAATACACTGGTTTTTAATTTGATTCCTTTTTACATTGTTTTAGTAGCGGTCTGAAATGTAGTCGTCATTTTGAAAGGAACGCGAAATTTTTGACAGTTGCCTATTTGAATATGGAACGTTTGATGTTTTGTTCGTAATTTTGTTTACCTACTAATGAGTTGTATTTGACGAGTTTTTAATACGCAATGCATGTAGGTTGTCGTCAAAATACTTTGGCAATGAGTGAAAGAGCAACAATGATAAGTGCTCTCTCACGTGATAAAAATCCGTGAGTGAGATCCCATTCATAAAAGAAACTAGCTTCTGCTCACGACTTCGTCCGCGTGGAACTCCTCCTTTTTTGCAGTCGGTTAAAAAGTAGCCTATGTCCTTTCTCAGGCTCCAGACTTTCTTTGTACCAAATTTCATTTAAATCGGTCCAGTAGTTTTAGCGTGAAAGCGTAACAGACAGACATTACTTTTGCATTTATAATATTAGTAGGGATAATGATTTTAAGAAAAAAATAATGTCCGTGTCCTTTTTACAAATCTATAGAATAAAGTCGTAGCCCTATTGGATGTAGAATTATTTCTAGCCTATGCCACGTAGTCATGTATTAAGGTACCTAGAAAATAAAACAAAGTACTCAATTGTAGTTTTATATTTGTACAAAATAGAAATTGTTTCATTCCATTGTTATAATACACACAATACATACATTTATGTACAAAACAATTAAGGTAAGATACCCATTATTCGTACTCTTAGGTGTAGTTACTTAAGTGGAAAAAGATTTACCTACATTTAACAACCACTTTTATTATAACACGATTTACAATTATTATATTTGGGCCTGTTTGACTGTGAAAAAAGAGGTTGTGTAAAAGTGAGAGTTTTGGTTATATAGCCGGATAAAAACAGGAAAAAAAACATATTTATATCTAGGTATAGTCACCGTCAGATCGGGTCACTGAGTCTTAGGGATAACTTGAACCCAACTTTACTTAACCCAATTTTCTATGTAATACCTAATTAGTTTTCTATAGAATTACCCACCTCATTACTTAAGTTGCATTTCAGAGTAATAATTTCTGTTGCTTTCATTGGAATTAAACAATTATAATAAATTTTACTATCATACTTTATGTTAAATCCGTTATAATTGTTTAATTCCAGTGTATTCCATATACGTACTTAAAACCAAATGGGTCAATGTAATCCTCACTTGGGTCATAGTAACCCGATCTGACGTAATTATATAGTAAGTATAAATTTCGCTTCTTTCCTTTCCTTTTCAACATCCAGATATTTTTAAAAGTTAAAAAAAAAAACAGTTCGAAATAGTTATCAAATGAAGATATTGTACATTAAACTATTGATTTCATGAAATTCATACTATTAACTTGAATCTATATTCATAGTCCCTAATATACATAGTTTTATGAATTTTATATTTAAGTATTCATTATATTTATTATTTTATACAAGGAGGGCTAGATTACCTATTTTCTTTTAGCGTTAACGACTGCAGATACGAATAAAATTTATAAAATTGACATTATTTTCTTTAACTTTATTTGGTCACTGACAGTATAAAAACAAGCCGGCTAATTTCAAACGTCGCTCGCAACTAAAACTTTAAAAAAAAATACATAGTTGTTTGCCAAAGGCTTTGAAACTGTGCCGTACAAGTTCAGTTTACCTGACAAACTTTTGCCCTCTTACTGCGAGCTACTCGCCAGGTAAGTACCCGTATTGCTACAAAGTACAGTAAGCGTCAGATATCAGTGAAAGAGTTAAGTCACCTTTCTTGTTCATATTACTGTCAGTGGCTTACACGGGTAATTAATAGACACACACATATATATATATATATGTCTATATATATACTAACTCAACATTGCTCTATCTATAACTCGCGTATTAGCTAGGAGTAGAAGAACGACAGTGACAAACATTAGCTCTTTTTCAAGAAATTAAAAAAAAATATTTTCGAACTGAATACTGTGTTGGCAAGCTGAGAGCCTGATAGATCGTCCAGGAGTTCTATACCGAAGAAAGACATTAACTACTAATTCCTACCAATCTGCAGCATAGACTGCCTGGGCCATATTTTCTACAAGTAACAATATTAAAGATAAAACGACTGTTTTTTTGGCCATCAAGGTTGCCAAATATTATTAAGCATATATTTTTTCTTTTCTCAATCAAACAATACATGACATAGGTAAGCGCTTTAAAAGTTCGGGAGTGGGAACTAGTGACGTCATGTTATAAATTTAACCATATCGTGACGTCACCAGTCCCCACTTTCGAACTTTATAAGCTGTTATCTATTTTTTTTTCGTTTGTTCGAGAAAATAAAAAATACCTGTTCAATCATTTTCAATAATCTAACTGAGGCATTAAATAGAGATTTCCTTTTCTTTACCCAGTCGACGTTCGTATTGTCACTTATAAAACACAGTCCAGGTTAGACGAATCAAAGCATGTACTTGCGCTTAGTAAATACTATAAATAACACTAAGTCTATGGCCCATATCAACATACAAATAGACTTGACGTCTAACATATATGTCAAAATGACAGCTTTCTATAAATTGATAATCACTTTGACATATTTTCAGACGTATAGTACACTCAAATCTGCCTATTAATACTCATTATTATATACTTTTAAAATATCTAATTAACGAAAATGACCCCTAGATATATATATCATTAAGTGGGTTTTTTGTCTGATAGATAAATGTCCAAAATTGGTAATTTTCTACGGATATTGAGAGATGTGCACTCCAGTGAGAGCACAAATATTAAGAAATATATAAAATACACAATGGTTATATATTATTTTATCTCCATAAACTTTTAAATTAAATTCTATAAGGCTTATAAACACTTAAAACTTAAAAAAAATAAAAACATTGTAACAGTATGTAAGTATAGCAACACATCTTGAAATGAAAAATTAACCCTTTACATAAATTAGAACATACTCTTTTGGAATACTATATTTTAAACTTTAAAATGGTATTATTTTATTTAAAATAGGCACCGGATACATAATATAACATAGTAGGTACGGTACATACAGAAGAAACCTGACACACCTACTAATTCTTTATAAATTTTATTACATTGTATTAGGTGAGAAGAGATAGGTATAGATAGATACAAATGTTAAAATAAGTGTTTTTACATTATAAAGTACAGTCACCATCAAATATATTCAATGATATACGATGATTAAATATATCAGAGCACGCATTAACACTCTTTAAAATGGGCATGTACGGCTTCACTGATAAGTTGATCACCTTAATCGTTTCGATATATTGTACGCTGACTGTACACAACCATGTTGACACTAAGATAACATATTGGTATTGGAATATATATATCAACGATATCTGGCATTACAATAAAAAATAAACAATGAAGCAGTAATTCAGAAAAAAATAAATAGGTAGTAAAAAAATAATAATTATAAATTATAATAACATATTTACGTTTATCCAATAACGATTCGAATAGCTTTCAATAGCTTTATTACGAAACGCCGGTGCATTCGGGCGCCATTTTGTCGAAGGACGCCATTTTGTTTGATTTTATACATATTTCACAGATAACTGTAGACTTAAATAGAATAATGGAAAAGCAATTTTCATCTAGGATTCGTATAATTCTATAATACAATTTTGCATAACAATACCGTGCTAGAAATTGTTTAGTAATAAAAAAAGTTTAAATGCATTGTACTATCAGGGTTAAGCTAGCAACTAGAACTTTATTTATTCCATACTCGACACAATTCAAACAAACAATTTATACATTTTATGAAATTATTATTTATAAGAAATACTGGAATTTGATAAAGTATGGAAATTGAGGACTAACCAAGAATCTAGTTCACACCACAAAAGTACAATAATAAAAGTATATTTACTGTTTTAAATATCTTTAAGACAAGTTTATTGGGTGAACTTACTAGCAATAATTAATTATTAAGAATATCAAGATAAATATTGAATGGGATTTAAACATAAATGGAGGCTGTTCTCAAAGTCGATTAAATGATCAATTAATACAGGAAGTAACAAATTCAAAATCGAAAACACATTCTCAGAATCAATAAAGAAAATTATTTACCTACCAAATTTGGTTTCAAAGTTCCTTTTTTCCAAATCCTATGTCTGCCGTTATTAAAACTTCATACACAGCAATAAATCTAACATCAATCGAAGGTTTACATCTCTAACATTGCAAGTAAACTTAAGGCCGGTCAACATTAACTCTAATCATTGCAAAATTAAGGCTCATTGCATGTAAACTTAAGGTTCAATATGTACTCGGGTCACTCCAGCCCTAGAGCCCAGTTGATGCCCTGAGCTAGGAACAAGATGAGAGGCTGCCAAGCCACCAGCCAGCGAAGCCAGTCCAACAGCTGCCCGTACAGGATGTGGGGGCGGTCCCAGCTGTGAATTAGCTAAAGAATTTATTGGTTACAACAATGTGACGTCATTAAAATAAACAAGAGCGCACGAGCACCATCCCTACTAATATTATAAATGCGAAAGTAACTCTGTCTGTCTGTCTGTTACGCTTTCACGCTAAAACTTCTGGGCCGATTTAAATGAAATTTGGTACAAAGAAAGTCTGGAGTCTGAGAATGGACATAGGCTACTTTTTAACCGACTGCAAAAAAGGAGGAGTTCCACGCGGACGAAGTCGCGGGCAGAAGCTAGTTATCTATAAAAATGGCAATAATCATGTCTGTTGTATTTCTTCCTTTTTCTCCTCAAAACATTTCTTTTATTCTGATTTTAGCGGCAATAAAAATACATCATCTGTGAAAATTTCAACTAAACTGTCGCGGTTCATGAGCTACCAGGCTGTATGGTAACAGACGGACTCTATATATACGGGTATGGAACCCTAAAAATAAGACCGAGACATATTATTATGATAATAAAAAGTACTTAAGTTGTTATACCATCAGATAAACGTAGCTATTGTCCTTGAATATATACCTATATTTCTATAAAGATCCATCCAAGATATCCTTTAGTATTGTAGTGACACAACCCAAAATATGTCGTTACCTAATTATATCGTTAATGGAACACCAGTAGTCGACATAATATTAAAATTTGAATTCGCATAGCGACACATTTCGAGTTAGTTCACTACAATACTAAAAGAGCGCATATTAATTAAATCCCTACTAATATTATAAATGCAAAAATAACTCTGTCTGTCTTTTACGCTTTCACGTTAAAACTACTGGACCGATTTAAATGAAATTTGGTACAAAGAAAGTCTGGAGCCTGAGAAAGGACATAGGCTAATTTTTAACCAACTGCAAAAAGGAGGAGTTCCACGCGGACGAAGTCACGGGCAGAAGCTAGTTCAATACATATATAAAAAAAGGATACGGGTTTGTGAACATCCGCTTTAGGTCCACTTTCTCCTTGCAGTACGGACACGTTTGCTTCTTGCCAACGATGCACCAGCCCCGGATGCAGAACTCGTGGAACACGTGACTACATGTTAGTTTGTATGTGTTTTCTGAAAATAACATAGTCAAAATTACTATATTATTAAAACAGCTGTGTATTCAATACTTTAAAAATTCAATTATACATTTTTTTTTATTAAGTACTAGGACACGAACATATAAGCATAGAGTTAGAGCTATTATAGACACCTTAGCCAGCCATAGAGCGAAAAGTTTTTTTTACTTCACAGTAATATTATAAAGTTGAAAGTTGTGTTTATTCCTTCTTCACGCATAGACTACCAAATGGATTTTGGTAAAACTTTACAAAAGTATAGCTTATAAGTACATCAGATTAACGTTTAGATTAAGTATAGGCAATATATTATAACGATATTGTGCACAGACGAAGTCGCGCGCAGAAGCTAGATTTTCATACTAAGTTTTGATTCAATTTACCTAATACGCCCTCTTCGTTGACGGCAACAAGCAATTTGTTCCCGCATACTGCACACACGTCGCTTTCCAACTGCCGTGTAGGGATACCCTCTTGTGTGTAATACTAGAATTTTTACAATTAATATAAGAAATGTATAATATATCATTATAATAATTCTACGACTTATTTTCTATACATATGTATAGGTACACTTGAGAGCACGTACTCAGTAAATTAAATAAAAATTAAGTCCTTACATTTAATAAAATTTAATTATCAATCTTTAGTTAATAAACAAACTTCAATACTATAACTTCAAAAATCGGTATGACAGTCATAAAATTGACAAAATTCATTGACATCAGTTTAACATTACTTAGACCAATTTAAATTACATGAGTCAATCCTACATACAAATATACAACTTTTTCCCCTGCCCAAGTCGAATATGAATCCGACCCCTCACTAATTTGGAATGAAACAACTATAACAGAACATACTTTAATTTATTTGCTGGCATTTCCAAAACTACAGTTCTCATATTCCTAGTTGTTTCATTCCAATGTGTAATAATCGCGAAGGCATCAGAAATTACTTTACTATATTCTTTTGGTCACTCACCCCGATCGAGGCTGCCATTTTATCGGAGCAGTATTCAGCTACGTCCCGTCCCAGGACCCCGAAATAGAGTCCATAAAACAGTAGAACCAGGCCCACGTCCATCCATGGCTGCGGCTTTAAGATAAAAAGAAAATATCTAGTAAATTATGCAATCTAATTAAGTAAGTGGATTTCATTAACTCTTGCAATAGCGTTTATTTCCCGGCGCGTCTATTGATATCTATATATATCATACGACATCTATTAATTGCTTTTTTTTTCTTTTCCGATCTGAATACTGAGGCGCAGTTGGCCAGCTAATGGGCTTTTACTGCAAAACCGGACGGGTGGCGAGCCTCCTGAGAGGCCATTAATTGCTGAAGTAATGGACTATTCATAAATGTGCATGAAAGTATTATTCAGAATTACCTTTTGTCCGAAAAGCAGATTAACTCCCATGAACGTCATCATCATTATAACGTAACCGACGACGCCGATACAGCAGCTCAGCTTGTAGATTAAATAAAACCACTTGTAGACTAGCCTGAAATGGTAAATAAATTTGTTAATTTCTAATACTGTGAATAAAGTACATAACTGGAACGGATTTAACTACGCACAGTAGTTGATTCAGTCAACACATATAACATAATATTTAAGATACACCTGTATCACGACCAGCAGCAGAATCATGGCTATTTGGCCTACTGGAAAAGATCCACTAGATGGTATAATGTAGAATAAGATCTAGCGCAAATGTTCTAACAATGAAAGACAAGCTACTGGCCTGCAATTCTGGACCATTCTACACAAGCCCATCTAGCAGATTTTTGTGCGTCCGTTGCATGGCTATATTGTAATCACACAAAGAGGCCATGTGATATGTCTATTTTGACTTAACCAAGATTACTTACCGAGGAGTGGTGACAGACATAGGTTTCATTGAAGATTTCCGCATTATGAGGGCAGTAAGTATTGTAAATATGCTCCATATTATAACAAAACGCCACCATTGATTGCGCGCTGACATAATCAGTGGAATCGACCACATTGCACACATAGTAAAGAACTGGAAAAAAGAAATAAGATGTATTATTTATCTTAAGTATGTACTTTCTGATGAAGTTTTCATGATTGATTTCTTTTCAGCCCTAGACCCAAGATACTAAGTATTATACATTAAGACAGACACATTTTTACTTATTAGATTAATATCTAATAAGTAAAAATGTGTCTGTCTTAAAAAAAATCTAATAGGCAGTAGGGGTAGATTGGAATGAAACAAACATAAACGGATTTAACTCATGTTTTTTATTTATTGGATGACATTTGGAAAACTTTAAATTTCCCATATTCGTAGCATGACTGAGCTAACTATAATCTAAGGCTTTTCAAAATGTCAGCCAATAAAATATGCAATTTAAATCTGTTAAGTAGAAAATCTACTTAAATCAGTTTTCAGCCCCATTAATCAACACTGTAAAATTAATTTATTTGTTCCATGGAAAATAAATAGTTCCTAGTATAAATGTCAATTACAGGTTCCTAATTAATAGATAATAATAATATTTTTTTTATCAATATGTTCGAGAATTCTTGCTTAATAACTAAGGATAAACAATTAAATTCAAGGACAATCTTAGTATTAATATGATCCTTACCGCATATGATCGATAATGCCGTTTCTTCCACTCCACAACAACAATCTGTGCTACAATGAGCGTTCCTATCAGGATCAGGACCATGGTGGTGTGCATGCCTTCATGGCCACGGTGCAGCTCGTGGAGCTTCTGGTGATCATATCTGGAAATAATGTAAATAAACGTCTTATTGTTTTATATTTGTACCAGGACAAAAATAGAAAAATTGACTCCCACTCTTGTATGACTAATGGATTTGAACCAGATGGTTTAAATAAAACTTAATGAAACAAACTTAATTCAGCCGAAGAGGGATATGGTCTAATTTATTTTTGAGTAATTGTAGATTTGTTGATGATTATCAAACTAAATACTATATAACTATTTTAATATGATAGGAACATAATTCATAAATTTACACAAATAAAATTTCAAATAAAATTACACAAATTTTGTCATCCTTATTTGTATAAAAAATTGGATATAATTTTAAATATATTGCTAATAAAAAGTGCGTAATATATTAACTTTTATGATGTAAGTAGGTAATTATTAACATGGATATGAAATAAATGAGCATTAACACATTTTTAGCATAATACCAAGAATACAATCTCATCAAATAAATTACTTACAGCCATGTCGATTAGCACGCTCAATTACACATAATGTTTGCCTAAGCATTAAATCGCATTATCGAAAAAAAATCAATGAAAACTTCGCATGTCTCGATAACTGTTTTTATGTAATAAGTAAACATAACAAGTTAATTCTTACCTAAGCTTTTCCTCAGCGGTCAGTTCCTCGTATGTCTGCAAGAGAAAGTAGATATATAAGATATATAAATATAAAAAATCAAGGAAACCTTATCAAAAACTGTTTTTCGTTCTTACCTTGTTCGGATCGACAGGCCTGTGAAGATCCATAGTGAGGTCTGTTAGTTATGAAAGAAGCACTTGTAAGAATATAGCATTTATTCTTATTAGGTAAAGTTAGTATGTATTAACACTATTAAAAGAGATCAAAATGTTTTATTGGAAAAAAAAACGTATGCCGCCGCAAGCATTCGTCATTTTGGCGAATACCGAACTGTCAAAGTGACAATTTACTTATCGGCTGTCATTATAGTGTTGCTAGTATAGATTTAATAATTTTAAGAGCCAAGTTGGCTAGATAGCGATGTAATTTGCCGATCTTGGCAATTGGTGTTGCACCTCTATATAGAAATAGAAAACATATGTCAACCAGTGTTGCCAATTTAGCGATTTTGTCGCTAGAACTAGCGACTTTTGCTTAAGGCTTAGCGACCAAAAAAAAGTTTTGACGACAAAAATAGTTTAGCGACTTATCTGGCGACTTTTGGAGTACAAATTAAAACAGTTCTAGAGCCAATAATAGATATTTTTTTTATCGAATCGACACATAATTATTCCATGCCAAGAGATACTTAATATGGAAAACGACAAACGCGATAGCGCACCAAATTCAAAATTTATTTAATTGAAGTTCCATTTGTATATCATTATGGGGGGGGGGGTCCCCGAACTTTTTATGGTTATGTTTTAGTTTTAGCGACTTTCTGGCGACTTTTGACTTTGAGCTTAGCGACTCGAATTTCTAGGAGTTGGCAGCACTGATGTCAACTTACTTCTGTCACTTGAGTGGCGGTTTTGTTTAGCTACGTAAATATAGTATTTTTGTGTTTACTTGATGACAAAATGTAGTTCAAATCAAGTTTGAACTACAAATGAGTGCAAAACACATCTATATTTTAAATACGTGGTGTCTTTGAAATTTCTGAGACTAATAATGCCCAATAAAGGTAAACAATGCTTACTAAATTCATGTTTAGACTACCGTTTGTAAACCCTTACCCTTACTTAGTACCTAAATATTTTTAACAAATATAAGTATACGAATAAGTTTCTCACTACCAATATAAAGTTATTTGTAGTTGCAGTTTAGCATCTGACAATTGGAATATGCTTAACATTTCAGATTCGAAGATTACGCAAGCTTCAGAAGTCAAGCTTTTGCCAGCAGTAATTCAACATGTAGCTCCCGTTAAGGCACCGGCGACGGCAACTAAGACTATAGTAAAGGTAAGTCCTATGCTTAACATAAAGTAGGTACTGTTTAAGTATGATTAAAATCTAAGAGTTATATAAAGCAATCAAAAGAGATGTGGTATGTTCCCTTCATATATTTCTACTTTTTATGTTATTTAAAAACAAAGCTTGCACTTATATGTTGATGAATTGATGTTATTGCATAACTGTTTTTGTGACTGCATAGCCTCTTAAACTTGCTATGTGGTATGTCTTGCGAATTGTATTTGTGACAGTGAAAAATATCAATAATCTTTCTTAACATTAGTGATCCAAATTTACATTCACTCACTTTTTTCCAGATTAAAATAATATCTGTGTAAATTCTATTTTTTTAAATTATTTAATAATAGGTATCAGTATAAGTATTTAGTCTATTGTAAATGACAAATGAAAACCATAAATATCTTGGAAGTAATCAAGTTATTCACCGCTTCTTATGTGCTTGTTAAGGCTCTGACTATGAAACTAGAGGTTGTAAGTTGGAATTCTGCTAGGGTCAGATGTGATGAGCACAAGCACACACCTTGAATTGGTTAAATTTATGTATGTTTATCTGTTGTCTAGCGCTAGCCTAAGCTTTTTGCGTCTAGATCAAACGATATGGATTGTCCAAAGATATTTACTATTTATTCTATGAAGACTCTCCTAATTGATGGTCCTTCATAGTCACTTAGAAATATTATGCTTATACTAGCTTCTGCCCGCGACTTCGTCCGCGCGGAACTCCTCCTTTTTTGCAGTCGGTTAAAAAGTAGCCTATGTCCTTTCTCAGGCTCCAGACTTTCTTTGTACCAAATTTCATTTAAATCGGTCCAGTAGTTTTAGCGTGAAAGCGTAACAGACAAACAGACAGACAGACAGAGTTACTTTCGCATTTATAATATTAGTAGGGATTATTTATGTAGATATATAGGTACCTTATGAAACCCTTATGTGTCTAGGATTATGTCAACTTTATTTCACTTATTAAGTTTCACAAAATAGGTTTTGATACAAATAAAACAACAGAATCACGAATCATTGTATGTATCATATAATTTATCTAATCGTTTTATCAAAGGTTTGTTCAATAATTTCCCAACATCTTTAGCAAAGACAAAGTCCAGATGGTTGAATTTTGGCCAAGAGCAGCCAGGCTTCACATCTTCAAGCATTCCTGTGCTGTTTAAAACTTCTGCTAGCCGCATCACTTGCTGTAAAACAAACATAAAAAATATATTGATGATCAAGCTAACATTTTACCTTCCCTATCTAAATTTTGAATTGTTTTTGTGATATAAAAAGTTACTTTAAATTGAACAGGAAATAATTTTCTGAAATCAAAAATACTTAATCATTAACAGTAGGTATAATAAGTTTGATAAATCGCACCTTGATAATCAAAACGTCATTATACGAAAAAGTCGATTTTTGGCTACGAGGGTTTGAAGTTTACAATCAGAAAAAATGTGACAAACATATACTTTTTTGATAAATTCGTATGTTTAACTACAGTTTTACTTACCACAAGATGCCTTTTATTATCTCAGGTATCCAAATATTTTTTTTATTCATAAACGGCTTCATTATTAAGGTTTATGTAATTTTTTAGTGTCAATATTCCACAAATTTTTACATAGTGTCAGTTTTCCATATTTTTGTTTCTACATTTTTTACATTTTATGGGCAATAATGACATCATACCTTTTAAAATGTTTGCATTTTATTTAAAACACAGTTTAAAAGTATTTAAACAACTTTATAAGTAAGGGGTTTTCACTTCAGATTGTTTAGTTTGTCTATATGATTGAAATTTCTACTTAAAAAGCCTATTTCATACATGTTTTTAGAGTTGTTAAAATAAAACCATCACCAAATTCAATTTTTAAAATTTTCCACGCATTTCAACTTGAAAAGCTTTCTTAAATCTTAATAACGTTTTGTCCAATAATTACGTAATGTAAAACCTTATAATTACATTCAGAGATTCGCTTGCATTCGAAGTGACAATGAATAAACTGATGAAAAACTGTAATTCGTTTCGGGCATTTTCAGATCTCATAGTTTCTGTATCCTCTGAAGATGAAGAAGGGTAAATAAGCGCCGCATTATGCAGAGCAGCAAAAGAATGAGTTAAACCGAATTTCAGTTAACAATCACCAAATATTCAAACAGTTATTTGGTAAAAGTCAGACATTTTTGCAGGCGTTGCAGAACATACACTACAAGTTTCCATGACAGAACCTGAAGTGCATGGCAATAGGTACATAACACATAACATAACAATTAATGATTACATTACTTTGACACTTTATTTAACTACTAAAAGCTAGTAGAAGAATTGACAGAGCTAGATGATGAAGAAATGCTAGAAATGCTCGACAGATTAGGAGGTTTTTGGCATTAGGAAATTTGCTTCTAGTATTTTTATTGGTTTTCGTGGTTTGGCAACAGTTTTAGATGAGCAGGATAAGTAAATAGTAGTATTCTTTCATTATAATAAAACTACAAAAACAAATTGTATCTTTATTATTAGAACAGAAAAAGTTTCGTTTCAAGTTAAGTAGGTACCTAATGTAATTATCCCCTAAATAGATTACCGTCACTATACCTAAAGTGACTCTCTCCTTTGATTAAAATTTATTTTCCGTGATGGCCAAAAAACTGGTAAAAGTGACACTATACAAAATAATACAATAACCCTGTCTTAGTTAAGTCGATTTATAAAAAGAATACTGTCATTAAGACTAAAGTGACGTTATTACTTTAAATTTTAATTTGCAAAATTTAAAAAAATACGTTATGTAAAAGTGACATTTTTCGTATAGGATCATTATTCCGTTAAAAAAGACAGCACTTTCATAATAATTTTAAGACGTAACGACATTAAACCAAAAATGACGAGCTTCTTCGTCGAGAAACCTCTATTACTGTCAATTCACGCGTTGCTAATGATAAAACGCCACTATTCCGATGAGTCGAGGTCTCATCCCCACTAAATGACAAAACGACACTAGCGCCCCCAGGCGCTGTAAGTGGAGTTAGAGCCACCAGTGTCTCTGTATTATGTAGTTTACTGTTAGCCCAACTAGATGGCATTATTAGTTTAAAAAGTGCGTTTTTCGTATAGTGACGTTTTGATTATCAAGGTGCGAAATATAAACTTACAGATTTCTCTGTTAACTGGTCATTCATGCCATATAATAGAGTCACAGGTACTTTAACATTGGTCAGGTCATATGGCTTTATATCCCCATAAAGACCATTCTCCCAAGAAGTAAAAACATCTGGAAATCGAGAAAGTATAAAATATAGATCATATGTATATAAATATAAGTAGGTAGGTATATGATTTATATAAAAGTACATAGGTATTTTATGTTATCTAGTTTAATATTTTACAAATTCCAAGCAAATTTCCTTTAAGCTACCCATTTGTAACTTTTTGTTTTGAAATTAGAAACTTACTTGACATCGCGATTTTGGCGAAATGCTCTATTTGTCTCCACGAAGCAGGCTGGAATCTAGCCATGAAGATTGCCGAAATTTCCTGAAATTAATTGAATTTTTTAAAGTAAGACTGGTTGTGAACAACATTTTTACTCGAAATTAATACCATATCATAACGCGCCTTATACGACACCGCCTTCCAGCAACTTGGCTCAAAAGTAAGCTTAGTTTGTGTTGACAATTAGATGCTGAACATCCTAGGCTATAAATAAAGACTGAATCTGTACTACACTTACTGGGTCGCTCTGTGCATAGTCGTCCCCTACGATAGAAAACACCAGTCGAGTACAAAGGTCCTGTCTTAGGTCCTTTATATTACAGAAACTTCCTATAATGGTCTCCATGAAATCTTGACGAAGATTGACTGATATCATTCCTCGCGAGCGCATGGTGTTCTGAAATGTGAATGGTTTAATACTTTCTGATGCTTTCGCGGTGATTACACATTGGAATAATAGGACACATTAAATAATAAGTAAAGTGAATGGTTTATTATTTAATATATTATCATAGTTTTGCAAATCGTAATACATACGCCTACTGTTATTCTGTGTGCAATTACTTCGCTAGTATAACGATTGTGTATGCCATCTGTAGTCATTATGCGATGTATAGGAAAAATTACAATACCAACAAATGCAACGAACGTTCAATTGGTTTGTTGTAAAATAGCTAGATTCATTGACCTACTCGTAATTGTTGTTGTCAATGTTCTTGGACAATTAACACCTATGATCTAGTCCCAAAATAATTAAAGATTGTACAAACGGTTACAATAAATAATAATAAATATATATAATTCAAGATTCAGATACAAGTGATCGTTTTCATCACACTGACATCTGCATAGCGGGGATCGAACCTGCAACATCCGTTTTCGTAGGCAGGAGCTCTAACCACTAGACTAACAGGCCGTCATAGCGCAACATTGCCCCGAAATCGTCGGCTCAATTTATTCAACCGTTGCCAGTGATGATTGTAATTTGTATCCAATGACAGACTAAAGAAGTGGCCTAAGGTTGCCTTGTGTAACGGAACCACACTAAACTTACCGGTACATTCACAGTCTTGATAAACAAATCAGCCAAAGGTTTCACGTTGCTCAAGTACACAGCAGGGGCCAAGGCCACCATAGCAATGATTTTATCATTATATTCCGGCTTCTGCGCCATCATCGTGAAGAAACTGGTGGTTCCCATTGAATATCCAATGTACATGATTTTCCGGAGACCTGTGACGTTCAGGACTTTGTCGATCATAGCTGGAACGTCGTATTTGCCGTGCTCGTGGAAGCTGAGGGTGATGTTATGGTTTTAGGACTCTGTATACCATACCCTTTGTAGTACTAAATTTAGTATGATCAAATACGACTTTGTTATCTTAACAGCTGTTAAAGTCAACTCGAAACACGGTACGCTTTGATGCAATGGCGGTTTTAATTGATATATTACTAATGGTAGTATTTTGATAAAATTTTACATAATTGATTTTGTTACCTGTATTCCCAAAATTTTGGATCGTTTCTGGTCATGTTCTGGTGTGTAGTGTACGTGTTTCCTCTAAGGTTTCCTAGCCATACGTCGTATCCGGCGTCCGCTAAAATGTATGCTAGAAAGAAAAGAAAAGTTGTCGTTACATGATTATACTTAAATGTGTTATATACTGGGCGGTGGTGATATAACAATATGTAATTTAATTAGAACACAATCTAATGTGTCATATGAATTTAAATTGAAATGTTATGTCCAATTATAGTAAAGTGCAACACTATTTAATGTAAAGCAACGATACGCGTATTTCCCGCTAGACCATAATAATATGTGTAGTATATTTTTTCGTACTGTTAAGATTTCAAATTATATTTTGCGACCACTGCTCGCTTTCACCCCTCCATCTATTGTTTTTCAATATCAGTTGTTTGTAAGGTAATTTAAATGCTCTCCAACGGATTTATCTCGCGTATTTTTTTTATTTACTGATGTTTAGAAAGCTTTATAGTTCCCATATAGGGATAGTCTAATGCTAAAGTTGTCTATTTTTATTCCGATGTGTAATAACCTCGAAGGCATCAAAAGTTATTAAATAGGATTCTCATCCAGACTTTTTTATAATTAGATTCTTACCCAGACTTTTTTATTAAATAGTTTCTTACTCAGACCTATTTATTAAATAGATCTTTACCCAGACATTTTATTAAATATATTCTTACCCAGACTTTTTTCGGGTCCCATGATAACGAAGTCCCCGCTGCACCCAAGCAGCCCGTGCACGACCAGAACAGCTCTCTTCCCCTTGGCACTTGGGTCTGTTCTTCGGGGACTCCGTCTTCCAGTGGGAATCCTGTGCATTTGCAGGATGTATCCATCTTCAGTCTTCACTCTATGCTTTTCGTTGGGGTAGCCCGCTGCTGTGAGTAGTTGAGGCTGTTGAGATAATGAGGTTTAGCAATGACTAACCTTTGTCCGCGACTTCGCGGCATGATAAGTAGGTACTTTACACAATACCTTCGTAAATTCTAGCCTATTTGTTATTCTGATGTGTAAGCTATATTATTGTAAAGTTTTATCCATTTTCACATCATACATTCTTACAAACTTTCGCATTTATAATATGTATTAGTAAGGATAAGATAAAAGAGTACAAGCGCGTGTCGAGTTTGTATTCTTCAATCAGTGGAAATACTTTCTAAATTTTATTTCCAATATTTCGATCAAATGTTTTTCACAACCGATCTACAATACATACTTAGTGTATCTTGATTCACTAATTCAGTATCCTCCACGTATTAAACCTATGTGTAAAATCACGTTATAATAAAAAAAAAATGCCCTACAAGCAGTAATGATACATATCTACTACGGTGATAACAAAAACTAGTCGAGACCAGAACAAAAGGCAATTTATTCAAAACTGTTCCGCTGTCGCAATAAACGTACGAGTATTTACAATAAGATTATATATTATGACCTAAGTTTTCATTATGTAATGACTAAACAACTAGTTATTTTCTTTGCATTAGTGCAAGGTTACCGCACTTATTGTTACGACTTATGAGTATAAACATGAGGTCTACAGAAGAGAGGAGTGGCCTATTCGTTATCTGTGGTTCTGCGGTTGTCATCTGTAAAATTTTGAAGCCATGTCTATATAGACCAGGATCCATAGTTTTTGAGATACATTTTTAAACCTGTACGCTCCATGGACGCCTTCTAAACTAGGACAAATCCGGAGAAACCCGACGAATGACAACCAATATCTTTAGCATAAGACTATTGTCCGTTCAGTCGTGCTACGATTATGGAATCTGTAAAGGCTCCGAAACGTCAGCCAATAAAATAAAATACGCGAGTTAAATCCGTTAAAGTGGTTTCATTCCAACCCTAAACCAGTCAAGGGTTAATAATATGTAGGTATCTCTACATTCTTTAATCTTATATAGATAAATTCTGATTACATATCTTATGAAAGCTTGATACCTTGCACCTTGGATTCGTTTCATAATTAAAATTGACGCTTAGGTTACTTCTCTTCTTGCGGTCTAAGATGATCTTTTAAAATTTAAATGTGACTTGTGACCAATGTTTAATTGTTTATTGATGTGACTAAAGTTTAAAAAATGAGGTAGGCACTCATTAGTAAAACTAAACCACACCTTACTATACCCCTTATAGGAGTAGTATTTGTGAACAATGGTCATTGAGTTATAGTAAAACTTAGAAATTAGTTTTATGTTAGGTATATTGTTTTTATACTACATTGAGTGTTTACGAGCATCTTAAGAGCCACTTAAGTCAGTTACTGACTAAATTCAGGTTATGTGTATTAGTTTAAACTTTAAGTACTAATTAGCTTGTCTACTTAGTTTTAGTGTCCGTGCTTTTAAAGTCTACTTACTTAATATTAACGTCTCTGATTTTAAATTTCAAGGGCTCGTAAAATTAACAAGTGAGTTATTTTGTTGCACACTTTGTGTTAGTAATAGAATATATTGACTAACTCTCGTTGAATCCCTAAGGGTTGAAATTTTAATATAATAAAATCAGTCATTCTTTTTCATAAAATTAGCTTCAAAAATAATTTATCGTGAAGATATGTCTAATAATACCTACTTATTTTTTGATTTGTGTTTATCCCTACTAATATTATAAATGCGTTAGTAACTCTGTCTGTCTGTCTGTCTGTCTGTCTGTCTGTTGCTCTTTCACGCCTAAACGGCTGAACGGATTTTGATGAAATTTGGTACAAAGAAAGTCTAGAGCCTGGGAAAGGACATAGGCTATATTATATTCCGAAATTCTATCCCTAAGGGGTTAAAAATGGGGTGCAAAGTTTGTATGCAACAACGTGATTCCTTGGTCCGATCTATTTCAAATTTTACATAAACATTCTTTAACAGAATTGATGGAGTACGTGTTTCGTATTTTATTGAAATTCACCCCCTAATGGGGTTAAAAGGGAGATTTTCTTCCAAATTGATATGAATACTACTTAGTGCTTTTGATTTTGACACGTCATATTTAAAAAGTATAATGTAGGTATGCATAGCAACGGTTGCTAATGTCATTCCTGACATTATACCCAAACTGTTACGTGTATGGTTTCTTCAGTGTTAACGAAAATGGCATTATTATGTAATATCCCGTGGATCGTGTAATGAGGACTATTTAATAATATTCCTGAGTAAGCAGACCCCGTTTAACTTGCGAGGGGAAACTGGTGTCATTACGCAGAGAAATAGAAGTGTTCGCGACCAAAGCTGACATATATAAAAAAGCCGTGATAACAGAGGTGACGGAATGGGACGAGACGGAGGTAAAGCAAGCTCGCGCGAGCTCCTGTGAGGAACTGGATATTGTGCTATTACTGGATACCTACTGGTATCTCATTATAGGCAATGAGGCAAACTGGGAAATGTTTTATTTCGTAACACCACTTATATTGTATGTAATTGGTATAAGGTTTTATTTTGTAGGATTGAATTGAATTGTAAAATTGTTTTGTTGTTTTGTTAGATCTTTGTAATAAGTGTGGTAATCAATCCTTAAATAAATAGCCAGCTAAACCTCACGTGTATGATTTCTTAAAAAAAAAAATGTTGAACTCAGTGGTAGCTGTATAAATTATGCAATTTCGAAAGTAAGATAGGTAAGTACTTATGTACTTAGTTTGCATATTGTACATGTTAAACTATTGTTAGCTCCATTTATTACGAATATAAGGGAAGTGTTAGGCAGCAGCCGGCGAAGCGTCAGATCCGGTACTTTTAATAAAAGTATATTTACGACATAACATTAACAAACCAGGTTTTGTCAGTATACTAATAATATACTAATTAATTGAACTGCGACCCAACAATGCACAAGCCGAGCGAGCAAAGCGAGCGTGCCGCGGTAGCGGCAAATGAAGGTCCCCTTTAGGTACGACGACGAGCGAAGCGAGGAGGAGTATTAGGTAGAATCCTGATCGTCCAGCACGCGATCCAAGCGAGCGAAGCGAGCATGCCGCGGCAGCGGCCGGCGAAGCGTCAGAATTGGTACTTTCAATCAAAGTATATTTACGACATAACGTTAACAAACCAGGTTTTGTCAGTACCTACACTAATTACTTAAACTGCGACCCTACAGAGCGAAAACCGAGCGAGCGTGCCGCGGCAGCGGCAAATGAAGGTCTCCTTTAGGTACGACGACGACCGAAGCGAGGAGGAGTGTTAGGTAGAACCGTGATCATCCAGCACGCGATCCAAGCGAGCGAAGCGAGCATGCTGCGGCAGCGGCCGGTCAAGCGTCAGAATCGGTACTTTTAATGATATATTTATGACATAACGTTAACAAACCAGGTTTTGTCAGTATACTTATTAATTCAACTGCGACCCTACAGCGCGAAAGCCGAGCGAGCGAAGCTAGCGCGCCGCGGCAGCGGCAAATGAAATACTCCTTTTTGGAACGACGACGAGCGAAGCGAGGAGGAGTGTTAGGTAGAACTGAGACCGTCCAGCTTGCTATCCAAGCGAGCGAAGCGAGCATGCCGCGACAGCGGCCGGCGAAGTGTCAGAATCAGTACTTTTAATGAAAGTATATTTACGACATAACGTTAACAAACCAGGTTTTGTCAGTATACTAATTAATTGAACTGCGACCGTACAGCGCGAAAGCCGAGCAAGCGAAGCGAGCTTGCCGTGGCAGCGGCCGGCGAGACGCCAAAACCGAATAGAATTAGGATGAATAATTAATATGGTAAGTGGGAAATACGTTAAGGAAATAAAACATTATGTGGAAAAAAAAACATCCATATGATGTTAGGAAAACAAAAGATAGGTCATAAGAGTGTTAGTTAATAATCATTATGACATAAAACGTTAGGGAAATCAATAATAGGTTAAAAAACGTTAGAGATACAGATATAGATCCGTATTCTAATGAAGTTCACCCCATAACGGGGTTAAAAATTACGCGGACGAAGTCGCGGGCAAAAGCTAGTCTCTTATATGTAATAAGATATTTGCGAAAATCTTAATGTATCGACGTAATAATTTATCAATGCCTTTATTTGAGTCGAATAAGGTTAATCGTACCTCAGATATGCAATTAGCTATTGACAATCATCGTACAAATATTTACGTCGTTATAGATAATTTGAGGCAATCAACTGAATAACTACGATCGCTTAAGGCGGATTTAGGCCTAGGTGAACCTAAGGGTCATGACACACGGCTCTGTAGTGACGCGGTCACGATAAAGTCGCGCGTCATCATTAATTCAGCCACAGGTCAAAAATTATGACACATGACGATTGCACCTATAGAGTATTTTATGCCCCAAAAAGTTCTACTCTAGTATGCAATAGTTCGTTTATGCGACTGTGTCAATACAGTTGTGCGTCACAAAAGTCGCCGTGTGCCGCGGACCCTTAAGTAAAGTTCAGGGTTAACTTGAACCACCTAAGCCGGTGTAGGACCTAGATTTCATAGGCTTGCCCTGGATGTGACCGTGACATGACCAGTGACCTTAATGGGATCGAGTAAAGTATAATTATCTAGGACAGGGATGGCGATTCATTATCTAGCGCGGCATTTTAAAAAAAACTTGTTATGGTCATAAAGTTAGTGGTAAAGAATAAAATTACACGACAAATAATTACTTAGATACTAATGTAAGTACTATTTATTATAGGTAGGTACTTATGAACTTGAAAAAACATGAAGTGGATCCCTCCACCTAGTTTTCTTAAAAGCGTTGCGTTGTCAATATTTTGATATAACTGAACTGAAAGAATCGTTAATAATGTTTGGTTTTTAATTACAGCGTTTTTTTAGTTTAGTTTGTAATAAAAGGTAAAAAAATCCTAGTTAGTTCCTAAACACTAAGACCAATTAAGAAATTTGTAAAATTGTTTTTGGGGAGCAACTGTACGTATGTAAAAACGAATAGTAAAATGCAATGAACAGTGACAAGGTATGTCGTGTTTGTATACCTAATTATAGCAGTACGTAGGTGACGTACTTGAAGCGCAACAACTATTTTTTTTTCTCAATGAATTCCTTCGGGTTAATTTAACATCAACGTTTGAGCTCACGGAAGGCAAACAAAAGACAAACTCCCGCGCAGACGTGTCGCGAATAACATTCTCGGTGACACAATATATACCTTTGTATTATAATTCACATGTCTATGTTAATCGGATCACGGTGCATAAGTTAATGGGCATAATTACCATTTTTAAGGATCTTATTTCATTAAATAATATTCTTCCATAAATTAGAAACGACACAGCATATTAGTTAAAATTTGACGCATTATTTTTTTTAAATTTAATTTATTTGTTTTCCACAGATGCCTAGTGGGCGTGCATTGTTGATTTTAACTTGATCTTTTTTCGGTGTTAAATACCACCGTGGCATGTTGAGTTTATATTTTTTGCAAATCTCATAGTTATTATTTCCTTGGCAAATGTTGATCATACGTACCTACATAATAATATATAAGCTACATTGTGTATTTTGATTGTAATATTTTATCCATGTTTGCTATCGCTAAAAAATCGAAATAATTTAGACTTTTAATGTACCCAGATTATTACGTTGTTTGGCCAATAATAGTTCCGCTTACTGCTTTAATGGTTTTGTTCTATATGCTATACATAATGCCCATCGTCACAAAAGGAAAAAAAACTATACAGATACCATCTGAATATAAATGGGTGTTTGATCTGCACTTATGTAGTTACTATACGCAAATCTAAGTGGCTGTCTAACAATGAAATACCTATTTTGAATTTTATTGCTATTTGGTTTTATTGAAGTTGATAAGACACAATGAAATATTTTAGTAATTTTTGACAATACCTAATGTTGTCAAAAATGAATAGTTGAAAAGGAAAGAGGTATAACCTCTACGTACCCTCATTTAGCTAAGGTATTAAGGCATATACATATAATTATGTCATTAAGTATATCATAAAAATACCATTTGTTTTGTGTATATCAACATTATCAACATATTGTCGTTACCAAAAAGTTATTTCAGGCAGTCATTAAACTGGTCCGATTTAATGATCTATAAAATTACTATGTTTTATCTGGTATCTTATGCATAATATGTAGGGACTTGTTTTCATGAAAAGAGTGTGAGTAAGTACTCTAATGTACCAGCCATTAAGTATAAAGTACTCATCTTCTAATTCCCGATCCCTTCGCGGTTATTACACATTGGAATGATACAACTGTAACGGATTCAACTCCCGTATTTTAAATTTATTTGCTGACATTTCTAGAACTTGTTTCCATATTCGTAATACGCAAGTTAAATCCGTTATAGTTGCTTCATTCCAATACTCACCTCCTCTGGCACAGGGCACAAATATTTATATTTTTTTGATAAACGTGTCTATGTCAAAATGTTTAATTATTATCAAAATATATATTCACTGAAAAATAATCCATTACCGACGCTCGCATTAAAAATTAGATTTAATGAACCCACTTTTATTTCATTAACAATTAAGTATCCAGTCTATAGGACCGTCATTACGCTCTTGTGAAATAGCTAATTAATTGTTTACTAACAAACGTTTCTGCAATTAAATCATGATTAGCATAATCATATTAATGATTAAATCATCATAATGGCAGTCAGATAGCCAGCAGGTTCTAAAGCAATAATTAATAAGTAAGGTTAATTTGTAGTTTCATGTCTGATTAGTTTAGTGAGTCATACACCCTAACTTCTAGAGAAATCCCTGCCTCAGAAAATCGTAACTCTAGTTTGTCTGTGACATTCAATCTTTTCTGAAACCAGATCCAAAGACGTACTTGCAACGTGAATAAGCAAATGAATTTAAAATATGACGATCTCTTTTAATGGGTAAATTAAAAAAAAGTACAAAGTTACCTATTCATTATTTACAGTGTGACAAATCAAATTGAAAGGTTTGTTACTATCTCAAATACCTACATATTTTAATACATTAATAACCCATGAAACACATGTTATGTTTTACGTTTGGTTTCGTGCGAAAAAGCTTGTCACTATCGTTCTTTTACTCGTTGCAAAATAGATAGTAGATTGCTATAAACTCTCAACAAAATACCCTTTGGCCAGAAATATTCCTGCAAAAAGAATTTCAATGGTCATGGTACATAATTATATACTAACTCGTTATAATTATCATCAACTCGCCATGTGATTAATTTCACACACCTCACACTACAGCACGTGCTACCGTAATTGAAACCCGCTATCACCGCGTTACAAAACGATGTTTTTTTCTGATAAACTAACAACGTAATTGCTCCTGAACTTGAAGTTTTGCGGCTATAAAAACAAACAATGGCCGTATCATGCAGGCATGATAGCTCAGTATGAATTATACCCAGTAGGGAATGTGAGACTAACATTGCCTCGATTTAATTGTATGAAATGATTTATGTTCTTACGAACCATGACCACGTGACGATATAGGTAGTAGGTCCGATCACTTGGTGTAGGTGGACTCAATTGGATTAGGGCGGCGCGGGATCGGTCACTATGGATGACCTTAAGGGAGACTTATGTCCAGCAGTGGACGTGTTTCGGGTGATATATATGTATATACCTATAATGATGATTACGGGCCTACATATGCACCCACTGCTAAAGAAATTATTCATTGGAATGAAACAACTATTAACGGATTTAACTCGCGTATTTTTATTTTATTTTATTTGCTTTGTTAATCACTTTAGCGTTAGACTATTGTCAGCTCAGTCGTGCTACGATTATGGAAACTGTAAAGAATCCGAAACGTCAGCAAATAAAATAAAATAAAAATACGCGAGTTAAATCCGTTAATAGTTGTTTCATTCCAATGTGTAATAACCGCGAAGGCATCAGAAATTATAAAGAAATTATTATTATTTATTAATAATCGTTATATTCTATATGTTAATCGTTTATTATAAAATTGTCACGTTGATTATTTTCATTTGCACCGACTGTTAAAAGGCGTTTCTTCTGTTACTAAATGTAAATATTGATCCCGCTTTGGACAGTTACCTGATTGTTTCTGTGCATAAAATTTTAAAATATGATTTTATGAATGGGCATGCCCCTACTGGATATAGCCAACACTGTGGTTATCATTATGTCAGCGGCGCGAGCGCAGGCCGCAGGCGAGCGTGCGAATTCTCCATTGGGACACGAGTCACGTGTGCGACATTTAAATCTCATACGGAACGCCTTGTTTCCTCAAACGTCAACACCACGTATCATCCCTAATGATTGCGGAATTTGCGAAGCTGATTACTAGAAACTGAATATAATTTTGAGTCGCCTTTGTTTCCATCAAATGAAAAACAGGTTATATTTGTATTTGAAAGTTTTCAAAGGGTTTTTTCTTAACTATGCTGAATAACTGTTAGGCGAAGACACAGATACATCTGTATAAATGATAATTTAGAGAAGGACGGTGACATAATGACCAAAAGTACAATGATAACGGTAAAACGACCATATTATTGTTTTAAGCACGGGCTATTACGCTTTTGTTAATACAGTCAATGGGCAAACCTACGTATGTATACAGTTTTACTTAGACGAATTCCAAAGCATACACATTACACATATTTTTCCATTTGATGGTAAGTACCATTATTGAACTAAAATTGTTTCAGATAAGCTCTGAAAACAACACTGAAGGTTGTGTTTTTTGAATAAATTATATTCTGACCATGTTAAATATTAGTTTGTCAAAAGTATGTTGCATATTGAAAACGGCCCATGAATAATTTACGAGGTTATATTCGATAGTCCCAATTGTGAGATCGTAAGGAAAACGTTACCATTGTCACTTATTACTTCTTGGCATCGATGACTAATCGATTATTTTATGTATTATCTAGCGGGGAATTTGGAGGGAATAGTATTACGTAAGCTTAAAATAATAAGGATTTAAGATGTCTTAAAGGAAGCAATTTGAAAACGTCTAAAGTGATTAGATGAACATTAAAACTGAAAGACGAAGAATGTAATAATTTCTGATGCCTTCGCGGTTATTACACATTGGAATGAAACAACTATTAACGGATTTAACTCGCGTATTTTTATTTTATTTTATTTGCTGACACGTAGAATGTGTTGAATGTGAGTGATATTACGACTACACATTTCATTGGAATGAAACAACTTTAACGGATTTAACTCGCGTATTTTATTTTATTGGCTGACGTTTCTATTTTATTAGCTATATTATATAGCTGTATTAATCACTTTAGCATAAGACTATTGTCAGCTCAATCGTGCTACGATTATGGAATCTGTAAAGGTTCCGAAACGTCAGCCAATAAAATAAAATACGCGAGTTAAATCCGTTATAGTTGTTTCATTCCAATGTATAATAACCGCGAAGGCATCAGAAAATGACTACACATTTCGTTTGCTGAATTATCGAGTAGGTAATCCTGAAACGGGTTATTCGAATCATAGAAGTTTAAAGTTTGTTATTAATACGGTTCTAGTGTAAAATCAAAATTAGCTTTCAAGGTTTCCTGTTCATCTGCCATCCACATAACCCAATTGAATAGTCAACGGAATACTTAGTAGCAAAAGGAAGCTGTCTCATTTGATGATAATCATATAATAACAATCATCTTAAGAACCGTTCACACGTTTATGAATTAATCACTACAAATTGTAGTACTTACATGGAATATTAGCCGGAGTCTATTAAATAAAATTGGTTGATGATTACAATTATTTTTACAATGGTTATAAAATGTTTATTGCTATGCATTATTACAATAATGGGATCGGTGACGCTGTTATAGTTTTTATAAAGATAAAAAAACCTGCTAACTCCCGCTAAGATTGTCAAGAATTTTCTTGGCAGGCATTAGCGGGTAATTATTCTTTGGCTTTAACAATGGAGTTTCGCTAAGTTAGGACTCTTTTACAAGTCGTCGCATTATGCTAATCGGCATCGCTTCGTGATTAGACGTCGTATCGTGTTTTTGTGTATGAGCCCTTACACCTGATTCAACATCGTTATAGTTTTACAGAATAAGTTTTGAGAGAAAGATTTTATACGTGTTTATCGGGTTATATGTCTAAATGTGTGTTAATATTCTATCCGTATATAATCCTTAATATTTTATTATCCTTAATATCCTTAATATGATAAAAATAAATCAATAATAAACATGACTATGACTATGATAAGATTTTTCAATTACCTACTTATCGTTTTTTTTTAAACGCCAAAAGGTGAGATGAAGAGAACTATTTGCCAATATTCAAGCAAATAAAAATTTCAAATAGATACCTAACTATTATAGGTATGACGACTGTTTTTTTTTTCTCTGTCTATTAGGTAGGTACATTACTAATACACGTATTTTTCTTATCTTAATCGAAAAATAAATAACAAAACATTGCTATCTCTCCGGCCTTAGCTTTGCTCAATTTAACATATAGTTCTATTAATAGACAACCATTTCATTTTAATCGATGTTTTTATCTTACTTAACAATTATCTTCACAAACAAGCCTTTTTTTAAAACATATTCTTAGTACCCAGCGCATGTGATAAGGACTACTATAATTATAAACAATGACAAAAAAATGACTCCATGGTCCAATTATGTAGAGAAATTATGATGAATGATTTTCAAATGACATTCTATTTTAATTGCCACTTCCATCAATCAAAGTGCTTTTCGTCACGAAAGCCTATAAAAATAGTATCACATTAACCACGTGACTGTATGAAAGGTCCTAATTGTTGACACGAGCTGTCTTCGTTAATAATAGTAATTGGTCTATAATGCAGTGCAATGTAAGCATTGTTGTATAGTTGTTTTTTTGTTCTGTTCAAAGGTATAAAGCCTGTAACCCTAAGTAAAAAAGTACATGGGACCTGATTTTTGCTATCTATACCTATTCGTATAGGTATCTGATTAGTCCATTTTATGGTTGTTAGGTAGGTAGGTTATAATGCAAAAACTGCCTCAATTTTCATACGCATTTTTGTTTATAGGAGAAATTTATTTGATATGGTAAGATCTGAGCATTTAACTTAGAAAAATATGTTTTTGAAAATTAAGTATCTGTTTTAAATTTTCTTATGATGTTTTTTTTTAAAGGATATATTTTGTAAAATTCTGAAATTATTGTTTAAAATAGGTTTTGGTATGCTTTAGCAATATTTATTCATTTAATCCGATGTTAGCATAATACACTAAACACAAGTAAAAAAAAATACTCACCACTGTCAAATACGCCTCCTTCCGCAATAATTGTGATTCACACATCATCAAATTCATACACACTAATAAAAATAAACTTAATTTTATTAAAGCACCCATCTTTCACTGAGTTGTTTACTGTATACGAAAATTTTTAAAAATACTGAAATTTAAACGTAACGTTCCGAACGTCCTTATTTTTAAAATTGGAATCGATGCGTCCTAGTTTGCGTGGTGATGCGTTCGGTGTGCGCACGCGTTTCATCCTGGCGACGTTTTTATTTACGGCGCGGTTGGCACTATTGTGTGACGTTTGAACTCATTACATTCTGAAAAAAAAATGGTGACTTGAGAACCTCCTCCGTTTCTTTCGTCGGTTAAAAAAGGGACACAACTGACTGATTTGATTTTTGATGTATATAAATATAAAGGCATTAAATATTTACTACGATGTATCGAAATTCGATCGATATAATAATATATAATATTATATATCATTTGATACTTTTCATATAAATGATGATGATATTTGTACCCATGACAAGAGTAGAAAAACTCCCGCTGGGGCCTCCATTTTTTTTATACTCTTGCCTTGGTACAAATATAAAGGGAATATTCATTTGTAGTTTCATAATTTTGCATTTATTTATATTGAAATTTGGTTCAATTATAAAACAATGTGAAATTCCCCGATATCGTTAGTTTATCATCCAAAATACAACATGGAAGGCATAATAAAGGTTTAAAAATGATGTATGTTTTCAGACGTTTTTTTCTATTGTTTCAGTTTATGCAAATTAAATAGTGTCATGTCATGACTGTTATAGGGAAAAAAAGGTGTGCTAAAGTAAGTAAAGCTCGGTAGTAGTCAGAGCTTTAGTTTTATAAATAGCTTATAAATACATTATTCCAAAATAAAGTTCTAACCCTCTTTTTGCTCTTAAGTAGTTATTTGTTTTTATCTTCGTGGCTTATTATTCTTTGTTGTGAATTATACAAAACAGTCACTGGACTGTAATTATAGTAAAAAAGTGATTTAATGTCAAAAGTGACCTCTTGATGCTTGACCTCGTAATGTTGCGGGTTCAAATCCTGCTGAGGACTGATATTATATTGTTTCCATAGATGTATCCTATATCCGTTGTCTTCTACAGATAGTTTTAGATTAGATAGGTTGGTGATTATTATATTTTTAATTGTGGACTCATGTTTGACCATTTTTAGGGTTCCGTACCTGAACCGTAAAAACGAAACCCTTATAGGATCACTTCGTCTATTTGTCTGTCTGTCATATATATCGCATCGCACACCTAGATCTAAAGGGATCTAACTCAAAAACCCGAAGATTTGAGTTATGCACACCATCGGATTCCAGCAAAACCCACCTACACTAAAACTGATTGCAGCTAATATAACTCTGCTAGCTTTATTATAAAAAGTATACATTTATACCGAAAACTCATGCGTGCATATGGACATATTAATCAGTTTCTCGCCTCTCCTGACAAAGTACCTACCTTTTTTGAGTTAGCTCTCTTTAGATCTAGGTGTCCGATATATATATATTTAAAGTCTGAGCATCGAACGTGGATTCTGCTTTACTTTCCTATAATGAATATATTTACGAATTATTTTTCCCTGATAGGTACCTAGTTAAGTAAAACGAAGATTACTTACTCGAACGCGGAAACTATTATTCTTAATTTCACCACTTAAATGGTCTTCGCGATGCTATTAAAACTGACATATTACCACAAAAGTAATCGAAAAATCTTCAAACAGGTCTAGGGATTACTACTTACGTTTTTGCATGTATTTTGTGCTGACACTGTGTAAATTACATTAATTCAATTTATGGTTGAACGTGATGGGTATAAACTATCAGATAAATGCCCTTTTCCCTCTACGGAAAGTCATCCAGTTAACCTTTGGTATAAAATAAATAATGTATCGTGGCCATATTTGGGGCGTAGGATCCCACGAGACCATTGTATATATGTTTTTGATTTTTTTTTCAGGTAAGTATATGTATATTTTAATTTACGTTATCCTGGTTTTGGACGATGACTTGAAGTACGTTGAAGAGCAAGTTTTTTAAAAGCATTGTTTATTGAATATATTCCTGAGCAATCTATCTCACTTGATTATATAAAAATACCATAGTGAGACTAGACTACCTACATTATTTTTCTCTTTCTGAATCTAGGTCAGAAACTATTATATATATTTTTATTATTATCTATATGAAAATTAACGATGACTTAATTATAATGACTAAACCACCGTTAAATATTTCAAAATGTGACAGATCTAAAATTTTGAGTTAAAAATTTTAGAAAAAAAAAAACGTTTTTTAAATGTTTAAAATTGTTATATCATTCATTCATGTTTTGATAACATACTATACGGATGTTGTCAAATAAAGATAAACTAAATCATTAAATTGCAATTAAGTACCCATTACTTTACGATCTAGTAATATGGAAAATTCTTTATTAACCTATCTGTAGGAAATTAGTCTTAATATTTAAATTTTGTATCCATTGTTATAAAAACACTTAATATTTAACTAATGAACACAGTAATGTCTTCATATCATATCATATCATATATCATATTCATATATTCATATTTCATATCATATCATAATAATAATAATAATAATATTATAAAGAGGAAAGATTTGTACCTATTTTTGTATGTTTGTAATGAATAGGCTCAAAAACTACTGGACCGATTTTAATAATTCTTTCACTGTTGGGAAGCTACGTTCACCCAGAGTAACATAGGCTATAGAATATTTTGAAAAAAATAAGGGATCCGTGCGAAGCCGGGGCGAACCGCTAGTGTCTTCATATAGTAAAATATTCACAAAAATAATGCAATGAACCATTTCTTCGCAACATGTTTAATCGAAAATGCACAATATACCTACATTATTGTGCATTTTCGATAAAACATAAGGAGTTAATTAGGTCCTTACTTAATACAACATTAGAAATTATTGTTTTGATTTCTAATCGAGGATGATGTAGCCTATGCAACTGAAATTTGGTATAATAATTAATTAGCAGGCAATTGTCAAAATAAAATACCAAGAATTACGATTTGTTACAACGATATGTTGTCAAAATTAATCTAGTTTAAATCTTATTGTAGTTCATTCCTTGAATATCTAGAGTAAGGGTTTGACAGCGGTAGAAATATCCGTGGAACCTTGTACCCAACATATTATATCCTTACTAATATTATAAATTCGAAAGTAACTCTGTCTGTCTGTCTGTATGTTACGCTTTCACGCTAAAACTACTGGACCGATTTAAATGAAATTTAGTACAAAGAAAGTCTGGAGCCTGAGAAAGGACACAGGCTACTTTTTAACCGACTGCAAAAAAGGAGGAGTTCCACGCGGACGAAGTCGCGGGCAGAAGCTAGTTATTATATATATTATGTTGGGTACAAGGTTCCACGAATATTTCAGGTCTTATCAAAATGAAGCTTTGTATGTATGTGTATATACGCATACTAGCTGTCCGGCTTCGCACGGATCCCTTTTTTATAGCTTATGTCACTCGGGAATAGTGTAGCTTCCCAAAAGTGAAAGAATTTTTCAAACCGGTCCAGTAGTATTGGAGCCTATTCAATCCAAACAAACAAACAATACTTTCCTCTTGGTAATATTAGTATAGACATACAAAGCTTCATTTTAATACGAGCTCGTCATAGCAGATTAAAAATTGCATAAAATATTTAACTACATTGTAAATACAAAGTTAAAAAGTAAACCTGAACGTAACCATGTTTTATGTGCATTAATTTTGTAAAATAAAACCCTGCATTATAAGTATTGTGATCATGTATCTATTTTTACAGCACAATTATACTTATTACATCGCACGCCTAGATCTAAAGAGAGTTAACTTAAAAATGTATTTTTTTTTTCAGGAAAGGCAAAAAACTGATTAATATGTACCTATGTCCATATGCACTGAAGCATTTTTCTTTATATATATACTGTATAAAGCTAGAAAAGTTGGCTTAAATCTGTTCTAGTGTTAGGTAGGTTTTGTAAGGGATTCGATGGTGTGCATAACTCAAAACTTCAAGTTTTTGAGTTAGCTTCCTTTAGATCTAGGTGTGTGATATGCTACACGTGTATATAAAGGTTAATTGCTGATGGAAACGAAATCTTTTGTTGTGACTCGGGTTTCTGCAAATAAATTGGCTAAAGTTTTTGTGTAGCTTTAATCAGCTAAATTAAAAATCTTTATACTCGTTTTTAGAGGTTTGCATTTATCATTATGGAATTGGCGTCGGTGGTAACTGATAGTTTTTTATTAATGTTTACAATACTGCTGTGCTAACGATAAACGCAGTAAGTATGTATACAACTCATATGTACTTTCTGCGTTTATCGTAATACAGTAGCCACATAATGCAGCATGTAGTATTGTCCGAGAAAAAATATAGTTACTTAATTAAATTTAATTGACTAACATTCAATAGTAACTCCCTATTTCATAATCGTATAATCCATATCTATCTATATATATAAAAATCAATTGCTGTTCGTTAGTCTTGCTAAAACTCGAGAACGGCAGAACCGATTTGGCTGATTTTAGTTTTAAAAGGTTTATAGAACTCCAGGGAAGGTTTAAAACGTGAGAAATTTGGAAAAAAAAAGAAAAAAAAAACTGTGTACGCGGTACGAAGTTCGCTGGGTCAGCTAGTTATTAATATACTTAAAGTAGTTACTATGTGATCAACAAAGTTTCTCAGAAATGACACCAAACTAAATGACTCTTAAACTCATAAACTTACCTTATCGAAAATCTAGTGCCGTTTTCAATTCAGAATATCGACAGACAAATGTATAAATTTTGCGTATTAAATGGCATGAGATGTTATATATTTCTTATGTTAGAATTTTATCATAATTTTCTTTTTTTAAAACGTGCGACACGTGAATGCTAGAATTGCATAATTACTATTGTTTGGGTTCATCTTTAATTACAGTAGGTAGATAAATTTTAATGCAATCTTCTTTGAGTGAAGAATATTTGTTTCTTATTATTGCTTACTTCATCTTTAACTTGAGACGGTTTTTAGACCGTTCTGAATTGTAAATTAACATAATTATCTAAGAAAACGAAATTCTATTTAGACCGTCAGTTATCTGCATTATTAAAATAAAAAAAATGTTGGATATGTGTTTTTTCTTTTGGCGTAAAAAGATGAGAATTTCGGTCATGGGATCTTGTGATTTCTAGTCTGGATATAATTTGTATAGAGATGTGACGTCACGACTTTAAAAGTTTAAGAGAAGGTACAAAAACTTTCGAAGCGCTTTGTCATTTTTTATTTGATTGGGAAAGAAATATATATACTTGATGGGTACAAAGATAAAGCATACTTGAGCATGTAACCAGTGTACTGCGTACAGTGAGTGACACAAAGCCAAAGATACTAAGCAGTCACATTTAATTTGAATTCTCCTGGTGATACATTTTGATTTGTGTCACTATTGTATTATAGCAGTTATATCGCACACATAGATCTAAAGGGATCTAACTCAAAAACCGGAAGATTTGAGTTATGCACACCATCGAGTTCCAGCAAAATCCACCTACACTAAAACAGATTTCAGCTAATATAACTCTGCTACCTTTATTATAAAAAGGATAATTTTATACAGAAAACTCATGCGTGCATATGGACATATTAATCAGTTTCTCGCCTCTCCTGAAAAAGTACTTTACTTATATATACGAAGGTCTGTTTTGAAGATCATCGTCAGAATTTGAACTTGCGACCATACGATCGCTAGTCCGCTCAATAAAGCAAAATATCCTATGGAAAAAATGTATTTTTTTTTCATACGTAATAAAATGCGGAGTCATATCGTTTAATAATGATAAACTTAGATAACATTTACTTAGTACTTTATGTGCTAAATGATGACCTGCCCAGACCTTCGTAATGACAGTTTATTAAAATCATTGTTGTACGTTAGCCTTTATAGAAGTGTCTAGAGAGGTACTTTGTTTACACTGTTTCCATTATATAATTGATGTCAACTATGTATTGTGAATTAGTTACTTGGTATTAAAATTTCTTTGTGATCAAGGGTTTTTTTATTGGTATTGTGGGCACGTTTTGTGGCACTTCGGCTGTTTCTGATCTGTTGTGTCTGCCCTTTTTATTATTTTAAATGTTCATGTTGACTCCAGAAAGTTCCAGATTATTTCGGTTGTGAGTGTTTGTATCTCTGTCTGGAGTTAGTGGCAAGATTCATACTTTTTGGCGGAATAGATATGGGTAGAGCTGTTTCTTCAGACTCTTGGCAAGTTTCCATACATTGATATTATCAAATTTTGGAATCTGTTCTTAGTAAGATCATTTAAATGTAGATAAAGATTTAGGATTAGTATCCTAAATAATATCTATTATAAACTCTAATATAACTCTGTATGTCTGTCTGTCTCGCTTTCACGCTAAAACTACGGAACGATATAAGGAAATTCGGTACACATAATCTAGACTCTAGAGCCTGAGAAAAGACATAGACTACTTTTAATGGAGAAAAAAGGTTGTAAAGGTTAAAAGGGGGAGATGAAATGTTGTAATTACTAATTCCATGGGCAAAAGCTAATAGTGATATATATTATGTAGGTATACATGTCTATTAATTATAATCAGAATGACCCTGATCTCTTTTTGTATATATGGGTTTGTTTAGCTTAATTGTATTAAGTAAGACTAACAATTATGTAACGAGTAATTCAAATACAGTTTTAAGTTATTTTAATGTGTTTATGTGATAAAAAATAAGCCGTTATTTAGGTATATAAACGACATTGTCCTTCAAGTTAAACCAGAAATGATATTGAACCGGTCATGCCATATTATAAATCTTCTAATGTATTAATTATTATATTATTAACTTATCTCGACAAAGCATAATTATGTAAAAAAGGTAAAGTAATTATCTTTACAATCGTCGCCGATTACATACGTGAGGTTCAATTACAAGTTTTTATTCATAAGGCAGTATAAAAACTTAAAATCTAAAATATTTCATAATATAAGTAATATGTTGTATGAGTTAGTTAATTTTAACAGGTATTTAGTAAATTCCACTTAATGTAATCGCTGTTAATTTATTCAATAAGATACTTAGGTCATTTCTTATGATCACTGTTAAAGCTTGAAGAGACGCACTATTTAAATATGTTTTGGACTTGGCTTTAGCACTGCCATGTCCAGATTTACCTATGTCACATTACGCGGTAGCATCAACTCTAATTATGTATTCTAGTAAATTAATTCTATACATTTCCTTACATTTGTTCATATTTGTATATATTATAAAGGGTTATATTACAAAGGGCATTTGTTCGCAAATGCCGGATATATTTAATTTGAGAGGTTTCCGTGTTCACGTTTCCGTAACATTAAATACGAGATAAATGATAAAAAATATTTAAAATATCTAGGTCTCATTACATATATTGTTAGGTAATATAACAATCTACTAAGTTACTTAACTTGGGTCTTGACAGGTCTGTCGTGCGGGATGAGACGAGAGGGGTAAGAGCCCGAACTATATACGAAGTTCTATGTTAGCAGATCGGGACAACCTTGTTTTTAATCGTCTAGTTATGTGATTCTAAATTTTATAACAGCAAAGGCGTTGGATCATTTTATGTACCTCTACAGTGGTATTATAAAAAATTTATTGTACATCCACTCATAAAAAATCTGTCTAAATTTATCTCCATAAAATAATTTGTTAATAATGATATTTGTATCAAAACAAGAGCAGAAAAAGCTAATGGTTTTGAACCAAAAATATCGATCGAATTCTGATTGATAGATCGCAGTTAACAATTTGTTTGTTATATACAAGTAACGTAATATTTTACTTACTGTGCTGACTTTAATCTCTATGCAAACATACCCGATATAATCACATTCAAATAATGCATTTAATTTAAATCACTAAACATTAACATAATATAACATTAACATAATGAATTATAATAAATAAGAAAACTTGCTCTTTGTATACAAATTAAAAAATAGACCGGTCTTAACAACGCACATATGAGTAATAGTCCAGAGTATTTATTCTTAAATATCAAAATTATAAATTATAATAGGTATATTTTTGATGTAACATTATTTTTTTCAAATTAACTAAAACGTGTATCATAAACGCTACAACGATATACACGTTTAATAGACATTTACGTCGTTATTCTTTTGAGCTTGTGCGTCTTTGTTTAATTAATATTTACAATGCATCACATATACAACCACTTGTTTAAACTAATACTTTAGTAGAGGTATTACGATGTTTCTTTTTCTACGATAAAATAATGTTATATAACAGGTCCTATACTTACTTACTTGTATAGTAATAGTAGTCGATAGAATTTCTGATTTCACTAAATCTTTTTTACATTTATGTGTAACTTTAAGAGAATAAGTCAAAATTGTACCTAATGAGCAATACTTAGAGAGTATATAAAAATATATATATATACCTATATGAATCGTATTGACCTTGTAGGTGCCTATTTAGATATTTTGAGGAAGCTTGTTATTCAAATTTGAAATTGAAATTCTTATATAGGCTCGTGTAAGTTCCAATCCTACACAAGCATCTGTACCTGAGTATTGCATGTTTTATATTAATATGTATCTATTTGTATGTTCATCATTTTCCAGTGCCCATAGTAGATACTTGTGCTACCTTTGGAAATCAATTGGTATGGCTTCGGCGGGATCTCTTTTTTTATAGTCTATGTCACTCGGGAATAGTGTAGCTTTCCAACTGTGAAAGACTTTTTCAAATCAGTCCAGTCGTTTAGGAGCCTATTCATTCCAAACAAACAAAATTTTCCTCTTTATTATATTAGTATAGGTTATTAAACTCTGATCCTTTCTTTCTTCAGACAGCTATGAAAGAAGCGGTGTTGTCTCCGGGCGCTCCGACGCCGGCCCCCGTCGGCAGCGAACTCCTGGGGTCCTTGACGACACAGCAGCAGCAGAGAACAAGTGCCAGGGTCATAAAGAAGTTGAGGTTGGAACCACCAGCGGCCGATCGGGATAAAAGAGGTTAGATTATTTGACCAAATTCAAACGTCTTAATGTGGGTGATTTTACTGGCGTTCTAACCGTCGCCAGTCCCTAGTTCAGAAAAATACAGAATGCCTAACGCCATGGTAATAATTAAAAATGTAAATTTTAGTAACTTAAATAAGGATACTATGCAAATCTACTAGTAAATTTTCAGCAAAACATACTAAAATTATCACATATTGTATGTTACAAAGAAAACATACCTACACATAGTAATCACTTACCTACTACTAGAGAAGATTTGTTGGGGATTAACGCATTGTTATTTTTACAGAAACGCCCGAATGCGACACACCAAACAAAATAGATGAAAAAGACCCTCTTAAGTTTCCCACAGTGAAACAGCGGATGCCAAAAGCGCTGTGGTCGGCAGACGAGAAAAGTTTATTTTTCGAAGCTCTCAATGAGTATGGGAAGGACTTTGATTCCATAACGGCTCACATCTGCGCGAAAATGAAGAAGAAAGGAATGCCTGACTTGAACTTAAAGACTAAGACTCAAGTCAGCCATTTTTATTACAGGACCTGGCATAAGTTGTCGAAGCATGTGCATTTTGGAGAGAGTAAGTACTATTCACTCCTTGATCATTTGTTCTTTGCTTAATGTGATGAAGTTATCTTTTTTCTTTACCGATTACCCACTATCACAATTTGCCTTGAAATCATGCGTAGCTATGGATAGACTTACTTGTGTTCAAGATATAATACATTCCTTGTAGAAAAGTTTAATTGTCGCTCTCTGCCATCTACGTATGTTTCGTCTGCCTGCACATCATTATAGTGTTTTGCTACTACTATTATTGCTTAATATTTAACTGATCGTTTTAAACGCTTACTTCAGTCGAAGAGAGATTATGGTATAACTCCTCACCTAATCCTATAAAAAGGATTTTTGTGTTATATGGACTAAAATTACTATTGTTAAAATTGTCTCCTTTCAGATGTTAAAAAAGTAGCCCAAGAGTTATACGCCCTAATTAACTACGGGGAGCTTCGTAAGAAATTCCTCTCGGTCAGTGAGAAGACTTGCGCGCGTCTCCACGACATGGTCCTCGCGGGCAGTATAGTGGTGCGGCACAGGGGGCGCAATGTGCGCGTGCGCACGCCCATGTGCCGTGCGCTGCGCCGACTCAATCAGATCACAGGTATGTCGTCCTTAAATTTTTATTTTTCCAGCTAAGGCGGGCCGCTAGTGTTATCATATACTTATAATGTTAAGTAGAATGACTTCGAAACTATCTTCCTCTATACGCGCTTCAAAATTTCGGTAGGGGGCTTATGACGTCAGATTATAGTAAAATTTATACCATGTCATGACGTCACGAAAATAAATATACGTACCTAGTATTTTTCTGTTGTCTACTTGACGGACAAAGAAAAAATGGTCGTCATGCCTCAATCAATAGGCATGTGATGTGGGATTTTTGTGCTGACTCTTTCACGTTTCTGAATTTTTGGTGCTAAATGACACAGGCCTCGATTTAGAAAACCTACTCGTACACTCCTTTGTGAAGCTCATTCTCTCTCTCTTCTTTGTGACTCGTAATCGCTTCGTTAGTCTTATCAAAAAAAGAAAATTCACTCAATAATGCATTTTCCACATAGACCGATCGTGCGGCGGTCCCTGTGCTCTCGGTACCGTGTACTTACGCGCCAGGTGCGTTAGCGCATGGGTGAGAGTGCAGGCAGCGGCGCACAACCCCCGCGCCGCCGTGCAACTGCCGCTGCGGACCAGCGTGAAGGCGCTAGTAAAGGCACTGGAGAAACGCTGGCGGGGACGGGTTAAGTTGGACGATGTATCCTTTTATATACTTTAGTATTGATTGTAGTTACTGTTTAAAAAAGAATGAACAACTATTTTTTCTTGGAAAATATTTACACTGCCTAGAATGATCTAGTCGGATGTATCTGCATCATATTCAGAGCGTCTTGAAAAAGTGTTAAGAACACTTGAAATTGACATTTGTCGAAAATTTAATCAAAGTTGAAGTGAAATAGGCTTGTCGTTGTCACGGCAAGTGGATGAAAATATTCCTAGCCAACACCTATTGGAAAGGAGCGTGACTTAATCTAGGTCTTACATAAATAATATAAAGATCTTTGTTATTTTGTATTTCCCTATTATTCCTTGACAAACAACAAAAGTATAATAAACCCAAAGTGGAGAATGAAATAGAGGATATAATAGAGACATTGCCGCGAACATGCGACGGGAATGATGGAGACTTGGAAGACCATCTCAATTTGGAGACCGACCGGATTATTGTACAAGGTAAATTAGAAGAAGATATATTGAGACTTGTGTCAGTAATTAGATGACTTGTTTTCCTTAATGCCTTATTTATACTGTTCGAAGAAAAAAGAAGTTTGTCAGTTTCGTAGCAAGTATAACGTAGTAACCTCACTTTCTATGGAAAATTGTGACTTATGTATGGTTTTAGAAATGAAGCTACCCAAAAAGCCGTGCCTACACATAGGGCCGCGACCGAACGCGACGATACGTTTGCCGGTGGTACGACCAAGTGAACAGCTGTCCAGCCAGAAGATCTGCTTCTCTTCTTACTTGGAGAGAATGTATTCTAAAGAACGGGATAAGGATGCTGGAGGTATGGATGTTATTAAAAATAACAAAATGAGTTTATGTACTTACAATATATTTAGAAGCGTAAGAAAGAATCTTGTGAAGTTTTTACTGAATTATCTAAGAAAACTATGAAAAATTGAATGAACTTGTATAACTAATTAATTAAAATGCATCACATACAATCATTGAATTTGTTGCAGCGAAAATTCGTACACCAAAACGTCACAGAAAAGATAGCACCACAGACAAAGATAAAGAAATAGAACAAAAGAAATTCAAGATGGATGAAGAACCGATCAAAATTATGGTCATAGACGAAACGGCTGTCGATGGCATCGAGCTTATGGCTAACTATAAGACCAATCAGGTAAAACATTTTAATTATATCTGTTTTATTGTATTAAATAATCATTGTTTATTTTGAATAGTATTTAACTGATATGAAAACGCTTTCGTTATATTTTAGGAAGACGAAGAGAAACCAAGCACAGAAGATGAAAAAGAGTTAAAAGCTGAGGAGACCGCGGAAGAAGATCCTGAAAGGGAGACAGATAGAGATAAAGATATGTCCGAGAGGGAGAAAGACAGCTTCTCAGAAATGGAGGATGATGAGAAATTTAATAAAAGCGACACGGATAACGAGAGCGATCATGGCAAAGGTGATAAAGAAAAAAATGTAAAGTTTGACAATCTTAAGGTGAGTTAAACGATCGCGCTGAACTGTTCGTAATGTCATAATTACTACAGTAATAATAAAATTATATTAATATATTTTTATTAGAAAAATATATTTTAGTGCGCTTAGATAAATTGTACATTACATTATTTTACAGGTAAAATTTAGAATACGTCCAAAGAAACGCGGCGGCAGTATATACACATTAGTAACAGACGACGAGCCAAAATCGGATGAACCGAAATTCGAAGAACCGAAATTCGAAGAGCCAAAATTCGAAGAACCCAAATTTGAAGAACCCACTTGCGAGCCAGCGGTCGATGTGGATTTGGCTGTGCGGCAGATCAGAAACGGATGGAGTATCCACGACGCCGGGGATCTTACTATTGGAGATTTGTATTTAATGGTACCTGTTTAGAACATAAATAAATAAATAAATAAATATCTTTGGACAATTCACACTAATTGATCTAGGCCCAATTTAAGCAAAGCTTGTACTATGGGTACTAGACAATCCATACATACATATCCGTTACGGATAAACATACATAAATACATATAAGATATCCAAGACTCAGGTACAGATGCCAGTGCTCATCACATCGACATCTGCCCCTAGCAGGATTCGAACCCGCAACCTCTGCTTTCGTAGTCAGGGTCTCTGACCACTAGACCAACAGGCCGTCAAACATTCATTTGTTACACCTATATCTCGACTTGAGTTGCATAATGCCGTATATTTGGATTCCTAAATGGTTTAGATTCAGAATTAGATTTTAAAGAGACATTGCTTATTCCAGTTCGGTTCCCGTTCAAAACTAGAACTCGACTACTGGTGGGCGGAGCCTACCCCCCCTCTTCCTCTGAAACCCAAAGAAGATAAGACTCCGCCTCTTCAAGTGGAAAAGGAAAGAAAGGAGAAAGTAGACAGGACCCCGGACAAAGGCACAGATAGTTCTGTGGAAGAAGAAATAAAAAGAGAAAGTGACAATGACATATTCTCACCGAAGGCTTTTGGGGACAGTAACGATGGGATGTCTGGAGATGAGAGGAAGAGTTAGTATTATTTTTTTATAATACTTTCAGATGCTTTTGCGGTTACGCATTGGAACACTAAGGCCGAATTGCACGTTCTCGGGTTAACCACTAACACGGGCTTAACCGAATAAATCTGACAGTCATCAGTATAACGACTTTCATTTCATTTTCATTTGCTGATGTTTTGATAACTTTACAGTTCGTAGCACGACTGAGCGGATGATAGTCTAACACTAAATTCTAAGATTAATTTATTAAGATAGCTTCTACTGAAAAAAGAATAATAATTTTCGCTAAAGCATGCTATATATTTTAGGTTAGCGAGTTTCCGTTAAATAGTGTGTAGTAGTGTTATTGGATAACCGCAAATGTATCAGAAATTAATATATTAACCTTATTTTTCAAAAATGAACTCGAAAGCTACCTACAAAATATTTTTCTGCCCTCCGGCCAGAAAGTGCCAACTTTGTGGCCGCTGCGCTAAATGAAATTGCCGCTTTCTGGCTTCCTCGAACAGAAAAAAAAGTGTACTGACCTCGGCCAGTAAAATAAAAAAGCCTCGGATCACATTTTTTTCAACCTCGGCTTTGCCTCGGACGACAATTAGGTACATGTGATCTGAGACATTTTTTATTTTACTGGCCTAGGTGCGTACAAACCTTAAGAATGTTTTATTTAAACAATTAATTGTAATGCAGGCGAACAGTTGCTGGCGTCACCGGACCGCAAGCCGGCCGTGAGCTGTCTGAACATAGCCAGCAAGCTCGTCAACAGACCGCAGCCCGCCACGCCGACCAACGATGGATTCGCACAACTAAGTGACAGGTGATTTAACAAATACCTATAATAATTTCTGATGCCTTCGCGGTTATTACACATTGGAATGAAACAACTATTAACTAAAATAAAATTTGTAATTTAAATATAGGTAAGGTAGTTTGCATAACTGTATAAATCACTTTAGCGTTAGACTATTGTCAGCTCAATCGTGCTACGATTATGGAAACTGTAAAGAATCCGAAACGTCAGCTAATAAAATAAAATAAAAATACGCGAGTTAAATCCGTTAATAGTTGTTTCATTCCAAATAACTATAACATAATTCTTTTTCATCGTTCCTTTATATTAGGTACCATTTTATCGCGTCTATGTAAGATAAGAGAGTGCATTGATTTTAACTAATAATAACGAATTTAACTCGCGTATTTTATTTGAGCGTTAGACTATCGTCAGCACAGTCGAGCTACGAATATGGGATCTGTAAAATTTTAGAAACGTGAATCTTAAAAAAAAAACTATGCAGTACGCTGTGTGTCTAGATTTAAATTGAATGTTATTTATAACATTGTTACATTTTAACAATTCAGTACATGTTCAGTAGGTACCTATAATTTATCGAAAAAGCTAAGTTTTTTACAGAAGGGATTATATCATTTACTACGATGTGTCAATCAAAATTCGATATAATCGATATCAAAATTCGGTTTAATACCATTAACTTCAATGATAATGATATTTGTACCACGGCAAATGTAGAAACACTTCCACTGAGGTCTCGATTTTTTCTTGTCTTGGTACAAATGTCATTAGAATTTATAATTTTAACTACGTATACACAAAATCCACAGGTTAAAACGTCTCCTAGCGTTAGTGGGCAACACGCACGTGTCATCCAACGCGGCGCCCATGGCGCGCTGCAACTGTGGGCATATTTGTTCACAGCACAAGAAACAAGTAAGCGCAAATACATAAATATCAGACCGCTGCTTTTCTAGAATAGTGTCACAACTCGAAATAATTTGTTACTCCATTTAAGACTGTGAACCGTCACATATAAATTTAAATTCAGAATGGTAACACATTTCGAGTTGTGACACTATTCCAGAAAAGCAGCGAGACATCCAAGACTCAAATAAGAATACTCATCACATTGACCCTTGTAGGATTCGAACCCGCCATTTCCACCAACAGGCCGTAAAATGTAATACAGTTATATGTATATATGGATTGTTTCAGGGTAACAAACAGACGATCCCACAGGCAGCGCCCGCGCCTGTGCCACAGGCAAACCAGGCCTGTAGACCAGAAGATGCGGGGGCGCCTGTGTTTAGACACCCTACGCCTATAGCTCCGAAACTACCTAATGAGGTAAGGAAGAACCTTTTACTTTATCGGAAACTAGCTTTTGTCCGCAACTTTCTTCGCGCAGGAGTTTAATTTAAATAAAAAAACGAAATACGTATTCCGTCATTTATTTCAAAGAATGTTCTAAATTTTAAATCGTTTCGACCAAATAATCATGTTAACCTATATAAACTCTGCCGCCCCTTTTCAATTCCTTAAAGAAGGATTTGGGAAAAACCTTTCTCATCGAATGCGTACGTCAAACAAGAACACGCCCTCCAAGTTTCAGGTCTCTACGATCAGCTGTTTAGGCTGTAGGTACACGTCAATCATTTGGGACAAGGGATTATAATATGTATATATATATATAAATTAGCAGTAAAAATCTCCTGACATAATATGATCCAATACCAGGATAATTTTAATAGATAAGTCCGTACATTAAAATGACTTGAAAAATAATGTTACTTTCTTGGTACGAGTACCTACCTATAATTTTTCTTTAGAGTTCGCGAATGTCGAATGTCACTTGTCTAGGGGGCCAAAAAGGCTATTACATAATTTTAGTAGCCCATAAACTTTCGCATAATATATGTTTAAGTTTCTTATATATTTCCAGTCGGCGAAGTCGTTAAGCATGGAGGGCGTGCCGCGGTGGCGGCGCGGGCGGCCGCGCGCTGCGGACCGCCGCGTCGTCGTGCAGAGACTGCTGCCGCTACTGCCTAAACTGCCGCCTCCTAGCAGTTAGTACATTTCTATATATTATATATACTAGCTATCCGCCCCGGCTTCGCACGGATCATCTTTTATTTATAGCCTATGTCACTCGGGAATAGTGTAGCTTTCCAACAGTGAAAGAATTTCTCAAATCGGTTTAGTCGTTTGCCTATTATAACAAACTTTTATTTTCGAAATCGGTCCAGTCGTTTCGGAGCCTATTCAATCCAAAAAAACAACTTTTCCTCTTTGTTATATTTGTATAGATATATATAGCAGACGAGGCTATTAGATGTACAGTCGCCATCTGATATATCGTAGCGGGCTACTGAAATATAGATATGAAATACAGATGTGTAACATAAAATTTCAGTAAATTCGTTATGGTAAATAAGGCCAGCTGAACATCCAATTCGTCACAAATATTAGAGCAGCAATTTTTCATCAGCCCCCTGTTAATACGTACTTGTATATTTTTTGAACTTGCAGATCTGATCCCGGTAAAGATAGTGCCGAACTCGCCGCCCGCCCCGCCGCGTATCATGCCCAAGCCGCCGCCCACAGCCACGTCCGAGTAAGCTATAATAATATATACTTTGCTCAAATGTATATTTTTTTTAATTTTAGAAATGTTTTTTTTGTCTCACCACTCATTAGTGCTGGGGTATAATAGAAGAACTATATACGAAAACATTGAAGCTTGCTTCAAAAGTACCTTAACAAGGTACTTTAAAAGCGTGCCAGCTCTCGGAACGTGAACATAAGAGGATTGTGAACCTGTTAATTTTCATACAAAAGGCGATAACGTTTTACACCCAGTAAATATAGTTAGATTTTTATAATTTTTGGATATGTTGTAGATATAATGAGAAACTACGTCTGTACGTTTTGATTTTTAAGAAATATTGCTTACGCTACTTATTTGTATGAAAATTAACAGGTTCACAATCCTCTTAAGTACAGTTGATTAATTTAACTTATGTTTTTGTTTTCAGTCTGTCGATGTTCTACGTGCTGAGCGAGTGCAACGGCCAGTTCTTTTTCCACGACGGCGACCGTCGCATCCCTATCACGCCGCTCGCCGACGACGCAGAGCCCACTGATGGTGTGTAAATATTGACAAGAAACAAGTTATAACGGATTTAACTCGCGTATTTTATTTGATTCGGTGAAGTTAAGAAAATGTATCGTTAGACTATCGTCAGCTCGGTCGGATACGAATATGAGAAATATAATTTTCGAAACGTCAGCTAATGAAGTTGAATCTGATGTAGTTGCTTTATTCCAATGTGTGATAACCGCAAAGGCATCAGATTTTTTTTAAAAGAAAACTATAAGATATATAATAAAAGGAACTTAATAAGCATTTGCAACATGTGGAGTAGGTAAATAACGACGTCTTGTTCGCTCCATATAGTTTACTTATGTAATTTAAGAAGTGGCGTTTAGATATCTATTACACCTATTTTATATATAAATATTAAATTCATTAATTATTTATTTCAGAGGAAGATACGAGAGAAGACGAGGAATCTAAAGAGGACTTCAAAATGGATATATCGCCAACCGAGATAGCGTATCCGAATAAGGACGCCGAGCAAGTCGGCGAGCAAAGCTCCGAGCAAGCTGCCGAGCCGACTACCGAGCAGAACAAGAAAAATGGAGAGAAGACCACAGCTGATGTTGCCGGTCAGTATTATTAGATATATAGACCAAATGAAGATATTATAATATAGAAAAACTGAGAAGAAACGGCTAATCATTCAATTTAACGTGTGTAAACAAATTAACTTAAAGTCAAAGTCAAAATTTTTATATACTATAAGTATACAAACAATTAAAAAAAACGAAAGAAAGAATGTAACATAAGACACTATGATGACTTCAGTTCCAATGTAAAAGCATGGGACTATCCCTAAAGTTTTACAGACCTGAACAGACCAATCCCTAGAAACACTTGTTTACAAGTATGACATTTATACTAAACGTTTTGTCTCTTTCAGGCTTCCTGCCATCAGAGTCGCTATCTCTCTCTCCCTCCCGCCTGCTGCAGTCTGACGTGTGGTTGGAAGGCGGCGTCTCTCAGGACTTCTCTCTTAGCAGCTTCCTTGGACAACTGGACCGCCATGAATCACCGGTAAATATAAAGTTAACCCGTCACACACACTAGAGACCCACAAGTGTCTAAAATTAATAAACGCGTGTGGCAAACTATTAGACACACGCGTGTATCTTTAGGGGCCCACAGATATTTTTAGAGACACGCGTGTGTTTATGTGTGTGATGGGTTAAGTTGCTTCTTTTCATGTGTAGTTTGAGAAAAAAAACAGCTTGCGTCAAAGATATGAAGCCTACTAACTAACGTAATGAATTTGCCTAATTGTAATACCAAGGGGTTAGATTGCTACCTACCGACCTTCCTACATTATTAACAATTATCACAGTCGGGTTGTTAAACATTTGAATTAAATTTGTTAGTTGTTTTATACACAAAGTTGCTCCTTTAATAATAATGACTATTTAAAACATTATGTCGTCACATTTAAATTTACTTAGTGACACATTTTAAATTAGGTCAGTACAATACTGAAGGAGCAACATAATATTATATAAATACCTATGTAACATATTATTTTTTGCCGACAGGTGGATTCTCATTTACAATCTCTAATGGCGGAGTCGAGTGTGGACTATATTGCTAAATTTGCTGATTTAGCTGCTGAAGTTACTGATGAAAGGGATCCGTTGACTTAAAATATACCTTATCTGAAAGTAATACGGTTTAAAGTCACTTCAATCTTTTTTAACTGATGATTTATTAGCTTCAGTTTTTTATTTATTTTCATTTATGCTGTACATTACAATAATAATGACTAACAAACAATTAGCTCTTTATTGAAATGAAATAATTGTAACGGATTTAACTCGCGTATTTTATTTGCTGACGCCTCGAAAACATTACAGTTCACATATTAGTAGCTTTAGTATTAGACTATCGCCAGCCCAATGACTGTTGTATAGTTTTCGAAACAAATGAAATAGAATTCGCGGGTTAAATCCGTTATAGTTGTTTCATTCCAATGTGTGATAACCGCGAAAGCATCATAAATTATTTAACTGTTAAAATTACATAACTATCTATAATCTATATTGACTGATTTTATTATATTACCTAATATTGTATTTATAATTATAATTTGTGTAGATCCATAAAATACTACACGAAGTTTTTGGTACTTTATTTGTTAAGTTTTAAATAAATAACGTAATTATATCATCTATGTATATCCTCTACCTAAATTGGTTTTCTAATTATCTGTAAATAAATATTACAGTAAAATGTGTATAAAATTTAAATGTGTTTCATTTTATTATTATAAGGGATCCTTTGTGGCAATGATTTCTGCAAAAATAAACAAATGAAAACTTCGTGTCCAAAAAATTACATTTCATGTATATGAAGTTAGCATCAAATATAGCTTTAATGGCCAAACAGCTTAATGATATATAATAATATATATCTCTAATAGTAAGAACATGTTCCTGCGAGTATATTAGAATACCATTAGCTGTTGCGATATATTTGATGTCGACTGTACATATTACATTACTTCTACTTTCTATTGTACAATAAATCTAATGAAATGTCAGCGAGTGATGTCAAACTCTCTTGAAGTGTTTCTTCGCTCATTTTTTTGTAAATCTAGACTCAACCAATATCATAGTAATATTATAAAATGCGAAAGTGAAAATATAATTCTAAAAATACTACCTACCGTAGTACTTACCGCTTATACCTACTGGTTTTAGGCATGCTACTTCGACATCAATAGGTACGATAGATACATAGTGACCTGGATCTCAGGATTTTCATTACCCCGGGAATGCTATATAATAATATACCTATTAGTAGGTACCCAACCAAAATATGGTATTACTATAATGGTATACCTACTTAGTTGTATATCAGCAAGAGTAAAAAAAATATTGCATATCTTACCAAACAATTAGATTTTTATAAATAAGGAATGTTAGTAGGCAGGTTAGGTACCCAAACAAACTATATACCTACCTAAGTAAAAAACAAAACCCGCATAAAACGATTCTAGAAATTGTAAAAATTAGGTCTATTTCGTTCTTTGAACGGCCTAAAATCTGGATTATTATCCACTAGATTAACGCCGAGCTGATTGTGTAAAGCGTTATTATTGCAAGATGGATCATTTTAATTTTAAAAGATCCCAACACATAAGAGGTAGAAATATCAATATCATTGTACTTCAGGTCTTTTTTACAAATGGATAACACCTTTGTAACAAATAATAAGGTATTTAAGGTGGATAAGATCTGTGTTTGTAGGTATCTGTTATTATCATTAAACGAGTTTCTGAAGCAATCTCTCTTTTTTTAGATCTTGTCTTGAAATAGACTGATTGTTTGTTGCCCTAGGTATGTATAATGAACACTACATAAAAATGCATATTTGACTTTTATTCCTTCGGATTTTCTATATAACGACTTTCTATGTTTTCATTAAGTTGCGTTGGGTGCCTTAGGCTTGGATTACCAAGTCTTTGTCGAAATACGAATTTGCGCCCATTCATTCGGCAAGAACGAAATCAAGAAATGTGAAATTTTCAAACAGTTGCTTCGTTACGCGTTGTATACATTTTGTTACTATTCAAGCCTTCATATTTATTACGTGATCAAATTATGAAATTGCTGTTAGTTTGTTAAAAACTCGAGGAGGTACGGCTTTCACTTATTTTGGTTTTTATATAGGTAGGTACATATTCGTGGAACTGAAGTTCCACGAATGTAAGCTGCTTGCCTGAAGGCAAGGTTTATACGGTGAGGAAATTTGAAATAAAAAAAACACAAGAAAACTACAGGTAAGTTCTATTCCTATATTTATTTATCCATTATCGAAAACTCGATTGAAATATTTTGTCACATTTAAGTCCCTCTATTGTTTCAGAACTATAACTGAATTTTCTAACCGATTCATAAAATAATCGTGTGAAAAAACTGGTCGTTTGCAAGCATTTATTGCCAACCCTATATTTAAACTACAATGTAGCTGTATCAAGAACATCTCGTATGTGAAGGTTTACGACGCAATATACGGATAATGTAGTGTTTATTACGTCAAATAACAATGTAAAGTTTAGTACCTACTTAATAATAGATTTTGTATTATGTGATTCCTAGATATAATAATGGTGAGTGAAAAATAATACGTAGGTACCTACAACGTAATCGTAGGCATCGCGGTCGCGTATTAAACGCCTACGTACATATAAATTGTGAACTGTATTTAAATTAACTACAATCTATTAATCGAAATTCGATTAATATTTTTGGTTCAATACCATTAGTTTTTAATTATAATGATATTTTTGTACAAAGACAAGAGTAGAAAAAATCTAGCTAAAAGCTAGTAAAGGCATAAGCGTGGGTTCGAATCCCACTGGGGGTCTAAGATTTTTTCTACTCTTGTCTTTGTACAAAAATATCATTATTGTATTTAAATTATTAGTTATTTTCAAATTAATTCATTTTAAATGGCGGATGAGTAGCCTCATCGCATATTAGGTCGGAACAGACTGGCAGTGTTGCCAGATAATTATTTATGTATGGATCGTACTCCTACCTATATAAAAGTCGTAAGTACATTTGTTTGTCGTATTGTTATATTTTTTACATAGGTAGTGAGTAGGTTACTATCACACTATGTCGCAATTTGATATTAAACTGGACTACTCTTAACGCAATATTGTTCATGACACAACACTAGAGAAATATAACCTACCTACTAGGTTCTACCCCGCGACAAAAAGGAAAAAATGCTACAATATTGTTACACAATACCCAGTTCAACCGAAAGCCACCAGAGATCAGTGACCGAGCAACGATGTGGGAATTTAATATAAGAAACATCTCAAAGAGAAACAAGTGTAACATACTGGCTACATGTCGCTTGTGAAAGATTTTGGTAGCAATGAAATAGTACATTACGCACCGAGGCCAGTAAAATAAAATATGTCTCAGATCACATGTAATTGTCGTCCGAGGCGAAGCCGAGGTTGACAAAAATGTGATCTGAGGCTTTTTTATTTTACTGGCCGAGGTCAGTATATAATTTTTCTGTTCTACGAAGCCAGAAAGCGGCAATTTCATTTAGCGCAGCGGCCAGAAAGTTGGCGCTTTCTGGACGGAGGACAGAAAAATAACATTTAATGAGTGAATCTTGCCGACGAGAAGAAGGTAGATAAGTCCCTGTTTTATTTTTGGTTAGGTACTTTTTACAATTATTTTTTTAAACTTAGAATATTAGAATGATTCTTACCTATATCATTCTTAAAGGTATTTAAATGAAATATAAAACACCGTAATATATATACCTCTCGCAGAAGGATCGTATAATCCGCTGTATTACATTACGTTAGGCAGTCGTAACATATTCGTTGACAAATGCTGTTGAGTTATCATCATTAATTTTATATTTTCAGTACTTAATAGGTATTTTAAAGCCGTGTGTGGCAACACTTTTATCTCTTATAATTTGGTAGTGCAATACACGTCGTTTCCTCTCAAAATAGTTTTTATGTTAATATCGCTTCTCTCCTTAAACAAGTCCTAAGAAATAAGGCAGCTGCCCGCACAATTGCATTCACATTTGCTTATTATAGGAGTAGGTAAGAAGTAGGTAACTTTAGCGTTAGACTATTGTCAGCTCAGTCTTGCTACGTTTATGGAAACTGTAAATAATTCGAAACGTCAGCAAATAAAATAAAATAAAAATACGCGAGTTAAATCCGTTAATAGTTGTTTCATTCCAAACTATTCCAAAGTAGGTTTTTCTCGACATAAATAATTACCTATCTAAAACATAAGTAAGTATATAAAACCGTACCTATACCGTAGTGTATCTCTTTTCCGTAATTTATCAAGCCCTTAATGTTTTCACGAGTTAAACGTGATGAATTTGAGTCGTTTTAATTAAGGTTATAATCAAGAAATCAAAAGTTTAATTAATCTTTGCGGAAATTTGGGCATTAGGTACCTTACTACCTGCTGAAGTAATAATTTGAAAATCAAGCAATTTTCGATTAATCTTGTACCTACTTACATCAGTCAAAGGTAAGTAAGTACCTATCTATTAGGCAACCTTACCCACGATCTTCCACTGTTTTTGTATTCAATTACTCAATTAGATGGGGCCCTGAACAAAAAAGAAACAAATCAGAATAAATAAGTAGATACCTACCTACCTAACAGTAGGTAATTAGCGGATAGCTTTTAGAATAAATTTTTGAAAAGTTTTCTTTGTTTTGAATACAGTTTAAGGGATGTTCACAAATAACAGATACTACGATACATACCTAATATCTTAGGAAAATATTGCTTTGCTTACAAACTAATTTGGCAACATGTTTGTATTTTCATATACCTACAATGAAAGGCTTAATGAACGACTGTCAATCAAAGGCGAAAGTTTATTGGTATGGGTGAACAGGTAATTAGCAATAACTAATCAAAATGTGTGAGCTTAAGGAGAAAAGTGAGTTTACTTTTAGCTACTTATAATAAGAAAGTAGCATGCGGTATTCATCATTGATTATAATAAGCTACTTTTTATGTACTAACCTAATTGTCATAATCACTACTTAGTATAAAACAAAGTCGCTTTTTCTGTCCCTATATCCCTATGTACGCTTAAATCTTTAAAACTACGCAATGGATTTTCATGCGGTTTTTTTTAATAGATAGAGTAATTCAAAACGAAGGTTTATAGCACCCGTGTGAAGTCGGGGCGGGTCGCTAATAATTAGTATATAATTTTACTGAACGTGTATGTCACTGAACTCCTTGTGAACGGCTGGACCGATTTAAATGATTTTTCGTACCTACACGGGTGGCACCCTGAATAGTTTAGATTTACAAACCAACCCGGAAGGTGGCGAACAGGACTATAGTCTACAGTCGGTATTTTCAAAAAACGCTGTACAAAGTTCGCCAGATTCATAAAAAAGCTTGTAAAATAAAAAAAAAACATTTAAATACGTACTATCAACTGTGCTGGCAATGTTACACCTTTAAGGCAATAATCGCTTGAACGACCCTGGTACCTGGCGGCTGTGTGTGAAGCAACAAGTGCAAGCAATTTTTTTCTAAAATGGCATACCCCGAAAGCATGCGATAGTACCTACACGCATAACTTCCGAACAACTGCACCAAATTGAATAATACCATTTTTTATTTATTGTTTTATCGGTTCGATTAATTGTTCAAGTAAATTACTTATTTAAAATAAATAATGAATTATAAAATCATATACCTATTAAGCTTGGGTCGGCAACAAATTTCTTATTTAAACTATGTATCTCTACATCACTAAACTACGAACAATTCAAGATTTTTATGGACATAAATAAATTCACATATATATAAACTTCAAGGACTACAGCTAGTACAGTTGGAAATAATATTTACTGCGTCCTTTTCTCAGATCTCTCAAAACGTTTACCCAAAGAAAAGCACTTACGTACTTTTGTATACGTAGTTTTCTATATGTGAACCTTGAGATGGAAAAACGAAAACATCCATAACATAGTGTAGGTCGCTTCTAGCTAAGTATACAAAGATATACCTACCTAATGGTAGTTTATTTTCTGAATGAACCTTTTTAGTGTGTTTAAATGTTTTACTGTAATCACAATACTACTGTTGGCGAATGTTTGCCAAACTGATAAGTTTTGTTTATTACTTTTATATTGTTCCATTTTTAACCCCCGACGAAAAAACGACGGGGTGTTATAAGTTTGACGTGTCTGTCTGTCTGTCTGTCTGTCTGTCTGTCTGTCTGTCTGTCTGTGTGTGTGTGTGTGTGTGTGTGTGTGTCTGTGTTTTTATTGTAGGTTATTTTAATTTTCATATTTTGATACCTATGTGTTATCGTTTCGTGTTTCGCTCCTTAAGTGCACAATAAAAAAAACTAATTTCTTAATTTATAGGTAGGTAGGTAGGTACTAATTTTCATAAAACTCGTTAGAGTTGTCGTCAACTCAATCTGCTAAGAATATGGTAATTGTAAAGCTCTCGACACGACAACTTTAAATAAATAAGTATACGAGATTGGAATGAAACAACTATTAACGGATTTAACTCGCGTATTTTTATTTTATTTTATTTGCTGACGTTTCGGATTTTTTACAGTTTCCATAATCGTAGCACGACTGAGCTGACAATAGTCTAACGCTAAAGAGTTAAATCCGTTAATAGTTGTTTCATTCCAATGTGTAATAACCGCGAAGGCATCAGAAATTATAAATTATTAAATATACGAGAGTTAAATTCGTTAAAGTTGCTTATTTCGACAAAAAAAATATTGTAGGTACTTAGTAAGTACATATTTAATTACAGAAATATGGCTCTACAAATATTGATAAAAAATTACGATTGTAGTATAAAAGTTGTAACCGCGGGGAATAACTTTGATATTATAACTTGGATAAATCTTTCGATACAACGATAAACTTGTTACGACTTTCAAAATGTATAAAAATAGAACAATATAACAGTAATAAACTAAAGTTATCAAAAGGCTGTCTAGCAGCCAGTCGTGAACACTTGTTTTATAGATACTAAAGCAGTTTCTGACTCTGAACTTTTAGTTAAACCGTCAGTACCCATCATACTTGGGTGCTTAATTTTATAGATGTGTTTATCAATTTGTCTGTTTGTTGTCCTTTATGAGAGTGAATGAGGAAATATCGGTCGTTTTTTAACTCATTGTGAATGTAAGTGACATAATATACTTTCTTGCACTATATACCTTACGCACTAGCCGCACTGGAGTTAAGTTGCTATGTATCTCCAACCAATATTTACTATTTATGTGTGTATATAGGGTTTCATAAAGTGACTTGTTTTATTAAATCAAATTCTAAGGTACCCATTTCACTTTACACAGATTTTCACATAGCTTTTCGGTTGATTGATTACCTATATACCTAATACTTACCTACTCTCAAGAGCACATCTGATCTTACATTTGAGATCTTCAGTCAGTTTGAAAGCGTGTCACGTGAAAAAATCAAGATTGAAGACACATGCTTGATCGAATGGCTTTTAGGACACGTAAAGATACCTACTATCGGAACATTCGGAGCGTCTGCGATTAAAAAAGCAATAAGGTGTCTTCTTTTTCTAATGAAATAACTGAACATCAAAGGTCTTACTTCGAAATAAATTTAACATTATTTAATAAATGTGATCTTTAATGATGTGTTGAAGTGACACTTGAAATAATTAGAGAAATAATCTTTGCGTATATTGATACAGATATAAGTATGCTTGATATTCTGGTTATTTAACGCTGCTAGCATAATTGAGGAAAAATTGTATTCTCCTCTCTCCTTTGACAATAAAATAAACTAGGTAAAAGAAATTGATAACACCCATTATTCAAGGTCTTCACGGCCACCACCTTATTAATTTACCTCGCTGTCAAAGTTCAAACGAAAATACTTTACGCATACTTTTAAAAGGCACGCATTTCTGCAGATTCGTTAACCTCCTTTTGTTCTCAAAAATTCCAACCTGATTTGCGCTATTGTTTCAAAAGTAACCAAATCGATTAAACTTCATTCAAATTGTTTGCTTTTTTGAAAAGCACTGACTAAATATCAGATGAAATTTTTATTAAGATTCCTCCTGAAAATATGAGCGTAATCTATCGAACTCTGCTTATTTCTACAACATTTGCATTAAAGTGTTTATTTTTTAAAAATTGTGTTTGTGACGTAATCTTGAATCTCGATTATGAGTAGGTGATAGTACATTACGCACCAAGGCCAGTAAAATAAAAAATGTCTCAGATTACATGTAATTGTCGTCCAAGGCGAAGCCGAGGTTGACAAAAATGTGATCTGAGGCTTTTTTATTTTACTGGCCAAGGTCAGTATACTATTTTTCTGTTCGACGAAGCCAGAAAGCGGCAATTTCATTTAGCGCAGCGGCCAGAAAGTTGGCGCTTTCCGGCCGGAGGACAGAAAAATGTATTACACTCGTAGAAGTCCTAGAGTAGAGAGATTACACCACCGTAAATTACTTAATAAGTTAGATATTTTTATTGTACCCGTTGTTGGCGTTCAGTTTAAGTGCCGCAAGCTATCACTTGCAAATTGCGATACATCTCATTCGACCACGTTTTCTAAAATTAATATAAATTTAGATATTACATATCGGGCGTGGGTCACGAGGCGCGACATCCTATAGCACTTTTTAATCTGTTTGTCGATCTGATTCCTCGATCAGCGGGCTTAGTAGAACACGTGTCGACGTTTCTATATATAGATAGGGTATGTTTTAATAATATAAGCTATGCTAACGACATGGTACCTACTGCTGAGGCTCGAGGGAGAGCCCTGGCCGTCAAAGCCAATATGATACTCGTAGGTTATTACTAGTTACTACTGGTAGGTTACAATCGGTGCATCGCATGTTAAAATAACTTCATTTCATGCTATATATACATTGCTGTATAGTCTGCCGCTTATGCTGTATGCGGTACCTACCTCTATTTAACCTGTGGATGAGGTACCTGCAGCCTCTAGATGAGGAAATTAAGCATTTTTCTTTAGGCTAAATTTAAGTTTTTATCAACAGAATATGGAAAATATTAGTCTGAATTAAAAGCATTTTATTTTTATTTTATTAAGTAGATACCTACTAAGCGACAAGACAGAAGAGAATAAAATTGCATTTCCGCTTAGAAATTCTGTTAAACAGGTTTCACTTGCGGAATGCTTAATAATAAAATGAAACACAAATGCTTCTACAAAATCCTAAATTACAAGTTGTTTCTAAATTTCGTGGCCTGTATTTGACTGAAACATATTATTTGGATGTAACCGCTACTTTGACAAACGAAATTTAAATTTGTTTAAAGCTTCAGATATATTCGTCACCCATTTAAACTTTTAACACATTTTGTTGGATAAAGGACATTTTAAATGTAAATTGGGGAGCAACACATCGTTTAATTTTAATATAAACGTTACAAATACAACGTATAATTAGAGTAGTTAGTTTAAATCATATGGATAATTATATGTTTTTATTGACGAAGTTTTAAGCGCGTTCTTGAAAAGGCTTAGCGGTTAGAACTTAATTACATTATTATAAATGTTTTAATTCAGGAATACCCAGGTTTATCGATTGCACTTTCTGGAACGTTTGTAGATAGGTATGTGCCTTTAAGTGGTTGTGGGTTGACCATATTGCACATAAAGTAACTTTTGGGAGCGCAAGATCAATGGCGCGCACTTTTGATACTATATTTTATTTATCTTTTAAATAAATAGATTGTCTTGGTCATCAAGAACACAATGACATGCATACTATGTTAATTAGATTGCTTAGTGAGATTGCCAATTTAATATATTAGTACAGTCATTTGGTCGAAAAAATTGAGGTTACCTAGAAAGTTTTCCGGGAGTTTTGAAATTTGTCAATTTTATAGATTTTGGTATGCTCTTGCCAAATTTCACGTTGGTGTGGATGTATAATGGTTAAGACATAAATTGTAGGAAATTTTCTCTACTTTTATTTTGCATAAATATGTTTTTCCTGTAAAATGCGCCAGAAAGGAGTAATTATCAAAAAACTGATTTTGGGCGCTATTTTTTCAAAATGGCGGCGCGAGCGGCAGCCATACGAGGTGGCAAAGTTGAAATTTGGCAAGAGCATACCAAAATCTATAAAATTGACAAATTTCAAAACTCCCGGAAAAATTTCCAGGTAAAAATACTAAATGACTGAATTACCTATATTTATTTTAAACATAAAAGATTTTTAATATGTATATTTATGATCACAAAAAGACCCTTAAAAATGGGGTCTGAATAATTGACTGGTATTAATTAGATGTACAAATTTTTACGATAATTATAAGAACTGAGTTGCGAGACTTGGTGTTTTACAAGCTATGTTTTTTATGAACAAGCAGCCAATAATTAATAATATGAAGCAACTAATAATTACATAAAAAATGGACTCTTATTTTCAGCAAGATGTTGCATGGATACTTTTGTTATGTATTTACATACCTATTATTTCTTTCGTGTCGTGTACAGAAGCAATTGTCTAAGTTCTTGTGTTGATTAAATTTTTCTTTGTTAAGATAGCCTTTGTAACTGTGTCTGACAATCTCATTAATTAATTAATCTGAAAACAATTAAACAACCAGAACTGGGACTCATTGTGCGTGGCGCCCATTATTAAATATACCTATCGCAAGTTATACCTAATCCGATATATAAAATTGTCGTGTCGCGATGTTTGTTGCCAAACTTCTCCGAAACGGCAGGACCGATTTTTATTAAATTTTGTGTACATATCGGGTAGATCTGAGAATCGGAAAACATATATTATGTCCTATATATTATCTATATCTTATATATATTTACTCTAAAGATTTTTTTTTGACAATTTTTTGTTTTATTTTTAACATTTAGCATTTCAAATTTTAAGCCTTTTAATATCAACCTTTATTTTTAAATAAAAATCCTCTAGTTATCCTATAGTTATATTGATAGTTTAGTTTCGGTACGATGTTCCACTTCAACTAGAGGTTTGTATAATGCTGCCTAATAGTTTTGATCACTCGAACTAAAATAATTTAATAACAGAGTGAAGAGGATTTTCCTGGAAATTATAATATGTATGCCTCAGTTTATGGTTTAGTTGATTTGATTTAATCAGTGAACGATTTAAGTAACGGTTCAAATATGAAACCTTTTTTTAATGGATCTGATACCAAATTTAATAACAAGAAGTATCTAATTACATACTCTATTAATTTTAGTCCGTCAATTATTAAAAATTATTGGAAATGAATTATATATTATATTTCCTTTTCTCAATCGAACAACAAATGACAAAGAGAAGCGCTTCAAAAGCTCGAGTGGATGCTCGTGACGTCATATTATGCCACCCCCACTCCCAAACTTTTGGTAATCTACTTGACGCACAAAGAAATAAAACAGCCATGTCTATATATAATTATATTATTATAGCGGAACTGAGATAATATTTAATTGAAAACTCGTCACTATTATATAAACTGATCAAAGTGAGAAGTTCCTGACCCCATGCCTTGTTATTAATTGAAAATAACCTTCAGCCAAGTTTAAGGATTATAATCACAGACCTTAATAGTTTCATCTGACCTACTGCCTTACATTGTCAGTCAAGGGACTAGGTCAGCGGCCAACAGGATATATAATATAAATATATATATATCTCTGCCCCACAACTAATATGCTAGTGGTGATAGTGTCATACTTGTAACCGGTGAGCGGTGCCCGAGACGTATAGTGGACCCTTATCAGATACAAACACACTTCTTCGCTTACTTTTCATTTTCGCGCTTATATTTCTTACCAAAGTTCTATCTAAGGGACATATAAGTAGGCCCTTTATAGAACTATTACACCTTACATACCTATTAATAGCTTCTGCCCGCGACTGGCTGCGTAGAAAGCGCTTTCCTACCTACCTATATTATTCTTATAATATTATACTAAACTAGCAGTCCGCCCCGGGTTTGCACGGACATTATACAAACATTGTCCCTACATAATTGAACACAACAAAAAATATTTTTTCAATTTGGTGCAGTCGTTCTGAACTTGGTGATTCATTTTTTTTTTTTTTTTTTTTTTTTTATTTATTTTATTTAAGTTTAATAACATAGCATTACAGTGTAAACTAATGCGCTATGAAACTACATTAAATTTAATTAAAAGTTAAATTTAATTAATTATGATATCAACGAAAATGTCCATAGGTATTTACGAAATGTAAAATATATACGTTTTATTAACACAAATATCAGTGCGAGTAAAGTGACTTCAAAGGAATTAATTAAATACTTTTAATGTTTTGCATTTCAATGTTGACGGTTCTGTAACAAATTTTCACTATGTCAATAGCACCCTGACCTTACTCTTTGAAGGGAAATTAAAACCGGGGTCGAATGTATTACGGGATTCACGTTTCGTAATTATTTACTGGAATGATAAAAAGAGCATCGTTTCAATTAATGTAGTTTTAATTATTTTTTTCGCTAAAGGGGTTCTTATGAACTTTTTATTTGCATAGTTCAAGATTCTACTGCACACGTGTACCTATTTATTTATTATTACATAACAAGTGCCGTAATCTGCAACACTAGTAAGTTAGGTTTGTAATTTTGGAATAGTTATCTATCTATCTATCTATATAAATAAAAATGAATTGCTGTTCGTTAGTCTGGCTAAAATTCGAGAACGGCTGAACCGATTTGGCTGATTTTAGTTTTGAAATGTTTGTGGAACTCCAGGGAAAGTTTAAAAGATGAGAAAACTTGAAAAAAAAAGTTCACTGGGTCAGCTAGTATTTTATAAATATTTGTCTTTCTTTAATATTCTTATACTAGCTTCTGCCCGCGACTTCGTCCGCGTAGAACTCCTCCTTTTTTGCAGTCAGTTAAAAAGTAGCCTATGTCCTTTCTCAGGCTCCAGACTTTCTTTGTACCAAATTTCATTTAAATCGGTCCAGTAGTTTTAGCGTGAAAGCGTAACAGACAGACAGACAGACAGAGTTACTTTCACATTTATAATATTAGTTAGGATGAAACGTTTCGTAATAATTAAATGAATTGTTATTCAATATAAGTAATCATATAATGGTATAAATACAAAAGATTTATAATTGTGAACCTAGAATTAGTCATAAATAACATTAGCTATTTACTAAACCATATATTTTCCAAAAACTATGAAGAATTTCAAAACGTAAGTAGGCATGTTCAAAAACGTAGTATGAAACGTGAATGGATAATTATACACTCTTAACGACTTATAATAATCTCGTATGTTATTATTACCGTATCGCAACGTACGAATGCAGTACCTAAAGTACCTTATTTTAAACTGAAATAACCACTTTTAGCAATCTTCTATACAAATCAAACAAGATTGCTGCGTCTTCAATATTATCTCTTATCTCTACCGAACTTTGGTCAAAGAAGGCTGGAAAGCAGCCGTAAAGGTTAAATATACTTAAGGGTATCTGTTTTTAATATCTATTTGTACCAATCGGCGTCGAGATCATTTTTGCACACCCTTTTGTGGATACATACTGAACTCTTCTAAAATATTGGATTTGATAACATTAGTGATAATTAAATATTTACTACGATGTATCAATCGAAATTCGATCGATATATTATGTGGGTCAATACCATTATTTTTAATTATGATAATGGAAAGTGCTGTAAAGTAGTTCACACAGATGGCGCTGAAGCGACACATTCGCTTGTAAATAAGAAAGTACAAAGACAAATTATAGTACGTAGCGGAAAATATCGTCGACTCTACCATTGACGCCCATAGTGTAAATGGAAAAACGTTGCCGCGCATAAAGGCTTTTCCAATAGTGTCTCGAATTTTTCTACTGTTGTCTTTACAGTTTCCGTATACGTAGCACGACTGAGCTGACAATAGTCTAAAGCTAAAGTCAAAACGTTAGGAAACCTCAGCAAATGAAATATAATACGCTACATAAATCCGTTATAGTAGTTTTATTAGTAGGTCTAGATTTATTAAAAGCTTTTATTTTCTTTAGTTTTGCTATCAGACTTCACTACGCCGTAGAATTATAGCCAACCAGCTTGATTTCCAATAATTGAAACTAAATCAATAATAATTTAACGATTGTTAATATCATAAAGGGAATATCAATTTAGTACCTATATTAATATCGATTGATTAATGATTTTATCATATTATAATTACTACAAATTGGGCTTCAATTGAAATTAGGCTTATGAATAACTGTGCAATGACCATAAATACGTATGATAGGACGAATATGGGTTTTTAAAAAGTGTTCGATTCATCAATGGTATATTTTAAGATAAACAAGTTGGAAGTACTTACTTAATTGTTTATTATTTGATTGTTTAGTTTGTAAGGATACATTTCTTTAGTTTGTAAGTAATTATGTACCTAAGTAAGTACTTTGTTTTGGAAATATGATACCTCATTGAGTTTCTTGCCGTTTCTTCTCAAGTGAGGTTTTTTCGGAAACGGTATCTTCTTGTTATGACCTTCATAACAGCTTGTAAAAGCCTAAATCAAATAAATATATTTTTGATTTTGATACTTGAGTGTACATATTCTGTACATGCTCATGAGTTTAAGCGAGGAAATCAAATAGTAATCAACTAGTACTGATTAACTAAAACCACAGGCAAAATTAAGTGCACTGCATTCCGGGACCTTTGGCTCGAGATTCGGTTATAGTAGGAAAGGTGGCTTACAATATGTATCTAAAAATTATTAGAAAAGAAAAGAAAGATAGGCGTCGAAAAGAGAAAAAAGATAACTTTCCTTCCCTAACGTAATATTTAATGTCATTTTGCTACAATTTAAATGAATTTTATAATAGCTAGTTAACCTCAGGCGACTAGTAGCTGTAGGCATTATCAGTTCAAATGTGAACGCAACGTTATCTGTATTACAAAATAATTTGAACGCAACGAATATTTAAAAAAGTTTAAACGCTAAATACATATTTGTAAATAATTTGTGAGTGGAGTGTATATTACACAAATAACGAATTTGTAAATAATTTGATCCTACTTGCATATAAAAAAACAGGACCAACAAACCCCAAGGAAATTTATATGAAACTAGCTTCTGCCCGCGACTTCGTCCGCGTGGAACTCCTCCTTTTTTGCAGTCGGTTAAAAAGTAGCCTATGTTCTTTCTCAGGCTCCAGACTTTCTTTGTACCAAATTTCATTTAAATCGGTCCAGTAGTTTTAGCGTGAAAGCGTAACAGACAGACAGACAGACAGAGTTACTTTCGCATTTATAATATTAGTTAGGATTACTGTGATAACTAACTACCACTAATAATTAAATTACTGTAACAAACTAATGAAAGACTATTGCAGGGCCCTTAAAGGGTGTTATCTACATTCTACGTTTTTGAATATAAGACAATGTAAAGCATATACTAAGCAATGAATAAATAAATAAAGTGATAAAGTAGGCAGAGTGACTATAAATTACGTTGGCTCCCAGACTATGCTTTTAATCAACATACTAGCGCTTTGGACCGAAAGGAGCTAACATCCGTTAAGTTCGATGACTTACGAGAAAATGCGGTAAAATAGATTCAAGATAAGATTTAGATGCGAAATATTCTCCCCTCTTAACAACGATTTAGTGAGGACGTCTTAAGATGGTTAGTAGGTAGTATGTTCTTGAATAAGTAGGTACCTACGGATTTAACTCGCGTATATTATTTTATTTGATGACGTTTCGAAAATAATTCAGTTCCGATATTCCTAGCACAACTGATCTAATAATAATCTAACGCTAAAGTGAATCCATTATAGTTGATTCATTCCAATGTGTAATAACCGCGAAGGCATCGGAAATTATTAGGTATTTTTTTCCATCCCGTCCCAATTATAAGAATAATTATAATTTACTTACGTCACTAGACTTCAATAGGTACCTACCTAATGCATATTATCTAAAGATAATAAATAAATTTTATAATTTAGGAACAGAAACAATAGCGGGATAAAATATTACCTATAAAATAATACTTTTTCTTATTATATCTTTTTCTATTCTATCTTGCAATGAAACAGTAGAGTTATTCATTTTATTTATTTTATCTGCGCTTTGTCTTGGAATTCAATATTTGACTTTGTTTTACATATTAAATGATCTTACATTTTGGATTCAAAAGTCGTTGGGTATATCAAGAAAATGAAAAAATAGAATTGTAACATAAAATGCCTTTTAATAAGATTACTTAGGTGCTTACGAGTACCGTCGTTTACTTAATATATACAAACATAAATTACCTATTGAACTACTAGTATTGTAGCAGATTCACTAATTGATATCACACTCAGTCTTACTGTATAATTATGTCAGTTTCAAGTAGGGACTAAAAAAATAGGCACACATTAGGAAGTAGGAAAATAACTTTTAATATAAAGATGAACTTGAGCACTACATAAGTATATTCCATAAAAAAAAAACTTGTAGAATTAACTCGCTTCCTAGTTCCTAGTAACTTTGCATGTGAGTGTGCAAACCCGTACCTATGAACTTGTAAACTTTATAATTAAATGCTGCGGAGAATTTCAGTTAATTGGAAAAAAATAGCAACAGTTTCTTGTTCTCGATAAACTAAGCTGCACTAAAAAAAGGTTAGATAAAGTCATTTTATTTGGTTGAATAATAACAATATTTTATAATGATAATAGATAGATGATTTAAAAAATATATTAATGTCCTTGAACTATTCACTGTTATAAAATAAATATTTGACATTCCATGCAGCATAAATAATTAAAAGTATATATTTATTGATCTTATCGTTATATTTATTGATAATGTTGCACTTAATTTATTTCTACTGCATTTTCATTATTAATTTCATGTATTGCATTGACAATAAAAGAGAAAAACCTATAATATTGATATTGTAAATTTACTATTAATTTAATTACAGTAGACTTTTTGCTTTAAAGACAAAGGGGAAAATTAATTATGTCATAATTTTGTTGATATAATTTGTTTGTTAAACGTTATTGTATTTTGTTTCGATGATCATAATAGGTATAATATGGATGCATTTAATTTGGCATAATAATGTAATTACATAGTTAAGACCTTTGAAAAATAAATAAATAAAATCTGGTCTTATCTATGATTATTTAAGCAGATGTTGAGTGGGTATTTATGACCCCGTACACGAGCCTAATACTTACTTACCTACCTACTTAGAATTTTTTAATGGAAGTCTTAGTCTTAGAGAATATACCAATTGGTATATTCTCTTAGATGAAAGTATATATATATACAAACTAATTTAAAACGCAAACACGCTTATTACGTCTACGGATATTAAAGTAGGAAGAGGGCATAAAAACAAAACGAATATATTTTTTAAAAACTTTATTATCTTAGAATTACGTATTTATGGATTCCCATAGAGATATTAAGAATGTACATGCTCTTAAACAACAAAGTGACTAGTCTGTAGCCTTATTAAATAATAATACAATACGGCAAATTCATAAATAAGAACGTACAAAACAAATAATTATTTTTAGTAGTAATCTTAAGTACTTAAGTGATAATTTCCACAATAGATGTAGCAAATCATTTTTTATTTACAATAGGTAATTTTAATACATCGTAATTCATAAGCTGATTAAATACACGCTATAAAATTTCATTAAAACTAATTTATACCACAGTCACAGCTGAGTTACTATACCTACGTACCTACAGTCACCTACGAGCTTATGATGAATCGTCGAGTCAACATCTTGTCATGTCGATGTCGTCTTATTCTCGCGGTTATTTATCAAAAATCGGTAACATTGTCGTCATCAAAATGTCTCGTCATTTTTTTTTTTTTTTTTCTGAGTGATCTTCTACAGTTGGCCCTGGGGCCGTTACTGCTCCACCGGATGAAAGGGGAGCGCTCCGAGGTGCGCTCACGTAACGTGCGTATCAACGTAACGGTCATTCATCAGTTGGGGTCGGTATGCAGGGTAGATCTCGTCATGTCATGTCAAAGTCATCACTCATTTCTTCATGTCGACAACGAAACATATCGAACCGACTAACCTTCTCCTTGACAACGTTCTTAATATTATGTCGACTTGACAGATCAGACACGCAGACATAGTGCTGCGGGACGAGATGGCGGAGGTAACAATCCGAACTAAGTATATAAAAAGATTTGTTAGTACTTCGGGACGACCCTTGATATTCATCGTCGAGTCACATAATTTCAACATTTGCATAAACATCAAGGGCATGCACTGTAAGTAGCTCCACTGTGTTTATACATATTACATAATATACATATCATAATAATAATTGATGATATTTCACTTACGTCGACGTGTCAAAGTAATTATGAAATATTATAGTCGCGACGGGAATGTACTCAATATAATTTATAATGGAATACCTATCGTAAAGTTGGGTTACTCTAACCCTACTTAAAAGGTAACTTTGCCGTTCCGTTTTCAATTCCTATCTAATTTGTTTGTGCCATAAAACTATCCAATTTATTTATTTTTGTTTTAAGTAATGTACTTACTTAATTAATAACAAAATATGTAAAGATCCTTGCATTGAACATATAAATATATATTTAAAACTAAGTTAAAGTAATCCGCCTTAGGTCAAAGCAAAGGTTTCATATGAAATATAAACAAACGATAATTGAAATAAAGTACTAGTATCGGATTTACCATAGGAAATTAAAAATAAAATTTAAATTACGTAGGTACATTGATGTTTAAGATATCAACAACATTATCTGTTAAATTTGATATTCTTGAAACATCAGTTTAAAAACAATATTGCAAAAATCTAACGCAATATTAAAAAAAAACATAGGTATATAAACTCGGGTTCCTCAACAATATAAAGTCACATAAAATACTAATATACTAAGGCAAACTTATCCTTATACTTAGTGCAGATGTTATTGAAGTTTCATCTTGGTAACAAAGTTAAAGGTTTGAATAAACTTTTTCTTGGAAAACGTGACGTTGCGTAGTTTGCGAAAAGTTAAGCCAATCGCGGTCTTTTATAGTATCCAAGTTAATCTTACATATTACTTTCGCATTTATAATATCGGCAGAAAAGTTTTTGCACGCGAAGAAAAGTATAAAACATGGATTTTGCTGGTTTGGTGAGGTGCCTTAGTGCTAGAAAATATAATAATAATATCTTTGGACAATTCACACCAATTGTACTAGTCCCAAACTAAGCAACGCTTGTACTATGGGTGCTAGACTACGGATAAACATACATAAATACATATAAGACATCCAAGACTCAGGTACAGATGCCAGTGCTCATCACATTGACATCTGCCCCTAGCATTCGAACCCGCAACCCCCGGTTACGTAGTCAGGGCCTCTGATCACTAGACCAACAGGCCGTCAAAATATGTATCTTCATTAACAATACGATACGGAATATTTACGAAATTCGAACGATGTCTATGTTTTAATATCAAATGATATTTGTCCAAGACAAGAGTAGAAAAAATGAGACCCCAGTGGGACTTGAATCCATACCTTAGCAAGATATCGCGCCTCCTATTACACCACGGGCGTCTCTATGTAACGGAATGCCTGCCCTCTGCCTATCGCCTATGCACTTTTCACTAAACGCGCCTGAATAAAAACATTTCTTTTTTTTAAGGTTTTCGAAATTAAACGTGTAGGAATTTGCGTGGGTCCATGATCTCAATGACATTCCTCCACCCTCAGACCGCGTTTGAATTTAGGACGACAATAATATATTTAGTAGAACTTTATTAAAAACATCAAAGGAAATCTGAGAGGCAAAAGGAGATGAGCCACATTCGCATTTCTAAGAATTCATTGAAATAATTTCAAAGTTAATTAATACCAACTTGGCTAAAGAGAATCACATCAAATTGCGATTTTATAAATGTAACTTCAATATTTTGCAGGAAAACGCAGTAGTGATGATACAGCTAGTAACATTATTGCCTATTAATTGCATTTCAGTCGGAAGTAAGCCTTTACGAATATAAATGGTGAAAACCGCAAAACTCTAACCAGTGTATGTAGGTTTGTGGTTAACGGGTGAAACGCGGTGAAATATCTATTTCGACTAATGCGCGCTATTTTATTATATTACTAGCTTCTGCCCGCTACTTCGTCTGCACACGATGAGTACTTCACACAATATCGTTATAAAATATAGCCTATATGTTATTCTGATGTATAAGCTATATTGTGGTAAAGTTTCATTCAAATCCATTCAGTAGTTTTTACGTGAAAGAGTAAC